>CM033393.1:18731230-19931230 GCA_019426215.1 Buddleja alternifolia
AAGGAATTGTCCACCTCACCGCCCTGAAGAGCAGTGGCTCTCTTGTTTTGCACGCCTACAGAGAGAGACTCCAAAAAAAAAGTACCAACGCAACATCGAAAGAAAGAGCAATCAACTATATGCTTAACTCATGCCCCAGGAATCCCTGTAGGGGGTACGAGCTAATCTTTTACTAGAGGGAAAGCTGGGGAAAAGCATAGAGCGTGCGTGCTCAGCTCTCGCCCTCGTCCCATCCGCGAAGCTGAGGCGGGATAAAAGCGTAACTCCCCGGTGTCATAGGTTACCTTGTTCTTATATTGTTATGTGATGTGAATTGTGTTTTTGTCTATCTTGCATGTACTTGATCACTATATGTTAGAATCTTATGCCTAGGTTAATATTTCGGGAGAAAATTGACTTAGGGTGCAAGAAATTCACATCATGACCCGCAACTAATGAGGAATTGCCCTAGACATAGGTAAAGATTCCCGGGTGAAGTCGTTCGATTCAAATCGAGTGAACTCTAGTACATTAATGCATGTTTAGTGGTTAGATTTCCGGATAGGGATATTTGGAAAATCACGATCTAAGTATAGTAGTTTATACGCGAGACATCGGTTATTCTCTACCTTAGGAGTTTTCACCATAACAATATAAGTGTAATCCTTCAACAAGAACCTTTATAAGTATATTTGATCAATTTGAACCGAGCATGTGCCTTAGTTTCCCTTTATAATTGGTTTTAAATCACTTGCTCATCTTTGTTCTTGTTCTTTACAAATTTTATTTGAATTTATTCTTACTTTGTTTATTCACTTCATTACAAATCTTAAACTAGAATTCAAGTCCTTGTGGTTCGACAATCCTGACTTACCGTCCATTTATTACTACACACGACTAGTGCACTTGCTATCATAGCACGTTAGCTTTTAGCGTGTCAAGTTTTTGGCGCCGTTTCCGGGGACTTGTTCATTTTAGTTTTCGATTTTTCGTTTAAATTTTCCTAATTCTTAGTTCTTCGTTTATTTCTAACCTTTCTTTTATTTTATTATTCTAATTTTGTTTTTTTGTGTTTAATTGTTAGGTGTAATTTGTGGTGCATGACCCGCTCTTCTAACGAGCCTCTATACAATTTTGAGCCGGAGATAGAGCGTGTTCTTCGATCTAGTAGACGCGCTCGAGAAATGGCCGACAATCTAAATCCAAATGGAAATTTTCCCGACATGAATCTTCCGGAAAACAGGGAATGGCTGCAAAATCTTTTCCAAGCTATGCAACCGGCACCTCCTCAAAGACTTCCATCGGTCCGGGAAAGTCTACCTCCAAGGATCCCCACCATACTGGGGCCCGTAGTCTTTCAAAATTTCTTTGCACCAAATTATCACATTCCGTCACACATCTTTAGCATGGTGCAAAGCGAACCCTTCTATGGAGAGCCCCATCAATCACCTCATGAGCATTTGGAGACTTTAGACGATACTCTCATGACTACCCAATTTCATCCACGAGATCTTGATGCAATTCGTCTAAGATTCTTCCACTTCTCATTAAAGGAAAGGGCGACCATGTGGTACAAATCTCTACCACCCCAATCCATCACAACATGGGGACAATTGGTCGATGCCTTTTTGAGCAAATTCTTTCCACCCTCCAAAATCAATGAGCTAAGGAGCAACATTATAAATCTGGATGTATGCTTGAGTGAGTCAAGTGGAGCTTGGTATACAGGATCAAAAATTGTTCCTCGTACATCAATCTGAAGATCCTCAGCCATATCAGAAATAACTTGTTCAGAAGCTTCAGGATTATCCTCTGGTGGAGACGCTTGAACATGTTCTTCAGCTAACGCTGGAATACTTACAACTTCTGCAATGGATGCTGGGGCAGACTCTTCAATCAACTTTATAGACGCTTCCTCAAGCGCTGACTACGTTTGGCGGGAGTCATCAAATTGAAAGTTCCAATTGGCGATATTTGCATAGGAATCTAAAGCAACTTCCAGAAGTTTAGTTAGATGCGGAAGAGGAAGACAAGTACCTTGGATGAATGTGCGAATTGGACTATCTATGGCCCCGATGTACATGGGACCAATGATATCCAGCACATGATTCAGAAAGACTTCAAACGGCACTTGGAAAATAGAGAAGATTGCATCTGAGCAGTAATCCCTGGAAAATCCAATCAGCCTATCTGTTGGAAGATGTTGGAGACGCTGAGATTCAGGTACATAAGAATTGTAGTACTCTTCCAGGTAGGGATAGATAGCTTAAGCTAGTCCCTGATTTCTTTCCAGCAGTGAGAGGACAAACTCATAGTGATTGAGTACCTGTTTGTGGATAGAAGGGAGCAATGGATATCCTCGAAAGGGATTAATGACTGATTCGTTGCATTGTTTGAGATTAGCAGTGAAGATTCTACCGAAATGGGAGAGGGGAGTCATAATCTTCAGCATCATGTTAAAATTGTCTTTGCAGTGGCTTAGAGAGAAGTTCAAACTAGATGTTGAAACACTGCCACTGGTTGACGCTTGAGCGTTGAAGCGAAGAGGAGTGATGGATAGTCTGTGAAGTTCTTGACGCAAGCATTGCTCAATCTGATGACGAATTATTGGGAGCTTAAGAACAGGTCCAACTCTCTGTTGACGCTTCCTAAGGCAATATTTGGCCAATTGATGCTTCTTGTCATGCATGCCTATGCCAAAAAGGTGGGGAGCTTTAACCAACTCTGGGAAAGAGTATCGATGGCCCACATACGCTTCAACCCAGTTGACTTCAGTCATACAGTAATCTGTTCCAACATTGATCATAGCGCGAATGCCTTCATGGTGGATATCTCTGATGGATTCAAAGCGATATCTATCAGCCTGATAGCTAGCATTCCAGACGCTGTCAAAGTACGCATCAGCTTCAATCACATCCTTGAGAGATGTTAGATGTTCACCGGCATGAATTCCTTTATTCTTCCATAGTCGAAGTGGATTGACAGAATTCACATTTTCAATACTGTTTGCTATGTGAGGAAAATGTGTGTAGCCTTCTCTGTTCAAGAGTGCCTCTGATGGATTGAGAAAGGTTGGACGAAAAGGATCATACACCCGGATGTTGTAGTCGCTTAGAGCAAAATCGATTGACTTGCTGTGCCCATAGCCTAGGTAGTAAGCCAGATCCGCATCACACTTAGGAGTTCTACTTCCTTGTCTATCTTGTTGAAGGATAAGAGAAGACGGTATCTGACCGGGATTTTTACCAAGTTGAATGGCCAGATAGTATATCCTCTCAATTTCTGTCAGCTCAGTGTTGAACACTGTATCCCTGATCTTACTGTCAATGTCAATCAGCAAGGCAATTTCATTCTCCGCAATGATGTATCTTTCTTCATTGTAGCCTGTGGGAATGAAATCTTCTTCAAGTGCTAGAGGCATATAATTGATTGAATGATCAATCGTCTTCAGTGGGTCCAGCTTGAAGAAGTGCCTTGGCTTTCTAATGTCCTCAGCAACGCTCTGACCTTCTGAGCATGCCTCTGTTATAGCCGGAATAAGAGTTGATGTATGAACCTCTTTGGGAGCAGGTTCCTCGACTTCAATTGCAGCAGCTTCGCCGGCAATGTCTTTGGCAATAGCCACAATCTCCGTCATCTCAACATCTAGATGGACGTCTGTTGATGCTTCAACAACAACTTGAACTAAAGCTGTAGCACAAGAATTATCCTCTATAAGAGCAGGATCTTCTACAGATGTAGGAAAAGAAATGTTGTGGGAAGAAATAAACTTACGCTGAGAGTTTGTCTCAACAGCAACTCGAGCGCTTGGCTCAACCATCTCAGGCTCTTTAGGAACAGGAGCAGCATGACGCTTGCTTGTCCTGGAATGCTTGAAAATCTTCTTTATGTTAACTCCTTCAACGAGCTTCAGCGTTTGACCGGGAGGAAAGGCAGCTAGTTCCTCAAAATCAATTTGTTTGATTATACCTTCCAGCTTCCTTTGCTTGATCAGAGGAATCTTGTCCTCTGCATCCTCGTCGGTTTTCTCATCTTCCTTTTGAGAAGAAGGAACAACTTAAGCCTTGGGCTTTCTAGAAGCCCTCTTCTTTGTAACAGCCGGACGCTTCACGGATTCCTTTTGAGCAAGAAGCTCAGCTTCCTCATCGGATGCTTCACATACTTCTAGACGCTCAGAGAGTGGTTTAGCAGCACCACCAACTTTGGGAGGGTTGAAGAGATTATTCAGAATTATTTTTCCCAGCAACTTGGCCTTATTCAGAGGTTAACCAGAAGAGTAGACACAGTTTGAGCAATACAGTAGGTCACTCAAAATAAGCCCATAAAGTTTATTTGGGGCGCTTAAACAATCCCGAAACCTTCCAAAGACATACTCACTCCAGTTGATCTTGATGTTGAGGAGTATCGCCGTCATCGTCTGAAATTGCATTGGGTTCACCTTATCCAAGGTACCCACTCTGCATTCTATGATCTTGCTGCAGAAATCAGCCATCAGTCGGTATTTCGAAACAAGTTCTTTCTTTTCGAAGTCTTGTTTGTAGGGTACACCATCATAAGCACTCATAGTGGTCCATGCTTCTTTGATTTGTTCCAAAGTAACGCAATCCAATGCCTCACCCTCATTTGGGAGATTGAAGTTCTTGGCAATGGAAGCAGCAGACAATAAAAACTCTTTTGGTAACTCCTTCTTGGATAGAGGAATGAGACAAGAGATAGACTTCTTGTCCGCGGATAGTTGATCAGTCTTCCAGAAGGTATCGACTTCTGTTGGAAACAGATAGGAGTATTGAGTTAAGAATGTTTTGAGTCTAGCCTTGGTTACAGAGTCCATCATCTCTGCTAAATAGATCTGAGTCTGCTCATATAGGAATTTCCAGTCAACAACAAGCCCTTCAGTGACCTTGATGGTAGGCTCGGCAGAAGTAGCAGTGGATTTATTCAATGCCATTTTAGTGAAAAGTATGAACTGAGATTTTCTTTTGCTTTTAGAGAGAGAGAATAAAATTTGCAGAGTAAAAGTAAATATTTTTCTGCAAAAATTGTGTTCTAAATGACACAGTAGGATAATTTTAAAACTTGTGGTCTCTCGTCTCAATAAGATGTAGACACGTGTAAAGTTATTTAATCTCAGCCATGAATAGTTTTAACTGCGGACGCGAGTTTTGTGTAAGAGAGAGAAGTTACATTTGGTAGCTCCCATACATAAGATTTGATATCCGAGTTAAAGTTTTAAAATGTTTGGGATTTTCAGAGTGTAACACATGCGCCTGATGGTACACTGACACGTACACAGACACGTGCTATCTTTGAACCGTCATTTTGAAAAGTTTTTGATTACCTGCCAGTTTGATGTGATGGAAGCGTGTGAATAGAGTACACAATAGACTGTTGAGTCTATCCACTACTTCAAGAAGCGTGTAAAATTTATGCATGAGTTTTATAAACAATTTTATATTAAGTGCTGAATGGAGTACGTTCAACGCTTAACAAGTACTACTTATTGTAACTGTTGTAATATTTAAGTTGACGCTTGAGATCAAAACCTTTTTATGTTTGAGCGTCAACATATTATGCACAAATAATACTGAGCGTTGATGATCATGCATATGAAAGTTTTTGATCATTGACGCTTTCAGTCAGGCTCAAGTACAATTTTAAGGTTCCCCCTAAATTTGTTAACTTGCAACAACTTTTCAAAGATCTTGTGGACATAAATAAAGTGGATTCCCCCTAAATTATATGTCTAATAAAATATGATGCATAATGATTAAGCATTTAAATCGATCTTACCTAATTCACTTCTCAAAGTACGAAAACGTTGCTCATTGAACGCTTTGGTGAAGATATCTGCCAATTGTTTGTCAGTTCCGATAAAGTGCATGGAGACATCTTTCTTTTGAACATTGTCACGAAGAAAATGGTATCTAATGTCAATATGTTTAGTTTTGGAGTGAAGAACAAGGTTCTGAGTCATGGCTAGAGCTCTTTGGTTATCACAATGAATAGGGGTTGGACCTAGGATTATGCCATAATCTCTAAATTGTTGCCTCATCCATAACACTTGTGCACAACAACTTCCTGCAGCTACATACTCGGCTTCAGCTGTAGAGGTAGCTATCCATTGTTGTTTCTTACTATGCCATGAAACTAACCTATCACCTAAAAATTGACACCTACCACTAGTACTCTTATGATCTATTTTGCAACCTGCAAAATCTGCATCTGAGTAACCAATTAGTTCAAAAGGGGAGTCCATTGGATACCATAAGCCCACATTTTGTGTGTCTTTTAGGTATTTAAGGATCTTCTTGGCAACAATAAGGTGTGACTCTTTAGGATCAGCTTCAAAACATAATATCAGGTCTACTGGCAGTAAGATAGAGAAGTGATCCAATGATACCTCCATAATTAGTGATATCAACCTTCTTCCCACTTTCATCTTTATCTAACTTAAGCGTTTGTCTCATTGGAATTTTTGAATAAGATGCATTTTTCATACCAAATTTCTTAATCATATCACGTGTGTATTTAGCTTGGTTAATAAATATGCCATTAGGGAGTTGTTGAACTTGTAATCCCAAGAAGAAAGTTAATTCACCCATCATGCTCATTTCAAATTGTTCTTGCATCATTTTCGAAAATTTCTCACACAGACGCTTGTTAGTAGAACCAAATATGATATCATGAACATAAATTTAGACTGAGAGAACATCTTCATTATTGGTAATTTTGAATAACGTTGTGTCAACACTGCCTTTGGAAAAGCCTTTACCAATACGAAAAATAGAGAGAGTGTCATACCATGCTCGGGGTGCTTGCTTAAGCCTATAAAGTGCTTTGTCTAGCTTGTAAATCATACCCTTACCATGGTTGTTGATGAATCCCAGTGGTTGCTCCACATATACCTCTTCTTGGAGTTTACCATTCAGGAAGGCACTCTTCACATCCATTTGATACACAGTAAACTTGTTGAACGCTGGATACGCTAGAAACATACGGATTGCTTCAAGACGGGCGACAGGATATGTCTCATCAAAATTAATCCCCACTTCTTGGAAATAACTTTGAGCTACGAGTCTGGCCTTATTCCTTATCACAATGCCATTTTCATCCATCTTGTTTCTATAAACCCATCCAGTTCCAATAACTCCTTGGTGAGTTGGCCTTGGTACTAGCGTCCAAATCTTACTACGCTCAAACTGATTAAGCTCTTCTTGCATTGCTTCAATCCAACTTGGATCGCTTAGCGCTTCATCCACTTTCTTAGGCTCCATTTGAGATAGAAAGCTTGTGAACATTGCCTCGTTAAATGTAGCGGCTCTAGTCCTAACAAGCGCTTCAATATCTCCAATAATCTGTTCAGGTGGATGATCACGCAGCCATAGTCTATCTGGTTGGAAAGGGTAAAGAGGTTGAACAGGCGCTTGACGATCAGACGCTTGACTACCTTCTTGCGTAGGCGCTTCAAGTTCACAGATCCTTGTTTGCTCCTGATGATCACTCTCTTCATGATCATCAGCAGATCTTGCAATGTTATCCGAAATAATCTCACGAGTAATCTTAGGAGGTGGCACTGAGATCTCATCATCGTCGTCACTATCATCATCAATGGTAATCTTAGACGCATGATGACACAGATCTTCAACTCCTACATGATTCATATTAACCTTACTCGGTTCTTGGTTAGCATCATCAAAAACAACATGAATAGATTCCTCAACCTTTGACTTGATCTTATTTAGGATGCGAAAATTCTTTCCATTCTTGGCATAGCCTAGAAAGATTCCCTCATCCGCTTTAGGATCAAATGTCTTTAGGTTTTGGGATCCATTATTATGGGTAAAACATTTAGAACCAAAGACGTGAAAGTATGAAACATTTGGCTTACGTCCCTTCCATAGTTCATATGAAGTTTTCCCATGCTGTTTGTTGATCATGCAACGGTTTTAAGTGTAACAAGCAGTGTTGATCGCTTCAGCCCAAAACATAGGAGCAAGATTGGACTCTGCTAACATTGTCCTGGCAGCTTCCTTGAGCATTCTGTTCCGGCGCTCCGTAACACCACTCTGTTGGGGAGTTCTGGGAGCTAAATACTTATGATGTATTCCATTCTCTACACAAAACTTCTCAACAACCTTGTTAGTAAACTCAGTACCGTGATCGCTTCTTATTCTTCCAACCTTAATGTTTTTCAATGTTTGAAGTTATCGAATAAGCGTTGTTAACTTGTCACATGTCTCATCTTTGGATGAAAGAAATTCCACCCAAGTAAATCGAGAGGAATCATCTACTATCACCAAAGTATACTTTTTACTGCTTACACTGATCGTTTGAACAGGTCCAAACAGATCCATGTGAAGCAGTTCAAGTATTCTAGAGGTAGATAGATGAGGTTTTCTCTTGAAAGATGATTTGACTTGTTTGCCCATTTGACAAGCGTCACAAAGGCGATCCTTGTGAAATGGTCCTTTTGGTAATCCCTCTACAATATTTAGATTTATAAGCTAAGAGATTGTCTTAAAGTTGAGGTGATTCATTTTTCTATGCCATAACCAACCCATTTTAGATTCATTTTTAGCAACAAAACATGTTGGGTTGTTATCAAGTGTTGAACTCACAATCTACCGAATATACGTTGTTTGTTCGTTTACCTTTCAATTTAGTAGACTTAGTCTTAGCGTCATTTATATAGCAACAGTCGCTTGAGAATATGACTTCAAAGCCTTTATCACAAAATTGACTTATGCTTAATAAATTGTGCTTTAGACCCTCAACATAATAAACATCACTTATCATGATGTTTCCCCTATGCACAGTACATATACCTTTAGTTTTACCTTTGGAGTTGTCACCAAATACAACCTGAGGACCGTTGGCAACTCGATAGTTGATCAATAGATCCTTGGAACCAGTCATGTGCCTTGACGATCCACTATCTAAGTACCAAACAAATGTATCAGCTTTAGCTCTAGGTACCTGCAATCAAAAGGGAAGTTCTATTTCTGTTTAGTACCCATTGTTGCTTGGGTCCTTCACCATTAGTAGAATTGTTAGTTTGAATTAGAACTTTAGGAACTCATATTTGCCTAGTCTTCATTGTAGGAATACTGGCCTTCTTGGATTTCACATTGTGTTGTGTGTGTTGTTTGGGTGTATAATAATATCCTTGATTATAATAGTAATCATAATCATAGTCATAATCATAATCATCATAGTATCGATAATATGATCTTAACTGCCTTGGATATTGACGCTGGTATTTCCTTGGCGCTGGCTTGGGTTACACTTTTGGTGTTGGATGCTTAGCGCTTGATTCACAGTGGTTAGGTTTACTCTTAACCTTTTGAGCGTTTGGATGAACCCATCTTTATGAATCATTTGCCTTTGCCTTTGCCTTACCCTTGCCTGAGTCAGCTTCGGCTTTCTCATTTGGCCTCGTACCATTGTCGCTTGGTTCAACATGTGTTTGACTTAGTGAACCTTCTTCAACAAAGAAAATACCCTTCCCTTTGTTGTTTGCCGTAACATTAGGTTTATTTGGTTGTTTACTGAATTTATTGCATCCTAAACTGGTCTTTTCACACAATAACCTTATTACATCAGTCACATTATCTAGCTTTCTTGATGCTTTAGACAATGATGAGACAAGCTGTTCTGATTTAGCAAGTCTAGCAATCAGCTCAACTTCTCTCTTGACTATTATATCAAGATCACATTTCAACTGGATTATTTCTTGCAACTCTGTGTTGAGTGTCACTTTATCACTTGTCAGTGATGAAATGATATCAAAGTGATTTTGGTATAATTTGGTGGCATCTTGACAATCATTATAATACTCTCTGACTTTGTCCAGTAATTCTTCATAAGAGAGAGGAAGAGATAATTCAGTGTTAACCTCAATGGACGCTTCATCATCTCTGGCCATGAGACAGATAAGCGCTGAGTCATCCACTAGCTCATCATCATCACTACTCTAGCAAACTTCAGGTGCAAATGCTTGTTCTGATTCCGCTAGCAAACTTTGTTGACGAAGGTTGCTCCTGAATTGGTTTCTATCCAAGTAATTCTACCTTGAAGGCTTAGATACGTTTGGATAAGGGCAATTTACCTGGTAGTGCCCTGGTTTCCAACAATTATAACAAAGATTAGTTTTCATCTTTTGTTCATTTGTTAACCTTGCAGTGTGTGGTTTTGAGACCACAGGCGCTGAGAGATTTTGAGTAGACGCTTGGTACTGAATAAGCGCTTGGGGGTGTAGGAACAGAATACTGAGGCGCTTGATACTGTTGTTGTATTGAAGCAAGCGCTTGATACGAACTATGTCCTTGATGCTTAGGACTATTTCTTTTCTTTTCATATCGCAAGAACTTTCTAAATCTATTCAGAAGCGCTAGTTCCTCATCCTCACAGATATCTGAAACCTTTCCCTTATTACCCGATTTACCCGTGATTGATGGTACGAGCGCTCCAGACTCAATTACCGGACTACTCACAACATCACTGGCTGAATTTAACTCAAACTCAAATGACTTAATTTCTAAAAAGGTGTCTTCTGGACTTAAAAGATCCAACATATTAGATTCTCTCATCGCTGTTGTCTTCATCAAAAATCTACTAGGTAGACTTCTGAAAATCTTAATCACCATTTCTCTGTTTTTCAAATCCATCCCCAACGATGTAAGTTCCGTAACAAGAGCTGTAAATCTTATGTCCAATTGCTCTAGGGTCTCGTTAGTCAACATCTTAAAACCATTAAATTTTTCTTTAGCGAATGAAAGTTTGTTTTCCTTGATTTGTGCTGAACCGCCACAAATTATGGCTAACTTATCCCAAATCTCCTTGGTAGTGTTACAAGCCTTGACCTTGTTGAATAAATTATCGTTGTCACCAATAGCAGTTTACAAAATGTTTCGTCCACCATTGTCTAGATTAAATCTTCGACACTCATCTGTGGACCATTCCTGCTTAAGCTTCTCAACATAGCCATCTGGAGTCTCTTCTGTGGCTCCAGGCGCTTTCGTGATTACTTTGTAAATCTGAATAGGTCCATCTGAAATGACATCACACATTTCGTGTTGGACGCTTGAGAAGAAGGCACTCGACTGGGCGTCTATTTAAGACTATTTTTAGAAAGTTAACTTAGACTTCAAGATTAGAATACTATAACCAAATAGGTTTAAGCGTTCATTTCTTTGATCAGTGTTAACATAGCGGAATTGATTTTATAGTCTTCTTGTTTGAAAGCTTTTAGCGTCACAAACTATTTCTTAGTTGCTCAGCTTTTGATTGTGTTTTACTTGGTCAATTAATGCAATGATATGATAATAAGTGAATTGACTGTAAAGTAAATAACACAATATTTGTAAGGTTCGTTGGGTGGTGTAATCCCAACTACGTCCTTCTTCTCCTTGATCACTTGGAGGCAATCCACTAAAATGATTCTCAAAAAATTACACAGAATCTTCTACAGGAGAGATGGATGTTGATGACTTGAGCTCCTTAATCACACAGATTTCTGCTCCAAGACATTTCTATCCTCTTGCTTCTTTCACTCAGAAATAATGTAAGTATCCAACTTCGACTTCACACAAATCGCGAGGCTTGGATGGGGTTTTTCTAAAGGGCTTGTTTGGTTTTGATAAAGTTCAAACAACTGAGAATATCTCAATAGTAATGTAGGTTTCTCCGAAAAGAATGTTTGAGATATTGGTTGACTGTCTCAGGATTTAAAGAAAAGCAAAGATAATGTTTCCTTGAATATTTTGGCTTTTCTAAGAATTTAAGGAATGAGACTTCAATTCAACAGCAATTGGGCTTGGAATCCATCGGGTGTTTTTGGCTTGTTGTTGAAGTCCTACTTATAGGCATTCTTAGAAAAAGTGTCTGTTTGACACATGCACAGGCGCATGTCTCTCACTTCCACGAGTGAACAGCTTTTGTCCTTTTTCCTGAAAATCTGCTGAACAAAAGTTAGTGCTGCAGTCTGTGAATAGTTGACAATCCTATAGGGTGGCTTCTCTGTACGTCTAAAAGAGCTTATCACATTGAATGCTCTTATCAGCATTTAATGCATTTGAATTAAATGCCCGTTGGCACTTAATGCACTGATAATATTTGCATTAAATTCCTTCTGGACTTGGAAATAAATTCAGGTGAAATCATTCATTGATAGACGCTCATTCATCCTTGAATTACTTATGTCCTATAAGTGACGCTTGATATAGCTGGTTGTTTGGACGTTTGGAAACTTTATCTTCATTCAGACTTCAGGCGCTTGAGTCTTCAAACTTAACTACTGATAAACTCACTCAGAAATCATCAGACGCTCAGTCTAAGAGTACTTAGCCTAACAGCCTAGAATAAAATAAATCAAAACCTATAAAGCCTATTACAATTCTAATGCTCAAAGATTATACATGATTTCTTTTAAAATCAAACTTACATATTTTGGGGTCTAACAAGTAATCATCATTGTCATCATTAAAACATCTAACATGAAATTCCTAACAATCTGTTTGGTATTTCGATAGTGAATGGTCAAGGCACATGACTGGTTCCAAGGCTCTTTTGATAAACTATCAAGCAGCCAATGGTCCTCAGGTTGTATTGGGTGACAACTCCAAAGGTAAAACCAAAGGTATAGGTACTGTGCATAGGGGGAACATCATGATAAGTGATGTTTATTATGTTGAGGGTCTGAAGCACAATTTATTAAGCACAAGTCAATTTTGTGATAAAGACTTTGAAGTCATATTCTCAAGCGACTATTGCTATATAAATAACGCGAAGACTAAGTCTATTGAATTTAAAGGTAAAAGAACAAACAATGTATATTTCGTAGATTGGGGTTCAACAATTGATGACAATTCAACATGTTTTGTTGCTAAAAATGAATCTAAAATGGGTTGGTTGTGGCATAGAAAAATGAATCATCTCAACTTTATGACAATCTCTCAACTTATAAATCTAAATTTTGTAGAGGGATTACCAAAAGGACTATTTCACAAGGATCGTCTTTGTGACGCTTGTCAAATGGGAAAACAAGTTAAATCATCTTTCAAGAGAAAACCTCATCTATCTACCTCTAGAATACTTGAACTACTTCACATGGATCTATTTGGACCTGTTCAAATGATCAGTGTGAGCGGTAAAAAGTATACTCTGGTGATAGTAGATGATTTCTTTCGATATACATGGGTGAAATTTCTTTCATCTAAAGATGAGACATGTGACAAATTAACAACGCTTATTCGACAACTTCAAATATTGAAAAACCTTAAGGTTGCAAGAATAAGAAGTGATCACGGTACTGAGTTTACTAACAAAGTTGTTGAGAAGTTTTGTGCAAAGAATGGAATACATCATGAGTATTCATCTCCCAGAACACCCCAACAGAATGGTGTTGCTGAGCGCTGGAACAGAACGTTCTAGGAAGCCGATAGGACGATGTTAGCAAAATCTAAGTTTGCTCCTACGTTTTGGGCAAAAGCAATCAACACTGCTTGTTACACTCAAAACCGGTGCATGATCAACAAGCAGTATGGGAAAACTCCATATGAACTGTGGAAGGGACGTAAGCTAAATGTTTCATACATTCACGTCTTTGGTTCTAAATGTTTTATCCATAATAATGGATCCCAAAGCCTAAAGACATTTGGTCCTAAAGCGAATGAGGGAATCTTTCTAGGCTACACCAAGAATGGAAAGAATTTTCGCATTCTAAACAAGATCAAATCAAAGGTTGAGGAATCTATTCATGTTGTTTTTGATGATGCTAACGAAGAACCGAGTAAGGTTAATGAGAATGATGTAGGAGTTGAAAATTTATGTCATCAAGCATCTAAAAATACCATTGATGATGATAGTGACGATGATGATGAGATCACTACCTCCTAAAATTACTCGTGAGGTTACTTTGGATAACAATGTAAGAACTGCTGATGATCATGAAGAGAGTGATCATCAAGAGCAAACCAGGATTTGTGAACTTAAAGCGCCTACGCAAGAGGATGGTCAATCGTCTGATCGTCAAGCGCCTATTCAAACTCTTAACCCTTTCCAGCCTGATAGACTATGGCTTGATCATCCACCTGAGCAGATTATTGGAGATATTGAAGCGCCTGTGAGAACTAGAGCCGCTACATTTAATGAGGCCATGTTCGCTAGCTTCTTATCTTAAACGGCACCTAAGAAAGTGGATGAAGCGCTAAGTGATCCAAGTTGTATTGAAGCCATGCAAGAAGAGCTTAATCAATTTGAGCGTAGTAAGGTTTGGACGCTAGTACCAAGGACAACTCACCAAGGAGTTATTGGGACTAGATGGGCTTATAGAAACAAGATGGATGAGAATGGCATTGTGATAAGAAATAAGGCTAGACTCGTAGCTCAAGGTTATTGCCAAGAAGAGGGTATTGATTTTGATGAGACATATGCTCCTGTCGCCCCGTCTCGAAGCAATCTGCATGTTTCTAGCATATGCAGCATTCAACAAGTTTACAATGTATTAGATGGATGTGAAGAGTGCCTTCCTGAATGGTAAACTCCAAGAAGAGCTATATGTGGAGCAACCACCAGGATTCATCAACAACCATGGTAAGGGTATAGTTTACAAGCTAGACAAAGCACTTTATGAGCTTAAGCAAGCACCCCGAGCATGGTATCACATTCTCGTTATTTTCCTTATTGGTAAAGGCTTTTCAAAAGGCAGTGTTGATACAACGTTATTTAAAATTTCCAATGACGAAGATATTCTCTTAGTCCAAATTTATGTTGATGATATTATATTTGGCTCTACTAACAAGCGTCTGTGTGAGAAATTTTCAAAAATGATGCAAGAACAATTTGAAATGAGCATGATGGGTGAATTAACTTTCTTCTAAGGATTACAAGTTAAACAACTCCCTAATGGCATATTTATTAACCAAGCTAAATATACACGTGATATGATTAAGAAATTTGGTATGGAAAATGCATCATCTTCAAAAATTCCAATGAGTCAAACGCTTAAGTTAGATAAAGATGAAAGTGGGAAGAAAGTGGATATCACTAATTATAGAGGTATCATTGGACCACTTCTTTATCTTACTGCTAGTAGACCTGATATTATATTTTCGGTATGCATGTGGGCACGTTTCCAAGCCGATCTAAAAGAGTTACACTTAATGGCTGCCAAGAGAATCCTTAAGTACCTAAAAGGCACACAAAATGTGGGCTTATGGTATCCAAGGGACTCTCCTTTTGAACTAATTGGTTACTCAGATGCAGATTTTGCAGGTTGCAAAATAGATCGTAAGAGTACTAGTGGTACGTGTCAATTTCTAGGTGATAGGTTAGTTTCATGGCATAGTAAGAAACGACAATTGATAGCTACTTCTATAGTTGAAGCCGAGTATGTAGCTGTAGAAAGTTGTTGTGCACAAGTTTTGTGGATGAGGCAATAACTTAGAGATTATGAAACAATCCTAGGTCCAACCCTTATTGATTCTGATAACCAAAGCGCCCTAGCCATGACTCAAAACACCATTCTTCATTCCAGAACCAAACATATTGACATTAGATACCATTTTCTTTGTGACCATGTTCAAAAGAAAGATATCTCCATGCACTTTATTGGAACTGACAAGCAATTGGCCGATATCTTCACCAAAGCGCTCAATGAACAACGCTTTCTCACTTTAAGAAGTGAACTAGGTATGATCGATTTAAACGCTTAAATCATCATGTATCATATTTTATTAGACATATAATTTGGGGGAATCCACTTTACTTATGTCTGAAAGATGTTTGAAAAGTTGTTACAAGTTATTAGATTTAGGGGGAACCTTAAAACTGTACTTGAACATATCTGTAAGCGTCAATGATCAAAAACTTTCATATGCATAGATCATCAACACTCAATATTATTTGTGCATAATATGTTGGACACTCAATCACAAAAGGTTTTTGATTTCAAGCGTCAACATAAATCTTACAAGAGATATGTTAAGCGTTGAACTTATTCCATTCAACACTTAATATAAAACCATTTACAAAATTCATGCATAAATTTTACACGCTTCTTGAAGTAGTGGATGGACTCAAAAGTTTATTTTGTACTCTATTCACACGCTTCTATCACATCAAACTGGCGAGTAATCAAACACTTTTCAAAATGACGGTTCAGAGATAGCACGTGTTTATATACGTGTCAATGTATCATCAGGCGCGTGCATTACACTCTGAAAATTCCAAACGTTTCAAAAATTTTAACTCGGATGTCAAATCTTTATATATGGGAGTTACCAAACGTAACTTCTCTCTCTTGCCTAAAACTCGCATCCGCAGTTAAAAATATTCATGGCTGAGATTAAATAACTTTACATGTGTCTGAATCTTACTGAGATGGAGAAAACACAAGTTTCAACATTTTTCTACTGTGTCATTTAAAACCCAATTTTTTGCAGAAACACTATTTACTTTTACTCTCTGCAAATTTTACTCACTCTCTCTTCCTCTCTCTCAAAGGAAAAGCAATCTCTGTTCATCTTTCTCACAAATCTCAAATGGCACCCTAAGAAATCTATTGGACTCTGTTACTGCTGAACAAATAGAAGAAGCATGGACTAAGATCAGTGCCTATGACAATATCCCTTGCAAGCCTCACTTTGAGAAGAAGGATATTGTATCGAGATACAGACTTTTGGATGACTTCTGCAGTAAATTTATTGAATGTAGAGTGGGAACTTTTGACAAAGTAAACCCAATACAGTTTTAGATGATGACTGCTATACTCCTGAACATTAAGATCAACTGGAGTGAATACATTTTCGATAGATTCAGAGACTTCCTGACCGCTTCAAACAAACCATACGATGTAATTCTTAGCGATCTACTTTTTAGAGAAGAATGTGTTAGCTCTGCTGAGATTACCCTGATCAAGTCAAAATTCTATGGGAAAAAGATCATCAACAATCTCTTCCACCCACCCAGAGTTGGAGGTGCTGCTAGACCTCTGTCTGACCGTCAAGTGGTATGCGAAGCTTCTGACAAAGAGGCTGAGCATCCAGCTCAATAGGAAGCCATGAAGCGTCCGGCTGTTACAAAGAAGAGGGCTCCCAGAAAGCCTAAGACTCAAGTTATTCTGTCACCTCACAAGGACGATGAGGAAACAGACGAAGATGAGGAGGACAAGATCCCTCTAGTTAAGCGGAGGAAATTGGAAGGAATTATCAAACAGATAGATTTTGAAGAACCAATTGCCGCTCCTCCTGCCCAGACGCTGAAGCTCGTTGAAGGAGTTAACATCAAGAAGATCTTCAAGCGTTCCAGGACAAGCAAGCGTCAAGCTGCTCCTGTTCCTGAAGAGCCTGAGACTGCTGAGCCAAGCGCTAAAAAAGTTGCTGCTGAGCCTAGCTCTCAGGGTAAGTTTATTTCTTCCCGCAGCATTTCTATTCCAACATCTGTAGAAGATCCTCCTCTTATAGTGGATAGTTCTTGTGATACAGCTTTAGTTCCAGCTGCTGCCGAAGCATCCATCAATGTCCATCTAGATGTTGAGATGACAGATGTCCTGGCTATTGCCAAAGATGTTGCCGACGAAGCTGCTGCAATAAAAGCTGAGGAACCTACTCCAAAAGAGGTTCAAATATCAACTCTTGCTCCAATTATAACAGAGGCACGCTCAGAAGGTCAGAGCGTTGCTAAAGACGTAACAATACCCAGACAGTTCTTCAAGCTGGACCCATTGAAGACGATTGATCACTCTATCAATTATATGCCTCCAATGCTTGAAGACAACTTCATCCCAGCCGGTTACAATGAAGAAAGATTCATCAATACTGAGAATGGAGTAGTCACACTGACTGATATCGACAGGACCATCCGGGACACCTTATTTGATACAGAGTTGACCGAAGTGGAGAAAGCCTACTACTTGGCTGTCGAGCTTGGTAAAACTCCTGGTCAGATACCTGCATCTTTTGCCATCCAAGAAGTAAGGAAAGGTGGTAGAACTCCCAGAGCAGATGTTGATTAGGGTTACTATAGGGATATGGGGCACAGCATACCAACTGGTTTTGCTCCAAGAGACTTCAACATAAGGGTCTATGAGCGTATACCTATTGAGTTTCTTAATCTAACAGAGGAAGTTTTGAACAGAGAAGGCTACACACACTTCCCTCATGTAGCTAACAAGAAAGCTAATAAGCGTTCAGCTCATCCCCTTCGTCTCTGGAAGAATAAAGGAATTCATCCTGATGAGCGTCCAGCGTCTCTCACCGATGTGATTCAAGCCAAGGCCAATGCCTATTTTGACAGTGTTTGGAACGTAAGCTATCATACTGACAAATATTGTTTTAAATCCATCTGGGACATACACCATGAAGGCATCCGAGCGTTGGTCAATCCAGGTGCTGACTACTGCATGAGTGAAGTGAACTGGTGTGAAGCGTATGTTGGCAATCGGTTTTCTTTTGAAGAATTGGTCAAAGCTCCCCATCTCTTCGGCATAGGCATGCATGACACTAAGCATCAGTTATCCAAGTATTGCCTTAAGAAGCGTCAAGAGCGAGTTAGACCTATTGCCAACCTACCCTTAGTTCATCAACAGATAGAGCAGTTTATGCGTCAAACACCGCATAGACTTTCCATTACTCATCTCCAATTCAATGCTCAAGCGTCCACCAGTGGTAATTCATCAGTGTCTTGCTTGAACTTCTCTCCAAGCCACTATGATGATAACCTTAGATTGATGATGAAGATCATGGATCCTATTCCCCACTTTGACAAGATCTTCACTGAAAATCCGATGAATCCCAATGGCTCGAGGATTCGAAACTTCCAAGGTTATCCACTTCTACCTTCTATCAGACAGGAAGTAAGCGACCATTATGCCTATGTTCTTTCTCTACTTGAACACAATCAAGGCATAGCTCGAGTGGTGTATCTGTACTTGAAAGAATATTATCGCATGCATGTACCTGAAGCTCACAAGTCCAAGCGTCTTCCTATGAATAGGATTATTAGATTTTCTTTGAATTACTGCCCAGATACATTATTTCTCATTCCAAAGCCGCAGTCAAAGATCTTTCCAAATCACGTATTGGACATTATGGGTCTAATGTATGTCCGAGCCCAAGACAGTCCTCTTCGCACCTTCATTCAAGGGACTTGCCTCTCTCGCTCACGACTAACTGAACTTCTGGAAGCTACTTTAGATTCTTATGTCGACATAGCCAGATGGAATTTCCAATTCGATGACTTTTGCCAAGAAGAGTCAGCGCTTGAGAAAGTGCCTGTGAGATTAATTGAAGAGTCTGCACCAGCGTCCGCCTCAGAAGTTGCCAGTATTCCAGCGTCTGCTGAAGAACATGTTCAATCGTCTCCACCAGAAGATAATCCTGACGCTCCAGAACTCGTTGATTCTGATATTGCTAAGGATCTTCCAATTGAAGCCAGAGGCACAGTATTTGATCCAGCATATCAAGTTTCTCTTGACTCGTTCAAGCATACATCCAGATTTAAGCGACCGGCTCCTCAAGCGGTTCCATCGGATGTGAGTCAATCTTTTGGACCTTTGCTGAAATTAGTCTTGGAAGAGGTTAGCAATCACGCTACTCAGAATGAAAAAGCCTTCCACTGGATCAAGACTGACTTAGCCTAGATCGAGTTTCAGAACATGAGACTCAAGTCTCCCATATGAGAGGTGCTGCTCAAGCGGCAGTTGGTGAATGCAAAAAAGAATTTCAAGAACTACATGATGCTACTATGGCAAACCAACTGACCATGAAGGAGCATTTTGATAAGCGCCTAGACGACCTTTCAGCCTCTGTTCTTAGATTGCTAGTCAAGTTAGCTTACTTACCGAGCATTTTCTGAAGGTTGATGATGGCAATAAGGGGGAAGGACAGAGAAGAGGGGAGAAGCGTAAAGCTTCTAGTTCAAGAGCTTCCAGCCCTCCACTCAAGCGTCAAAATTTCTTTCAAATTTTGCCAGTTCCTTCAAGGGCATTGCTTTAACAATTTGATGTTCCATTCTCTCGACCGCCTATTCCAGAGCCTTATGATCCGAAGATTATTGCTAAAGAGCAAAAGAAGTCAGACTTTGGTAGAGCATTCAGAGTATGCCTAAGGATGATTGGATTAACCCAGTTGAATGGGATAAGCAATTTGTTGCTTATAAAAAGAGACAACAAGAAGAAAAGAATACAGTGATTTATAAAGAACATGCTGCCATGATCAGACTTGAAGAAAACATTTCTGAAGCAATCAGGGCTGAAGTAAACAGAAGACTCAACACTCAAGAAGAAAAACATGATTAAGAGCTGCTATTTACTTTGCATTATCTATATTCTTGTCTCTTATGTAATCTTTTTATTTATTTTTTTGTTGAAAAATGCTTGATCTATCAATTGATATATATAAAAAGCATTTTCAGCTGAAACATCTCGTTGAAACTTAACTAACATTAACTAGCTTTATCTAACCAAAGCTAACTTTTATTTTGGCTGTCTAAGTCTTGAACTATAAAAGAGTAAGTATTGCCATCACCAAAAAGGGGGAAATTGTTAGGAAATTTCATGTTAGAAGTTTTGATGATGACAATTAGGATTTTATGTTAGACCCCAAAACATGTAAGTTTGATTTTATTTAAAAATCATGTATAAGCTTTGAAGCGTTAAATTTGTATAGGCTTTATAGGCTTTGCTTTATTTTATTCTAGATTGTTAGGCTAAGTATTTTTAGGCTAAGCGTCTAATAATTTCTGAGTGAGCTTATCAGTAGTTAAGTCTGAAGACTCAAGCGCCCGAAGTCTGAATGAAGATGAAGTTTTTCGAAGCGTCCAATCGACAAGCTACATCAAGCGTTGCTTATAGGACAGAAGTTATTCAAGGATGAATGAGCGTCTATCAGTGACTGATTTCACCTGAATTTATTTCTAAATCCAGAAGGAGTTTTAATGCAAATATTCCCAGATCAATAATTGCCAACGGGCATTTATTTCAAATGCATTAAATGTTGATAAGGGCATTAAATGTGATAAGCTCTTTCGAATGTACGGAGAAGCCACCCTCATTGACTGTCAACTTTCACAGACTGCAGAACCAACTTTTGTGCAGCAAGATTTCAGGAAAAAGGACAAAAGTTGTTCACTCGCGGAACTGAGAGACAAGCGCCTGTGCATGTGGCAAACGGACACTTTTTCCAAGATTGCCTATAAATAGGATTTCAACAACAAGCCAAAGACAACATACACATACCAAGCGAAATTGTTGTTGCATTGAAGTTTCATTCCTTAAACTCTCAGAAAAGCCGGAATATTCAAGCAAATATTCTCTTTGCTATTCTCAAAAAAATTCCTGAGACAGTCAACCAATATCTCAAACATTCTTTTGAAAAAACTCACATTACTATTGAGATATTACCAAGTTGTTTGAACTTCATCAAAATCAAACAAACCTTTATAAAAATCTCATCCAAGCCTCGCGATCTGTGTGAAGTCGAAGTTGGATACTTGCATTATTTTTGGGTGAAAGAAGCAAGGGGATAGAAGTGATTTGGAGCAGAAATCTGTGTGATCAAGGAGCTCAAGTCATCAACATCCATCTCTCCCTAATTTGTAGAAGATTCTGTGTGATTCTTTGAGAATCATTTTAGTGGATTGCCTCTAAGTGTTCGAGGAGAAGAAGAACGTAGTTGGGATTACACCACCCAACGAACCTTATAAATATTGTGTTTATTACTTTACAGTCAATTTTCATATTGTCATATCATTGCATAAATCTGTTAAGAAAAACTCAATTGAACACTAAGCAACTAAAAACACTTTTTGTGACGCTAAAGCTTTCAAACGAGAAGACTCTAAAATCATTTCGTTGTGCTAACACTGATCGAAGAACTGAACGCTTAAACCTATCTGGTTACAGTATTCAAATCTTGAAGTCTAAGTTAACTTTCTAAAACAGTCTTCAATAGACGCTCAGTCAAGCGCCTATTTTTCAAGCGTTCAACCAATTTCTATACTAATATTTTTGAAGTCAAAAAAGACTTCCGGGTCTATCTCTCATCTCATTCCTCTATCCAAGAATGAGTCACCAAAAAAATTTGTATTTTCTGCTGCTTCCATTGCCAAGAACTTCAATCTCCCAAATGAGGGCGAGGCATTGGATTGTGTTACTCTAGAACAAATCAAAGAAGCATGGACTGCTATGAGTGTTTATGACGGTGTACCATACAAACAGCACTTTGGAAAGAAAGAATTAGTATCTAAATACTGACTGATGGATGATTTCTACAGCAAAATCATAGAATGCAAAGTGTGTACTTTTGATAAGGTCAACCCAATACAATTTCAGATGATGACAGCGATACTCCTCAACATCAAGATCAACTGGAGTGAGTATGTCTTTGGAAGGTTTTGGGACTTTTTAAGCGCCCCAAATAAACCTTATGGGCTTATTTTGAGTGACCTACTGTATCGATCAAACTGTGTCTACTCATCTGGTTATCCTCTGAATAAGGCCAAGTTGCTGGGAAAAAGGATTCTGAACAATCTCTTCAATTTTCCCAAAGTTGGTGGTGCAGCTAGACCACTGTCTGAGCGTCAAGAAGTATGTGAAGCATCTGATGAGGAAGTTGATTGTCCTATTCAAGAGGAAGCCGTGAAGCGTCCGGCGGTTACAAAGAAGAGTGCTCCCAGAAATCCTAAGGCTCAAGTTATTCATTCTCCTCAAAAGGATGATGAGGAAACCGATGAGGATGCAGAGGACAAGATCCCTCTGATCAAGCGGAGGAAGCTGCATGGTATAATCAAACAAATAGACTTCGAGGAACCAGCTGCTGCTCCTCCCGCTCAAACGCTTAAACTAGTTGAAGGAGTTAACGTAAAGAAGATTTCCAAGCGTTCCAAGACAAGCAACCATCAAGCTGCTCCTGTTCCTGAAGAGCCTGAGATGGTTGAGCCAAGCGCTCAAGTTACTGCTGAGCCAAGTGCTCAAGTTGCTGTTGAGACAAGCTCTCAGAGTAAGTTTATTTCTTCCCGCGGCATTTCTTTTCCTACATCTGTAGAAGATCCTGCTCTTATAGAGGATAGTTCTTGTGCTACAGCTACTATTGAAGCACCCGTCGACGTCCACCTGGATGTTGATTTAGAAGAAGTGGTGGTGATTGCCAAAGACGTTGCAACAAGCATTGCAGTGGATGCCGAGGAACCTACGTCGAAAGGATCCAACCATTACTTTCTTGAACGGTCATGACTGAGGCACACTCAGAAGGTCATAGCGTTGCTGTGGAAGTTACAAAGCCAAGGCACTTTTTCAAGTTGGATACACTGAATATGATAGATCATTCAATCAATTATATGCCTCTAGCACTTGAAGAAGACTTCATCCCCGCAGGCTACAATGAAGAGAGATACATCACTGCGGAGAATGAAATTGCCCTGCTGATTGACATTGACAGCAATATCAGGGATATAGTGTTTAACACTGAGTTGACAGAAATTGAGACGAAGTACTATTTGTCCGTTCAACTTGGTAAAACTCCTGGTCAAATACCTTCTTCTCTTGCCCTTCAACAAGACAGACAAGGTGGTAGAACTCCCAAATGTGATGTGGATCTGGCTTACTACCTAGACTATGGGCACAGCAAGCCAACTGGTTTCACTCTAAGAGACTATAACATCAAAGTTTATGATCCTCTACGCCCAACCTTTCTCAACCCTTCAGAGCAAGTCTTAAACAGAGAAGGCTACACACATTTTCCTCATGTAGCAAATAGTGTTGAGAACAGGAAGTCTTTCAATCCACTTCGACTATGGAAGAATAAAAGAATTCATGTCGATGAGCGTCTAGCATCTCTAACAGATGTGATTCAATCAGAAGCTGATCCATACTTTGACAGCGTCTGGAATGCTAGCGATCAGATTGATAGATATCGCTTTGAATCTATCAGAGATATCCACCACGAAGGCATTCGAGCTATGGTCAGTGCTGGAACAGATTACTGTATGACCGAGGTAAATTGGGTTGAAGCGTATGTGGGCCATAAATACACTTTCCCAGAACTAGTTCAAGCTCCCCACCTGTTTGGCATAGGCATGCATCACAAGAAGCGTCAATTCGCCAAATATTGTCTTAAGAAGCGTCAACAGAGAGTTGGGCCTGTTCTCAAGCTCCCAATGATTCGTCATCAGATTGAGCAGTGTTTGCATCAAGAGCTTCACAAACTATCCACAAATCCTCTTCACTTCAACCCTCAAACATCTACCAGTGGTAGTGCTTCAGAATCTAGCTTGAACTTCTCTCCAAGCCACTACGAAGATAATTTTAATATGATGGTGAAGATCATGACTCCTCTCTCTCATTTCGATAGAATCTTCACTGCTAATCTTAGACAATGGAATGGCTCTGTAATCAATCCTTTTCGAGGATATCCATTGCTCTCATCTATCCGCAAAGAGGTACTCAATCACTATGAGTTTGTCCTCTCGTTGTTGGAAAGGAATCAGGGACTGGCTCAAGCGATCTATCCCTACCTAGAAGAGTACTACACTGCTTATGTACCTGAATCTCAACGAATTAAACCTCTTCCACCCGATGGGCTGATTGGATTTTCTAGGGATTACTCCTCCGATGCAATTTTTTCCATTTGCCGAGCGCGGTCTAAAGTCTTTCCGAATCATGTGCTGGATATCATTGGTCACATGTACATCAGGGCCATAGATAGTCCAATTCGCACATTTATTCAAGGTACTGGCCTTCCTCTTCAGCATCTGACTGAGCTTCTAGAAAGTGCAACATACATATATGTAGATGAGCCATATGCCAGCTTGTATTTCCATTTCATTGCACTGCGTCAACCATAGTCAGATCCTGAGGAAGCGCTTGTGGAAATTGCTCAAGCGTTTGCACCTGTAGCGGCAAGTATTCCAGCGTCTGCTGAAGAACATGTTCAAGCGTCTCCACCAGAGGATCATCCTGACGCTTCTGAACAAGTTGTTTCTGATATGGCTGAGGATCTTCAAATTGATATACGAGGTACAGTCTTTGATCCCGCATATCAAGCTCCCATTGACTCACTCAAGCATACATCTAGATTCAAGCGACCGGCTACTCGAGCGGCTCCATCGGATGTGAGTCAAGTTTTTCCGATGAATTCCAAGCCAAATTGTTGTTGCATTGAAGTCTCATTCCTTAAACTCTCAGAAAAGCCAAAATAATCAAGCAAACATTGTCTTTGCTTTTCTTCAATTCCTCAGACAGTCAACCAATATCTCAAACATTCTTTTCGGAGAAACCTACATTACTATTGAGATATTCCCAATTGTTTGAACTTTATCAAAATCAAACAAACTGTTCAGAAAAACCCCATCGAAGCCTCGCGATCTGTGTGAAGTTGAAATTGCATACTTGCATTATTTCTGAGTGAAGAAGAAAGAGGATAGAATTGTCTTGGAGCAGAAATCTGTGTGATCAATGAGCTCCAGTCATCGACATCCATCTCTCCCTAATTTGTAGAAGATTCTGTGTGATTCTTTAAGAATCATTTTAGTGGATTGCCTCCAAGTGTTCAAGGAGAAGAAGGGCGTAGTTGGGATTACACCACCCAACGAACCTTACAAATTTTGTGTTATTTACTTTACAGTTGATAAGTCCATATTTTACAGTATTTTATGCCCCATTTTAATATGATTTGATCGTTACTTTGATCACTTTTTATCCCTCATAATGCTTTGATTGGTATATATTTTGTTTTGTAGGATAAAAGTTGATTTACGCATGAAAGACGAGAAAAGAGATCCAAATTGAGCTTGAAATTGAAGAAAGAAACAAAAGAAGATAGTTGACGAAAGATTTTACACAATGTTCATATGTAAACGAGGTTTTCGTCCTCTTACAGGCCGAATCTGATTATTGTTTCTTCTTCAATATTGTAGGTCTGTTTCTTAGCTTCACGTAGCAACTTAAATCACCTCATTCTGACATCGGTAGAGAAAGTTATGCACATTTTACCAAAACTGGACGGAGCAGCAGGGGAACGCCGCAGCGTTCATCACCAACGCCGCGGCATTCGGAGGCAAAATGTTGATCACCGCGGCGTTCAACCATCAACGCCGCGGCGTTCAAAGCAGCAGACTTGGCCTATAAATAGACCATCAGGTCATTTGGACGAGGATATGCCCTAAACACACCCTAGACTCCTTACATATCAGCCACCACCCAAGGAAGCTTGAAGAGGACCATCATCCTCATCCTCATCATTCTAATCATCATCAATTTCATCATCAAAGCTTGGATTTACACTTTGTAATAGGAAGTAATTCAACTCTTTCTCTTTGATTAGTTATCAACTATGTCTTATAGAATTGTTGAATCATTTGTTATTGTAAGTATGAGCTAATCATCTTTGTGGTTGGGTTATGTGAATACTTTGTGATGTTTTGTGTTTAATGAATGATTAATTTCCGGATTTATTACATTCTTGTTACATGTTTGATTTTGTGCTTAATGCTTGCATATGCTTGATCACCATGTGTTTGATAAAATGCTTTGTCTTGAGACCGAGAGGAGATAGATAAAGGGAGATCGAAAAATCAATCATCATAACGTAACAATTGACTAGAGATAGAATCAATTGCGTTGTGTGGCTTTTTGTGATAAGATGACCCGATTGAATGTAGGATCTTCATAAACAAGGAATTCCTTTGAACCTAAATGCATGTTAGTTAATTCAATCTTCACTATAGAGATATAGGAAGTTGTTAACTAGTATAGGCTTGTTATTTCAAGAGATTGAATAATAAATACATTAGGGGGTTTCTCCATAACAAGAACGTTCTAAGAATCCGGATAATTGAGAGTTCATGAACATAGAATAGAACATAGTAGGATCGTAACCGAATCACCTCTTTCCATTCGATTTATTATCTTGTTTATCACATAGTTGTCTTTGATTATTTTCATAGTATAATCAACCATCATCTTATAATTTGATTTAGCTTAGAGTTAGATAATATAGCAATTACGAGCATTGAATCCAATTGTCCCTGTGGAGACGATACACCCCGGGCAAAATAGTCCACTTTATTACTTTGCACGACCTAGTATACTTGCTAGGATTTCGCGTGTCGAGTTTTTGGCAATTTTCTTATTATCATATCATTGCATAAATTGATTAAGTAAAACACAAGCAAAAGCTAAGCAACTAAGAAACAGTTTGTGACACTAAAAGCTTTCAAACAAAGAAGACTGTAAAATCATTTCGATGTGCTAACACTGATCAAAGAAATGAACGCTTAAACACCTAATTGGTTATAGTATTTAAATCTTGAAGTCTAAGTTAACTTTCTAAAAAGTCTTCAATAGACGCTCAGTCAAGCGCCTACTTCTCAAGCGTCCAACACATTTTTAATACAATATTTTTGAAGCCGAAAAAGACTTCAAGGTCTATTCAACCCCCCCCCCCCCCTTCTAGACCCTTTCGTATGCCACTTGGGACCAACAACATCTATTGTGAAATTAATTTAACGAACTTAGAAGTTAATTTTTTTATTAAAATTGGATTTTATTAGAAAATTAATTGGAGTTCACTCAAATTGAATTTGCAAATAGACTTAAATAAATTAGTTTTCTCAAGAATATGAAAAACAATAATTAAATTTAGAATTTTATTAGAAATTAGCATATATATTTTTCATGTGTTATATGAAAAATATCATGTTTGATATGTTATATGATGGGAGACATGATTCATGGACTTAGGCTCGTTTTATAAATTGTATTTCCTTTTGATAGGTTGTAAATGCCATTTTGAGCCTATTTTTATTTTCTTTCTAGATAAATTTTGTATAGGTGAAAAATATTGAAATGTAATAGTTAGAAATAGAATAGGCCCAAAGGAGAAATTCAAGTCAAGCCGAGGAGATTCAAGAAGGAGCTTTGGAAGCTTTAGTATAGTTTCTTTTTATTTTATAATTGAAACATTGGCTTGTTTCAATCTAGGAAATATAGTCCATGAATCATGTGTTGCTAGCTTTCTAGGATTGCTAATTATTTATTTTAATCCATGTTTATATACATGATATGAAATGGGTTAATGTGCAAAGTGAGACCTAATAAATAATTTAAATTCTCTCACTAGAAAAATATTAAGTTAGTAAAGGGTACTAGGTATCATGTCCTCCACTAAACTTAGGAGAAATTAAGATGATATTTAATATATAAATCATCCCTAAGCAATGGGAGAATTATATATTGAAATATATTTTATATTTTTCCTAAGTGCATGAAATGTCATTGGTCAAAAACAAATTTCACCCCAAATACCAGCAAAAGATTGCAAGGTGAAATTCAATTGTTAGACTAATAGATAGTCAGTGGGTTGAACTTAGATTATTCATAAATCAATATGATCGTTAAAAGGTTGAGATTTGATGAATAATGTACAAAGGGATTGAATCATCCATTTGATAGGCTGATGTTGGACAACACTTTAATAGATTGATTATGCCAAATACCAGCAAAAGGTTGCAACCTATTAATCTAGTTAAAGAACTCAATCACCACTACGAAGCCTTCCAATGATGACTTCCGAATTCCACAGTGGGAGTGCGGATTTTCGAAAATTGTAGTGGGAGCCAAGTTTATTTTAAAAGTCCTTAATTTAAACTTGGAACAACAATTACATTGGAATCTAATAAATCTTTTTACTTTTTATGCTGTTATTTCTTATTATCTCCCTCAAAATGACTATCAACCCATTATCTGTACTACTTGAAAAGAATACTTTAACTGGTCCTAACTATGTGGACTGGCTCCGATACTTGAGGATAGTCCTCAATATGGAGTCACTGGGGTATGTATTGGAATCTGATATCCCAGTCCCGCCCGTAAGGACACGTGCTAATGAGGAGGAAGTTGCGACTCATGAAAAATTGGTCAAAGATGACGTCCGGGTTCGTGGGTACATGCTGGGCTCAATGACAAATGAGTTGCATAGGTCCCATGACAAAATGGTCTCGGCGAGGGCTATTTTGGCACACCTGGTAGAGCTCTATGGTGAGCACAGTCGTATGAGAAATCGAAAGAGCTCTTTGGAGCCAAGATGAAGGAAGGAGAAAAGGTTAGGGACCATGTTCTAAAACTAATTTCGAAAATAGAGAGGTTAGAGGCCCTCGATTGCAACATGGACCCACAACTTCAAACTGACCTTATCTTGCAGTCACTTCCAGACTCTTTTTCCCAATTTGTGATGAACTTCAACTGTAACGAGATAGAATGCAACTTGGCTGGGTTGACAAACAAGCTGAATACTGCACAATCTCAAATGAAGCCAAAGGTAAAAGTGGCGGTCTTAGTCATCACTTCTAAGCCCAAAATCAAGCAAGAAGAAGAAGACTAAGAAAGCTACTGGCACCCCGGGTCCACAGGTTAAGCTTATAAAGTGATGAAGAGCAAAGGACCAAAGGAAATGGATAGGTGCCTTCACTTCGGTGGGCTAAGCCACTGGAGGAGGGAGTGTCCAAACTTTGGCAAAGGTGCACTAGGTATGGAACTTTTTGTTTTAGAAACTAATTGTTCTATGACTGTATTTTCCACTTCGTGGATACTTGATTCTGGATTAGTGCTCACGTTTGTGTAATGAATCAGGATCTGTGGCGAAGTAGGAAGCTGGAGCATGGGGAGGTGTTGATCAGTGTTGGCAGCGGGCAGAGTATCGCGGTTTCTCACATTAGATCAACTTCTTTATGTTTATCATATGGACATGTTTTAAATTTAGAGGATATTTTGGTTTTGCCCAACAGGCTTAAAAACACTATTTCAATTCCTGTTTTGGCTAGGAACGATTATGTTTTTAATTTCATTGACAATACTTGCAGCATTTTATTTCATAATAATATTGTTGGCACTGCTACTTTAGTCAATGGCATGTATTACTTAAACATGCAAAATGAGTGTGTTGCGAATGTTATCTCAAAAAAGCGTTGTAGGCAAAGTACTAACCTAAGCTTAAAGTAGCATCTAAGACTAGGTCATGTCAGTGAGAAAAAGATACGCAAGATGGAGAAAGAAGGGTTAATCGACCCATTGGGATCGGATCCCTATCCGACTTGTGAATCTTGCCTCAAAGGCAAAATGACTAGATCACCCTTCACCAAGACTTTTGCAAGGGCCACTGAAGTATTAGAACTTGTGCACACCGACGTTTGCGAACCATTTGGAGAAATGGCTCGTGGAGGTTTCCACTATTTCATTACTTTCACTCATGACCATTCAAGGTATGGTCTAGTTTATTTAATGAAGTATAAGTCTGAATCATTTGATAAGTTCAAAGAATTCAAGGCCTTAGTGGAAAAACAAACTGGTCATCATATAAAAGGACTACGATCGGATAGTGGAGGTGAATATATGAATGACGAGTTTGATGAGTTCCTAAATGAACATGAGATAATATTGAAACTCACACCACCAGTAACTCCACAGTTGAATGGGGTAGCAGAACGTAGGAATCAAACACTATTGGATATGGTTTGATCTATGCTCAGCTACACTGACTTACCCATCTCTTTGTGGGGACATGCACTCCTTACATCTGTTCATATCTTGAATAGGTGTCCTTCCAAATCCATTCCTAAGACACCATATGAGATATGGAGAAATAGGAAACCAAACCTTAAGTATATTAAGGTTTGGGGATGCCCTGCCTACATCAAGAAGACAAAGGCAGAGAAATTGGAAGCTAGGTCCCTTAAAGGACGTTTTGTCAGTTTTCCCGAGGATTCCATGGAATACCTTTTCTACATGCAAGATGATCAAAGGATCATTGTTGCACTACAAGCGCACTTTATGGAATATGAATTCATTCTAGAAGGTGGTACAGGTAGGAAAATTGCTCTTAATGAACAAGATGAAACACCTAGGGAGGGACTATTCAAGCAACACACACTGAACCTGAAGAAACACAACTAATGTTGCGAAGATCTGGTAGAGTACTACATCAACCTGATAGATACTACGGGTATCTCCTACAAGAGGAACCGGGTGTCCACACTATAGCAGTGGGAGTCCAAAGAGACGACCCTTCTACTTATGATCAAGTAATGATGGACATCGACTCTGCAAAGTGGCGAGAAGTTATGCAGGTAGAGATAGACTTGATGCATCCCAGCCAAGTATGGACTCTAGTAGATTGTCCTAATGGCATTTCACCTATAGGGTGCAAGTGGATCTTCAATAGGAAAATAGGTCAGGATGAAAACGTTGACACATACAAGTCAAAGCTTGTAGCAAAAGGTTATAGTGAAAAGGAAGGAATTGACTACCAAGAGACCTTTTCACCTATGGCAATGATCAAGTCTATTCGAATTCTGCTCGCAATAGCTGCACACTTGGACTATGAGATATGGCAGATGGATGTAAAGACGGCTTTTCTAAATGGATTCCTCGAAGAGGATATCTATATGGAGCAGCCTAAAGGCTTTGCATCTGGGTCTGATATCCATAAGGTGTGCAAACTTAAGAGATCCATTTATGAACTTAAGCAAGCCTGTAGGAGTTGGAATCTACGTTTTGACGAAGCTGTCAAGGGATTTGACTTTGTCAAAAACGAAGATGAACCTTGTGTTTACAAGAAGGTTAGTGGGAGTAAAATCACTTTCCTTGTCTTATATGGGGATGACATTCTACTCATAGGAAATGATGTAGGAATGCTCATATCAGTCAAAGCTTGGCTTTCAAATACATTCTCCATGAAAAGTTTGGGAGAGGCGACCTATATTCTAGGGATTCATATCTACAAAGATAGAACAAATAGAATGATAGAACTTTCCCAAGCCCTTTACTTAGAGAAGGTCCTAAAGAGATTTAGGTTGGAAGACTCTACGAAAGGTTTCTTGCCCATGAGACACGGGGTGCACCTTTCAAAGTCTATGTCTCCTCAAAGTGAGGAAGATAGGAAAGAAATGAGTACGGTGCCTTATGTGTCTGCAATGGGTAGTCTGATGTACGCCATGTTATGTACACGGCCAGACATTGCCTACGCGGTAAGCGTGGTAAGTCGTTTTCAGGCTAACCTGGGAAGAGAACATTAGACTGCTGTAAAAAATATCCTAAAGTATCTGAAGAGAACTAAGGATGTGGTTCTAATGTATGGACATGGAGATTTGAAAGTGGATGGATACACTGACTCAGATTTTAATCTGATGTAGATGATCAGAAATCCACTTCGGGTTTTATATCCACGCTCAATGATGGAGCGGTGACTTGGAAAAGTTTCAAGCTAAGCACAACCGCTGATTCCACCATTGAAGCAGAATACATAGCAGCTTCAGAGGTTTCTAAAGAAGGTGTTTGGATTAGGAAGTTTCTTGGAGAACTTCAAGTGGTCCCTAGTGTAGAGCTGCAATTGCCACTTTAATGTGACAATTACTGGGCTATTGCACAAGTAAAGGAACCAAGGCCTCACAACAAATCGAAACACATAGAGAGGAGATATCACATAATAAGGGAAATCGTTGGAAGAGGCGAAATAGCTGTTCATAGAGTAAATTCAGCCGACAACGTTGCTGACCCATTAACCAAGCCTTTGGCACAGGCAGTGCTGGATCGACATCTTAAGAAGATGGGAATTAGATACCATAGTGATTGGCATTGAGTACAAGTGGGAGATTGTTATGTTAATTTCCTCAAATGCCACAAGAAGATTAGTAAATGATAGGACATTATCGATTTGTAATTATTTATTAAATCAATCAATAAAAGACATTTTAGTTATATACATTCATATTGGCATTTATATATTGTAATCATCTATAAGTCCATGAACACAAGAGTTAACTCTTTAAGGCACTAGAGGAGTCTGATACTTGTGTGCTAAAATAGTCTGCAAGTCAAAGATTTTCAATTGGGCATTGGAAATCATGAAGACTTGTATGATATGAGTTTTGACGAGAGAGGTGCCTGTCAATCACTAGGAAGTAGTGAAGAACTCATATCATAGGTGCACTAATGGAGATAGTGGTATTCAGACATGACTCGCATCGATTCTGTCACATGGGTTTTCACTCTTTGACAGTCAATGACAGAATTGATTAAATTGTAATAGGTGTGTCTGAACTTTAGACTTGAGGAATCGAGTTGAAGATATACTTGTGAAGTTAGGTTTGTCATTAGAGTAGTTAGGCCCAATTCACCCGTTGGTGGGGTCAACCTCGAACTGCAACCTAATGGGCAAGTAGTACTCTTAACTGATATCCAAGAAAAAGATCTGTTCCCTCGTAAGTGAACGAGGAATTATCCTATGCATTTATAAGTAAGTTAGATCTTAAAGTTTTTGGCCAAAGCATTCAATGATCTGAGCTTATTATAAATAAAGCATAGTGTTAAGTTAGTGAATTTGACCAAAATCATGACTCTCACTTAACCGGGATAAGGAAACGAAAAGTTTGTATTCACACGGTATTTACAAATGGAAAGGTATAAATGATCTAATCATTTCATCTAATTTGGGTTAAAATATGGACCACTTGACTAGCTAGGTGGGACTCATATTCAATGGAATCCTCCTATTGCCAAATATAGATGAACCTAAAGAGTCACGCTTAAAAAGAAAAAATTGATGAAAAGTGGAATTTTTCTTGTGGTTATATTTTAAGTATTGGATACTTAAAATTAAATAAATAGAATTAATTATTTGAAGAAATAAGTTAATTTATTTATGATTTAATTAATATAATATTTCTTGGAGAAATAAAATTAATTAAATGAGTTATCTATTATTTAATTGAATTAATTAATTAGATTAAGTTAATTAATTAAATATTAGATTATACTAAGCACAAAATTAATACACCATGTGGCACACTAGACCCTATGAGGGGCGCCACTAGGAGGATTAATGGGCTTAGTTTGAGTTCAAGGTAATAACTTAAGTGATATAAATATCACATTAGTTATAAGTCTAGGTTATAAGTTGCATTACACAACACCACCATCAAAAGAACTCCTCTCCCTCTCTCTTACTTAGCCGTCAGTTTTATCACCAAAGAAGGATGAAGATTTTTCATCATGTTTTTTCAGGCGAGATGATTTAGAGGCAGAACACTTGGACTGCTCGGATCATCATTCATTCAGCCAGAGATATTTCGCGAAAAATTGAAGAATTCAAATTCGTAGGAATAATCAACCACTTCGTTACAATGGGTAATGTGTAATTTACCCTATCATACATACGTGTGATTAAACCTCGAGATTGATCCTGCGAAAGGAAAATCCAAAAATTTTAAATTCCATTTTCCGCTGCATTTTGTTAATTTTTCCCAACACCGAGAACAAGTTGGAAGCATTCCAAAGACTCCTAAGCCCAAGCAAAATCGGCCACTAGGCCAATATAAGGATGTTTTACTTCATTTTTGTATGTAAGTTTTATTAGAGAAAGTCAAGTTTTTATTAAATTATATTACTCCAAAATTAGGATTATGTTCTTGAATATTCAAAATCAATAAAGGAGTTATCCTATTTCATCTTTCTCCATACATTTCGAGTGTTTCCATATTTATTATTTGAGTGTGTTAATTATAAAAATTAATCGAAGACCTTGTTTGGTTCTCCGATTTTCTTGGTGTGAAAATCCGAACCACATCAAGAATGCTTTACATCTTAATTATTATTATTTTATTTATTATATTTTAATTAATTGACTTAAATTTAAAGTACTGAAGAAAATATTTATAATATAATAATGAATTTTTTTATTGTATAAGGATAGTTGTAAGATCTAAGAGTTTCATGTCATATTTAACTGTAAAATTTAAAATTGAAACTTTTATTATAATTTATGGAGTGCTAATATCATTCCCCTAAAAATATACCTATTTTTTAGAGAATTATGCAAGTAACTTGCAGAATTACTATAGGTAACTTTTGAAATCGAAAGTTATAAAATCTTGTCATATCTTTGGAAGCATTTTCCACGAAATACTTGTCAGCAAATATGGGTGATATTTGAGATCTCCCGAGAGTTGAGCTCCTAAGTGATTTCTACCACATATGTACCTATACTTATATGGGAAGTTTACCATCACATATACATGTGGTGATGGAGATCATCTCGGGAGTTGGACTCCTGAAGCTCCCAAGTATGCCAATTAAATAGTTGAAGACAAATGCCACTTCAAAGATTGTGTCAAGTCTGACAAAAGTCGAAAGCACATTTCTGATGCTGCCCACAAATATTTCCAATTAACTTCCTAATTCCTATCATAAAAAAACCACCTCAGTGGTAGTACAAGGCCACTTATTAAATCCTTCCGGTAAAAATAATCCGTGGGATCAAAAGAAGAAAATAGTTGCATTTTTGAAGCAGTTATTAGCTACTCAGTGGCCTCTCTGAAATGTACTTATCCGCAGGAAATGGAGTTGAAGTGTTTGCTAGCCATTAGGTGAAAATTTGGCTCTCGAGGAATTGTCAGAGGCCTTGTTGATCTGAAAATTGAGATTTTTTCAAATATTAATATTGTACATTAAATAGCAGCATCATTTATACAGATACAAGGTACATAGCGGATTTAAAAATTTGGATCAGTGGGGGCACAATTTATCGAACAAAATAAAAAATAAATATAAACAATATTTTAATACAAAATGATCAACAATAATTAGTAAATTACATTTTAAAACTGTAGTCTACAAATTTTCATCTTCTGAAAGAGGCCGAGAGTGAGATAGAAATTGGAATTGAGGGGGGCCTTTAAAAATTTGAGTAGGGGCATTAATGTAATTTACAAATTAAAACTAAAATATATATATATATATTTAAAAAAAATCTGAGTGGGGCACTGCCCCCTTCCCCTAATGTAGATCCGCCATTATTTGATAAACGGTATGATCTTGCTCGTCTTGAATTTCATTTATTGTCTGTTAATTAATTAAGAGTATTTAAAACATGGGAACTTTAGGATGATGACGCTTTAAGTTGAATAGATAAAGTGATTAGTCTTCGTGTAAAATAAAAAAGAGCCAATTAATTACCTTAAAAACTAAATAAAAAACATCTACTCGGAAATTTTTCATGTTTCTCAAATCTAGTGTTTCTCTGAGCAAGGATTAAAATTTTGTTTCAATGATAAGTTTCGAGTTCTTAAATATAAGAAATGTATCGAAAATATTTCGGAAACGTTATGGAAAACTTGAAAAATGTCAAAAACAAGGTAGAAACTGTGAAAAAAGAAATAAAGAAGAGTTGTTTCCTCTTTTCACTAGTAAAAAACAATAATCGTGTAAAATGTTTATACATCTATATTAATAATCAATCAAATTACACTAATAAATAAAGTGGTAACGTTTGATTCAAGTTTAACATTCACAAAATATATAACCGACAAAATTTTAGTAACTTAAATTGTGAAATACAAAATTCTAAAAGTGCTGTGAAAAAAATTAAAAGTGGTAAGTTTGATTCGAGTTTAACATTCACAGAGTATATAATTGATAAAATTTTAATAACTTAAATTGTGAAATAAAAAATTTTAAAAGTGTTGGTGTGAAAAAAATAAAAAGTTAATATGGATTATACCATGGTTTCAAACTCATCTGAAAATTATAAGAAAAAATTACTTTAATCGATAGTACATTAATCTTCACCTTAAGTCGCATGATAAAAAATCGCTTCTTGGTGAAATAAATATTTGTTTGATTGTTAGATTTATTACTCTTCATTTCTTCTTCTTTTTTTTTTTTTTTGAGAAGATAGCAGATACCCCCCCCCCCCAAAACTATTAGGTGATGTGCACTTTGCCCCCCAAACTATTAAAAGTTGCACTCAACACCCTAAATTATCATATATGTGCACTTTGCCCCCTCGGTCAGCTTCAGGCAGCACACAGGGGGCAAAGTACTACAAACCGCATAGGTGAGGGGGCAAAGCGCACATCACCATATTTTTTTTATTTTTTAAAATTTTTACTAATTTTTCTATTTTTTATTTTTATACTTTTTTTCATTTTTTTAATTTATTTTCATGTTTCCGGATTTTTGAATTGTCTTTTTTGTTTTTAGAAAATTATGAATATTTGAATTTATACATCTTTTCATTGTTTTCTTATTTATTTTCATGTTTTGTTTTTATTTTTCTTATTTTCATATTTGAAAATTATTTATTTCAAGAAAAATCCAAATAAATCTCAATATGCATGATTTAAATTGAACGATGAATGGGTAAAAATTTTCCCGAAGCTGACCGATGGAAGTTAAGTTAATATTACGAATATTTGAATTTAAAAAAAACCAGAGAAAATAGCAGATGCCCCTCAACCTATGAGGTGATGTGCGCTTTGCCCCCTCACCTATGAGGTTTGTAGCACTTTGCCCCCTGTGTGCTGTCCGAAGCTGACCGAGGGGGCAAAGTGCACATATATGATAGTTTAGAGTGTTGAGTGCAACTTTTAATAGTTTGGGAGGCAAAGTGCACATCACCTAATAGTTTGGGGGGTATCTACTATTTTCTCTGCTTTTTTTTCTTTTTTACCTTTTTTCCCTAACATTGAGAGATTTGATAGCTCTGTTGTATTTGCAATAGAGCAAATCTTGTTGAAAAGAAATTACCAAACTCTCAATGTTTCCATAGTTTCCATGGAAATCATTTTGAAACTCTCAATGTGTTGGAGATAGAGCAAATCTTTTTGAAAAAAAATTATCAAACTCTCAATGTTGCTTGGTTTTCATAGTTTGGTTTCCATGGAATGGAAACATTGAGAGTTTCCATGGAACCACTAAGAATTTTTTAGGAAATAATGTAATTTCGAAAGTACATAGTGATTTCTTTTCGGTAAGTTGAAAAACAAAAAATTTTCGGAAGTTTCGGTGGAAAAGAAAAGAAACTTTGAACCATGCATATGAGATTTTTGTTCCATTTTCATTTTTCAAAATACTAATTAATTAATCCACTTATTGAATTAAGTCAAAGCGTTTTTAACCTAAATTGTGTGGCATTTTTCATGAGATAAAATGCAATTAATCTGCTTCAGTTTTGATGGAGTGTTATTGAAAGGTTGAGAAGTAAAGGAACAGAGCAAGCATTAATTAATTATGCACCTTAATAGAAATTACCTTTGTGGTAAGAAAGGTCTATCAAAAAGAGGCATCAACTGAGCTCTAGGAATCATCTCCTTTCTAAGCATTCGAACCTCTTCCTCCTCTATCATCTACGCACCTCAAATATTAAATGACTTTCTTTTTTTTTTTTTGATAAATAAAATTACGCATTAATAAGATAGAAAGAGATTACAAAGAATAGTCCATGACAATTGGAGTCCTGCTCCTCAATACAAGTGCCATACAACTCATAAGACTCAAAGATGGAGCGACAAAAAGATTCACTATATATGACTAGAACTGAAAACACTAGAATGAAGGTCTGGATCTTGGATGCTACAAGAGACCACATCTAGCAGGGGCTCCCAATCCCCACGAAAGGAGTTATCAACTTGAACAAGAACCACATCTTAAATGACTTATTAAAGTATATATCCTTCTGCATGTGATAATTATTTCCAAGTATATATATATATATATGCATACCTTGAGCACCTTCTGTACTTGTTTCTTGTGTTGCTCTATGATACACAACTTGATTGCTACCTGTATTGCTTATTGCATTAATTTCAAATTACTTAAAAGACCCCTCATGTAAATCAAGATTGTCCATAATAAAACAAGTGTATACATACATATCACTAAAAGAAAAACAAAATATACTAGTAAAAAGTGTCGAGCGTCAAAGTCAAAATTGTGACAGCTAAGCTCATACAAGTGCTAACAATTTTAGTTTTGTCCTAATAACGATTTTCGTGGATTTAACTGGGATAAGAATCATTTATGAAATTTTCATTATTGATAATTAGTGATACATCTATAGCTAGTGACGATAAAAAAGTATAGCCAAGAATTATGAAGACAAAACTTCACTTAGTTGTACACCGTACATATGTCTGGATAGGACATTTTCTTTCAGAATTAAATTTGAAAAATTAATATTATGGCAAAACGAGAACTTATTCTCATCACTTAATATATATATATACGTGTGTGTGTGTGGAGGATTTTAATGTTGTCACGTAATATACAATATGATATGTTACTATTAACAAGCATATTTGTGGTCTACTTACTGAAGAGTTGAATATTGCACGTTGAGCTGCTCTTTGGTCTGTGTGTAGTCTGAATTCCAAGGGCCTTGTGTTTTCTTTGATGAAGGACTTTTGAAAAACCTATATATTTAGATACAGTTATATTAATTATCAGCTCTGCTATCCCAATTCGTATGGAAAGATATAATTAAAGTATATATATCTGCTTTAATTTGTTCATCAACTCTCATCATCATATTGTCTTTCTTTCTGAAGTTTTGCTATTGGCTACATTATACTTTTTGATCCTTCAACTGTGTGTGTGTGTGTGTTTATATGTAAGTATATTGAAGGTTTAATCTTACCCCAGAAATAGAATGGTTGTTGGACTGTTGTGAATGGGTGTTTCTCGTCAATCCTCTGGTGGTTGATGAAACTGTAGACCGTGGAGTACTCTTCACAAACTGATCAATAAACCCAAGTTAAAACCACTTTTGAAATATATTTAAGGGAAAATTGCGATAATAGTTCTTATAATATTAGTCTCATTGTTACAAATTTAGAGAGTTAGTCCCATAGGAAACAACTTTTTGCGATTTTGGTCCTGCCATTAGAAACTGGATGGAATTTCGCACGTATGATGCACGGGCCGTTAAATTTATTACAAGGCACGTGAACAAACTAACAGTTTCTGTCTGGACTCAAAATTCAAAAAACAATCATCCTATGCGACTAAGTTTTTAAATTTGTAAACAACGGAACTAAATTGCAATATGGACTAATGCTGCAATTTTCCCTATATTGGACAAAGAGAAAGCCTCATTTCAAAATGAAATAATAACTAAAACAGGTAAAATCCATAATATTCACCTTTTTAGCAGATTTTCTGTTTGGACTCTCCATGATTACTAGCTCTCTAACTTGATAAATTATGTTCCCTAGGCCAAGCTACCTATATATATATATATATATATGCATGAGTTTGGAGATTTGTATGTGTCCCTTGGAGAATTGATGAGTAGTTGTTGCTCCATCAGCAGCATGTTGAGGATTTCTTATGCTCTTTTCTACCAAACTTTCTGATCAAACCTCCTTCTCATCCATGGATATATATGACATATGTTACTTATAGTTTCTTCAGTCTTTTCTCCACTCAAGCAGATAAAGTGGGCAATCATGCATGAACAAACTTTGATCAGGCAGTTTGAGTGCGTAAGCAAAACTATTAGAACCTTCTTTTGCAGTTCACATTCACTTTTCTAAATTAGTGTTTTATCTTGTATTATCAATCATATACATAATATGCATATAATATTTTTTAAATATACAGATAATGCTAATTTTATATACGTGTTGTAAGTATAGAAAATGTAACAAGATAAACACGATTGTAAAATAGAAGATCAGAAATGCTTGTCTTTGTGACTAACCAATTAATTTCTTGTTAAAACTGTTATATGTGATGTTAAAAGGTGGAAGGTAGTTTTTCCATTTTTGGTAGTTATTGGCTTCTTATCAAATGATGAAAAATTCATTAGAGATGTGTCATGTAGTTAGGTCATGATTCGAAGATTAACCTACTCATGAAAAATGTGTGACGCTTGGGTATGAAGTTAGTGAGTACTCTTGTTATAAAGTATTAAAACAATGGGCAAAAGGAAATTAATGAAAAGAGATGAAATGAGGAAGCAGTAAGCATACTGATATCCTAATTAATTAATTAATCAAGCGGGGAAATATTATTTTTTATCCTTCACGATTAATGTTAGAATCACTTTAATGTGTCATGTTAATCGTGACTTTAGCATTTCCTAAAATTCAAATTTGATTTCACTTAATTTATTTTGAACATATTTGCACTTAAATATTAATGTGAACATGCATTCTCGAGCAATCCTACATGTGATAATATTTTTCTTTCATTCTTCCAATTTTATTTTTTTTATTTGGGATAATATATTATTTTTCAGTTAAATAATATATTAGGAAATGTTGTTTTAAGATAATTTTATTCCTACATATGAGGGGATTATTTTTGCAGGAAACGAAACCAATTTAACTTGGAAAAGGCTTCCTACACATGGCTAGCATTAGGTTCTCGTGCAAGTGAGAATATTAGAAAATCACCTTGCTGTAGCTTGTAAATCACAAGGGCAGCCAAAAATTAGGGTTGTGTTTGTTTTAGTTTCCAAATACATTTTGGCCAAAATATGTTTGTTTTATATTTTTTTAACCAAAAAGAATTTTTTTGGTCAAAGAATTTATCAGTTATTGTCTCCCTATTTGTGTCTACTTTAGGGTGCCTGCTAATTACATCAACTACAATATATATATAATATTATAATCATTTAAAACTTATATTATATTATATTTTTCAATCATTAACTAATTATAAACACAACTTCTCAGACAAAAACTTGCATGATTTGACTGATACAGTAACTTTGGTCTCTTCTGAAAATAAAATCAAACACAAAACCAAACACATTTTCATCAAAATACACAACTCCCAACAAACTTTTTCACCAAAATTTTCACAAAAAAAACTCCCTAAATAAAAACAAACACAGCCTAGGGCTTTCTTTATTTCTATTTTGAAACCATATTTTGGCCAAAATTTTGGGCAAAACTCGTTTGGCTTATCCGTTTTTCACCAAATAGGTAGGCTGTGTTTGTTTCTATTTTGGAGAGTTTTTTTATGATAAGTTTGATGAAAGAACTTATTGAGAGTTGTGTATTTTGGTGAAAATGTGTTGGGTTTTGTGTTTGATTTTATTTTCAGAAGAGACAAAAGTTACTATAGCAGTCAAATCACGTAAGTTTTTGTCTGAATAATTATGTTTATAATTAGATAATGATTGAAAAATATAATACGAAATTTATATGAAAGCAATACTATCAATTTATATATGTGTGTGTGTGTGTGTATTGTAGTTTATGTGATTAAATTTATAAGATTTATGTGTATAATTGTGTGTGTGTGTGTATATATATATAGGGATAATTACACTGGACATACCTGAGGTATTGCGAAATTACAAAAAACATCTCCTAGTTCAATAAATTACATCTAACATCCATTCCGTTGTCGCCATCTAACATTGAGCACCTTCCGTTAGGGTTCCGTTAAATTTTTAGGTGAACTTCCAAAAATACCCCTGACTTTTTCTGGACCAGAAGACCAAACTTTTCTCGGACAATTATACCCTTTTGGTGTTATTTGTAATATTTTATAAAAGTATAGGTGGTATATGTAATGTTGTGTATGTAAAGTATATAAATAATTATTTATAATTAAAAATTATTATCAACAAAATAAAAAAATTATAAATTATTAAAATTATAAAATAAAAAAATTATGTGAAAAATATCATTTTATTCTTTTAATTAAATTAATATATAATATTTTAGGTTATATAATAGTTTATATAAATTAAAATTTTATATTTTAAATCAATTTATGAAATTTATAAATAAATTTAAAAATTGTATATTTTAATTAACTAAATTTCTAAAATAAATTACTTATTAATATATTAATTTATAAATAAAAAAATAAAAATAAAAAAAGAAAAGAAAAGGGGGGTGGGTGTCGTGGCCACACACAGTACACACACACAACTATACACACACACACACAAAATTACACACAATCTCACACACACACACACAATTACACGCGCACACACACACACACTTACACGCACACACACACACACACACAATTAGACGCACACACACACACACACAATTACACGCACGCACACACACATACACTGTCACGCACACAAACACACACATATTCACACATATTTCTGATATTAATTAGCTCGTGTGTGAATACATATACATATAGACACATACATATATACATATACATATATAAGTTTTTTCTTTTAAGATTATTTTTTTATTTTAAAATTGGTATTAGAAGTAAATTTAGATAGGTAAAGGGGCAATTTGGTAATTGAGCTTTTTTTCATTTTTTTAATCTTTTTCTTTTTTTAAAAAACAATATTCAGTAAGGGCATTTAGGTCATTTATCACTTTCCATCCATTTTTAAATCAATACATGAAAACCTTGGATGTTAGATGTAATTTATTGAACTAGGGGATGTTTTTTGTAATTTCACAATACCTCAGGTATGTCCAGTGTAATTATCCCTATATATATATTTGTGTGTGTGTGTAAATTTTAAAGTATTATATAATATGTATGTACATGTATATGCATATTAAATTTTTTACTCATATACGAAAGTTTTATGTGTATATGATCATCTATATTAGTTATATATACAAATATATATAAGCACATATATACTTATATAATTATCCCTATAATCGTGTATATATCTTTTTAGTCCCTCCAAATCAAGATAATATAGCATTCTTTTACTATTTGAATGACACTAAGTTATTTAATTACTTTAATTGAAACAACAAATACTTTGAGTTTTAAGCAGATATAATTAAAATATAACCCATGCCACCTACTCAAGTTGCTTGATTCGAAGATATAATTGATGGATTTTGGATTAACTTTTCGTCTACCCATATATGTCTAGTTGAGTTGACTTTTCGATATAAAATCATCCAAATTCAATGGTACATACCCCTAACTAATAGAAATATAGATGAACAAGACCAAGAAAAAAATTCTTAAATTTTAAAGGGTAAAATGCATAAAATTCCCTCTGTTATATGTTGAGTAACATAGGGAATATGTTAAATAATTAAACTAATTTCTAAATTAATAAATTTAATTCTTTACATTGTTATTAATAGTAAACTAATTTAATGTAAGCAAATATGTTAAATATATTTATTTTTTCTTTAGAGAATTAAAAGATAAGTAAGAAAGAGAAATATTAAAAATTAAAAAAAGCAAGCCAAATGTGGAGAAGGGTGTAGGGTGACGTAGGCAATGTAAATGCAGAGAGAGATGCCACGCCAGTACGCCACAATGTCTAGGCCAAAAGCTGTCAGAAATACGGGAAATTTAAATTGATATGCCCGTAAATTATTACGACATGGTCTTGGGCTTTATTAAAAGATGGGCTCAAATGAAGGATGAAGCAGTGAGCCAAAAATAAGAAGGAGCCCAAATGTTTGAAGGAGGTTTCACGAAAGAGGGCTCAAAGGAAGCCTTGAAGTCGGAGCATTGATTGTCTATTCAAGAAGGATAGCTGAGTAAGTCATAAAGAAGCCGAAAGATAGCTGAAAGGAATAATAGAAGGCATGGCTCAAGAAGGATAGCTAGAAGACATAATGGAAGGCTCGGATCAAGAAAGATAGCTCGAGAAAATAGGTGGAAGGCTCGGATCAAGAAGGATAGCTCGAGAAGGGATAAGATTGGATAAAAATCAAATCATATCCAATCCTACCTAATATCCCTCAAAGAAGGGGAGATGAATCATCATCTCCCCCCAAAAAATGGAGAAGTGGCTGGCCACTCCTAGAGGAAAGAGGAGAGAGAATTCGGCCATTGAGGCCTATAAATAGGAGAATTTTCATTCTTTGTAATTTTAGATTCACAATTCAAGAAAAGAAAAAGTAGATATTTCTATGTTCTTCATTTCCTTTGGAGAAAAATAAAAGCATCAAGGGAAATTTAAAGTGTTTTCTTTTGTCTATTTTTCATTAAAAGTTTGACATTCATTTCACAAAAATTACTCGTCTTCCATGAACGTTAGATTTCTCATACATATATAAATAAAGTCATGTTTTTAATTAGCACAACTTTCTTGGTGTAAAATCGAACCGCATCAAGTGGCGCCGTCTGTGGGAAAATCAGAGTTGAAGACGTGAGTTATGATGACAAACTTTGAAGAAAATCTAGAAGTTTGACTCTTTTCTACTTTTCGATGTGGAAATATCGGTTTTAGAGTGAAAAGAATTATTTTCGACCAAATTAGGCGACTCTACGCAGTTTTGGAAATATCGACATATCTGGAGTTAAATACATCCATTTTCAGTGATTTTTATATGACGTAAAATCTTAGACAAAGACCTACAATAGTTATAAAGAAGTCCAGATCCAGTTCGGAAGAATGAAGGCTCGAAAGTGTTCGTGAAGATGAAGCAGAATTCGGTTGCGGACTGGGCTGCGCAGTTTCGGTGGAAAAATCATAAATAGCGATTCAGCCGTTGGATTCGGTCAAGGTCAGTTGGAATGAAAAGATCACGAGCAGGTCTACAACTTTATAGAAGGAAGTAAAGTCAGATTCGGACTGAATCCTTTGGAAAACAGCGCCAAAGATATGGAAGAAAATCTTAGCAAGAGACCTAGCCATGGAGAAGATCGGCGTACAGGGAGTTTTGGATAGAATCTAGCCACACACGTCCCACATTCCCTGATGTGAAACCAAGGTGGTCTCCAATAGAGAAATATGCCTTGGCTAGCTGATCAGCAGGAGTGCCATTCCTTTCACAGGCGACTGCGATGACGTATGCACCAGGAGTTATACAGCCAACACACCTGTCAGCTATCCTGGGAGCCCCATGCCCTTCACAGGTGACTGCGATGGTGTGCGCACTAGGAGTTATCTCGCTAACACTCTTATCAGCTATCTCGGGAGTGTCACTCCCTTCACAGGTGATTGTGATGGCATACACACCAAATTTAACCTGCTAGCACTACTATCATCTACCCCTTATGAGCACCCGGGCCCAAAGCATCCGCATCACAAGGAGTTACCGAGCATACATTGTCGGTACAAGAAAGTGGACCTGTCAATGGCGAGGAGCATCAAGGAGAAGAAGGAAGACAGGAGTACACACTTGTTGCATTTGACGGCATCTCCTCGAGCTATATGCTAGGAGAAATGCTCCTTAGCTAGCGTACATGCGTCCGGTGCTCCCTGGCGCCTGGCAAAGCATGGCATTACTGAAAAATGGACCTCCCATGGGCAAAGAGAAACAAGTTGAAAGAGGAGACCCAGAGCATGCTGCTATTGGAGAATGCACCGCATACACACTCTGTACCCTAAAACCTGCTACTGAGCATGCCTCCATTGGAGAATGCACCCCAGCTAGTTGGTCAATAGGAACATCTGTTCACCATTGCCATGGCTTCGATCCTTTAAAGCAACATCGTAATCAGCAATCTCAACAAATCCACACTTCATCACCCAAAGAAAATCAAGTCATTCCAACTACTGGAGAAGACCCGAGCTCAGCGCTATCTTCCGCCCCCATCGTTGGCTCGGAAGTAGTCTCAGTTGATCCCCAAACTATGGAGCAGCCGGTGCATGTCTCTTCACGGCCGTCCGTAATGACTCTTTAGGAGGCTAGAAAAGAGACCCATCCAATCATGTATGTGAGAAGACACACTAGAAGTATGGATTCAAGTTGGCCCATTTTGCTGTAATCCATGGCAGAAATGGCGCCCAATTCCACTATCACCGATGTTGTGATAGCATCTACGCATGTGGTTAATGACCTGATACCTCCATCGTTGGGCACGATGAACACCAGGCCTCCAGTGACATGCGCTCCCCAAATTTCATCTTTCCAGGTGTTCTGCGCGGGGAATAGCTTCCAAATAAATCATGCTCCCCAAGCTCCCGTCCTCCAGGTGTCCAATGTAGAAAACAGCTTCCCAGCTGCATACAATTCGCAAGCTTCAAGTTTTCAGGCGTCTAATATGGAAAACAGCTTCCCAGCTGCATACAATCCGTAAGCTTCAAGCTTTCAGGCGTCCAATATGCGAAATAGCTTCCCGGCAACATACTATCAGCAAGCTCCAGCTTCCCAGGTGGTCGATATGGGACACAGCTTCCCAGTAATGTACAATCAGCAATCTCCAGCTTCCCAGGTGGCCAATATGGGAAACAACTTCCTAGTGACGTAAAATCCACAAGCTCCAGCTTCTCAGGTGGCCAATATGGGACACTGCTTCCTAACGACACACAATTAGCAAGCTTCGGGTTTCCATGCTTCCAGGGAGGGAAACAGCTTCCTGGCGCTCCCTTATGCTCCGAATACGGTGGCTCTTTCCCCTGTTGCCCCAAGCCAGGGTGCTCCGATGATGATGCCCATTCCAGATGTTGCTGCCTTCCAGTTAGCTGGCATGAGAAATGAAGCCCAACCAATATTCTACGCCCCAAGGGCTCCACGAATGATGTTTTCGCCAGTTGATACAAGGATGGTGTCCCCTCAGTTAGCTATCTTGCGTGGTCCTCAGTTAAGGACATCACACTCTTATACAAGCATTAATGAACCCAAGAGAGAAGCTGTAAGAAGGCCTTATGATCATATGATGGAGAGGTTCGAGGGCACGCGAGAAGAAATGAGAGAAATGAGACAACGCTTTGGAGTGAGCATATATAACCACCGAAGGGAATCCCCTTCGGGCCCCAGATACTAGCGGACGAGCTACCCAATAGCTTTAGGATGCCTAATATGTCGGAATATGATGGCTCGTCGGATCCCAACGAGCACTTGTGGAAATTTGAGAATTGTGCATTATTACACCAGTACTCGGATGGGGTTAAGTGTCGGGTATTCCTGACCACTCTAACACGGTCTGCCCAGCAATGGTTCAATCAATTAGCTCCTAATTGTATCAAATCTTTTAAGAAGTTCAGCTCGATGTTTCTGCATCAATTTGCCAGTAGCAAGAAGTATCAGAAGACTTCTCTTAGTCTATTCAACATGCGTCAGAAGGCTAATGAGCCCTTACGGGGGTATATTCAAAGATTGAATATGGTGGCCATGGAGGTACCCTCTGCCAATGCGGAGGTGTTGAGTAACGCATTTGCTCAAGAATTTAAAGATGGAGACCTTTTTCGGTCGCTAGCCAAGAAGCCTGCATTTAGTTTTGATAATCTGATGGCAAGGGTAGAAAAGTATGTGAACATGGAGGAGGCATCCATGATGAAGGGAGCTGAATCATTACCACCAAATAAGGATGGTAAAGATGCTAAGTTTGTACTAGGAGACCCCGACCCGAAGATATGCATCCTGAGGAGCGTCGATACACTTAATTCACGTTGTTGAAGGTATCGCCGTCGCAAGTTCTCATGGCTTTAGAGCACAAGAGTTACGTGAAGTGGCCACGTAGTGATGAAAAGGGGCCTGTGAACCCCAAATCAGACAGGTATTGCAGGTTCCACCGAGAATATGGTCACCACACTAACGAATGCTGACATTTATTGAATGAGATAGAAAAGTTGATCGAAGGTGGACGGTTACAAGAGCTTATTTGTCGGGACCGAGAAAATCCTCAAGGTGGCCCAGGAATAAATGCGCCAATGAAGGAAAAGGTGATATCCAGAAAAGGAGTCATCAACATGATATCCGGAGGTCCCACTGATGGAGATTCGCATAAAGCAAGACGAGCTCATGAAAGAGCTTTACACGAGGGATGCCAATCAGCTTTCCAAGAATTGAAGGCATATCTTGCTAATTTCCCTCTACTGACAAAACCAGTGCAGGGAGAAACTCTATACTTATATTTAGCTATCTCAGAGCATGTCGTAAGCTCTATGCTCATAAGGAAAGAAGGGAAGGACCAAAAACCCATATATTATGTAAGTCGAATGCTGCGAGGTGCTGAATCTAGATACACTGAGATTGAGAAGGTTGCCTTTGCCCTGGTGACTACCGCAAGGAAGCTGAGGCCTTATTTTCTCACATACCATGTGGAAGTACATACCAACCATCCCTTGAAGCAAATCTTAGGCCGCCCAGAAGTATCAGGAAGAATGATCAAGTGGGCAGTAGAATTGAGCGAGTACGACGTCTCCTATTCTCCCAGACCGGACATCAAAGCCCAGGCGTTAGCGGACTTTATCTCAAAAGTCCCTTCGGCGCAACAGGAGAGAAAAGTTTGGCTCTTACCCGTGGATGGTTCATCGACAATGGCTGGAAGTGGAGCTGGTATAGTGTTAACTTAACTACTCCTGAGGGTAACAAACTGGAGTACGCGATAAAAATCAAGTTTAGAGCATCTAACAACAAAGCTGAATACGAAGCCCTAATCGTTAGTTTGAGGATAGCTTTGAAAGTAGAAGCTAAGCATCTGGTGGTTTACTCGAATTCCCAGCTAGTGGCTTGCCAAGTAGCTGGACAATATGAAGCTAAGGAAGCTAGGATGATAGAGTATTTAAAGAAGATAGAGGAGCTAAAAAGAGAGTTCGAGAGCTTCGAGATACGATAAATACCTCAGTCAGAGGACAACAAAGCAGATTACCTAGCCAAGCTAGCTAGTGCCCTAGTGGACTGCCATACGAGGTAGGTCACCATATAGTCGATGCCTAGTGCCACCGCAGAGGATTTCGTGTATGTCATTGAAGAGGCTGGTGATTGGAGAGAACCCATTTTGAGCTTCCTTCAACGAGGAGAGTTACCCCATGACAAAGTTGAAGCTGCACGCATGCAATACAAAGCCTGGAGGTACACTCTCTTAGATGGAGTGTTGTATAAGAGATCGTTTACACAGCCATACCTAAGGTATCTTTCTCGGAATGATGGAGTGTTCATCTTAGAGGAGATCCATGGAGGACTTTGTGCCAACAATGCTGGGGGGACTGCTATTGTAGCTAAAGAAATTAGAGCTGGCTATTTTTAGCTCACCATGAAAGCCGACGCTAAGGACTTGGTAAGGAAGTGTGAGCATTGTCAAAGGCGTGCTACCCTTCTTCATAAATCTGGAGAACCAATGGGAGTCATGAGTTCACCATACCCCTTTTCCAAATGGGGGATAGATATCCTAGAACCATTCCCTTTGGCGGCCGGGCAGAAGAAGTTCCCCTTGGTGGCAGTCGATTATTTCGGTAAAAGGATGGAGGTCGAACCGCTGGCCAAGATCACAGAGGGTTCTCAACCGAGAACTATGATAAGAGGTGTTTTTACGTGTTTTTAAGACCGTAATTCTTATGATTTGGATTCACTTATTGCTTAAATCATGTCACATTTGCATTTAATAGGTGTGTTAAGTGAATACAGGTAATAAATGAGAATACATGAAGAAAAGGGAAGAAAAACGATGTACAAAACAAGTTCAAGCATGTTTTTCAACACCTAAGCGGTTTATGCATCTCCTACCACATTCGAGCGATAATTCCGTACATTTCGAGACCGACTTAGACAAAGTTTCCTTCTACAAAGTTTTATATGTATGTCTTAGCTTCAAATGGGAACTTGAAACATCCAAATCAGAGGTCTATAGAGATAATTGTGAAGGAAATACGATTGCTGCGCCGAACAGAGAAGTACATGTGCCAGGATACGCCCCAACGCCCTCCTAGTCATGCCTAGGCATGGATAATCCGAATGTTACTCCTTTTCAGCCTAAATTCCAGCATTATATGATGGGTAAGAATCACTTTTGGCCATAATTCAGCACATGTGTTGAGGGGTTGTCATAAGTGTGTTTCTTGGTAGATTTACTTTATGGGCGCCAAATCAGAAACAACCTCCATATTGAAACGTAATTTAGGTATACTTAGAGACCGAATTGGACAAAATGTCCTTCTGGAAAGTTGTAGATCTATGTTGTATCTGAACATGGGCACTTGAATCATCCAATTTGGAGGTCTGTGGAGAATTTTATGAGGAAAATACTAAGACTGCGCTGGAAAGCAAGAAAATGGCAGCATGCATGTGTTTTGTTGAAGTTTTCACATGGTTATGCTTGTTGGAATTCTTAAGGGCCGAAATTTTAGCATTTTTTAGCTGGTTGGAATCTTAAAAGCCAAACTTTAAGCATCACCTTAGGTGGAATTCTCATTGGGGAACTTTAATGGGAATTCTTAATGCATACTTTAGTGGAATTTTGGCTATAAAAGGAGGGGGAACCCATACTCTTCATAATTCACTATCAATTTCAGATTCTTGGAGGAGAGGAGGGCAGCCCCTAATCTGATTTCTCCACCATTCATCACCATTCTTCATCACTCTTGGAGGGGAAAACTAGAGGAAGGAAAAGAGCTTGGGGATTGAAGCTCAACTTCAAGATCCATCATCATTCACCATTTAGGGAGTTTTTAAGAGCTTTTCATTTCATTTATGTCTATGAATATTCCTCTTATGTCTTTTATGCTTTCAATTATGAACTAAATTCGTAAGACTAGGGCCATGGAAGGCCAAATTGTGATATATGCTTACAATAGATGATTGTTGAGGTTGTTCTTATATTGTTATGTGATGTGAATTGTGTTTTTGTCTATCTTGCATATACTTGATCACTATATGTTAGAATCTTATGCCTAGGTTAATATTTCGGGAGAAAATTGACTTAGGGTGCAAGAAATTCACATCATGACCCGCAACTAATGAGGAATTGCCCTAGACATAGGTAAAGATTCCCGGGTGAAGTCGTTCGATTCAAATCGAGTGAACTCTAGTACATTAATGCATGTTTAGTGGTTAGATTTCCGGATAGGGATATTTGGGAAATCACGATCTAAGTATAGGAGTTTATACGCGAGACATCGGTTATTCTCTACCTTAGGAGTTTTCACCATAACAATATAAGAGTAATTCTACAACAAGAGCCTTTATAAGTATATTTGATCAATTTGGACCTAACATGTGCCTTAGTCTCCCTTTATAATTAGTTTTAAATCACTTGTGCAACCTTGTTCTTATCTTACGCGTTTCACACTCATTTTACCTTTATTGTATTGATCTTTGTTGTTATAAAATCGTAAACTAGAATTCAAGTCCTTGTGGTTCGACAATCCAGACTTCTCGTCCACTTTTATTACTACACACGACTAGTGCACTTGCTATTATAGCACGTTAGCCTTTAGCGTGTCAAACTGCAAGTGGAGGACTTAGTCCTCCGGAGAGCTGATGTTCTGAAGCCTGTAGGAAAACTGAAACCCAAATGGAAGGGTCCATTCAAAGTAGTGCAAGTCCTTTCAGGGGGTGCTTACATGATAAAAAACATGGACAGAAGAAGGCTATCCGATCCTTAAAACATGCAAAATCTAAGGAGGTTTTACGTATGAAGAAATTAGATGAATAAATAATTATTTTGATTCCATTACTTTATATGTTATTGCAAAAGAAAGAAGCCCTGTGAAAAACCAGGCACCAATAAGCCCTGTGAAAAATGAGGCAACAATAAACCCTGTGAAAAACCAGGCACCAATAAGCTCTGTGAAAAACCAGGCAACAATAAGCCCTGTGAAAAACCAGGCACCAACAATAAGCCCTGTGAAAAACCAGGCAACAATAAGCCCTGTGAAAAACCAGGCACTAACAATAAGCCCTGTGAAAAACCAGGCACTAACAATAAGCCCTGTGAAAAACCAGGCACCAAGAAAGAAGCCCTGTGAAAAACCAGGCACCACTAAGCCTGTGAAAAACCAGGCATCACTAAGCCCTGTGAAAAACCAGGCACCAATAAGCCCTGTGAAAAACCAGACACCAATAAGTCCTGTGAAAAACCAGGCACCAGGAAAGAAACCTGTAAAAAACCAGGCACCAATAAGCCCTATGAAAAACCAGGCACCACTAAGACCTGTGAAAAACCAGGCACCAATAAGCCCTATGAAAATTAAGGCACTAAATAAAAAGCTTCGTTTATTTCGAGCACTCAAAAAGAACCTGGAGTATTCCAAGAAGTCTATGTTATCCCGAGCACCTCAAGATGCCTCATTTATTTCGAGTACCTAAACAAGCCTCGTTTATTTCGAGCACCTGAAAGAGCCTCATTGATTGCAAGCACCTAAAAGACAAGCACCAGCAGGAAAAAAGAAAAAAGACGTCTTCAATTAAAGCAATCTGTGAAGCTTCCCGAAGGCAGAGCATTCCCCTATACATAGGTAAGTATTTTCTTTAAGCATTTATTTTCCTTAGTCATTTTTATTTATGTCTTATTTACCATGTCTAATCGCTGGACAAATGTTACAGTGGTATGGACATTAAATAAGCACATACATAAAAGGACACATACAAGATAATAATTAAAACAAAATCCTTAGAATGTGAATACGAAATCTATGCCCTAAAAACAAGCATTACAATAAAAGGTTCAAATGGAAATATTAAAAACGTGTTGCGATAACAACGTGAAGAAAGGAATGGCTAAATATCACTACGAAGAATGCCTGAGTTGCAAGTTCTTCAGTTGTCTCAAAGAAAGGCTCAGAGGTCGCCTGCTCTTTAGCCATCTCGTTGCCAGCCTCTCCATCCATAGGAATACTCAGAATGGCCTCTAAAGCAACATCATCAATCACTGGCTCAGCAACTTGTCTGTCAGTGCTATCCCAGAAGCATTCATTACTAAAATGCAACAACTCACAAAGGATGTATTTTTCAAAACACTAATGCAATGAGGAAAGTATCCAAAACAAGGTGCTAAAGAAAGTGCCATCAAATCCAAGTTCAATAAAAGAAAAACGGCAAAAGCAATGCGAAAGAGTTTACACTACGAGTATTAATTCATGTCGAAGTTACTGCTTCAGGTACCTCGAGTGCCTCCTGAGTGGAAAGCTCATCAGCAACCTCAAAATAAAGATCATAAGCAGCCTCAAAGAAAAGTTTTTCAGCAACCACAAAATAATATATGAAATGAAGGATGCAAAGGAGAGAGAAAACAGGAAGAATGAGAAGGGGGGATTTTCGATCCCTCTCTCCCCCCAGAATCGGTCATTCAGGGCTTATGGGGTAGCCCATGAACCCACCTTAAGGTCACAAGGAGGAATTGACACACCCTGCACTCTTTTTCCCCTAGATTTGGTTTTTTCCCATTGGGTTTTTCCGGGTAAGGTTTCTAACGAGGCAGTCAGTGTATCAAGAAGGATCAAACCGTCTTTGGAATTATGACAATTTATTTTAATCTCGAGACTTTTTGGGCCTTTTTATTCCAAAATTCTCAAGAGTAGGGGGACTTGTGATATGCCCGTAAATTATTACGACTTGGTCTTGGGCTTTCTTAAAACATGGGCTCAAACGAAGGATGAAGCAGTGAGCCAAAAATAAGAAGGAGCCCAAATGTTTAGAGGAGGCTTCATGAAAGAGGGCTCAAAGGAAGCCTAGAAGTCGGAGCATTGATTGTCTATTCAAGAAGGATAGCTGAGTAAGTCATAAAGAAGCCGAAAGATAGCTGAAAGGAATAATGGAAGGCATGGCTCAAGAAGGATAGCTAGAAGAAAAAATGGAAGGCTCGGATCAAGAAAGATAGCTCGAGGAAATAGGTGGAAGGCTCGGATCAAGAAGGATAGCTCGAGAAGGGATAAGATTTGATAAAAATCAAATTGTATCCAATCCTACCTAATACCCCTCAAAGAAGGGGAGATGAATCATCATCTCCCCTCAAAAAATGGAGAAGTGGTCGGCCACTCCTAAAGGAAAGAGGAGGGAGAATTCGGCCATTGGGGCCTATAAATAGGAGAATTTCCATTCTTTGTAATTTTAGATTCACAATTCAAGAAAAGAAAAAGTAGATTATTTCTATGTTCTTCATTTCTTTTGGAGAAAAATAAAAGCATCAAGGGAAATTTAAAGTGTTTTCTTTTGTCTATTTTTAATTAAAAGTTTGACATTCATTTCACAAAAATTACTCGTCTTCCATGAACATTCGATTTCTCATACATATATAAATAAAGTCACATTTTTAATTAGCACGACTTTCTTGGTGTAAAATCGAACCGCATCATAAATAAATAATACAAAAATAAATAAAAATTATTTAAATAATACAAGTTTAAATGTGCATCAAAAAATATCACATTTCGCACTCGAGCAGGGAGGAATCCGGCTGATTCTGAGCTGCCATAGCACAGAATGTAATAAAAAAAATTTAAAATATCTGCCCATTTCGCTTTGCCTGAGAGCGGAATGGGCATTAATTTTCTTCTTTTTTTTAAATAAAAGCCCATTCCGCTCTTGGGCAGAGCGGAATGGGAAACGGTCAACTGACCGTTGCCCATTCTGCCTGCACAAACGTGGAATGGTAAAAACAGCCCCAGCCCAGTTTCTTCTTCTTTCCTCCTCATTTCTTCCTCTCTTCTCTCTTCTCTCTTCTCTCATTTCTTCTTCATCTTATTTTTCATCTTCATTTTCTTCATCATCCTCAACAATACAAGGTAAATCTTATATATTATTGTTTTATGAAATGTGTAGAAGCCATTATTTTTTAAAATTTTTGTGGAATTTATCAATTTAGGGTTTAAATTTGTGGGTTTTTGTACTATAATTTCGAATTTGGGGTTTATGTGTAAATTGTAATTTTTATTTTTTGTGAAATTTATCAATTTAGTGTTTGAATTTGTGGAATTTTGTAGTGTAATTTCGAATTTGTGGGTTTAGGTGTAATTTCGAATTTTTGAAGAATTTATCAATTTAGGGTTTAAATTTATGGAATTTTGTGGTGTAATTTCGAATTTGGGGTTTAGTTGTAAATTGTAATTTCGATTTTTTGTAGAATTTATCAATTTAGGGTTTAAATTTGTGAAATTTTGTAGTTTAATTTAGAATTGTTGGTATAATATTGATATTGTAGCTCTAATTTCGAATTGTTGGTGACACGACAAAATCCTAGCAAGAGAACTAGGTCGCGTAAGTAGTAAAGTGAATTTCTAAGTCCGGGGTTATCGTATCCGCAGGGACAACTATAATCTAAGTACCAAGACTACTATATTACTCAATTCTAAGTTAGATCGGTCGATAGAAAGGTTGATTAACTAATTAATAAATACTAGAAAATAAACTAAGGCAACGTCACACCAAATAAAGGGAGGAAACAATAGAGAGAAGAGATCAAGGCACATGGTTCAACCAATTATGCATTTCGATTGTGATTTAGGTTCTATTGGATTATTAGATTGATTTAGCTAAGGCGAAATTCCCTAACGTACGTACCACCCAATCTCTTGGCATAGCAACCCTACCCTTGGTAACGATTTCCTATATATCTCTATACGAAAACCCGATTAACGAGGATGCATTTAAGGTCTAGGAATTCCCCACGTGAATGGAAAGCCACCTAAAGAAACCGAGTCTATCTCTAGTCAGTTTAACTATAGGGTATTCAATGTTTATATCTTCCCTAGGTTATTATCTCTCGATCTCTAACCTAGGCATTTTATCAAACACTTGGTGATCAAGCAAATGTAGCATTGAGATCAAATATTGAATACATAGCTAAAACCAAAATTAATCCAATAAACACCAACTAATTAACAATCAAAATAACATAAATGGCCTATCCATGGCCTCAATCAAACAAGTTTAGCTCATATTCATGTCAAAAGTGCAAATATAAATCATACAAGTCATAGGAGATTTGAACAAATTCAAGAAACAAATATGTAAAAACTCCCTAATTCTTGTAGAGATGTGGATTCCTTGTTGAATTCTCCATGTTTTGACCTTCAATCTTCTCTTCTAAGCTCCCTCTCTCTCTATTTTCGTGTGGCAGCTGCTATCCAAAGAGAGTTAGGGTAAAAAATGGCTAAAAAGGGTATTTATAGACCAACCCGCTGCCTCGAACGCCGCGGCGTTCGCTTGTTGAACGCCACGGCATTGGCTACTGCATGTGAACGTCGCGGCGTTCGTGGATGAACGCCTCGGCGTTCGTCCCCTGCTGCTCCAGCCAGTTTTGGCAAACTTCGCATAACTTTCTCTACCGATGTCGGAATAAACTGATTCAAGATGCTGTAGAATCTTAAAACAAATATCTACAACTCTCAAGAAGACACTTGGGCCTAAACCAAATATTAAAGATGACAAAATCGTCTCACAAGTCACTGAATGAGAAAACTCCATCATAAGACGTCTCTTCCGATGACGTTTTCACCTCCTTCCTTACATATATGATCATTGTCTTCAACATAAGAAATGTGCCTTTGCCTCTTATCTTTCCATTGGTATATGACACGCTAAAAGCTAACGTGCTATGATAGCAAGTGCACTAGACGTGTGTAGTAATAAGTGGACAAAAAGTCCGGGTTGTCGAACCACAAGGACTTGAATTCTAGTTAATGATTTTCGATAAAAGATAAGACAATTAAAGTAAAGTGCAAGAAAAAGATTAAACAAACGAAGAACCAAAGAGAAACGTACTATAGATTTAATCTCACGTATGATAAAATGACTAAGGCACATGCTACAACCGAATCTACTCGTCAATATATATGAGCTACTCTTCGAATTATTAGACTCCTATTGCTTTGGTGGAAACTCCTAAATTAACTATTACCCGATGTCTCGGCACATAATAATCCTATGATTAATTGACGGTTCTCTAAATATGTCTATCCGAGAATCTAATCAAAAATCACGCATTAACGTTCTAGAGCTTCCCCGAACGAATCCGGCTAACAACACCCGGGAATCTTTACCTATTTCTAGGGCAATCCCTCATTTGTTTCGGATGATGTGTTAATTCTCTTGCACCCTAATCTATTTTCTCTCGAACAACTAGATTAGGTAAGATAGCAAGCATATGGTGATCAAACACATGATTGGAATAAAAGCATAGAATTAACACACAAAGCAATAGGAGAATTAATACAAAGAGCAACTTCACATATATTGATTCATAAATTTGGCCTTCACATGGCCTTAGTTCTACAATATTAGCCTCTCATCAAAGCCTTAAGAAAATCTAATACAAACATATACATACTCATGGAAATAAACATGTAAATGCAAATAATTAAAACTCCCTCAATTGATTGATGATGGATCTTTGCTCTCTTGATCTTCAATCCTTAGCTCCTCTCTCTTTGTTCCCCTCCAAAAGTGATGAAGAAATGGTGATGGATGATGATGAGTGAAAAGTGATGGCCAAAATGCCTCTCTCTCTTTTCTCCTCCAAGATCTCATCGGTCAATTGTGCTAAAAAATCCTTAAGAAGACCACCCCAAATCAGCTCCTCATGTGTATGTCTCCCTTAGTGTGTCCTCCACTACTCTTAAAGTGAGTAGTATAAAATTCCCTAAAGTAGATCTAGTAAGAAACATACTTATGACATCCCTCCCATACATGTGATGACCTCTTGGCTTTAAATGTTCCATTCCCCCATCAAATGATGATCTTTTGGCTGAAAGGAATCAAATCTCGGATGTGGCCACGCCTAGGCGCGGGAATTATGGCGCTCGGGCGCCGTCAGCAGAATGTTGGGAGTATTTGCCTCTGTCTGGCGCAGTAATTGTATTTCCTTCATAACTCTCTCCACAAAACTCCGATTTGGATGATTCAAGTCCTCATTTGAAGCTAACACATAGTTCTACAACTTTGTAGAAGGAAACTTCATCCAATTCGGTCTCTAAACATACGGAAAAAGCGCTCGAACGTGGAAAGTGGTGTAGATATGGCGCCCGGGCGTGGGCAAAATGGTGCCTAGGCGTAGGGGTGCATAGCAATTTGGCCTAAAATTGTTTTATATGTCATTTTTCATCCCGTTCTTTGATTGTATCCATTTAAGACCTGAAATCACTTAATGCACGAATTAAACGCACATGTGGCAAGAATCAAGCGATAAATGAACCTAAGACATAAACGCAAAGGGGCTTAAAAACACGTAAAAATGCCTCTTATCAGTATACCAAGTGTGTAATTTGAACATGGTTAGAGAAATATATTCCATAAACGCTAGCACTGCGCATACAGCATTTTACCTTGTGTTGTATCTTTATTCATGATTTACCTTCAATCCTTGTTCTTTTCCTCCCAATCATATGTTATTCTAGAAAGTATAAGGAAACAAGGATCAAAGCATCAAATGTGATCAAATTATCAAGGAAACAATCAAAACCAAGTCGATAAACGGGGGGAAACTAGTGTAAAAATAACATATATCAGTTGGTATAACTTTGATATTTTATTTTATTTTTTAGCTCTAATTTTGAATTATCATGTTATTCTTGAATTGGTAGCTATTATCTTGAAATAGTAGGTTTACTTTTGAATTTTTAAATATAATCTTGAATTATTAGTTATAATCTTAAGTGTTTTGGGTATAATTTTGGGTTTAGGAGGTATAATATCAATTTTAGGTATAATTTTTAAATAGTATGTTGAATATCAATTTTTTTTATGTATAATCTTTAATTTTTAGGTATAAACTCCGATCTTTATGTATAACTTTCATATTGTAGGGTATAATTTTGAATTGGTGTGTATAATTTCCAATTAGTAGGTATAATCTTGAATTTTTAGGTATAATTTCAAATTATAGATGTATCGTTTAATTTTTCCATATAAGTTTATTTCTTTGCGATGTATGTGTTTGAATTATGAAACATTAATTCGTATTATTCTAATTAGCTCAAGTATAGTTTTAATTGAAAATAATTTTTTATTTTATTTTAATGTAGGATGGAGCAGCAATTGAGTGATCATATATATGTCCTGATAAAAGCCTCTCTCTCTCTCTCCCCATCTCTCTAAATCCTAGCCTTCTTTTTCTTCTATTTTCCTCCGCCGGCGATGGCTTGGTGAAGCAGTCGTTTACTTCACCACTGTTACCACCATCGTCAGCGGGTTGGGTTGGGTTGGAGCATCCTTTTTCAAGTTGTACATCACATCTTCAAATCTGACGAGACGGATATGGATCTAAAGATATATCTCCAAATCTGACGAGATGGATATGGATCTAAAGAGACAGAGACGGATCTGACGAGATGAAGATGGGTGATTCTTAAGTTTTTAATTTTATATAGCATTTTAGATATTTTGTTTAGTATTTTATTTTCTCTCTCATATGAGAGTTTGTTTTCTCTCTCGAATGAGAGTTTCATCTCTACTTGAATAGGAGTTGCACAATAATTTTTTTGTGTTCGTTTGTGAGTTTTTAAGATTAGTTATCTTCAAAAACTTGATAGTTGGTGTTTCAGATGTTCTTACTACATCGTTTGAGTTGATATGAATTATATTGTTCCAGGCGTTGTAAACTTTCGATTGAATGATATATAAGACCGATTTTCTTCAAAAAAAATTATATATGACCTGATAGACGGTAAGGTGTTGACCGGTCAGGCAAATCATAGGTCCGGGCAGGTTGGCAAGTACACCGATTTCGTGTTGCATGCTAGACGGGAGGACAGTGTATATTTTAAGGATGCTTATACAAAGACTCCACACAATCGAGTCTTGTTAAAACTACAACATCTGGGTTTATATCGGGTATACAAGTTAGGGCCATTCAAAAATGATATGGGTCTTGTGACTGCACTAGTCGAGAGATGGCGACCGGAGACCAATACATTTCATCTCAAAACTGGAAAGGCTACGATTTATATTCAAGTTATTGCACTGATATTTGGTCTACTAGTCGATGATCGACCTCTAGTAACTAGTCGTGTGTTCAGGGGTATGATGAGTGTGCAGCCTATATTTTTGAACAATTAGGGCTTCAATTGAGTATGCCATATTTTGAAAAGAAAGGTTTTCAAATAAAAATTGCGAAGATTGCCAACCGTATGAACTCGGCTGCTACTCAAATCACCCCTGAATTTGACCAAATGCAAGTAGACCAGATAACCCATTGTTGGGCACTTATGTTGCTCGGAGTGTTGTGTCTGAATACCACTGGAGATGTTGTTCTGGTTTTGTGGTTGATGTTATTTGAAGATATTAACGCAACAAAAACTTATAGTTGGGGAAGTGGTGTATTGGTGTGGCTATACCGAGGACTAAGCAAAGCATTTCATACCGGTCAGAAAAATATAGATGTTTCTATGCCATTGTTACAGGTGGGGAGAATGATTATCTAAATATTGTTATATTAGTTTTCATGATAATTCGTAATTTTTAATCATGTGTATATATTAATTAACTGATATGAGCGTGGTCTAGGATTTTGATTGTCAGACCTAGTCACGTTCTTGAGCCAGTGGAGGGACTTGAAGAGCATGGCATTGCCCGAGCTCCTTATGGTGCACGGCAATTTACTACTTAATTAAAAAATTTATTTAATTGAGAATTTTTATTAGGAAAAACCTTATTTTTGTACTTAATTGCGTGATTGATGTTTGAAGGTGGTATCGCTCTGTTGCAAATGACACTGTCATCCCTCACAGTCTCCGGACAATTAGAGATGGACTTGATCAGATGGGCGAAGGACATGTGAGTAAAAGAATTATTATAACATTTTTATATTATGATATTATATCCTTCTGTATTAAAAAAAATTTAATACATTTTTCATATTTCAATTTGTTTGGACTCCATACAATTTCAATGATGAAGACATCAGTGAGTTGCCACTTCAATGTTTGAACAGTGTTGTGTGGAAAGCATCAGTTCCGATAATATTATTCGACGTCGTGGATCATCATCGTCCTGAGCGTGTTTTGCGGCAGTTTGGACTCCGACAAAATATTCCACCTCATGTTGGTAATGTTCGAAGGAACGACCGTAGGGGGGAAAATATAAAAAGGGAAAATGAAAACAGTGCCTACATTGCAATCTAGAATGATGGGGGCAATGAAATTGTGACTGGACAACCTATTCAGGGTAGAAACAACACAGAACCGGGATGCAACTAGTGGTATGATGTAATCACTCGTCGTTATATTTCACCTACCTTGATTAGGAGAACCGTGGGACATCAAATAGGGTCAGCCACTCTATTGCAGAATGTGGTTAGTAAATATACTTATTGTTCTAATATACTTCTTGTTCTTTTCTATGATTTTTTGCTTAACACTTTCGTTTCGTCTTTTCAGTATAATCGCATTCAAGGTCTGCAAAATACCATTGAACAAGCCCCTCAAACTAGACATGGAGTTAGGACGGTACTTGGACAAGTGCGATCGAGTCTCACCGGTCTGGAAAATTTGGTCACATGTGGACATGGTGGCGATGTAGCATTTGGTTCTCACACTCATAGACGTGGAGGAGAATCCATGCTTCCACAGAGTAGAAGCCGGACTGCATTGGAAGACTCCGAAGATATAGAGGATGATGAGGATGAAGATGTAGAAGATGATGAGAATGAAGCTGGACCATCCTCTTCTGCCCCGACTTTTGCACCTCAGTACCAAGGCGGACCATTCTCTTCGGCTTCAGCACCTCAGTACCGAGGCGGACCATCCTCTTCTGCTTCAGCACCTCAGTACCGAGGCGGACCATCCTCTTCATCCCCAACTTTTGCACCTCAGTACCGAGGCGGACCATCCTCTTCGGCTTCAGCACCTCAGTACCGAGGCGGACCATCCTCTTCAGCTTTTGCACCTCAGTACCGAGGCGGATCATCCCCTTCAGCTTTTGCACCTCCCTAAACTGGCAAGCCATCCATGTTCGAGGTTTACAGTCCTACGATGTCTGCAGAGCAGGATTTGTTTGCGATGCCGATGGAGAGGTCTTTCGTTGACTACTTATTCAATGATCCACCTCCTCAAAATTTGAACCAACCTTCACCAGTCGAACATTACACTCGTACATTGCCTATTCCGTTCTCTTTGGATATGAACAACCAGATAAGTGATGAAGTTATCGTAAGGCCAAGACGGTCTACTAAGACGGGGTACCCCTCACAGTGTGGCACAGGGGGACATCAGGGCACAAGGCCACATGGGTAGTTTAGTTTCTCGGTGTGTATTTTAGTTAAAAGCTGCTTTTTTTTTTTTTGCCTTGTTGTATTTGTTGACTCGGGCATCGAAACGAGCCAATTCTTGCTGTTTTATGAAGTTTATATGTAAGTCTACAATTTTTATGTTCAAGTCCAAATCCGAAAATACACGAAAAAGGGAGAAAAATGAGCCAGAAACAAAGAAAAAGTCATTATTTGTTCAAAAAAAAAAACATTTTACCTTGTCGTATTTGTTGACCTGGGCATCAATACGAGCCAATTCTTACTGTTTTACGAAGTTTCTATGTAAATCTACAATTTTTATGTTCAAGTCGAAACCCGAAAATGCACGAAAAACGAAGAAAAATAAGCCGGAAACAAAGAAAAAGTCATTATTTGTTCAAAAAGAACTGCTATTTTTTTTTGGGCCTTGTCATATTTGTTGACCCGGGCATCGAAACGAGCCAATTCTTACTATTTTACAAAGTTTATGTGTAAATCTATAATTTTTATGTTCAAGTCGAAACCTGAAAATGCACGAAAAAATGAGAAAAATGAGCCGGAAACAAAGAAAAAATCATTATTTGTTCAAAAAAACAACTATTTTGTTTTTTGCGTTGTCAGATTTGTTGACCCGGGCATCGAAACGAGCCAATTCTTACTGTTTTACGAAGTTTATATGTAAACCTACAATTTTTTTGTGCAAGTCAAAACCCGAAAATGCACGAAAAAGGGAGAAAAATGAGACGAAAACAAAGAAAAAGTCTTTAATTATTAAAAAAAAGAAGAAGAAAAAATACAACAATAAAAAAACAAGGAAAAATTCACCGTCTGGGCTACCAGTCCATCTCATTGGGAATCCGGGTACTCTCATATCGGCCGACCCTTGGTTGCTTCCTCAGATCAGGATCATGGACCAACTCAAAACTAGGAGTATCCCAATGATGTTTGTCATGCAACATATAGAACATCCCATGATATGTTTTCAAATACTCATCGACGAGGTAATATTTTTCAACCAATGAAGACAACCTAATGTTTAATTTACTGCATAGCTTAATCGCACGTGAGCATGGAATTCGATGAAGTGTCCATTTTCCACAAGAGCAATATTTATCTTTGATTTGGACGATACAAGTATGAATACCGGACCCGATTTGTCGGGGTGTTTTAACTTGGCCATGTTTTTGCGTCCAAGAAAAAACTGCTACGTAGTGGTGTTGGGATTTTATGGCCCATTCATTGTACATGGCATATGCATATGTCGTCATAGGTTGTTCCCTTATTGCCAAAGTCATTTGCACTCGATTAACAAAATATTCTACAGTACGATAGAATGTACACTCAACAATAGCTTGTGGTGGAAAATGTTGCGTACCTTTCAATAGATTATTTAAGCTTTCTCCCATGTTAGTCCTCATAATGTCTTCGCACATCCCTCCATCATATGCCAGTGTCCACTTTTCTTGTGGGATGCATTTCAAATAATTGAACGCAGCCACAACATTTTTACCAATAACTTCCATTGCATTGTCAAATTTTCGGACGTTATGTGCCATACCCGCCTCATAACATAGTTCTTTCATAACTTTATTTTTAAATTGACTGTTAAAGTTTGAAGTCACATGTCGCATGCAAAATCTATGAGCTCCAAGAAGAGGGGAAAATGCGGGTAGATACCGAGTAGCATTTAATAAGCCATTGTGACGATTAGAAATAAGACAAATACCTTCACCACTAGGAACAAAATGTTTGCTTACCAAATTTAGAAACCATAACCAAGACTCATTCGGTTCATTGTCAACAATTGCAAATGCAAGAGGCAAAATATTCTGATTTCCATCCATTGTTGATGCGATCAACAAACTTAACCTTGCGGTGTGCGTACACATGAGTCTCGTCAACACATATGACTCTGAGACAATGTCGGAATCCATCTAGACATGGCTTGAACGCCCAAAACAGAAATTTCAGCATTTTTGGATTTTGATTGGGTCTTTTGTGTTGCCATTCAACAACCGTGCCCGGATTCCACTTCTGAATAGCTCCCAAAAACACGGGCAACCATGTAACGGAATTCTCCCAAATTCCGTATACAATCTCATTTGCACGTCGCAAACTGTACCAAGCCTTCCCATATGTAATATCGTAACCCCATTTTTTCTTCGCCATCAGCACAATTAGCTTGATCTTATATGACGGTTCCTTCTGAACTTCTTCAATAAGTTCATGTGCAATCATGTTTATGTACAAGTTACCATGGTTATCGAACACATCCTCGAAGAGAAAATTGAGTAGCTAATTTTCCAAAAACCATGTTTCTTACTTAAACCTCCCCGCAATTTAAAAGGGCAACTGTTTTTGCATTTCACAGCATACATTGTCGCGTTACTAATTGTCATCATAAACTCGCGTCGTGCATGCTGCACATGGTAGTTTTTCACCGCTCTTTGCAAGCTGAGTTTGTTGTCAAAAACCAGGCCCAAACTAAGATTACCTTTCGTAGAATCATAAATTTGACTCCTTCTCACACTTGCACTTGATCGATCGAATGAATCTCCTACTTCAGGGTATGTGGTGGAGTAGAATGGGAGCACTTCATGAAGTCTTGTTTTGGTACTTGTGGGAGGAACATCTTCATTAACTGGTACATTACTCTCATCATCTTCATCCTCATCCATTGATACATTATTGACGTGTTCACCCATTTCGATGTCTGTATGATCATGGATTGAACATGAAGAATGAACACTATCATTTTTATTCCCAATATCATAATTCCCAACGTCTGCAAAATCACTCGACCCAAAATTGGGATGCTCAAAGCCATGATAACTTTGTGTAGACAAACCTAAGAATAAGATAAATATGACGACATAATGACATAATGTATAATAATAACAATACGAATCAAAGTAATACAACAATTATAAAACTTGATAGAAAATGAAATTACCTACTTGCACATCAGGAATTTCAAAATTCAGGATTTTTCAAAGATGGATTTTGTGCAGTTTCAAAACGCCCATGTGAATGACCCGATGTAGAACCACCTAAAAAACCAAATCACAAAAAATTACATTATTTTATAATTTCTGCAAAGATAAGAAAAATAATCTACTCTAAGTATGAAATTTGTTAGAAAATATGAGAATACAATGTAAATATAAGAATAACATTACCTTGATGCAAATCTTGAATTGGAAAACTCCCCCAACCACATGGAAAAACATTGTGACACCCTTGATTTTCCAACACATGTGGTTCTGACTACGTATTTAAATCTAGTAATGTGGATTGTGTATGATACTGCATGAATTGGTTTGGCATTACCGATGTGTAATGGCCCTGAGGTTGAATTGGTTCTTTCTCATATAAAGGTGCACTGTGTTTTGCCAACATCAGGATCCCAAAAAAATACTAAAGACTCATCGTCTTTGATCTCCATTGTGCTCTGCACCCGGTTATTCCCATCTTCATATGAATATTTAATAAATACTTTCAACGAGAACTGACTCTTATCAATACTTGTTCTCACATATAACTTCTTCAACAAATCAGCAAATTTGATCGTACGACGTATTCTCATGATAGTGCTTGCACGAGTGCTATACCTCACTGAATTTGACTCTTCAACTATTTGGCCATCCGTGTATATAAAAACATCTACTGTGTTTGGCCTCGACATTTTTTACATAATGTAAATCATTATTAAATAGTGTGTAAACATAAATTGTATTCAACAAGATATAACAAACTAACAATTATATCAACCATAAATGCTAAATTCGATATTATACATATAAAATATAACTAAAAATTCAAAATTATACATACAAATTATACCTAAACATCCGAAATTATACCTAAAATGTATATCAAAGTTCAAACCAAAACATACATAAACACTAAATTCGATATTATACATACAAGATATAACTAAAAATTCAAATTATACAGACAAATTATACTTAAACATCCAAAATTATACCTGAAAATTATATCAAAGTTCAATCCATAAACATTAAATTCAAAATTATAATACAAATTACACCTAAAAACTTGAAATTATACATAAAAATCTGAAATTATACCCAATGATTATATCAAAGTTCAAATCATAAACACTAAATTCGAAATTATACCTTAAAAATTGAACTAATTTAAACTCTAATTTGATTCGAATTAACATAAATTCTACAATGTAATTTACAAAGGAATTTAACAAAACAAAAAGTATATGAAATTAAAATATTACCTTAAATTCATAAATTTGGGGGAATTCAAATTATACATACAAATTATACTTAAACATCCAAAATTATACCTGAAAATTATATCAAAGTTCAATCCATAAACATTAAATTCAAAATTATAATACAAATTACACCTAAAAACTTGAAATTATACATACAAATTCGAAATTATACCCAGTGATTATATCAACGTTCAAATCATAAACACTAAATTTGAAATTATACCCTGAAAATCGAACTAATTTAAACTCTAATTTGATTCGAATTAACATAAATTCTACAATGTAATTTACAAATGAATTTAACAAAATAAAAAGTATATGAAATTAAAATATTACCTTAAATTCGTAAATTTGGGGAAATTTGGAGAGGATTTTTGAAGGAAGGATTTGTTTGGAGAGGATTTTTGAAGGAAAGATTTGTTTGGAGAGGATTTTTGAAGGAAGAATTTGTAATGTCGTAAAAAGAAAATTCAGAGTTTATTGAAGTTTGTTGCCCCATTTTTTGCCCATTCAACGTTCGGGCAAAGCGGAATGGGCAACAGTCAACTGACCGTTGTCCATTCCGCTCTGCCCGTGCGCGGAATGGTTTTTTTATTTAAAAATAAATAAATTCTGCCCTTTCCGCGGTCGGGTAGAACAGAATGGGCAGATAATTTGAAAAAAAAAAATATTACATTCTGCGCTCGAGCAACACGAAATCAGCCCGATTCCCCGTTGCCCCCAGCGCGGAATGTGCTATTTTCTGATGCACTGTATTATTTAAATAATTTTTATTTATTTTTGTATTATTTATTTAAATTTCCCTCAGAAATACACTTTCACCAAACTTATATGTACTACTATAATTCTTGTGCGGGAATAGTTGTATTTAACAAATCAATGTTCTTGTCGCATACAATCTAGATGTAGATATCCATTGAGGCATAACACGTGGGATGCTTGCGGGAGTGAAAAAATTAGCATTTACACACGAGGAGTGTAGCACATGGACGAATGCTTTATGCTTCGGGTTCAAGATCCTAAATCTCGCATAGATATATTTAGTTATCCATATATCTTGCTACTAGATTATGTATAAGCAATCAAGGGATACGGAATATGTATTGTTTTAACTTAGTTAATTTTCGATTGCACCACGTCCCCGGGTTAAACTACAACGAACAGAATGATGAACAACTTATCACAATTTGGCTCACTTAGCTCCTTAATGGGATAACTAATATGTAAGAAAATATGACCCTAATGTCTAAGAACAAAGCCTCTGATGTTTAAGAACGAAGTCTCTGATGTCTAAGGACAAGGTACCTGAGCTAGTTAAGCTTTCATCGAGATGCAAGGTAATGATAATCATGTGGTTTCTAGAGGTCAAGTGCAACATATGCGCATTAACTATAAGCGTAAAGCTCAGCTAAGGGTATATAAACGGTATAAATTTATAGAGAATATCTCCCCCAAGTGTTGATGTTTGCTTCGCCTTGACATATTCTTGCCATGGTCACCACTGATATCTTGGTCCGTTCTTGATTGGCAAGATCACATATTAATATATAGAATGGATGAGGAGATCAATAGGAATTGTCCAATGAATTCAAGACGGTGGTAAGAGAGCAAGCTTTGCTGCTTGAAAAGCTCCAGTTGTATTTTGAGTTGTACTTCAAGTAGTGATACTATTAATTACATTGAACTATCACCTTGATAGGCTTCATGGTGATCAAACAAGATCACCACATATGTATCCAATTGTCAAGAGTGGATGGAGGACTAAGCTCTCACCTTGCGCAAGCGAGAATGTGAAGGCTAGAAGGGGCATGCATATGTCACAACTTTGTAGTTGTTGTCCTTCATACTCTCGAGGACATATGAGAAGTGGAATGCACACTTAGTGTTTAACCACCAAAGTTGTTCTATAATTGTTGCTAATTATAGAAATTATACAGTTAACATTTTATCTTCAATAATTGTTGCTAATTTTTCCCGCTAATAATCAACGAAAAATGGAGTCAAAGACTACAAAACTTGAGGTAAAACTACATTTTAAACTTTAAGGAAGTAAGTCAGTACCAACATAAAACTAGAGGGAACTATAAGTAACGTGACCCTAAACTATTTTCATTATTAAAGTCTGTAAAGACTTTGCTACTAAGATATGTGTGTACAAATGCGATTTTAAGTCAAATCACGAGTTACACAACATATTTCACTACATCTAAGCGGCACAATTCAACAAGGTATAACTCACCATTTGCCCTCCTTGGGTAAAAGAGATGCTACAAACTCAAATATGCAGAGGAAGTACCACTGTTTTCAAATGATAATAACCTAAATATGTAGCACTAATTTCTAGAAAGAATGCTTAAGAATAGTTTGTGATGGATTTGATGGCAATGAATGTGCAGCAGGAGCACTACTTATCTTCGGAAACCTTAAAAAATGTGCAAGACAGAATCAAGTTGTTGATACCATCCATTCGGCTATCTGTTTCAAACTCGGGGTCTATGTAAAAGAACACCTACATAAAATTTATGTTATACAAGAAATGTTAACAAAATAGCAAATTCCATTAACACAAAAGCTACAATAGAATCGGTCACCACTTACCGGCATGTCAATTTGTTCACCGGGGAGAAATCGCTGCTCTTCGAAGCAAAAACATTGTATTTTATTAAAGTAAACTGCCGCCTGAAAATTTCATCAATTAAAACTCATTATCTTCACTTAGTTCCATAAGTGGAATAAACAATGGTCAGCCTCACTGTGGGGGTGCATGTATCAATGATAATAAGAATTTATGAGACTCCGTTAGTTGAAATGGTTGAAAAGTAGCGAGGCATTTCCACTAGTTTTGCTCTTTCAATAACCAAAATCCAGATCATCATGCAATTAATAAAAAGACTTGGACAACATGAAGACCATTCACGTCTAAATGCAGAATGACAAAGTTGCACTAGTAATACACACATGAAAGACGAGCAAAAATCATGACATCAGATGCTAACACGAAGACCAGACCTATATAAGCAAGCAGCAAACAGAAGACTCGTAACAAAGACCATCGACACGTGTTGGTTGACATAGAAAAAGATTACAGAAAGAAGGGATGGCAACAAAGAGCCAAGAAGTGTACTGGTAATACGTGCTTGTCATTATTTGGCTAATGGCAATACATGCTCTGTTATACACGTGTCTTGGCTCTCTATTTGACAATTATTGAATAAAATTTAATTGGTCATCCGTTTGCTATTTTATTAAATAGAGAGCCAAGAGACGCATTATTTGAATTAATGCATCAAATTGTATGTAGCCATAGCACAAACATTTATAAATCACCAGAGTATAACGCATAGAGTGCATGTATTGACATGCAGTCATACTGAAAATTCAGATTTCAGTTTGTTTCTAGCTGTGAATTCGGCTGTGACTTGGATCTCATGGAGTAGATATTGCCGAGACATTCAATGGTAATTCAGCATCTAAGCTCTCGGAGGAAAATCAGGAAAGTAATGGTGCAAATAATGGTTTAATCATGCATTAAAGAATTTATAATTTTCTACGCTGGATGAAGTCTCCATACATGAACAACACTGAATGCCCCCCAATAAGCAAATAATGACAAGCACGTACTGCCAGCACGTGTATAACAGAGCATTAATTTGATAGAGCACCACTGATAGGGTTGAGATTTACGTAATTTAACCCCATGATTTCAGATGATTTAAGCTTGATTATGAGTAATTTATGCCACAAATGCATGTAATGAGTTTGATATTTGAAGTTAGGTATAAATCATCACAATTGAGGAAAATAGGGGAATGAAGTACGTATTTAGTGGAGAATCAAGAAATCAGAAGTCCAACATACGAACGTCTGAAGAGTTACGCCCGGACGTGATGATCTCAACATTCGGACGTGGGGAAGTTCAACGCACGAACATGAGAGAGGCTTACGCACGGACGTCAGGTGCATAACGTTCCAAAGTTGATGTCGGCAGAGCAGTTTTGGAAATTTCCGCTTCTAAACCTAAAAGGACTCTTACAACTTATACCTATAAATACAAGATGCTGCAGCAAAAAGAAGGTGTTAAGTAGGCAGGGGATATACACGTTCGCTTAGTTTAGGTTAGGATTAGGGTTTAGCTATATTCTTGGTTACTTTTGGATCAAGATTACATAGTTTTGAAGAGCAAGAAGAAGGAAGGAGATCATCTTCTACAAGAGGGAGTTTCTTAGATTTAGATAGATTTTTGTCAATGAATATTTATCTTTTTCTTTGTATCTTTTCTTTTATAGTTATGAACTAATTTCTTAGATTAAGACCATGCAAACGCCAGATTGATCTTGAATAATACATGATAGTTGTTTGATTCGAGTTAATTCTATAATTGCTATGTATTGTGATTTTTGTGCTTTTATCATCTCCATATGATTAGCTACCATGTGTTGAATTATTGTCTAGTTTATCTATTTGGAGAAAGTGAATTAGGGTGTAAAAGAAATCATAATACCTTCTAAGTTAGTTGATGCTAGGGATAGCTACATACTCCGGATGCTGTTAGCCGGATTTATTTGGAAGAATCTGAATTAAACTGGGAAAAATTCTAATTTTTAATACATGCAATAGAGATTGCTACACCCAATCTAGTATAGGCTATCATGAGCGAGGGATCCGCGTGATAATAATCTTAAGGAATTTTTTACCATAGCGTTGTAGTCTAATAACTTGAAGAAATAACAATCATATATGAAGCTAGTAAATATGTGCTGATGTATGAGTCTTAATCACCTTTCTCATCATTGTTCTTGTTATCATAGTTAATTTCTGTTTAATTATAATTCTAGTTTTATTTGTAAAAGTCTTAATTTTATACTTGCATTAATTCTCGCAAAACTATAACACAAATCTCTGTGGTACATCCTAGACTTAATCGTCCACTTTATTGCTACACACGATCAGTCCTCTTGCAGTTAAATACACGACTGGGTTATCGTGCATCAAGTTTTTAACGTCGTTGCCAAGGATTTGTTTATTTTAGTTTTTTATTTAATTGTAAGTCTAATTTCTTTTTGTCTTTAATTTTCAGGATTCTAAGAATGGCGGCAAAATTTCACAGTTTACCACTAAAAGAAAAAATCATCTGGTTACAAAGCACTATCCGAGATATGAAATCGTTAGTAGTTCCACCGCGTCCTTGGGATGTATCACCCATCATTGATTCACCTATGCCAACCACCGCACCGGTGATAGATGATGTCAATCCGCAACAGAATCAGATACAGAACCTTGTTTCGGGTTTTGGGGATTTCCAAAAGTTAATGAGGGAATTCTATCAGGGGTTGAGAGAAACAAGGCTCCAAATCGAGAGTTTGTCGAGTAATACCCATGAGAAAATACTCGAGGAAGTTGTCAACAAGGTACAAAAAGAAATAAAGAGACAATCGTACAGTGTTGTGTCGACACAGGAGGAAAGGGAAGAAGAACAAGCAGAAAATCCAGAAATTCACGCCCAAGAACTAACGTCCGAACGTGCCGACTCAACGTTCGAGCGTGCGTGAACATGTTGAAAATTGATGAGCCACTGTTAACAACATCCTAACGTTTCAGTCAGGACGTTCAAACGTGCAGTACTCAACGTTCAAACGTGGCGACTCCTAACGTCCAGATGTACTATGCAGTCAGCCTTGGTCCCGATAAATCTGTCTTTATTTTTTCTCCACCTCCAAAGTTTCATTTACCATTCCCTTTAGCCCTGGAAAGAGAGAGGAGTAAATTTGATCAAATCTTAGACAATTTACGGGAGGTGTAGGTCAACGAACCCCTTATCGAGTCTATTTTGCAGATGCAGTGCATCTCGAAGCTGTCAAAGAATACAAGGTTATTCTGATGAATAAACAATCTTGGGAGGAAGTGAACACGAGGCTATCCAAAGGAAGTATGCCCGATAGCTACTACTGCAAACCTGTCACTACAGTATAAGGATTTAGGACTGTTATCTATCTCGTGCACTATAGGAGAAACGAAATTGGATCGTGTCATTCTAGACGAGGAAAGCAGATATAATCTACTTCCTTAACACATGGTTCAAAAAGTTGGGATTTGGCGAATTAATTCCATCTGCAATGATGTTCAAGCTCGAAGACGAGTCATTCAAACACTTGAAGGGAGTTGTCGAGGATGTGTTAGTAAAGATTGACAAGTATCACTTCCTAATGGATTTTGTGATTGGCGAAAGAGACGATCTCAGTAACACACCTCTGATCCTAGGAAAACCTTTCCTAGCCACTGGTAAGGCCGCCACCCTTGATAAGGTAAATGGTAAGTTAGTCTTGAATATGGGACAAAAAAGAACAAGTCTTAATGCGTTCAAAGAAAAACGTCATTTATATGCTTATCTGAATTATTCGCAATTAGATGCAATTAATTCTTTGTGTGTTGAGACTGCAGGAACATATCCACAAGATCCTCGAAAAATGAGTCACAAGGAATTTAAAAAGAAATTGTTGGGGGATTGTCTGATTAATACTGCAAGATCGTTACCAGCAACTAGTTTTGGAACTCAGCTTATTCCGGAAACTAACAAGAAGGTGGACAAGTCATGCAGTCCACGTCGTGAACCTCCTTGAAACAACTTGAAAAGTCAAGTTATTGACTCTAAACAAGAGCTTCTTGGGAGGCAACCCAAGCGTTTTTAATTTTTGCTTTGTTTTCTTTCTGTTTCGTTTTAGTTGGCTGTTTCTTTTGTGTTTTTTTTTTCCCAAATACAAGATCCTAGGCATGTTATGACATCATCTAGTTTACGGTTGAGAGTGTCACCACACTTTTTGAAACATTAAAAAATTTCGCCAATTCGAACGTGGGCACTTTTACGTTCAGGCGCAATCCTGTTTCCACGTCCGAACATGCGGATTCTCAACGTTCGAACGTGGAGCCCAATTTTAGGAAAAAAAATTATAAAAACTCAGACTTTAGGGTTGACTATTCATATTCAAAACGTTCGAACGCAGTCAAGAAGGAACCCCAAAAGCCCTATCTTTTCAAATTCTCAAAAACCCCTCTTTTAAAAGCTCGATCTTTGCTAAAATAAAATCACCACCACCACTCCAAGCATCGGCACCACCATTTCTGTCAAATACACAGCCGTTTCTACCAAAAACAACCGAAGATTCGCACTCCCCAGCTGCGAAGTCCGAACGTGGAAAGCGCAACGTCCGAACGTGAGTTCTCCAGTTCCGAGAAATTGTTTCTGCTGGTAAGTGATTGGCTTGTTGAGATACAGTTGATTTGTGTGAATTTGGGGTTGGTGGATTGTTGTGGAGTTTGGTGATTGTTTTGGTTGATTGTGGATTGCGGTTACTGTTGTTGAAGCAGTAGTGAATTTGGGTTAATTTTGAATTTCTGAAAAAGAAAAATGGTGAGGACAAAAGGAGGAGGAGAAGTGGGCAGTTCATCTAGGAACCCCGACCCCATGCCGGAGGTTATTCAGGGGTCGGAGACTGAGCAGCTAGACTAGAGGTTTGACAACCTAATTTTGCAGAGCATTTATCAACAGTTGACTACTAGGATAATTCACAAGGAGCATCAGATTATAGGGCATTTTAAGGCAGTCACGAGTGTTATCCGATTCCACATGTTGGAGCCATTCTATGAGGAGCCACACGTGATAGTGGTACAGTGGGTTCAAGAGTTCTACGCCCACGTGACTGAGATGTACATATTTGGATATGGACCGAATTCGGGTCCACGGTACTGTGGTTGACATATCGCCGGAGCAGATACAAAACAGTTTAGGGTTGACAGTGCCAGATGAGTGCGAGTATACTGCTCCGATAGGGGATTCGGGACAGTATCTGGTGGACTTGGAGTAGGTCCATGAGGCGATTACTGTAGAAGGGTCTGAGTGGTGCCCCAATGGTAGTTATCTTCGCCAAGGGGATTTGACAGTCATGGCTGTATTTTGGTACGAGCTGATCCGTCATTGCATCCTTTCGACTATGAATAAGTCGGAGGTGACGAAAGATAGAGCTGTGTTGGTCAATGCCATTTTGTAGCAGAAGAAGATTTACTTTGTGGACTTGATTCACAAAGCTTTGAGAGGACAGATTGAAAAATTTGGAAAGGAGGGAAAAAAGAAAAAGGAGAAAACGACAAAGAAGAAGAAGACCCCGTTGATCTTCCCATCCTTGATTACAGCTTTGTGTAAGACTGCTCAGGTATCAGAGTATGAGGATGACATCTCCGAGGAGGGTGGTACTTCGAGAAGACTAGGGCACCCGTTGGGGGGGAAGAGGGCGAGGACTTCACATGGTCAGAGCTCGAGTTCAACTGCAGTACCAGCACCGACTGCCATGACTCAGCTAAGAAGGAATGTGACTCATCTGCAAACTCGCATGACTGCACTGGAGGACACTTTCCGTATGGGGATGTCGTTGACCACGGTTAATTTCCAGATGATGGCTATACAGCTAGCTCTAGAGTCGGATTTGTCTGCTGGGAGACCTGTCTATGCCTATTCTCCTGTTCCGATTCTCCTGTTCCGGAGTTTCACTGCCTTCCTACTCCTACCAGCGGTACTCCGGATGTTTGACGAAGATGATTTGGAGGATGACGATGAGGAGGATATTGATGATGATGATGATGATGATGCCGAGGCTGACGAGTAGTGACAGCCTGGGTTGCTAGTTATCTGTTTTTATTTCTTTTGTTGGATTTTAGTTTTCATGTTTTGATTATTTTTAAGTTTGTGGATGCTGTGAGATTATATTTATGTTGATTTTGTTGGATATTTTGATGCTTGGTTTGAGTTTTGTGATAATTAGTAGTTTATCTCTTTAATTGCTGGAGTTGGAATGACATTGGAATAGAGCTTCTTAGTGAACTTACACAGGAAAACACACATGAGGAATTTAGGTTTGCTTTTCAACATCCTTAGTCAGTAGTATAATTTTTAATTTTCTTTTTATTTTACAATTTCCATGATTTAGCTTGTGTAACATTGGGGACAATGCTTGAGTTAAGTTTAGGGTAGGACAGTATTAAAGAATGCATATTATGTGTTTTAGTTTAAGTTTAGAGGAGGAATGTCAATTTTTGAGATAAATGCTTCTTTGTTAAAAAAAATCAAGTATGGAAAAAAAAAATTTAGTCCTTCCAATTGATACACTGAGATTTATTAATTTGGAAAAATGGCATGATTTATTTATTAATTTTGAATTTCGTGGAACCTACATATCATTGAAATTGCTTGTGGTGACCCTAGATTAGAATTGATTTTCTTAGATGATTCACAATGCACATAAGTTGAGGGTAGAGGAGTTGAGAGGATAGCCATCTTGAGACACTTAAGAAATTTTTCCCGAAAATATTGACTTGATTTTTCAAAAGGTTATAAGTTGAGTAGTTAATTTTGTATGTTAAATAATGGACAAAGGTTGAAATTTTGGTATGAACAAAAGTGGTCAGGTTAATATGTATTGGAGGTAAAAAGTCACATGCCTACATACTATACAATTATGCTAATTTGAGTTAAGCTCAAGCCAAAGGAAGTTTAATTGTTAAAAGATCTAGTTTGTTTCGCGGCCTTTGACACTCAAGTGATTAAATCCTTAGGATTGTCTTTACACTTAATGCCCTAAAACTATCTGGTTTGGGAGTCATTGATCTAAAGCTTGATACATGGGTGTCATAGAAAGCTTAATGGAACAGAACATTGCACATGATCTAGCCTTGATGAATTTAATGAAAGTTTCATATGAATTTAAGTTTGATTGTTTGAGATAATGGAATTTAAATGGCTATGAGATTTTTTATGATTCTTGAGCCTTGTGTTTAATCAAAAGTTGATAGATATGGGATTAATGTCCAAAAATTAGTAAGGATGCCCCTAGTCTATGATACCTTATACTTATTTTCACTACACCCTTTGGAGTTTTTTCGAGTATTGGTGTCACATGAGCAACTTGTTAATTAAGTTGACGTGTATTGGTGGGGTTGGATCTGAAATTTGCTGGATTTTGTGGGTATATCATCTGCAAACTCTCACGAGACTATACTCGTCTTTTTGGGTAACATAAAGGTTTAAAGGTTTGTTGCACATGCTAAGCGTAATCGTTTACTCCACGAAAGTGAGTTTATCATTTTTTTTTCTCTCTTTTGTTGTTGTTCTTGATCTTATTTCTATGATTATCATTGCTCGAGTACGATCAATGTTTAAGTTTGGGGATATGGATAGGGTTGAGATTTACGTAATTTAATCCCACGATTTCGTACTATTTAAACTTGATTATGAGTAATTTATGCCACAAATGCATGTACTGAGTTTGATATTTGAAGTCAGGTATAAATCATCACAATTGAGGAAAATAAGGGAATGAAATACGTATTCAGTGGAGAATCAAGAAATCAGAAGTCCAACGTACGAACGTCAGAAGAGTTACGCCCAGACGTGATGATCTCAACGTTCGGACGTGGGGAAGTTCAACACACGAACATGAGAGAGGCTTACGCATGGACGTCAGATGCATAACGTTCGAATTTTGATGTCGGCAGAGCAATTTTGGAAATTTCCGCTTCTAAACCTAAAAAGACTCTTACAACTTATACCTATAAATACAAGATGCAGCAGCAGCAAAAAGAAGGTGATAAGTAAGCAGGAGATATACACGGTCGCTTAGTTTAGGTTAGGGTTAGGGTTTAGCTACATTCTTAGTTACTTTTGGATCAAGAGTACATAATTTTGAAGCAAGAATAAGGAAGGATATCATCTTCTACAAGAGGAAAGTTTCTTAGATTTAGATAGATTTTTGTCCATGAATATTTATCTTTTTCTTTGTATCTTTTCTTTTATAGTTATGAACTAATTTCTTAGATTAAAACCATGCAAAGGCCGGATTGATCTTGAATAATATATGATAGTTGTTTGATTCGAGTTAATTCTATGATTGCTATCTACTGTGATTTTTGTGCTTTTATCAACTTTATATGATTAGTTACCATGTCTTAAATTATTGCCTAGTTTATCTATTCAGGAAAAAGTGAATTAGGGTGCAAAAGAAATCATAATACCTTCTAAGTTAGTTGATGCTACAGATAGCTACATACTCCGGATGCTGTTAGCCGGATTTGTTTGGAAGAATCTGAATTAATCTGGGGAGAATTCTAGTTTTTAATGCATGCAAGAGAGATTGCTACACCCAATCTAGTATAGGGATCATAATACCTTCTAAGTTAGTTGATGCTACAGATAGCTACATACTCCGGATGCTGTTAGCCGGATTTGTTTGGAAGAATCTGAATTAATCTGGGGAGAATTCTAGTTTTTAATGCATGCAAGAGAGATTGCTACACCCAATCTAGTATAGGGAAGCAACAGACAGTATTATCCTCGAATGTTACTTAACACTTGGAAGGGAAGATCTCATAGTCTGATTGATGCATCACCTTCAACTTTATGTAAATAGAAACTTGACTAAGGGTCTAAAAGTTCTATTTTTAGGTTAAAACACTCTGGTAAAACTCCAGCAATTGTTGGAAAGATTATTAAGAAGATAGCGCATGGGATCGTGAAAGATTGTGCATCCTGTAAGCCTAACTTCACAAAATATCTGAAATCAATTCTAGAAACCCTCTATACATCACAAAACATGACTTGGTTGATGGAAACCTTACTTGGGACCTTGAATAATTAATATTTTGTTTGTTTCTTACGCATATTAATTTAGGATTAGTCCATGTAGTTTATAGTACTTTAGTCAAATGAAGGATATTGTGGTAATTTTTAACTTATAGGATTTTTCTGTAATTAGGTTGGGAATTCATCTCTGTATTCCTTTTGCCAGTCTTGCTAAGAGTCTAGGTTGAATCTTAATAGGAGCAGCATCTCTTTTCCCTAAGAAGGGTCAGGGGATGTTATATTGAGTCCTTCAAATAGGCATGTATGTTCAAATATCTCATGAAATATTCCACATTATATAAACAGCTTTAAATACTAATGAAATGAAAGATAACAGCATTATAAACTCTATCGAGATTGCGGAGGACAAAAAAAGATATAGGCTAACAAATTCTGACTTCCGCTTTGGGAAACCACTAGGAAAAGCAATATATGTATGATAATTTTTCTGCACAAAGAACGGCGATCTGGCCTAGAGAATAGCTGATGTATTTCAAAGTCATGAATTACTGGCACCAAACAGCAAGACCACACAAATCTTTGACATACAAACAAAATAGTGCCTCTATAAATATATGTCTCCTAATTTGTCTACCAATTTTCTTTACATTTTTCCTTCTCCATGAGGTTTAAAAGCAAGAAGCACATAAAGAGAAGTAAAATATCTGAAGGATTAAAGTTTAGATGCCTGACTAGATATTGCTTGAAACCGTAACAATCTGTTTCGTTCAAGTTGTAAGGGAAAGGGAAAGAAAACACAAGGAAAACAATTTTCCATTGCTTGGTTACTAGGGAAAATGAAAATAAAAAGTAAATAGGAGAGAAAATCTAATGTTAATTTGAGACAATACCTTTTCCTCACCAAATGTTGAGGAAAGTGGTGGAAAAAAAAAATGGTTTTCTTTACATTTTCTTTTCCTTTCCCTGGCAATTTCCTTGAACCAAACAGAGTGTAAGTATCTGGAAAAAGAAAGGTTTTAATAGGCCTACGTAAAAAGTTTGTTAATAGCAATGAAATGAAATTTAATGGAAATCAAAGAATAAACTGAAATGCAATCAAAACTGAAATTAAAAAGAAAAATAGAGACAGAATAAATAAGGTGTAGTCTTGATAGAGCAATTGAAATAGTGCTCCTAATGATGTTCATTGGGTCCTTTTTGTAGGCATTTCATGTTTGTTGTATCTGCAGAGTTACTTCCCACCTCTCCTGGATAATCGTGCATAACTGTGATTAACTCATATCTATAGGTAGTTACAGACTTATTTATATCTAACTTCCCCAACAAATTTATCAAAGCAGAAGTTTTTGCCTGTTGCATCATTAAGGACTTCTATCATCATTTTTCATTAAATTTTAAGCTTTACCACCTTCCACTTCTCCTACCAAATCTTCTAATGGTTATTTTTTTACTATTCTTCAATTATTTCTTCAAGAGTTTAAACTGTGCCACGAAAAGATGGGGTGCATTGGCATTAGCTCAACCAACTAAATTTAATAAGCAATAATTAAAACCATGAGACTCTTGTATAGTTTGACAATGAAAGAAAACAGTTCAATATAAAACCTTAATTGTTCAGAATGTATACCTTGATGGGAGTAACATTATAAGTAGATACGCCTGTTATTGGAGTTGAGCTTCTATTTTCAGCAGTGTAAAATGCAAGGGCACTCTCCCCTGGCTTGATCCTTGCCTGTAAGCCAAAAAGCACAGAAAATGTCAGCTAAATTTAAACCCAAGCATTACACACAACACCCTGAAGCACAAAATACAAACATTTATTCTCATGTGGACATGGAAATAACCCTATAACTTACACACCTCTCTCTGAGTTGGAACAAACTTCCAGGGCATATCATCAGCCACGTCAGCATTAAATTGTACCACAATCTCCCTGTAAGAAAAAGAGCTAAACGTCATTCAAGCATAATCTACACAAGCGTGGAAGAAATATTCTTTTATTGAGCCCTAGAGCATAACTCGATTTACTAAATAATACGTCCTCGCTTATTCGGCCTCGCCTTTAACTTGAGAAAGCTAATGTGTAAACACATCCAGACAAACGGGGAAGATTCTAGAAAGGATGTAAGCTGCAGACCATGGCAACAAAGTATGTTACATATTCAAGTGATGATTTTTATCCATGTTTTCCATAAGTTAATTTTAGGTAGCCAAGAGAAAGGATATGACCATAACACTGTCAGTAACTGTTTGAGGAACTTATTAACAGAAAGATTTCAACACCAGTTTTTGAATTTCAACATCGTTTCTCCTTTGGTCACTTTCATATACTTACTAAGATCCCTTATGGAGAGAAAATAAAATACAGTTTCAGTCCAGATTTCACCATCCATCCTATTTTTCTAAATTTCTCAAGTCCTATGGGAGAATGAAAATTCAACTATGTTACGAAATATATAAAATTCACCAGCATTTTTAAGCTATGGAATTCACACCTGGACGTGACAGTTCCATCCTTCGCATGACTATCTTCAACACTCTGCAAAATACAAATAGATATTGCATCAGTATCAAAAGAAAAATGTGAAAATAAGAACTTGCACACAGATGAAATCAAGTGAAACAATTTCACCTCTCGTCGCTGAACAGTACCTCCATAACCAGTAGCTTGACAAAATCTCCTATACAGAGGAAGTGCAGCATAACTACAGCCCACCATAGCAAAGACCAACCCAGTCAAGTACAAAAGCATCTTGTTAGATTTCTTTTCTATAGTAGCTTGAGTAGAATATTGCCGACCAAAATTAATAGAACACGACTCTCCCAGACAATAATTCTTCAACTTATATCCACACTTGGACATAAAACCTCGATACTCGAATCCACATGTTCGACCAGATATATTGTTGTCATTTGGCTTAACAACAGAATTGTATCTTGAACCCACAGCATCAAGCAGGTGCCTTGATTGAAGAAATATTTATAACAAATTAGATGATAATAACAATAATAAAGATAATTCACAGTATCCATATATGAATCGAAAATTTAGAAAATATAAAGAAAAAGTCTCATCTTTAAAAACATATAGCAGCATTCGTGAAGTTAAATTACCTGGATAAAAAAGGGGCTTCATGAGGAGGATATTTAATACAAGAAAAGAAGTAGGTTCCTCTAGATAACCGGAAAAATGAAATTTTCAGAGAATTGACCTTCTAGTCAGAATAAATTCAACAGCATCTGCTACACTACAACAAAAAAAAGGCAATAATTTATGAATTTAATCTCATTGTGATTTTCAGGAAAATGATAATATTAGTTTTCTATTACCATATAGCCAGACGATCAGAAATACAGTAGAAATTGACGAGATAACTAACTGTATCTGTTATGGTGATGTTAAAAATATGATTTACCATAAAAAAAACATGTTAAAAAAGTATGAAACTGAAAAACAAATTGTGCGATGGGATATTTTACCCACCTCATTCCTTAATATATTAAAATGAATGTATTTTGACATTGAGAATTAACAATGTATGAAAGGAAACAGGTCGGTATCAATTGTCCCAACCACCATAAAATGGCAAAAAAATTGGAACTCCAGAACAAGATTCAACCTTTATTTTCAGAGTTTGGCGGCTTCACCAGTTGCTGGCCTGGCATTGGGCGGATAATATCCAGACCCATGCCCAGACCCTGAAATACCCAATGGAAATCTCCTCCACCTGGCCCGGACACGACCCGGTTGAAGACCCGATGGATCCCAAAATTGGGCCTGTCATCCAGACCCGGCTGTTTTGGGCCCGGTCCGGGCTGGGACTGGTATTTTTTTTATTTATTTTTTTGCTAATTTATGATAATTGATAATTTAGCTCACAAACCAATTATCAAAAAAAATAATTGAGGGCACCAACCTGAATGGCTGTGACAGAAACCATACTTTTTCTTTTTCGTTTTTTTTGCTGTGAAACCCACAAATTTTTTTGGAATAACGATAACTTGATTTCATTCATGAAATGAAAAACCCATATCTTCGTTCGTGCAAAATTTCAACTCTAAACCGAAAAAAAAAAAAAACGCAAAGTAGCTACCCACTTTAATCCTCAACCGCGAAACAGCCTTTTGGTATATGCAATAGAACAAAATTATAATGGGATTTCTCTTTTTAAGGAGTTGGATTGATTGAGGTATATAAGAACAATAATTTCAACAAAAATCAACAACAAAACCCCCATATTTCTGATTTGCATAAATCTGAGAACCCCAAACCAGAAATTAGCAAAAAATCCCAGCAACTAAACTTACATTGGAGGCTGGAATGGACGCAGTGGACGGCGACGGTGTAGATGGGCTTTCGTTATTTTGGACTGGGGCTTTCCTTACCTAAGATTTACGTGAGAGAGCGAGAGAACAGAGAGTGAGGGCGGCGGCGGCGGCGACGGCGAGGATGGAGATGAACGCGGGGAGATCCAATTTATTTCTCTGAAGAGTGTTTTGGTTTTGGTTTAACAAGAAGACTGTGTTTGGTCGAGAGAGGGACAAGGCGAGTTGGGGAGCTTTAGGCAAATAGCTTAAGTTGCCTAAGTTTTTAAACACCCCTCCCCACTTATTGAATATATGAATTATCTAAAATGCTCTTATTATAAAAATAATATTAAATTAAATATTTATAAAAACAAGAAAAAATAGCAGATACCCCCAAATTATTAAGTGATGTGCACTTTGCCCCCTCGGTCAACTTCGGGCAGCACACAGGGGGCAAAGTGCTACAAACCGCATAGGTGAGGGGGCAAAACGCACATCGCCAGATTTTTTTATTTTTTAAATTTTTTACTAATTTTTTTATTTTTAAAATTTTTCATTTTTATACTTTTTTTCATTTTTTTTTATTTTCATGTTTCCGGATTTTTGAATTGTCTTTTTTGTTTTTAAAAAATTATGAATATTTGAATTTATACTTCTTTTCATTGTTTTCCTATTTAATTTCATGTTTTATTTTTATTTTTCTTATTTTCATGTTTGAAAATTATTTATTTTAAACCTAGAATTAATATTTCAAGAAAAATCCAAAAAAATCCCAATATACATGATTGAAATTGAAAGATGAATGGGTAAAAAATTCCCCGAAACTGACCGAGGGGGGTTAAGTTAATATTAAGAATATTTGAATTTTAAAAAAAAAAAATAGCAGATACCCCCCCCCCCAACATATGAGATGATGTGCGCTTTGCCCCCTTACCTATGCGGTTTGTAGCACTTTGCCCCCTGTGTGCTGCCCGAAGCTGACTAAGGGGGCAAAGTGCACATATATGATAATTTAGGGTGTTGAGTGCAACTTTTAATAGTTTGGGGGGCAAAGCGCACATCACCTCATAGTTTGGGGGCGTATCTGCTATTTTCTCTAAAAACAAATGTTCTGCCCAACCAAAAAAAAATTTGTAATTCACATCCCTTCCAAAATCCCAAAAAAAAAAAAAAAACTCAATTCATCAAACCTCATTCTATTTTCTTCCCTTGTCATTGATCATTAACAATCAAATTTCGACCAACATCCTTTATTAATGTGTATTGGACTTCTTCTAATGAACATGGAGAAGAAACATTAAAAAAAGAGATACCCCAAAAATTTGAGAAATCAAACTTCAAAATTAGTAATTTTATCACAAATCTTATACTTTTACATAAATTTTGTTGTTTAAAGACTACATATTCATATTTAATAGTGTAATTTAAAATAATAATAAGATTTATGTTTTTTTGGATTTCAAAATCTGAAAATCGGGTTTTTTCACGAGGAAGACGATAAACAGTACTGGGCAGACCGGTGACTGGTCTGTCCGGCTTGCCTAGTCGGCCCAATCAAAATTTTATTTTTGCCACTGGACCGACAGACCGGTATACCAATCTGCCAAGTCGGCCGACTAAACAGTATACCAATCTGCCCAGTCTGCCAACAGACCGATCAGACTGGTATACCAATCTACCCAGTCTGCCCGATCTACTGCCCGAATCTTCCCAATTAGCCAATTATGTAAAAAAAATCTTATATATTTTTCTTTTAATTTTTTAATATAAATAACTTCATTTTTCTTGTTTTTATAGAAAAATGTCAGAGATTTCCTTATATTATCGATATGACGGTGAATGGAAGAAAAAAGAGGATGACTCATATGAATGGTTGTCAAGGAATGATTTTTGTAAAAATGTTTGTATATTGATAAGATTTTTGTGTATTTATTATGCTTGTATTTGGAGCGCATCAATTATAAGTACTATTATAATTTTAAAAATGTTTTGAGTTGTTTAGCGTTTAACTACATATTGATCATTTTTTCAAAAATATGTGAGGCATTTTGGGGGCTCAATCTGTATGATTCATGGCTTTTAATTATGTTTTTGTGTATTGTGGATGGATTAAGAGGAATGAGCTAATTGGGAAGTTGGAAGATGGAGAAAGAAAAAAAATTGAATGGTATACATGACTGACCGGTCCAGAGATCAAAGATGATAAATTAAAATTCCGAACGGAAAAATTGATTTTCTGGTCAATCCAAATACCAATCTTCCAAATGCTTAAAATTTCGAATAGGCAAATTTGTGGATGATTTGACGATCGATCACGAAAGATTGTTTGACCTAATTAGTATTATTTCATTAATTATATATTTTTTAAAAAAATACATACTCATATAAAATTACATATGATACCATAAAGTAATTACATATGTGGACAAAATCATATAAAATTAATATGATATCATACTCATATAAAAGATTTTTTTAGTGATAATCATCAAAATTGAGTAAAATCTTTAAATGTTATAAATTATAAATAATTAAGTTATGTCATGGAACATATACATACATTTATTATTAATCTCTATATAATTACTAGTCGTGCCAACACACATGGTTACAAATGATTTATTATGATAAAGAACAAGAAAAGTTTCTTATAAAATACAAACAATGAGGAATACATATTAAATTAGAATACAAGGACTTCTTGAACAACATATAATCGATCTACTAACATTGGACCACCCAATTGATTCTTTCAATGTATAAGCCAGACTCTAGTCGAGTGTGAATAATCATCAATATTATTGTTATTTTAAATTATTCTGAACTTGAAACCCCAAACCCCAAACCCTAAACCCTAAACTCTAAACCTTAAAAAATTACAACTTGAAAAATCATCAATTATATCGTTGCTTTATAAGAAACTTGATTTGTTATTTATCATAATAAATGTCATTAATAAAATAATATTGATTAACCATACTAATCTTTCTCAACCGACTGGGCCGACCGGTACACCAGTCTGCCAGGTAGGTTGAGATAGTATGGGATCATCTCACTTCTGTCTCGACCGACTGGGCCGACCGGTGGATGGTTTAGCCCATCGGTATATATATTTATATATATATATATATATATATTAAAAAAAACATTTGAGAAAATAGTGAGGTATACATATTAAATTAGAATACAAGGACTTATTGACATTGGACGACCCGATTGATTATTTCAATATATAAGCCGGACTCAAGCCGAGTGTGGATAATCATCAACATTATCGTTATTTTAAATTATTATGAACTCTAAACCTTAAACCCTAAAAAAAATCGCAACTTGAAAATTCATCAATCATACAATAAATTCCGACCGGGCGGACTGGAAGACTATTCTGACTAGTCGTCAAATCCAAAGACCAAAAGCTCATACAATAAAATTCCTAACGGGAAGAATGGTATACAAGTCTGACCAGTCGGTTGGTCCAAAGATCAAAGATGATAAACTATAATTCCGAACGGAAAAATTGATTGACTGATCAATCCAAATACCAATTTTCCAAATGCTTAAAATTTTGAATAGGCAAATTTGTGGATGATTTGACGATCGATCACGAAAGATTGTTTGGCCTAATTAGTATTATTTCATTAATTACATATATAAAAAAAAACAAAATACATACTCATATAAAATTACATTTGATACCATCAAAGTAATTACATATGTGGACAAAATCATATAAAATTAATATGATATCATACTCATATAAAAGATTTTTTTAGTGATAATCATCAAAATTGAGTAAAATCTTTAAATGTTATAAATCATAAATAATTAAGTTATGTAATGATATATATATACATACATTTATTATGAATCTCTATATAGTTACTAGTCGTGCTAACACACGTGGTTACAACTGATTTATTACGATAAAAAACAAGAAAAGTTTCTTATAAAATACAAATAGTGAGGAATACATATTAAATTGGAATACAAGGACTTCTCTTGAACAACATATAATCGATCTACTAACATTGGACGATCTAATTGATTCTTTCAATGTATAAGCCGGACTCTAGCCGAGTGTGGATAATCATCAATATTATTGTTATTTTAAATTATTCTGAACTTTAAACCCCAAACCCTAAACCCTAAACCCTAAAAAAAATTACAACTTGGAAAATCATCAATTATATTGTTGCTTTATAAGAAACTTGATTTGTTATTTATCATAATAAATGTCACTAATAAAATAATATTAATTAACCATAATAATCTTTCTCAACCTACTGGGCCGACCGGTACACCAGTTTGCCCGGTCGGTTGAGATAGTATGGGATCATCTCACTTCTGTCTCGACCGACCGGGCCGACCGGTTCATGCTGTCTAGACTGGTCTGCCTGGTCAGTCATGATAGAATGGTCTACCGGTCTGTCTAATCGGGCGAGACAGAAGTGAAAGATGAACACTTCTGTCTCGACCGACTGGGCTGACCGGTACACCAGTTTGCCCGGTCGGTTAAGATAGTATGGGATCATCTCATTTCTGTCTCGACCGATCGGGCCGACCGATTCATCTTTAACTTCTGTCTAAACCGGTCTGCCTGGTCGGTCATGATAGAATGGTCTACCAATCTGTCCAGTCGGCCGAGATAAAAGTGAAAGATGAACACTTCTATCTCGACCGACTGGGTCGACTGGTATACCGGTCTGCCCAGTCGGCCGAGACAAAAGTGAAAGATGAAAGATTATTTTTATTAATTAATATTATTTTATTAGTGACGTTTATTGTGATAAATAAAAAATTAAGTTTCTTATAAAGCAACGATATGATTGATGAATTTTCAAGTTGCAATTTTTTTAGGGTTTAAGGTTTGGCATTTAGAGTTCATAATAATTAGGGTTTAGGGTTTAGAGTTCATAATAATTAGGGTTTAGAGTCTGCCGATACAGAAGTGAAAGATGAACACTTCTGTCTCGACCGACCGGGCCGACTGGCACATCGATTTACCCAGTCTGCCGAGAAAGATTATTTTGATTAATTAATATTATTTTATTAATGACGTTTATTATGAAAAACAACAAATTAAGTTTCTTATAAAGCAACGATATGATTGATGAATTTTCAAGTTGCGATTTTTTCAGGGTTTAAGGTTTGGGGTTTAGAGTTCATAATAATTAGAGTTTAGGGTTTAGGGTCTAACGAGGCAGAAGTGAAAGATGAACACTTCTGTCTCGACCGACCGGGCAGACTGGTATACCAGTCGGCTCAGTATGTAGTTAATCCCATCCACAATACACAAAAACATAATCAAAAGTCAAGAATCATACAGATTGGGTCCACAAAATGCCTCACATATTTTTGAAAAAATGATCAATATGTAGTTAAACGCTAAACAACTCAAAACATTTTTACAATTATAATAGTACTTATAATTGATGCGCTCCAAATACAAACATAATAAATATACAAAAATCATATCAAAATAGGAGATTTGGAAGATTGTTGCTCGTTGCGATTCAATGCTTTTGCATTTTCGCTGCTCTCCGACAGAAGGTAATCACCGTCATTTCATCATTTCATCATTCCTTGACAACCATTCATATGAGCCATCCTCTTTTTTCTTCCATTTACCGTCATATCGATAATATAAGAGAATCTTTGACATTTTCCTATAAAAACAAGAAAAACGAAGTTATTTATATTGTAAAATTAAAAGAGAAATATATAAGAATTTTTTTACAGAATTGGCTAACTGGGAAGATTGGGGCAGTCGGCCGGGAAGACTGGGTAGATTGGTATACCGGTCTATCGATCCAGTGACAAAAATAAAATTCCAACCGAGCAGATTGGTATACCGGTCTGTCAGTCCAGTGGCAAAAATAAAATTTCGATCAGGCAAACTGGGCAGACCGGACAGACCGGTTACCGGTCTGCCCAGTACTGCTCATCGTCTTCCTCGTGAAAAAACTCGATTTTCAGATTTTGAAAGCCAAAAAAACATAAATCTTATTATTATTCTAAATTACACTATTAAATGTGAATATCTAGTCTTTAAACAACAAAGTTTATGTAAAAGTATAAGATTTGAGATAAAATTACCAATTTTGAAGCTTGATTTCTCAAATTTTTGGGGTCTCTCTTTCTTCAATGGTTCTTCTCTATGTCCATTAGAAGAAGTCCAATACACATCAATGAAGGATTGTGGTCGAAATTTAATTGTTAATGATCATTGGGAAGGGAAGAAAATAGAATAGGGATGTGTATTACCATTTCTTTTGGAAGACAGACCGGAGGAAGGATTAATTGGAAAAGAAATGGGCTTGCTTGTTGGTTTGTTAGTGGGGGTAATTTAGTCTTTGTACTTAAAAAGAAATAAAAATAATAGAAAAGAAAATGTCTTTTTATAAGAGGGCTATTTACTTAAAAGAGTGGCCTTTTGGAGGCTATTCACCCAATTAATCCGGCGAGTTGGGTCATGAACAATCAGCTCAAATCCCTAATTCTGTCCAAAAACCCAATTGAACACAACAAACGTCTGATTACCCAAAAAGATGGAGACCGGCCGATTGAAATCTCAAACATAGAACTAAACGGCACTGTTCCATTAATGTGCTGTCAACAAAAGAGGAAACCACATCACCTTATAAGCGACACTGTTTTATCCCTTGAAGAACAGATCCCCACCGCAGATCTAGATGAAGAATCCAACGATCCAGATTCCGCCATTTCCCACTTTAGCTGCGTAGAACATGAGCCTATGAATTTACGCCACGTAGCACCTGCAAATTAGTTAAAAGATGTTAGGAATATTTTCTGTTAGCATTTTGTTGTCAAATTTCCATTAAAAAGCCGATTGTACTGAGAATAGAATCAATTAATGAATTTAGCAATTATTCTGAGTTCTCTCTCAATTCTTATTCATCATTTTCTGTATCTTTTTCTCTCAATTTTCCCAACCCAGTTCTTAATCAAATTCTGAGTTCTTAACATTTGGTAATTAGAGCGTTCGATCCTTCGGACAATTTGAATACTGAAAATGGCTGATTCTACCAGATTCAAGGATGTATTGGAAGCACAAAAGAAATAGGAGGTCTTGTTAATGGAGGAACGAGCTCAAAGGCTATCAACTGAAGCTTTTGTTTAAGGGCAATTTGAAAACATGAGCGCAGCTCAATCTGAAATCAAAGAAACCTTGGAAAATAATCACAAGATGATTCAACAACAGCTCCAGACCTTAGTAGAGCAGATGCAAGCTTATAACAGAAATAAATTCATTCTAGGGGCAAGATTACAAGCCCGCCTTGATAGAGGTTCCAGCTCAAATAACCCACCACCACCACCAATCATCATTCCAGATAACCAAACACAAACCACCATAACCCTTTCCCCAGAGTTGATTTTCCCAGATTTGAAAGAGATAACCCCAGAAACTGGATCATGAGATGTAATAGGTATTTTCAGATCATATCTACAATCCCAGAAGATCAAAAGGTCCCACTGGCTGCAGTTCATTTAGATGGAAAAGCTGATCTATGGTTTCAAGGTTTTGTGGAAGGGACTGAACTACCAACATGGGCTCAATTCATCACTGCAGTGTTGGAGAGATTTGATGATCATGAACCAGATATGATAGTAGGAGATTTCAACAAACTACAACAGACTGGGAGTGTAGCCAGCTATCTTGAAAGGTTTGAAGAATTAAAATCTCATATGCTAATTTTCAACAAAGATTTTCCTGAGGAGTTCTTCTTAGCTAGCTTTATAAGTGGGTTAAGAGAAGATATAAGGGGAGGAGTGATGTCAATGAAACCTAGTAATTTCCACCAGGCTATAGCTCTAGCCAAAAACCAAGAGACCACTGTAGAAGCTATCTAAAAAAAGCAAATCAAGGTCATAGAACCATAAACAATAACAAACCACCGTATAAACTAAATCCTATAAACATGAATCCACCATCCAAAAACTTAATGTTACCACCAAAACCTCCATACAAACCAAACACTGAACATTCGCAACCCCCCAAAAAACTATTAACAGCAGCTGAAATGAAGGCTAGGAGAGAAAAGAACCTGTGTCATAATTGTGATGAAGTATTTACGATTGGTCATAGGTGTAACAATAGACAAATATTTTTAATGATGTCAGAAGAAGAGGAAATGGCCTATCAACATGTTTCACATGGTCATGATGAGGGAAGTGAGGAAATCTTGATGGATGACATGACTATATCCTTAAATGCCCTGTCTGGTAACACAGACATGAACACTTTAAGGGTTAAAGGTTATGTTAACCATAAGGATATCCAAATCCTCATAGACAGTGGGAGCACGCACTGTTTTCTTGATGAGGCCACTGCTAATCAGCTATGATGTACCCTTGAATACACTACACCTATGATGGTAAGTGTTGCTGATGGTAGCAAAATGGTGAGCAGGACCATTAGTCCTAATTTTACTTGGACTATACAAGGTCACAAGTTCACATACCCCATCAGAATCATCAAGTTGGGAGGCTGTGACATGGTTTTGGGTGGGGATTGTCTCAGACTTAACAGTCCTGTTGAGTTTGATTACCACAATATGAAAATCACAATCTCAAGGAATGGAAAGAAAGTAGCCGTGAAAGCTATAACAGAGGTTGGAGAGTCGAAATTAATCTCTACCACTACTCTTACCATGCTTTTCAAAAGAAAAAATTTCAGTATTATTGGTCAATTATTTTCTGTGTTTGGGCAAGAGATAGCTCAACCAATGTATGATAAGGAGATTACTCAACTGTTATCTCACTATCATGACATTTTTGTTGAACCTACTGAATTACCCCTACATAGAAACTTTGAACACAAAATTACTTTAACCCCTCAAGCTATTCCCAAGAAGCAATACCCTTATGCTCAAAAGAATGAGATTGAACAAATTGTTAAACGGATGCTGGATTCTGGGATCATTAGACCTAGCCAGAGTCCTTTCTCTTCACCAGTACTGTTGGTTAAGAAAAAGGATGGGGGTGGAGACTTTGTCTTGACTACAGGTACCTTAACAGTCTCACTGTCAAACACAACTTTCCCATACCTGTTATTGATGAGTTACTAGATGAGTTGCACAATGCTAAGTATTTTTCAAAAATAGATTTAAGGTCTGGGTATTTTCAGATTAGGATGAGTAAGGATGATATTTATAAAACAAGTTTTGTCACACACACCAAGGCCACTTTGAATTTTTAGTCATGCCTTTTGGGTTGTGCAATGCACCTTCTACTTTTCAAGCTCTAATGAATCAGATTTTTCAGGAGTACTTAAGAAAAACTGTCATAGTGTTTTTTTTGATGATATCTTGGTATATAGCCAGAACTGGAATGATCACTTATTGCATCTCACTCAAGTTCTGGATATACTTAGAAAGCATTAGTTGTATGCTAAGCTAAGTAAATGCAGCATTGGTCAAACCACAATTGAGTACCTTGGCCACTTGATTTCTGAACAAGGGGTGGCCACTGATCCTGAAAAGATCGAAGGAATGGTTACTTGGCCCATTCCTCATAATTTCAAGTCCCTAAGGGGCTTTCTAGGACTCACAGGTTATTATAGGAAATTCATAAAGAACTATGGCCTGATTAGTAAACCTTTTACTGAGCTGCTAAAGAAAAATAGTTTCAAATGGGGGAATGAGGTCACACAAGCCTTTGAAACACTCAAAAAATCCATGACCTCAGCTCCTATACTTGCTTTACCAGATTTTTCCAAACCTTTTGTAGTTAAGACCGATGCATGTGACAAAGGGATTGGTGCAGTCTTAATGCAAAACAAAAAATCCATTGCCTGTTTCAGTAAAGCCTTAGGCCCCAAGAACCAAGCATTATCCATCTATGACAAGGAGTTCTTAGCTGTTTTGATGGCTGTGAAAAAATGGAGACACTACCTACAGGGTAACCACTTCATCATTAAGACTGATCAACAGGGCCTTAAACACATTCTTGACCAAAGGATTGATTCCATACTATAGCAGAAGTGGGTTGCCAAGCTAATGGGGTTAGATTATGAGGTTCGATATAGAAAGGGGGTGGAAAACAGAGTGGCTGATGCACTCTCAAGAAGGGAGCACTAAGAGGGGCAATGTATGGCTATCACAGCAGCCATTCCTACTTGGGTGTTGGATATTCAGAACAGCTACAAGGAGGATGCCCACTACAACCCTATCATCCAGGGTAAGGCTGTGAACAGTGACTCTTATCCAAAGTATACATTTCAATCTGGACTGTCGAGAACTCAGAATAGAATTTGCATTGGGAACAGTGGACAATTGAGAGAGAAGATCATACAGTTCATGCATGATTCTGCATTGGGAGGCCATTCAGGTATAAATGCTACTTATCATAGAGTGAGTTCTTTATTTTTTTAGCCAGGTTTAAAACAGGATATCATTAAGTGGATAAAAGAGTGTGATATTTGCCAACGGAGCAAACATGAAAATATACCTTCTCCAGGCTTGTTGCAACCACTTCCCATTCCAGCTCAAGCCTGGTCACATATTACAATGGACTTCATAGATAGCTTACCATCCTCTGATGGTAAGACTTCTATTTAGGTCATTGTAAATAGGTTTACTAAATATGCACATTTCAATTCTCTAAAACACCCTTACACTTCTGAGCATCTTGCTAAATTATTCTTTGAACATATTTACAAATTGCATGGACTTCCAGTAAGCATAGTCACAGATAGGGATAGATTGTTAACTAGTAATTTCTGGAAGTCCCTTTTTAAAATGTTAGGCACTTCATTAGACATGACATCTGCATATCATCCTCAATCTGATGGTCAAACTAAAAGAGTCAACCAATGTTTAGAGTCCTATCTTGGGTGAATGTGTCAATTAAAACCTAAACAATGGAATCAATGGCTACCCTCAGCTGAGTTTTGGTACAATACCAATTATCATTCTAGTCTAAAAATTACCCCTTTTCAAGCTCTCTATGGCTACCCACCTTCACACATCACATTAGGTCCTTATGCACACACTGAACACAGAGATGCAGCAGAAATGGTACAGGAAAGAAGCAAAATGAATCAATTACTGAAAGAGAACTTAGAGCAAGCACAAAATTGTTGGGAAAAATCGCATAAAAACAAAAACGCAGCAGAAGAATTATAAGTTTAATCCCAGTGGCTCATCTCTATTTCTTGTATTTAAATTGGGTTTTACGAAATTAATTACCGTTCTTGCGTATGTTGAAATCTAAACCAGCTTTGCAATCCTTTTCTTGAACAGCAAATGCGTCGCTGTCTCTAAATTGCCACGCCGGAGTTAAAAACGAAAATCACCTTCTTCTTCACCTTGATGGACGGCTAGAGTGAGAGAGAAAGGGAGGAGAGTTTGACTTGGAGAGAAATTTTTTGAGTTGATTCTCTTAACCTAGTTATTTTTTCACTAAGTAGTTTATATATATACTACAATAGAAAACAATAACCTAGGCTTCATAAGCCCCATATGTGGACGCCCACTTATAGGCTTTTAAGCCTTCGGGCTTTTGTTTATTAATTAATTAAATAATTAATATTATTTATCCAATAAATTAATTAATTAAATAATCAATTAAATTCATGTTAATATTATAATTAAATTCCCATGAGGAATTAATTAATTCATTAACTCAATTAATTAATAAAATCATCTAATGATTAATTAATTAATCTCGATATCCAATACCGAAAATTCTCTCAAGTCTTTTCCTACGATTTTCTTTTGCACTTCCTTTAAGCGCGACTCTTTAGGTTCGTTTCAAAAGGCAATTGGGAGGAAACCAAAAGGATGTGAGTAACACCTAGCCAGTCACGTGGCTCACGTCGTATCCCAATTGAGAACGAATGAACATGATCATTCCAAACCATATACGCTGTGAATACCGTACGTGTATAAACATTTTATTCTTGCATCCCAGTCAAGTGAGAGTCATGGTTTTAGTCAAACTCACATGAATTGACCATATGCTTAGCTTATAATGAGTCGAGGTCATTTTATGCTTTGGCCAAAGACTTTTAACCTCACTCATTCATGACTGCATAGGATACTTAGCTCATTCACTTATGAGAGAATAAATCCCATTTTGCTAATCAGTTAACAATGCTACTTGCCCATCAAGTCGCACTTCGAGGTCGATCCCACCAAAGGGTGATTTGAATCTAACTACTCTAATGACAGACTTGATATCACAAGTACATCTTCAACTCGACTCCTCAGGTCTAAGGTTCACGCGTACCTATCACAACTTATCAGTTTCATCATTGACTGTCTGTGAGTGAATACCCATGTGATGAAACTGATGCGAGCCGTGTTCGAACATATTAGTCCAACTTATATGTCCATGACATAAGTTCCCACTATCATTCCCATAGTGTTCGACTGACACTTTCTCTGTCAAAACTTATATCATGCACGTCCTTATTCTGTATTGATGTCCAGTCAAATACTTTCTTAGACCTGCGAACCCTATTTAGAGAATAAAGATCAAACCCTTCTAGTGTCATTCTCCCTATCCCATAGGAAGTAGAAGGTTTGCCTTATACTCAAGGACTTTACGTTGTTTATTAACACCTCACAAACGCCTATAAGAAAACAACAAGATAATGCCTTATATAAAATGATATTGTTTAGTTACAAGTCTATGCCCTATAAATCTATCCTCTTTATGGCATTTGAGGGCATACACTCTAACAATCTCCCACTTTCACTCAATGCCATTTGCTATGGTATTTAATACCCATCCCTTCGAGATGTTTTTCTAGCACCGCCTGTGCCAATGGCTTAGTCAATGGATCAGCGACATTGTCAGCTGAGGCTATTTTCTGAACAGATATTTCTCCTTGTGCAACGATCTCTCTTATGATGTGATATCTCCTCTCAATGTGTTTGGACTTGTTGTGAGACCTAGGTTCCTTTGCTTGCGCTATTGCTCCGGTGTTGTCACAGTAAAGTGGCAACGAGAGCTTTATGCTAGGAACAACTTGACGTTCTTCTATGAACTTCCTTATCCAAACAGCCTCTTCAGCTGCCTCAGAGGCAGCTATATATTCAGCCTCTGTAGTGGAGTCCGCGGTTGTGCTTTGCTTGGAAATTTTCCAAGTTACCGCCCCATTATTGAGGGTGAATACGAATCCTGAGGTGGATTTTCGGTCATCGACATCAGATTGAAAATCCGAATCAGTGTACCCGTCCACTCTCAGGCTACCACTCCCATAGATGAGAATCATATCCTTGGTTCTCTTCAGATACTTTAGGATATTCTTCACTCTATCCAATGTTTCTTGCCTGGGTTTGCTTGAAATTGACTAACAACGCTTACCGAATAAGCAATGTCAGGTCTAGTACACAGTTGCGTACATCACTCTACCCACTGCTGATGCATAGGGTACAGTGCTCATTTTCTTTCTATCTTCCTCATTTTGAGGACACATAGTTTTTGAGAGATGTATCCCATGCCTCATCGGCAGGAACCCTTTCTTAGAATCCTCCATCCTATATCTCTTTAGGACCTTTTCTAAGTAAAGGGCTTGAGAGAGCCCTATCATTTTATGTGTTCAATCTCTGTAGATTCGAATCCCTAGAATATAAGTTGCCTCTCCCAAGTCTTTCATGGAGAAAGTACTCGAAAGCCACTTCTTTACAGTGGTGAGCATTCCTATATCATTCCCTATGAGTAATATGTCATCTACATATAACACAAGGAATGTTATCTTGCTCCCACTAACCTTCTTGTAAACACATGGCTCGTCTTCGTTCTTGATGAAGTCAAATCCTTTGACAGCCTCATCAAAACGTAGATTCCAGCTACGGGACGCTTGTTTGAGTCCATAAATGGATCTCTCAAGCTTACACACCTTATGAGTATGCTCCTCGGATACAAAACCTTTAGGCTGTTCCATATAGATATCCTCTTCTAGGAATCCATTTAGGAAAGCAGTTTTGACATCCATTTGCCATATTTCATAGTCCAGGTGTGCGGCTATTGCAAGTAAAATCCTTATTGATTTGATCATAGCCACTGGTGAAAAGGTTTCTTGGTAGTCAATTCCTTCTTTTTGACTATACCCTTTCGCCACTAGCCTGGCTTTGTAGGTGTCAACCTTGCCATCAACACCAATCTTTCTCTTGTAGATCCATTTGCACCCGATCGGTTTTACCCCTTCAGGTTGGTCCACAAGTTTCCAGACTTGGTTTGCATGCATCAAATCGATCTCAGTTTGCATAGCTTCACGCCATCTAGTAGCATCCACATCCACCATTGCTTGATCAAAAGTGCAGGGATCATCTCCATGATCCTCCTCTAATACAGAATAGAGATCCAGCTCCCTCTGTACTAGATATCCGTACCTCTCAGGTGGTTGAGGTACTCTACTTGATCTTCGTGGATGTGGTTGTGTTACAGAAGGTTCGGTTCTCACTTCCTGTGTAGATGTATCCACTGGAGTCTCATTTTGTTCTTCTAGAACAATCTTTCTACCCGATCCTCCTTCTTGAATGAACTCATCTTCAAGAAAGTGGGCTTGCAAAGCTACAATGATCCTTTGATCATCGTGCAGGTAAAAGAGGTATCCCATTGAATCCTCAGGATATCCAACGAAACGTCCCTTCAAGGATCTAGCCTCCAACTTGTCCACTTTGGTCTTTTTGACATAAGCCGGACATCCCCAAATCTTGATGTGATTAAGAATTGGTTTCCTATTCCTCCATATCTCATAGGGAGTCATAGGAACGGACTTGGACGGACATCTATTTAAAATGTGTACAGCTGTAAGCAGCGCATGACCCCACAGTGAAATGGGTAAGTCAGTGTAGCTAAGCATGGAGTGAACCATGTCCAACAAAGTTCGATTCCTTCGCTCTGCTACTCCATTTAACTGTGGTGTCGCTGGAGGTGTGAGCTGTAATACTATACCATTCTCTCTGAGGTATACATCAAACTCGTCGCTCATATATTCTCCTCCTCGATCCGATCGAAGGATTTTTATATGTTGACCAGTTTGATTTTCCACTAAAGCCTTGAATTCCTTGAACTTTTCAATGGATTCAGACTTGTGCCTCATCATGTACACTGGACTATATCTTGAATGGTCATCAGTGAAGGTGATGAAGTAAAGGAAACCTCCTCGTGCCATTTCTCCAAATGGACCACAAACATCAGTATGCACTAAGCCTAAGATTTGTGAGGCTCTTTCAAAAGTCCTTGTGAAGGGGGATCTAGCCATCTTGCCTTTGAGACAAGAGTCACAAGTAGGATAGGGATCCAATCCCAATGGGCCAATTAGTCCATCTTTCTCCATTTTGCGAATTTTATGTTCCCCGGCATGGCCTAGTCTAAGATGCCAAATCAATCTTTGGTTTATTCCAAGCCTACTACGTTTCCTTTGTATAGTATTCACAGAACACTCATTCTGGACATTAAGGTAATACAATCCATTTATTAAAGAAGCAAAGCCTACTAATTTATTACCATAATAAATGTTGCATCGTTCATCAATAAAACGGAAAGTGTAACCAAGTTTAACTAAAACGGGAATAGAAATAATGTTTTTAAGCCCATTGGGCAAAACTAAAACATTATCCAGAAATAGTATATGTCCAGAATTTAAAAGTAATGAGGTAGATCCAATTCCAGTAGCTGCGACGCTATGCCCGCTGCCTACTTTTATCTTCACCTCATCACTATCCAGCTTCCTTCCTCGCACCAGATCCTGATTCATACAACAAATGTGAGCACTAGCTCCAGAATCAAGAATCCAAGATGTAGAGAAGACGGTCATAGAACAATAAGTTTCATGAACACAAAGTTCCATACCTTGTGCGCCCAGCCCCATGTTCGGACAGTTCCTTCTCTAGTGGCCCAGCTCACCGCAGTGTAGGCATCTGTCTGTCTTTTGTGGCCCTTTTCACTTGCGATTCACAGGAGCTTTTCCTTTTCCTTTATCGACACCACCCTGAGCTCCAAGCTCGCCACTCTGCTTCTTGGCTTTCTTCTTCTTATTCTTTGCCCGTTTGGGCCCAGAAGAGATAACCAATGCAGTTTCCTTTCCCTTGGGCTTCAATTGAGATTGTGCAGTGTTTAATTTGTTCATTAGCCCAGCTAAGTTGCATTCAATCTCATTGCAATTGAAGTTCATGACAAATTGGGAAAAATAATCAGGAAGAGACTGCAAAATGAGATCGGTTTGAAGTTGTGGGTTCATTGTAAAATCGAGAGCCTCCAATCTCTTGATCCTCGAGATCATCTTAAGAACATGATCCCCAAATTTCTCACCTTCTCTCATTTTGGCCCCGAAGAGCTCTTTAGATATCTCATATCTAGCAGTAGGACTTTGCTCACCATAGAGCTCGACCAAGTGTGCCAAGATAGCCCTTGCTGTGGTCATCTTCTCGTGGGACCTCTGAAGCTCGGTTGTCATTGAGCCGAGAATGTACCCACGCACTCGGACGTCGTCCTTTACCCATTTTTCATGAGCTTGGACTTCTTCCTCATTGGCACGTGTTCTGGCAGGAGGAGCAGGGATGTCTATGTCCAACACGTATCCCAAGGACTCCATGTTGAGAACTATTCTCAAGTTCCTCAGCCAATCCACGTAGTTGGGTTCGGTAAGGATGTTCTTTTCGAGTAAAACGGAAAGTGGGTTGATAGTCATTTTTGTTTTTGAGAGAGATAAATCAAAATAGCTGCAGAAAATAAACCAGACTTTATTAGACTTGTGTAACTAAACTAAAACCAAGTTTAAAATCAAGGACTTCGACTTATAACTTGACTCCCATTACATTTTTCGAGATTCACACTCCCACTGTGAAAAACGGAAGTGATCGTTGCAATGTACTTCGTGGTGGGGATTAATTTCTTTAATTAATCTAATGGATGACAACCCTTTAACGATATATGGTCCATTATTTTAATTAAAGTGATGTCCAACATCAATCTATCCAATAGATGGTTCAATATTCTTTTTCCCATAATCCACCAAAACTGCAACCCTTTAACAATTTATAGGCTTTGTGGATTATCTAAGTTTACTCCCACTAACTCCTCATAATCTAACATTTGAATTTCACCTTGCAATCCTTTAACGATATTTGGGGTGAAATATGTCTCGATTAAGGCATCTAATGCACTTAATAAAATTCTAGAATTAAATCTTGATATACGACCCAACCCCCACTTACTGGGAAGATGCCATATACTAGGTTTAATACTTAATTTCATTAAGTTTAGTGGAGGGAAAGGATGCCTAGCACCCCTTACTAACTTAGTATCAATTTTTGCTTGGGAGAATTCATGTTCTAAACATTTATCTAAGTCTCACTTTGCACATTACTCAATTTATATAGCGCATATTGATAACATACATGCTTCATACAACTAATGAACATGCATCGAGAGCAATAAACCAACACATATGTCCATGGGCTTTATCTAGAGGGCCCAAGCCAATGGGCCATCATTAAAAAAGAAAAATAAGCCTAACTATTCTTCATGGGCTCCAAGCTCCTCTTCTTTTGGACTGATCTCCTCTTGAAAGGCCTATTCTATTTCTATCTATTACATGAGATTATTTAACAACCTATACATAATTCTAGAAATAAAATAAATGGGCTCAATTCCGGCCCTTACAACCCATAAAAAAAAAATACAATCAAAAGAAATAACCTAAGCCCATGGACAATGTCACCATCATATACTACATGCTTGCGAAAAATAAAGCAATTATGTTGGTGATTAAGTTAATGAATAATTAGTCCAACTAATTAATTCTCTCAATAAAATTCCAAATTTTATTGATAATCATGACAATAAACCATTTAGCTAGTGAGAATCTTTAATTTAAATAAATAACTTAATTAAAAAATTCTCGAAGAACCATTAATTAATTATTTTACTTAAATTAATAATATTCAATACTTTTTTTTCATAAAATATAATTACCAACCATTGGCATATTTAATTTTAATTAATTAGGCTCAAAGCTAATTTATTGAAGAGTCCATATTTTCAAATAAAACAATTTGGGCTTATTTAATTAAATCCGCGACATCATTCTTTTGACCCACCCGGATAATTAAAATAGCCCAAAACCCATTTAAATAAAAAATTGGACCCGAGGAAAAATAACCGACCAGTTAAGACCCAGGTCATGGACCCGGGCCCACGAAATTGGGCCCACGTGAGCTAGGCGCACGACACGACGTGTGTCGTGCACCCAGCGCACGGCAGTGGCCTGGCCGCGTGGCCAGGCCCTGCGTACGACATTGTGCGCCCAGCGCACGGCATCGTGCGCACACAGCATGCGCACATGCGCACGCTGTGTGCGTAGCGTGTGGCCCGAAGGCCACCCGCTGCACGCACAGCGTGTGCTGTCTGTGCGCCCAGCGCGCAGACTGCGCACGTTGTTTTCAACGCGCTCGTCGCGGGGTTTTTCCGACCCGATTCTCACAAAAATTAGATTTCTCAATTCACAAGTCATCATACTACAACATACATGAATCAAACGTAGAAAAATCATGGATTATCATCACGAAAAACATATTCAAAACATGCTTCAAAAAACGCGAATAACACATAATCACGTAATCAATTAAATACAGAAATCAGAGATTGGCACTGATACCACTGTTGGGAAAAATCGCATAAAAACAAAAACGCAGCGGAAGAACTATAAGTTTAATCCCAGTGGCTCATCTCTATTTCTCGTATTTAAATTGGGTTTTACGAAATTAATTACCGTTCTCGCGTATGTTGAAATCTGAACCAGCTTTGCAATCCTTTTCATGAACAGCAAATGCGTCGCTATCTCTAAATTGTCACGCCGGAGTCAAAAACGAAAATCACCTTCTTCTTCACCTTGATGGACGGCTAGAGTGAGAGAGAAAGGGAGGAGAGTTTGACTTGGAGAGAAATTTTTTGAGTTGATTCTCTTAACCTAGTTATTTTTTCACTAAGTAGTATATATATATACTACAATAGAAAACAATAACCTAGGCTTCATAAGCACTTGTAGGCTTTTAAGCCTTCGGGCTTTTGTTTATTAATTAATTAAATAATTAATATTATTTATCCAATAAATAAATTAATTAAATAATCAATTAAATTCATGTTAATATTATAATTAAATTCCCATGAGGAATTAATTAATTCATTAACTCAATTAATTAATAAAATCATCTAATGATTAATTAATTAATCTCGATATCCAATACCGAAAATTCTCTCAAGTCTTTTCCTACGATTTTCTTTTTGCACTTCCTTGAAGCGCGACTCTTTAGGTTCGTCTCAAAAGGCAATTGGGAGGAAACCAAAAGGATGTGAGTAACACCTAGCCAGTCACGTGGCTCACATCGTATCCCAATTGAGAACGAATGAATAGGATCATTCCAAACCATATACGCTGTGAATATCGTACGTGTATAAACCTTTTATTCTTGCATCCCAGTCAAGTGAGAGTCATGGTTTTAGTCAAACTCACATGACTTGACCATATGCTTAGCTCATAATGAGTCGAGATCATTTTATGCTTTGGCCAAAGAATTTTAACCTCACTCATTCATGATTGCATAGGATACTTAGCTCATTCACTTATGAGAGAATAAATCTCATTTTGTGAATCAGTTAACAATGCTACTTGCCCATCAAGTCGCACTTCGAGGTCGATCCCACCAAAGGGTGATTTGGATCTAACTACTCTAATGACAGACTTGATGTCACAAGTACATCTTCAACTCGACTCCTTAGATCTAAGGTTCACGCGTACCTATCACAACTTATCAGTTTCATCGTTGACTGTCTGTGAGTGAATACCTATGTGATGAAACTGATGCGAGTCGTGTTCGAACATATTAGTCCAACTTATATGTCCATGACATAAGTTCCCACTATCATTCCCATAGTGTTCGACTGACACTTTCTCTGTCAAAACTTATATCATGAAAGTCCTTGTTCTGTATTGATGTCCAGTTAAATACTTTCTTAGACTTGCGAACTCTATTTAGAGAATAAAGATCAAACCCTTCTAGTGCCATTCTCCCTATCCCATAGGAAGTAGAAGGTTTGCCTTATTCTCAAGGACTTTACGTTGTTTATTAACACCTCACAAATGCCTATAAGAAAACAACAAGATAATGTCTTACATAAAATGATATTGTTTAGTTACAAGTCTATGCCCTATAAATCTATCCTCTTTATGGGATTTGAGGGCATACACTCTAACAAGAACCGCATGAAATATTATGCTGACAAGGGAAGATCAGAAAGAGAATTCAATGAAGGAGACAGTGTATATCTAAAGCTACAACCATACCGCCAGAATTCAATATCACTCAAAAAACACATGAAACTTGCACCCAAATACTACGGACCTTTTCCAATCATCAAAAAGATAGGTCCAGTTGCTTACCATTTACAGTTACCTCCAGAGAGCCAAATCCACCCCGTCTTCCATGTATCCCTCCTCAAGAAGAAAATTGGAAATCGACATTCACCAGCTAGCCAACTCCCACCTATCCCCAATCAAGGCACCTTCCAAATTTATCCCACTGCGGTTTTAGCTCGCCGAATTATTCCTCGCAACAATTTCCCAGTGGCCCAGGTCCTAATCCAATAGGTCTATTCAGGTCCAGAACAAGAACTTGGATGGATTTACAGTATATCAAAGCCAAATTTCCCTCTTTTGATCCTTACGAACAAGGATCTTTTCAACAAGGGGGCAATGTTACGAACAATCAGCTCAAATCCCTAATTCTGTCCAAAAACCCAATTGAACACAGCAACCGTCCGATTACCCAAAAAGAAGGAGACCGTCCGATTAAAATCTCAAACATAGAACTAAACGGCGCCGTTCCATTAATTTGCTGTCAACAAAAGAGGAAACCACATCACCTTATAAGCGACACCGTTTTATCCCTTAAAGAACAGATCCCCACCGCAGATCTAGATGAAGAATCCAACGATCTAGATTCAGCCATTTCCCACTTCAGCTGCGCAGAACATGAGCCTATGAATTTACGCCACGTAGCACCTGCAAATTAGTTACAAGATGTTAGGAATATTTTCTGTTAGCATTCTGTTGTCAAATTTCCATTAAAAAGCAGATTGTACTGAGAATAGAATCAATTAATGAATTTAGCAATTATTCTGAGTTCTTTCTCAATTCTTATTCATTATTTTCTGTATCTTTTTCTCTCAATTTTCCCAACCCAATTCTTAATCAAATTCTGAGTTCTTAACACAGACCCACGTGTAATTTTCGGGGTCTTTTTCGGGTTTCGGTCGGGTAAGTGGACCTGTGGGCATAATTATTCGGGTACGGACCCGATCCAGACCCGAACATTTTAATACTATGGGTTCGAGTCGGGTTCAGGTTCTGTTCGTGTCTCAAATCCGGAATGATTGGGCCTGGATGGGTCTACTAGGAATTGATTGGGCCTGGACTGGGTTTAATAAGGATTGATTGGGTCTGGGCCTGGGTAATATCTACTATGTGTGTTCATCGGTTCGGTTCGGTCCAAAACCGAACCGAAATTTCGGTTTTCGGTTCTCCGAAATTCCGAACCGAAAACCGAACCAAAAAAATTCGGTTCGGTTCGGTTAAAAACCAAACTTTTCGGTTCGGTTCGGTTCGGTTTTCGGTTAAACCGAATTTCCGGAAAATAAATAAAAAAATAAATAAAAAATAAAAATAATGTAAAAAATAATATAAAAAAATAACAATAAAAAAATTTGGTCACTTTCTTTCTTTTTCCTATAAGTTGCCATCAGAAAACACACTTTTTATAATTTTTTATCTATATTATACTATATAAAAATAAAATAATAAAAAAATTTCGGTTTTCGGTTAACCGAACCGAACCGAACTCCAAAACCGAAACCGAACCGAAAACCGAATTTCTGTAAAAAAAAAAAATCGAAAACCGAACCGAAATTTTCGGTTCGGTTTCGGTTCGAACCGAATTTTCGGTTTTCGGTCCGGTTCGGGCGGTTAACCGAATTTCCGGTTTTTTTGGACAGCCCTAATATCTACCCAATGACAAGTGTTGAGATTTTTCGCATGGGTTTCCTCTTCTCCACCGTGGAGACTAAGCTTACTAGTAAAGCTATTCTTACTCCGCTTACTTAGCTGACGAGAAAGAACTCTAAAAGGGTGGTCCACGATCAGGTCCCTAACGTAGCCATCCTCATAGGCCTGACAATGGGCAGGTATTACCCAGACCCAAAACTTTGGGTGTAGACCCAATCTGCTCACAAATTGTTGAATTGCATCTCAATCTTATTTCAATTGCAAAAAGTTGGGATTTTGTGCAGAGCCTTTACCATCGGTTATATATATATGTGTGTGTGTGTGTGTGTGTATTACTATGCGTGTGTGTGTATTACTTTGTGTGTGTGCAGAGCCTTTATAGATTCCATCAGTTATATATATATGTGTGTGTGTGTATTACTGCGTGCGTGTGTATTACTCTGTGTGTGTGCAGAGCCTTTATAGATTCCATCGGTTTTATATATATATATATATATGTCTATATATGTGTGTGTGTATTACTCTCTGTGTGTGTATTGATGGGTGGGGGTGGGTGGGTGGGGGAGACGATGTACTGTTCCCCACCTCCCCTTTTTTTTTTCTTTTTCCTTTTCTCTTTTTATTTAATTTACAAAATAATGCATTAAATAATATATTATATATATAAATATCTATATATAAATATTATATTATATATATATAGATAGATAGATATCAATTGCATTAAATGTGGGTTGAGCTTGAGCCTTGGGCTTAGGTTTTAGTTTTGGGTCTGGGTTGGGTTTAGCTTAATGTTTGGGTCTGGGTCTAAACCCAAACTTACTTTTCGAGTCTAGGTCTTGCCTACCCATTGACAGGCTTAACTCAGCATGAGTTCTTATTTGAAGATAAATTGCTACAAATCATAAATTTCTATTTCCAAAAAATCTGTGATAATATTGTACGATCCAAAATACTCATTTCACTAATTTTTCGTTAAAAACCCAACAATTAGGATTGTCTTGAATCACGTTAAAAATTGTGGAAAATCATATTAATGTCACGGAGAAAGATTTAGGCAATGTTTGGTTATATTTCCATACCACGTTTAGTCCAAAATTTTCACCAAATCATGTTTGGTTCACAAAATATTTGGTCAAAAATACACTACCATTTTGGTAAAAAAAAAACATAATAATTATTTGCCATCTTTTTACACCTACTTTGTCCCTATACTTCTCTCTATGTGCTCCCTCTCTTCTCTCTCCTCTCTAACAAACAAAAACTTCATGATTTGACTGCTACAGTAACTTTTGTTCCCTCTGGAACAAAACCAAACATTATCTCACAAAAAAAAAAAAAAAAAACCACTCAAAAATCAACTCCCAAAATAAAACCAAACACGATCGCATCAAACACGCACGTAACCCCATAAATTTTTCACCAATAATTCTCACCGAAATAGCATCTCAAAACATAACCAAACATAGCCTTAGCCTCTCAGCTAGAAGACACATAATTTAAGATCTTAGCGAGCTGGTAAGAGTAGAGGAAACAAAACCAAATAACCAATTTCTCTGTTAATTCACCTATTAAATGAAATTTCATATTGACTGACTACCCCTCTAAATACCATAGATGGTACAGCCATGCTTCTTTTCACAAATACAAATATAGAACTGTTTAAATTAATTAGATTCCCAGCTACCATTCCAATTAGTTTTCATTTGAAATGACAAGTCTTATCAACCAATCTCATTTTTTTTAACTAGTAATTTAATATATAAGACTTATTATTATCCAAGACATATAACTCAAAACCCCCAAAAGGAAGTCATTTAATTCATTAAAATGGGGGTTAATCGAGTGAGAAGTACCGAATTGGGGTGCAGAGGTGGCGATGGCGGAAGGCGGAAGTAGATCGTGCAAAATATTTGAAAGAGATAAAATCTAGTTTTGGGGGTTAATTGATACGTGAGGAATTTGGGTGGAGCTCTCTTACGCCGTGCTGCGGCAGAGGACGGTGGAGACAGAGATCCGATTTGGGTATATGGGTTAATGGGGTGTTTTCTTCTGTTGAGGTCTCCAAGCAGTGTGTGTTTTCACTATTCAGTAGTAGAGGGAGAAGGAGCTTTACGGGTACATGACTAAACATGTATAATCAAATGCTTTGGTAAACATGATGATGGGGTTGATAGATTATTTTAATCATGGATAATCAAATGTTTATTACACACTGTTTTAGCATAATATTGACATGGGGCGTATTTATATCCTTATAAGTAGTTCGGTAATATGAATGAAGAACACACTCCTGAGAAGCAAGGATGAAGAAGAAACTATTTTCTGGAAATGCAAAACTCGCACCATTCAATTAAAATGCAAATGACATATATACAAAACTTACCATCCTAAAAATATGGAAACCACTAACCAATAATACTAGTAACTAGCAGTCCCACTAACTCGTGAACTCTTGACTAAGTCTCAACTAATTTGCAAAACTAAAGATTTAAATTAAATACATAGTAGACTTCACACAATAAAATCTTTAACCCAGGCCGCTCAGCAAGCCCAATGGGCATATCATTACTCCCCTCCCCAAAAAGAGATTTTGTCCTCAAGACCCAATTTTGACTTGTTAACTTCAAATGCAAGGGTGTTGGCTTGAACATTTGCTTCCAATTCTAGTGGATTCCACGTGTCCGGATTTGGCTGGAATAGATGAGGATAGGCAGCTTTGAGTTCAGCATCCTCCCAACTTAATTCATTGGTATCTCCGTTAGACCATTTTACTAACACTTGTCTTTTCATGTCTCCCTTGTGCAAAATTTTCCTTTTTTCCAAAATTGCTTCTGTTGTGCAATTTGGTGTATCCGTCGTTAATGATGGTGGAAGTTCTGGCGGTTCTGCTGGGGGCTCGCCCTGCTACTCAAGGAATTGGAGATATGGAAGATGGGGTGGATTCTGGCGAAATCCAGGAGGTCAAGGTGGTATTCCACGCTACCAATGTTGGGAGCGCATGGTCCAACCCCGGGGATGCCAATCGTAGTGGAAGTACGGAATTTAAAAATTCAAACAAAAATGCAAGGCATCTCCTAAATAAGGTTAGGCAGACATGGTACCATTAGATTAAAAAACCTAACAACGTGATAACTCACGTGTTTACCTCTTGAAGAACAAATCCGCCACGGTGTTGTTAAGGTATTCCCTGCTTCACCTCTCCGTATCAACTTGCTCTAGCACCCCAAGTGTTACGCCTGTAGATGTGTACACACCTTAGTTCGTACCCTCGACTATCTCCACTAGTGCTAGCTAAGATAATATCGAATTTCGGCTTTTGAGAAAAGGGTAGGAATGGTGTTTTTCATACGCATTAAATGAGCTGGAAGAATTACTTATGAAAGAGGTGGAACAGAAAAGATGGAGAGAAAGAATTGCACAAACCCTAGTTTGTGCGGAATTAATACATTAAATAAATGACATAATATATATAGGCAATTGTGTGCCTGCCTCAACATACACGCCTACCTAGGCGTGTATCAATATATATATATATATATATATATATATAAAAGATTATATCTATATTTAATTAATAAGAACATGCTTATTTAACTAGTCTTCTAATGTTAAAATATTATATATATATATATATATGATGTGCACCAAAAATGTTTAGGGGCATTATGGTAATTACTCTATTCCCGCCTCGGGCCAAGGCGTTACCTATGGATCAAGTCCGCGGTTAATATGATAGTTAAGCCCATAGGGCTAGCGGCCTATTATGATTATGGCCCTTTATGTTCAAGAGGTTATAAAAGAAAGAAGACTATTTAAATGTTGCATAGCCTAGTATTGGGTTCAATAACTAGGTAAGTGGGCTAATGGTCAAGCACTGACCCATAGCCCACCATCAGCCCTATATACATCCCAAAGGAGCCGATGACAATCATTATCTACTCTCTCCACAAAAATCCACTGGCAACTTTGGAGAGATATTCCATTATCGAACTACGAATTGACTTGATCTCATCACTGTGGGTAAGTAGGTAGCTTAATTGCCTAGCAGCAAGTGGGGTCTATAAATAATTCAACCCTTAACCTAGTTTGTCGTGTGTTGGGTCGGATTTTGTCTCCACGTATACCCGCATCAGTTTGGCGCTGTTTGTGGGAAAAATGATCCAACTACTGAGTATGCAAACTAGGTATCAAACACATACCAACAGTGATAAAATGATTAGCAGCAGTATGCCAGGGGCGAGTGGTGGATTTCAAAACCCCACACTGCCAAGAAAGCCACTTGACATTCAAGTTATAGAAGGTCTTGATTTACTACCTCCCAATAGTAAGCAGTCTGCTCCCCCGGTAACACCAGCTGTGATTCCACCCCTACAACAGGGGTATTTGATATCATTCAAGAGGTGTCGTTGGCGGCCCCCACTGACATGGCTAAGCAGAACGTTCGAGTAGATCCCGAGGCATAATGCATTGAGTTCGGAGAGCCAAATCCCATTACGAGACGAAGCTTTAGTGATCTCGGCCACAATTGCCAATTCCTGAGTCAGTAGAATTCTTATAGACAGTGGAAGCTCTGCAGATATTATTTTCTTCAACATCTTCGCTCGGTTATCGATCGATGGAGCCAAGGTCCAAGCAGTGAACACCCCACTCATCAGCTTCACGGGTGAAACGGTAGAAGCTCATGGAGAGGTAACCCTACCCCTATCTATGGGGACATTCCCTAAGCGTACAACCAAGGAGGTGAAGTTCATGGTCGTCAGAGCCTCCTCCACATATAATGTTATACTGTGGAGGCCGAGCTTGAACCTTTTTTGGGCTATCATATCTACCTTCCACCTGAACGTTATGTTCCCAACCTCCATGGGAACAGGAGTAGCGGTAGGAGCTAAACGATTGACTGGAGAATATTATACCAGCACCTTCGCCAGGCTCATGAGGAAGTGGAACAACTCGGAACTAGATGTTGGGTGCGAACTAGTAGAGGTTGATACGGTAGCCCAAGTGGAGGTAAGGTCGATTAAGACCTCAAGAGACGAAAATGACACCCCGGGAGAGGCAGTCGAAAGTCTGAAGACAGTAGAGCTAGTACCGGGAAATCCCGAGAAAGCCACCAAGGTCAGAGCGACTCTGGGGTCTGCGCTTGAAAGTGACTTAGTGCGCTTTTTTCGAGATAATATGGATGTGTTATCGTGAAGCATTGAAGATATGGAGGGGATTGACCCCAAGGTCATGACCTATCATTTGAATGTCTACCCTGATGCTCTTCCTGTGAAACAGCACAAGTGGACCAATGAGGAGAGAAAGAAGTATAGCCACCAAGGAGGAAATAGAGAACATGTTGGCTGCAAAATACATAAGGGTCATGCACTAACCCGAGTGGCAAGCCAACGTGGTGTTAGTGGCAAAACCAAATGGCAAGTGGAGGATGTGCATAGAGTTCACTAATCTAAATAAGGCGTGCCCAAAATACTCCTACCCTCTCTCCCGAATTGACGACCTGATGGAATCCACCGCTAGATACGAACTCTTGACTTTTTTGCATGCAAGGCAAGGTTATAACTAAATTCCCTTGGCACCCGAGGAACAAGAGAACACTAGCTTCATCACTGACCAGGGACCTTATGCTACAACGTGATGCCTTTTGGGTTAAAAAACGAGGGCGCCAAGTATCAGAGGTTGGTTAATAAAATGTTCGAAGCACAGCTGGATAGAAATATGGAAGCTTAGATTGACGACATGTTAGTGAAAAGCAAGAAGGGGATAGACCATATACATGATTTGCAAGAGTGCTTCGAAGTATTTAGGCGCTATAAGTGGAAACTCAACCCTGCCAAATGTACTTTCAGGGTACGTGGAGAAAAGTTTCTAGGTTCATGGTGAGTTAACACGGGATAGAAGAAAACCAGAGAAAATCAGAGCCATCCTGAACCTAACTCCTCCCAGGTCTAAGAAGGAAGTGCAAGAATTGATGGGGCGGGCGGTAGCCCTTAATAGATTCATCTGGCGGTCATCCAATAAGAGGTTGCTTTTCTTCAAGGAAATAAAGAAAAGCAAGGGTTTTGAGTGGGACACCTCGTGTTAAGTGGCGTTTGAGAAGCTAAAAGAATACCTAGTTTCCCTGCCACTTCTCACCAAAACCCTCGAAGGAGAAACACTTTTTCTATATCTTGCAGTCACCCATGAAGCTGTTAGTGTCATACTAGTTCACGACGACTATGGGGATCACAAACCCATATACTATATTAGCTGCCTACTCTAAGGAGTTGAGCCTAGATATCTCCTAATTAAAAAATTGGCCCTTGCCTTGGTAGTAGCCGCTAGGAAGTTAAGACCCTATTTTTAGTCACACCCCATAGTGGTGCTTACTAACCATCTCTTGAAAAGAATACTGGCAAGCCCCGACATATCATGAAGGATGGTGAAGTGGGCAGTGGAGCTTAGTCAATACAGCATCAAATATCGGAAAAGACCCGCCATGAAGGCGCAAGTGTTAGCCACTACTTCGTGGCCGAGATGGTGGAGGATAAGGCTAGTTGCTCCATGCCGACATGGACACTGTGTGTTGATGGTTCTTTCATGGGATAATTGCATAAGGCCCCCCCTGATATGCGAAACATGCGCCAAATTAAATTATTTTTAATATTTTAATTTGATTTATGAAAAACAAACACCAAAAAAAACCAAAAATGGGGGAATATGCGGAATAAAAAATAACACAAGGGGATAATTCGCAAAAAAATTAACATAGGGAAGTTTGACGCAGGTTTCGCATATTACAAGGGGGTCTTATGCAATTTTCCCGTTCTTTCACCCACTCAGGCAGTGGCGCGAGAGTCATAATTGAGAGTCCTCATGAAGATAGGTTCGAATATGCTCTAAGATTCGAATTTGGTGCCTCAAATAATGAAGCTAAGTACGAAGCCCTGTTGGTGGGGGCCAAATTAGCACTCGCCACTGGAGCAGAGAAGTTAATAGCCTATAGCGATTCACAACTGATAGTCAATTAGGTGAATGGAACTTATGAGGCTAAGGGGGAGAAAATGACATAATATCTTGCTCTTGTTCAAAAAGTGAAAGATCAGTTTGAAGAATTCGACCTTAGACAGATTTCGAGATCCAGGAATGATACTGCTAACCAACTGGCCAAGTTGGCAAGCTCGATAGCGTCCATTAAAGATAGAAAGATAACCTTTATTACCTCCAACAAACCAGAGGTGGAAAGACGGGGCCTAGTAGTGTTGTGAGGTGAAGCATAGGCACTTAGCTGGAAGGATGAAATAGTAAACTACTTAGTTGTGGGCAGTCTACCCGGCGACCCCAATGGCACCAAGAGTATTAGGATTAGGGCCGTGAGATTCGTCATGATAGACGGCAAAATTTACAAGTGAGGTTTTTCACAACCTTACCTAAAGTGTTTAACCCCCTGACAGGGCGAATTATGTGTTACGTGAAATACATGAGGGGTGTTACGGTAATCACCTTCGGGGCAAAGCCCTAGAGGCTAAAACGTTACGACAGGGGTACTTCTGGCCAACAATACTTAAGGATGCTCGAGATTTTGTGCGGAAATGCAGAAGCTATCAGGAGCACTCCAACATAAATCATCTCCCGGGAGCTGACATACGACCACTAGAAAGTGCATGCCCTTTCGACATGTGGGGGCTAGACATAGTTGGACCTTTCCCTTTAGCCATAGGGCAAAGGAAGTTCCTGCTGGTCACGGTAGACTATTTCACCAAGTGAGTGGAAGCCGAGCCATTAACCAAAATATCCGAGAAAGAGGTGATGAAGTTTCTTTGGAAAAACATAATAACACGATTTGGCCTCCCAAGATCCTTGGTCTCAAATAATCTTTCAGCTTCTCCTCAAAGTACTCGCACTTAAGGTGAAGGTGATGAGATAGTTGAACCAACTGAAAAAGCAAGGGTACAAACATCTTATTAAAATGACTGTCCATAAGAACAGTGAAGTGAAGAAACAAGATAAAAATAAACTCACCTGGCCTTCGTCAGCGGAGATTTCCTTATCAGTCTGATCTGCTGATAGCATAGATAAATGCTAAGAATCATAATCAGTCATGGTAGGCCTTATCAATGGCAACGGGGTTACCGAGTCACCTGTATTCCAAAAAGACTAAACTAAGGAATCCCGGTTCACTCCAAAAGCAAACAACCCCTTACCATTACCCAGGGTACCACAACTTATGAAAGTATCTTGGATGCGCTTTAGAAGAAAAGGGGCTCTAATGAAAGGAAGCTTAGAGGACTACCCTAGCATGCCTACTATGCCCCCCTCTTCTAAGAGCGACTTCCCCCTGGGATCAGCTAAAGGAGCCCCGATAGGGGCATCGAGATATCCCCTAGCACCCAATCTGGCCATCATGGAATAAAAATCAAGTGTTGTAGTCGCCCCGACAAGTGGTGGAGGATCAGACACCTCGTAGGTCTTGCCCTTGCCCTTCTGACTAGGACAAGCAAGTCCAGGGGGTCGTTCTCTTAGTCCGCCACCATGAGTGTTTTCAACCTGGGGGACGCTGCTAGCTGATGTCCCCATAGAACGCCACCTGGCGCCTAAAACAAACGTTTCAAACCATTAATGTAGTAATAATAAACTATTCTTACAATGTGTGTGAGTAAGCATTTGGGGCGATATCAAGACAATATGAAATGAAGTACCTGCATTATATATCTGGCGGATGTCACATCGGGTTTCAAATAGCCTGGCCACTGTAAACACCAACCTCAGTTGTTGTTGAGTGGGGATAATTTTATGAGAAACGATCCTCTTGTACCACAGCGCTGGGGTGAGTATGGGCAAACTGTTGATGGAAAAATAGAAGAACTTGGCCTTCCAGTTGCCCTTAGAACTGACTTTCCTTGTCAAGAACCTATGTGGGGACACAGGATAAAAATGCACGAACTGCCCACCTGAACTCATCCGGGCATTGAAAAAGGCTTGAAAAACATCAAGACTCACTTCCAACTCAAGGGCGAAACCGGCGGATGAAACCCTTGAATTGTGGAAAGCTGTTGGGAGTCAACTAGCTGATGCACACCTTATAATGGTTTAGTATCATCCCTAACAAGGGATTGCATGACAAAGAAAATCTCGAGCAAAAGTACTCCAAGTAGAGGGTCACGTGACCCTGCGGAGGATGCCGAATCCTATTGCCCCGCATAGGCTTCACCACCTTGAGCTCGGTAGGAGCATGCTCAAAAATCTCTCTCAAGTCCCTGTTGGTGATAGTATAATTATAGGTAGTGAGATCTATAGTGCGATCCCGTGACGACTTCCCACTTTGGGAACCGTGACCCCATTCCTCCAATTCCTCATAGTCACTTGCCAAAGACACTATATGCTATCATCGCTCGACGACGGTGAGGAACTCTCAACACCTGAAAAGAAGAAATCATAGAAATGATTGTGAGATAGATAACAAAGGTGTAAACATATGGCACAAGTAAAGCCAAGGGACAGCCCTGGACAGAGAGACCTTAGGGCCAACCGCCTCGTGGCCTGCCTTGCTGCTGGTCATGAGGCTCAATGCGCCTCGCAGCTGATCGCAAGGCACGAGCAGCAAAGCTAAGCGAAAAGGGGAAGGAAGGATGGGGGGCTTTCATGAGAACCGCTCCCCTCCCCCTGCAAAAAGGGGCCATGTGCCCGATGCGAGACAACCCCTCACTCTGGTGGGCCTAAACAATAGACACTTGCATATCCATGGAGAATCATCAAAAACGCGCAAGACTTTATGCCGAAAAGAAAACAAGCATTAAGTTATGAATGTCAAGAGTAAAAGAGGAAAGTGTTTACCTTTTCCTTGATGAGTTCTAAGGGAGAAGGCCTCCTAGAGAAATAAACTTTTGAAAAGTTAAAACTTTGAGAAAGTGAAAATATGAGTGGGTGTGAAAGTGAAACTCATCAAACCCACCTCTACTTGAGTAAGTAAAAGTAGGTGAGATAGCTTTCAAGACCCCCAATCCAGTACAAATTGGAACTGAAAGGCACCTGTTAGAGTATATGCCCTCGAATGCCATAAAGAGGATAGATTTATAGGGCATAAACATTGTAACTAAACTATGGTTTTTCTATTAATATAAGGCAATGGATTGTTGTTTTCTTATAGGCATTTATAAGGTGTGAATAAACAACGTAAAGTCCTTGATGACAAGGCGAACCTTCTACCTCCTATGGGATAGGAGGAAAGGCACTAGAATGGTTTGACCCTTGACATCTAAAAGGGTTCGCAAGTCTAAGAAATATTGATTGGGCATCAATAGTGAATAAAGACTTGTATGATGTAAGTTTCGACAGAGAAAGTGCCAGTCGTACACTATGGAAATGGTAGTGGGAACTTATATCATAGACGTGTCAGTTGGACTGATATGTTCGAACACGGCTCGCATCAGTTCATCACATGGGTATTCACTCATTGACAGTCAATGATGAAACTGATAAGTAGTGATAGGTACGTGTGAACCTCTGACCTGAGAAATCGAGTTGAAGATGTACTTGTGACATCAAGTCTGTCATTAGAGTAGTTAGATTCAAATCACTTGTTGGTGGAATCGACCTCGAAGTGCGACTTGATGGGCAAGTAGCATTGTTAACTGATTTGCAATATGGAATTTATTCTCTCATAAGTGAATGAGTAAAATATCCTATGCGATCATGAATAAGTGAGGACGAAAGTCTTTGGCCAAAGCTTTTAAATACCTCGACTTATTATGAGCTTAGGCATATGGTCAAGTTATATGAGTTTGACTTTAAACCATGACTCTTACTTGACTGGGATATAAGAATAAAAAGGTTTATACACGTACGGTATTCACGGCGTAACGGTTTGGAATGATCCTATTCATTCGTTCTCAATTGGGTTACAGTGTGAGCCACGAGACTGGCTAGGTGTCACTCACACCCCTTTGGATTTCTCCCAATTTCCTTTTGAGACGAATCTAAAGAGTCGCGCTTAAAGGAAGTGCAAAAGGAAAACATGGGAAAAAGACTTGAGAGAAATTCACGGCATTGGATGCCGTAATTAATTAATTAATTATTGGATAATTTAATTAATTAATTAAATTAATGAGTTAATTAATTTCTTGGAGAAATTGAATTATAAATTAATTAGGAATTGAATTAATTGGATTATCAATTTATTTATTGGATAAATAAATTATCCGAGTAATTAATTAGCAAGCAAGACGAAAGCCCGAAGGCTTCCGAGCCCACTAAGGGGCGGCCAAATGGACGCCCAAATAGGGCTCTTGCATGTTAGTGTTATTGTTTTATAATGATATAAATATATCACAAGGTGAAAAATAACACAAGGCAACTTACATAACTTTCTCTCCAAGAAAAAGTCTCCCACCTCTCTCTCTCTCTCTCTAACCGTCTTTGACAAGGAAGAAAGGAGGATTTTTTCGTTTTTGATTCCGGCGTGATGAATTAGAGACGTTGGCAAATTCGGCGTTAGAGAAAAGGATCACGTTCAGAAATCAACATACGCGAGAACGGTAATTTTTCTATATACAATTAAACACGAGGATTAGAGATGAGTCGGGTTTTGGGAATTAAATTTACTTTCTGCTGTGTTTTATTCGTATAATTCCCAACAGTGGTATCAGAGCCAATCTCTGAATTCTGTGTTTAATTGCTTATGTGATTGACTGTTTTGCCGCATTTTTGAGGCATGCTTTGAACGTATTTTTCATATGAAAATATTCTGAATATCGCTGCAGTTTCTTCATGAAAGTTGTATTTTAATGAGTTGCGAATCTGGGCATATAAATTTTATGAGAATTAGAGAAGTATAACCCCTAGACGAGTGCGACATAAAACGCGTGCGCAGTCTGCGCGCTGGGCGCGCACTGCACACACTGGGTGGGCCTCAATGCCGTGCCGTTTCACGGCGCCGGTCGGAGGGGCTGGCTGGATGCCCACGATTAAACCGTGCGCCCATACACCGTGCCATGCGCCCAGCGCACAGACCTGTTTCGGGCCCCGGATTTTCGTGACTCGAGCCCTAATGGGTCGGGTTATATTTTCCTAAGGTCCAAATTTTAATTGAATAGGTGTTTGGGCAATTTTAGTTATCCGGGTGGGTCAAAAGGATGATGACCCGGATTTAATTAAAAAGGGGCCCAAATTATTTTGATTAAAATTGTGGATAATTCAATAAATTAGTTATTGAGCCTAATTAATTAATTTTGAATATGCCAATGGTTGGAAATTTAATTTTGATAAAATTAAGCCCAATATAGTTTTTATTGATCTTTATTTGAATGAAATAATTAATTAATAAACTCTTGGAGAATTTTATTTATTAAGTTATTTATTTAAATAAAGAATTCTCATAAATAAGATTATTTTCGTATGAATCAATAAAATTTGGAATTTTATTATGGAAATTAATTAAGTTGGACTAATTAATTTTTATTAATCACCAACATAAGTGCTTTATTTATCGCGGGCATGTATTATGTGATGGTGACATATGTCTATGGGCTTAGGTTGCTTCTTTTGATTTGATGGGTTGTAAGGGCCGGTTTGAGCCCATTTTATTTTATTTCTAGATTTATGTATAGGTTTTAAATTACCTCTTGTAATAAATAGAAATAGAATAGGCCTTTCAAGATAGAGATCATGCAAAAGAAGAGGAGCTTGGAGCCCACGAAGATTAACTAGGCTTTTCTTTTTCAATTTTATGATGGCCCATTGGCTTGGGCCCTCTAGATAAAAGCCCATAGACTTGTGTGTTGTATTATTGCTTTCGATGCATGTTCATTAGTTGTATGAAGCATGTGTGTTATCAATATGCGCTATATAAATTTGGTAAATGTGCAAAGTGAGACGAATTAAATGTTTAGAACATGAATTCTCCCAAATAGAAATTATACTAAGTTAGTAAGGGGTGCTAGGCATCCTTTCCCTCCACTAAACTTGATAAGATCAAGGATTAAATCCATATGTGACATCTTCCCAGTAAGTGGGGGTCATATATCAAGATTTAGTTCTAGAATTTTATTAAGTGCATTAGATGCCTTAATCGAGACATATTTCACCCCAAATATCGTTAAAGGGTTGCAAGGTGAAATTCAAATGTTAGATTATGAGGAGTTAGTGGGAATGAACTTAGATAGTCCACATTACCAATAAATCGTTAAAGGGTTGCGGTTTTTGTGGATTATGGGATAAATATGATTGAACCGTCTAATTGATAGATTGATGTTTGACATCACTTTAATTAAGTAATGGACCAAATATCGTTAAGGGTTGCCATCCATTATATTAATTAAAGAACTCAATCCCCACCACGAAGTTTTCATCATAAATTTTGTTCTGTTATTCTACAGTCACTCCTAGATTCGTTCTGTTATTTCGTCATAAATTTTGATATGAATGACATTGAGGGATCTTTAGCTGGGCTATTGGAAAAACTCAACGTTGCTCAGAAACAAATAAAGACAGACAAATGGAACAATCCGATGGCTATTACATTTCCTAAAACATTTGATGGAAAAAGGAATAATGCCCATTTAGAGGAGGAAGCATCCAGTACGACTTGCTACAAGGCACAACGAAAGAGAAATAAGAGGGCTAGAAAACAGGACACATGTTTATGCTGCGGTGAGCTGGGCCACTGGAGAAGAGACTGTCCTAATATACAAGCAAAAGGTGAATAACTTTATAGTTTGAAACTAATTGCTTTATAATATTCCCTCTTCATCGATTATGATTCAGAAGTTAATACCTTTTGTAAATCAGAATCTGGGAAGAAGAAGGGAGCTGAGCCCTAATGAGGAGAAGATCAAAGTAGGCAGCGGGCAAGGCGTCGCTGCTACTAAAACAAGATCTGCCTCATTATTTTTTATTCTAGACATATGCTATTTCTGGATATTGTTAAACATTGGTTCAATTTCCGTTTTAGTTAAATAAGGTTACACTTTCGTTTTATTAATGAACAATGCAAGATTTATTATGGTAATAAATTAGTAGGCTTTGTTTCTTTGATAAATGCATTGTGTTACCTTAATGTCAAGAATAAGTGTGCTGTGAATACAATACAAAGGAAACGTAGTAGGCTTGAAATAAGCCGAAGATTAATATGGCACCTTCGACTAGGCCATGCTGGAAAACAAAAGATTCGCAAAATGGAAAAAGATAGGCTAATTGGCCCACTGGGATTGGATCCCTATCCTACTTGTGAATCTTGTCTCAAATGCAAGATGGCTAGATCGCCCTTCACAGGAAGCTTTGAAAGGGCCTCACAAATCTTAGGTTTAGTGCATACTGACTTTTGTGGTCCATTTGGAGAAATGGCCAGAGGAGATTTCCTTTACTTTATCACCTTCACTGACGACCATTCTCGATATGGTCTAGTGTACCTGATGAAGCATAAGTCTGAATCCATTGACAAGTTCAAGGAATTCAAGGCTTTAGTGGAAAATAAAACAAGTCAACGTATAAAAACTCTTCGATCTGATCGTGGAGGAGAATATATGAGCGACGAGTTTAACTTATACCTTAGAGAGAATGGTATAGTATTGCAACTCACACCTCCAGCGACTCCACAGTTGAATGGAGTAGCAGAGCGAAGGGATCGAACCTTGTTGGACATGGTTCGCTCCATGCTTAGCTACACTAATTTATCCATTTCACTGTGGGGTCACCCGCTGTTTACAGCTGCACACATTTTAAATAGATGTCCGTCCAAGTCCGTTCCTCTGACTCCCTATGAAATGTGGAGAAATAGGAAACCAAGTCCTAATCACATAAAGATTTGGGGATGTCCGGCTTATGTCAAAAAGACTAAAGTGGACAAGTTGGAAGCTAGGTCCTTAAAGGGACGTTTCATTGGATATCCTGAAGATTCTATGGGATACCTCTTTTACCTGCACAATGATCAAAGGACCATTGTAGCCTTACAAAATCACTTTCTTGAAGATGAGTTCATTCAAGAAGGAGGAGCGGGTAGAAAGATTGTTCTAGAAGAACAAAATGAAACTCCATTGGATACATCCACATAGGGAGTGAGAACCGAACCTTCTGTAACACAACCACAACCACGACGATCGAATAGAGTATCTCAACCGCCTGAGAGGTACGGATATCTAATGCAGAGGGATTTGGATCTCCATTCTGTGTTAGAGCAGGATCATGGAGATGATCCCTCCACTTTTGATCAAGCGATGGTGGATGTGGATGCTGCTAGATGGCATGAAGCTATGCAAACTGAGATCGATTCGATGCATGCAAACCAAGTCTGGAAACTTGTAGACCAACCTGAAGGGGTAAAACCGATCGGGTGTAAATGGATCTACAAGAGAAAGATTGGTGTTGATGGCCAAGTAGACACCTACAAAGCCAGGCTAGTGGCGAAAGGGTATAGTCAAAAGGAAGGAATTGAATACCAAGAAACCTTCTCGCCAGTGGCTATGATCAAATCAATAAGGATTCTACTTGCAATAGCAGCACACCTAGATTATGAAATATGGCAAATGGATGTCAAAACTGTTTTCCTAAATGGATTCCTAGAAGAGGATATCTATATGGAATAACCTAAAGATTTTGAATCCGAGGAGCATATTCATAAGGTGTGTAAACTTAAGAGATCCATTTATGGACTCAAACAAGCGTCTCGTAGCTGGAATCTATGTTTTGATGAGGTTGTCAAAGGATTTGACTTCATCAAAAATGAAGACGAGCCCTGTGTTTACAAGAAGGTCAGTGGGAGCAAGTTGACATTCTTTGTGTTATATGTAGATGACATATTACTCATTGGGAATGACATAGAAATGCTCACCACAACCAAGAGGTGGCTTTCGAGTACATTCTCCATGAAAGACTTGGGAGAAGCGACCTATATTCTAGGGATTCGGATCTATAGAGATCGAACCAAAAAAATGATAGGACTTTCTCAAGCCCTTTACTTAGAAAAGGTCCTAAAAAGGTATAGGATGGAATATTCTAAGAAAGGGTTCCTACCAATGAGACATGGGATACATCTTTCGAAATCTATGTGTCCTCAAAGTGAGGAAGATAGAAAAGAAATGAACATTATACCCTATGCGTCTGCTGTGGGTAGCTTGATGTACGCGATGCTCTGTACTAGACCCGACATTGCTTATGCTGTGAGCGTTGTTAGTCGATTTCAAGCAAACCCTGGTAAGGAACATTGGATAGCTGTGAAGAATATCCTAAAGTATCTGAAAAGAACTAAGGATATGATTCTCACCTATGGAAGTGGTGACCTGAGGGTGGATGGGTACACTGATTCAGATTTCCAATCTGATGTTGATGACCGGAAATCCACCTCGGGATTTGTATTTACTCTAAATGGTGGAGCGGTGACTTGGAAAAGTTCCAAGCAAAGCACAACCGCAGACTCCACCACAGAGGCTGAATACATAGCTGCCTCGGAGGCAGCTAATGAAGCTATTTGGATTAGGAAGTTCATTGAGGAACTTCAAGTGGTTCCTAGCATAAAGCTCTCATTGCCACTTTATTGTGACAACACCGGAGCTATATCACAAGCGAAGGAACCTAGGTCTCACAATAAATCCAAACATATAGAGTGGAGATATCACATCATAAGTAGATTCGCAGAGCAGTGGGTTTTTTGGCAGAGGGATGTGACATAGCTCATGGAGTGGGAGCTCGAGCAAGTGTGTCAGTGACCCGAGTTGGCCATTGAAAAACTGAGTAAGCGGATGGATCAAACATAGGTCATGCAGGGGCAGAGGTTAGATATGTGAGGGATCCAGGATTGCCATTGGAAAAAGTCCTTGGTGGAAAGATGTCTATACACGGGTTGACCAAGGTGGTTAGGTTGTGACATGTTCGCATTTTGGAGTAACCTATATCCGAGGATTAGTTGGACCGAGATGGATATGCCACGGTATTCAAAAGTTGGCTGATCACCAAAAGAATAAGATAGTGGCGAGGGTTCAAACAGAGGGAACGATGTTCACAGAGAGAGTTCGTCAAGTGGGTTAAATTAGAGGACAAATGAATTGACGAGACATGGAGAGGTCTCGGGGTTTTATCTCTACTGGGTTTGGGGATGGGTCGATAGGACTAAGGTTCACTTAGGAAAAGTGAAGTGGTGGTTCAAGTTGAGTTCGAGAACTTGAAGATCATTCTCCAAGTAGGAGATTGATAGGTTTGTGTGGAGATGATTTCAAATAGCCAAGGAAAATGCTAAGGAAATTGACCAAAAGGAAGACAAAATAGAGCCAAAATGGATCGGGGTAGATCCGGGGTTGCGAAATTAGGGTCAAAATAGACTGGAGTAGCGAAGAGTCGGAAAATGGGGCCGACGGCGCCCAGGCACAAACCCAGGGGCGCCCACGTGCGCATCGGGGGTGCCCAGGCGCCATTTCTGCATTCCCAAGCGCGGATGTGCATGTCTATACGCGTTCTTTTATGAGTTTTGGCGAGTTTATGTCTCGGGGTGCAAGTTTGGCAGATTTTAGCATGTTTGAGTCCTAGTTTGATTAGAATTACTTCCTATTGTGTTTAAGAATCATTCCCTTTGTCTATTAGGACTGTTTTCCTAATTTGTTAGGGTTTAGGTCTTCTCTATTAGTATAAATATGAGAACTCTACTTGTAATTCATTGATGTACTTGATTCACTTTGAAATAAATAAAGATATAGTCTAGGTTAGCTTGTGGATGTAGGCAAGTTATGCCGAACCACGTTGAATCCTCATGTTTTTCATCTTCATATTTAGGCTTAGATTTATTGTTTCTTGTTTATTCTTCGTGCTCTGATGCTACCATTCCTAACAATTAGTTCTGTTTGTCCCTCTTCTAATCCAGTACAGCACCAACGTACTAAACATGTTGAATTGGATTTACACTTTGTGCGGCTCTTTTTAGTGCTTTCCGTTCCAATCTCAACATTCGGTCCCTTACCTTTTTGACTGTGGGGGGAGTGTTAGAATAATAATAGTTTAGGTTTCTTTATTATTTTCTTGTTTAGTTATTTCCTTTAATTGTTTATTTCCTTATGTCTCTTGCATTGTATCCTATATAAACTCTTTCATTATCATTAATAAAGTCAATGGGGTTTTACCTTAACACTCTTAAGTTCATGTCTTAAGACTAGAGATTCTAGTTCCAATTTTCTCATGTTGTTTTTCCAATAAACAACAACACCAATCCAATCCATTGGATCATCTTGGAGTTCAACTTAATACATCAAATGTATTAGTCAAAATCAGTTTTAACTTATAGAATTGTATACACCTACTGGTCATGCTTTGCAGGAAGAATATCCTTTGGTTTTTCCATGTTGAACTTAGTCAACATATTATTTATGTATTTAGACAAAAGGGCTTATAGCAACCTAATGGCCCGCACATATTGCTATATCGTTCAATTAGATTTCTATTCCCTTTTAAGTCCTTTTTTGAAATTTGAGATGATGATCACATGTATGTTACTCATGTAACGTTGCCAACATATAATACTAATAAGCCAGTTGTACACCTATTAACCTTTAGAACTTAAGTTTCCAAAAAGACTCAATCCATAGATTTATCTTTGGAGCTCTTATACTTTGGGCTGGCTCCCACTATTTGTCAAGACCTCTTGACTTTCGTTATATCCTTCAAATGCCTTTCTCAAGATTGTAGGGAATGGAACTTGTGTTCATAAGTTTATAGGTTTACTATTCATTCGGTTTAACTGTCAGTGGTGTTTATGTTTATGGAGTTTCCAGTTTCCATTACTATCCCTATTCTTTCGTGAAAGAAATCCTTCATATTGCAGATAGGATTTTATGAAACGATCCCTTTCATCTCAAGGTGTAATGAACACGGTATTCCTAATTTTTCTTAGGATACTCATAAACACAGGACAAGAGGATGACTAATCTTCATTTCCTCCTACTATTTGCTTGACATGAGCAATACCTCTCACATCCTCGATGTGTGTGGTTTTCATGTCACATCTTATGTGATCAAATTTGGGTTACACTTATTATTCTATTTCCAATAGATTAATATGCTTGCCTAGGTTATTACCTTGGCAATTAGATCAATGCATATACTTTGTTGTATTATATGAGTTAAATGTTACAAAAATAGTTTCCAAAGCATGTTATAAGAATTAATCTTAGAACCAGAACAATAAAACACACTTTAATAAAATCTTCGCCCATAAACTAAGGTGGAGTAAAACTTGGTTCACAAAATTAATTCAAAACATAAAAATATTCTTCAAAAACATTGTCTCATAAAAAAAAAAGACAAATAAATGACTTATTGTCCTTCAGCCTTGGCTGCGATAGATGCTTCCTCGACGTCTTCAGGATCACGACCTCATTTCTTTGTTCCTTGCTTCTTCTCACCATCTGCAAACCATTGCAAATGTGAGTACTCTTACAGTTGTTGGGAATCCTGTTAGCATGCGCAGCGGAATATAAAAATAGATCTAGCTTTCGTCGATTTAAACATGAAAAAGATGAACACGAAAACTTAGCTTTTGCGTATTCAATCTTTAATCCTCGCGAATCTTCAATCTCCAACGGTTCAAGTGTATCGTCTCTAGATCATCGCGCAGGAACGAACCCTGGAAATCTCCTTCTTCATCTCCCATAGGCGGCTAGCAGAGAGAAAGGATCTTGTTCCGTCTTGTATTTTCTGGTGGAGGATTTCATGTTATGTGAAGTTGTAATGAATTAATTAATTGACTTTAGAGCTTTTGTTGGAGGATTAAATAAATCCTCCAACTTAAGCCCATGTTACACACCTAACATGGGCTTTTGGACTTTAATTGGGCTAAGTTGACCCAACCAACTTAGTTCAATTAATTTAAGCGCTTCATATTTAATCGAATTAAATATACACAAAGATTAATAACATTCTAATTAATTAATTAATAATTTTAGTTGACCAAGTCAACACAAATAATTTAATCAACCATGTTTAATTCCATTAAACAACCAATTAAATTAATTAGTCCAGTTAATTAGTCGTCCTTCCCAAAGATAAATTACCAAAACACCCTCTAAATATAAGACTTGATTTCCCCATCTATTCCTTTATAGCGTAACTCTCTAGGTTCGTCCTGATTGGCAATGAGAGGGTACCAAAGGATGTGGGTGACACCTAGCCAGCACTGTGGCCCCACATCGTAGCCCATCCAAATATGAAATGACTATGTTATTATGAACCTCTAGATTATGAATACAATATGAGTATAAGCCCTTCACTGACGTATCCCGATCAAGTGAGAGTCATAGAATATGTCAAACTTACAGGACTCGATGCTATGCTAAGAATCATAGTAATATGAGATTATCGAACTATCCTCCGTGTCAAATACGAGTTAGTTTATCAGCTCTGGCCAGAGACTTCTAATCTCATTTACCTATAATCGCATAGGATACTTCTCGTTTACTTTCAAGACTTCTCGTTCACCTCACATGTTACTTGCCCATTGGAATGCACTTCGAGGTCGCCCATAACCAACGGGTGAATTGGGCCTAGCTATTCGGATGACAGAATCCAATGTCACAAGCACACTGTGACCGTGACTCCCCAGGTCTAAGGCTCACGCATACTATCATAATTAGTAATTCACTCATTGACAGTCACTGAGTAAAAATCCATGTGACCGGATTACTACGAGCCTGTTCGAACACACTAATCTCATCAATGTATCTATGACACAAACTCTCACTATCCCATAGTGTTTGACTGACACTCCTTGTCAGAGAATGTGTCATATAAGTCCACACGAATCTCAATGCGCAATTGAGATTCTGACTTGTGAACCATTTAAGTGATCAAGTATCAAACCTTCCAGTTCCCATCCCCTTAACTACTATAAGGAGTGGAAGGTTTGCCTTGTTCATTCAAGACTTTTATATGCCATTAAGAATTGTATGAACAACATACTATTGCCTTTATATTATTAATAGGTTGCACAATATAAATTAGTGCCTTACATTCTAGCTCCTCGTGGGCATCGAGGGCACATTCCTAACAAGAGTGTCATAACATTAAGAGCACAGTTAACTAACAAGTTAACTTTACAACAATTGTACCTTTCGTGCACTCGCGCGGAGGCTCAGGGCATTGATCTTTTCAGTGTCCCTTTTTCTTACAGTTAAAGCACTTCCCAATATCCCCTTGTGTTTTCTTAATACCACCACCCTTTGCTTGCATCTTGTTTCCTTTCTTCTTCTTATTCTTGATAAGAGTTGTTTTTACGTATTTTTGGGCCCTTTATATTGATGTTTTAGGCTCATATATAGCGTGATTTCTGTCACTTTTGCATTTAATTCGTGCGTTGAGTAATTTCAGGCTTTAAAAGGATGTACATGAAGAAAATGATGAATAACGACGAATAGAACGTAACGAGTCCAGCCCAGGTTGCTTCGCATGCCGGCCCAGACGCCTGCTAAGGAGAAAACAAGACAGTGCAGCACACAACATGACTCCTAGGCGCCATCTAACCCGTGCCTAGGCGCTGATCCAACCATGCCTGAGCGCCACTTCCACCGCACCTGGGCGCCATCCAGCTTATCCCCCAAGTTTTATACATCACCTAGACCTCGCCAGGGCGCTAATCCACTCGCGCCTGGGCTCTGATGTAACCGTTTTTCAAAGGTATAAAGGCCAAAAATCAGCAAAAAAGAAGGGTTCGAATCCTTGGTGATTTTTGGGGACCTCTTTGGATTTGGACTAGATTATTCATCAATTCTAAGAGAGCAAGAATAAGGATTAGCTAGGGATTGAAGCCTTCAACCCGGATTCGTCATCAATCAAGCATTAGGGAATTTTTAATCGTTTTCATTACATTATTGTCTATGATTATGTATATGACTACATTAGATTCTCTTATATCATTGATTATGAGCTAAACTTGTAAGACTAGGGCCATATGAAGGCTAATTTGTGATTTATTCTTGTAATAGATAATTGTTTGAATCAATTCTTGTGTTGCTATGTGTTGTGAATTTGTGATTATGATTCTTACATGTGCTTGATCACCATATGTATGATTAATCGCCTAGATTAATGTTTTGAGAAAGACTTGAACTAGGGTGCAAGAAATTTACAACATCACCGACCAAATAGGAATTGCCCTAGACATAGGCAGAGATTTCCGGGTGAAGTAAGTCGAGTTTTATTGAGGAAGTTCTAATCCTTAATGCGTGCTTGATAATTAGATTCCCAAATAGACATATTTCGGGGACCGTTATTTAGGCATAGGATATCTATCGTGAGACATTGGGTAGTTATTATCATAGGATCTTCCACCATAGAACATAGGTCTACTGATTCAAAGAGATTCTTTATAAGGATAACAGATCAAATTGAGCCTCACATGCGCCTTATTTACCTTTCATACTTGAGTTTCAATCGTTTGCTTGTCCTCGCTCTTGTTCTTTGCACGTTTATTTGAATTTACTCTTTACTTTAGTTGTTTATTTTATTACGAAGCTTAAACTAAAATCCAAGTCCTTGTGGTTCGACAACCTGGAACTAGTCCACTTTTATCACTATATACGACTAGTGAACTTACTGTCAACGCACGTTAGCTATTAGCGTGTCAAGTTTTTGGCGCCGTTGTCAGGGACTTTTTTATTTTTATTTTATTTTTTGATTTTCTTTTACGCTTTTATAATTCTTTGTTTTTCGTTTATTTCTTGCTTTTCTTTTATTTTTTGTCCTTTTTATTCTAATTTTTGTCTCTTCGATTTGATTTATAGGTTCTTTCTTGGTGCTTGACCCGTTCCTCCAACGAGCCTTTGTTGGATTTTGAGCCTGAAATCGAAAGTACTCTCCAAGTTAGTCGACGAACTCAAGAAATGGCGGACAATATTTATCCAAATCCGAATGCATGTTTCCCAGTTATGAATCTACTGGAGAATAGAGAGTGACTTCAAGGTCTACTTCAAGCTATGCAACTGCCTCCTCCACAACCACTTTCGTTGGTCCGGGGTAGTCTACCATCGAGGGTCCATACCATACCGGGTCCCATGGTCTTGCCCAACTTCTATGCATCAAATTATCACATCGCATCTCATATATTTAGTATGGTGCAAGGTGAACCATTCTATGGCGAGCCTCAAGAATCACCTCACGCACACTTGGAGACTCTATATGATGCCCTCATAACCATTCAATTTCATCCAAGGGATCTAGATGCAATCCGTCTTAGAGTCTTCCAATCCTCACTTAAGGACAAGGGGATCACATGGTATAAATTTCTACCACCTCAATCCATCACAACTTGGGGTGAGTTAGTAGATACTTTCTTGAACAAATTCTTTCCACCTTCTAAGATCAACGAGCTCCGGGGCAACATAAAAAGATTTAAGCAAAGGAATAATGAATCCTTAGCCGAGACATTGGCTCGATATAAAGGTATGCTTAGGAAATGCCCGGATCACAACTTTGAGATGAATGAGCAAGTGTTACACTTCTACGATAGAGTTCGATCATGCATTAGAAATAGGCTTAATGTGGGTGTGGGCAGTGTCTTCTCGATTAAGATTGGCAAAGTGTGCGGGACAAGATTGAACAATTAGCCCGGGAAGATGAGCTCTATCCTGATGATGAAGAGGTCATATCCACCAAAAACATTGTTTGTGTTCAAGAAGTAGAAAAATAGGTAGATTTAGAGCCGATGTTCGGTGATGTGAATTATGTTGGAAATGCCAATCGACAATTTCCCGAAGAGGCCTAATCCGACACAAAATGCACAACTGGGTATTTATCAAGCACCAAGGCCTCCATTCAACAATAACCAAGCTCTAAGGCAAGGTAATCCTTATGCACAAGGGCAATTTAGGCCTCTTACAATCGATGAACGTCTTGATGAACACATTAAGAAGACGGATGAATCATTCAATGACCTCTAAAACATGATGAAAGACATCTTTATGGAAATGAAAGATATGAAATACACATGGGACAATTGTCAACCGTGGTTAGTGGGAGAAGCCCATGAACTTTGCTAAGCAACACAGAGAAGAACCATAAGGGGCAATGTCATGCGGTTACCTTAAGGAGTGGAAAACAAGCAAAGGAAAATGACAATTTAGCATGCAGTGCAGCGCCTAGGCACAACTCTGACGAAGCCCAGGCGCCGGTGATGCCCTGTCGAGTTGATTTGGTATGCACTCCCGCGCCCAGGCGCTATCCAGATGGCACCCAGGCGCCTACCATGCTCCTCTAGGATGATTTGCTGCGCAATACCGTGCCCGAACGCCATAACCATCACACTCAGGTGCCATCTTCACTGCGCCAAGGGGCCACATCTGGCACCCAATCGCCGTCACCTGCCTCTTCCGCATCTAGTTCTTCATCTCCGAATCCCGCTTCACCCATCGAGATACGCCTTCCTTTCCCAATGGAATAGAAAAAGAAAAAGAAAGAGATGGATCAAAGCTTCCTTAGAATCTTCGCTATTCTTCGTGAGGTTCAGATCAACATTTCCTTCATCGACGCCATTTTACAAATGCCCAACTACATCAAATTATTTAAGGACATCTTGTCCAATAAATAAAAGTGGGAGGATAATGAAACGGTATGCCTAACCGAGGAGTGCTCAGCAATTGTTCTCAACAAGTTGCTAATGAAACTTTAAGATCTCGGAAGTCTCATGATCTCTTGCACTATTGGGCCCTTATTATTCAAGAAGGTCCTTTGTGATTTGGGAGATAGCATCAACCTCATTTCATACTCCTTCTTCAAAAAATTAGGCCTTGGCAATCCTAAACCAACATCAATGAGCCTCCAACTCGCCGATAGATCAATCAAGAAGTCAAAGGGGCTAATTGAAGATGTTATTGTCCAAGTTGACAAATTCTACTTCCCGGTTGAATTCGTGGTCCTTGATATGGAGGAAGATGTTGAGGTACCCTTGATCCTAGGAAGACCTTTCCTAGAAACCGGTAAGGAGGTAATTGGTATTGCCAATGGCAAGTTAACCTTGAATGTGGGAGATGACAAGGTCACTTTTGAAGTTTATAAGGTCCTCAAGCATCCTCTTGATTATGACTCTTGTTTTTGTTAGGTATATGTTGATGGTCCCAAGTGGCATACGAAATGGTCTAGAAGGGGGGGGGGGGGGTTGAATAGACCCTGAAGTCGTTTTCAATTTTAAAACTTTTCGTATTACTTTTAAGAATTTGAACGTTTGGAAAGCTTAGCACTAGGCAAGGCGCTTAGGAATAGATAACTTAGACTTAGTGATTTCAATGATTACTAAAGTAGGGTAATGTTTCAATTGCTTAATCAGGGTTAGCACAACGGAAATGATCTTAGCTTAACATCCTCTTTGTTAGAGTTTATGTCCGGCACACCAATTTTGGGCGCCATTCTATGTAATAATAACTCTAGTTGAACGATCTTTTTCATATAAATAAAGTTGATCATTTGGCATTCTTTATTCTTGTATATAGCTTAGTCTTAACTTAGAATAAAGTCCTGAGGGATCACACATAGCTATGGGACATCATTGCGCATCGGGAATGGCAATGATGGAATATGTCTCCAAGGCTGTGATCCTTAAACATATGTTCCAAGTCGTGAATGGGCTCGTCGAGATGAAGGGATATTTATGAGACCCAAAAGACTTGCTTATATGATGCATACTCCAAATAGAGTGTATCTCGTTCCATAGATATTGGCATAGGGAAAGCCTATGCATATATGAGGGTTCCTATTGTGGGAATAGGTATACTGAACAACCCTATGGAAGTTCCATTAAATGGAATCCCGGTCGAATTTGGAACTTCTAGTGGTCTTGTAGTATAAGAGTAATCCTTAGAACCTAAGGTTCCATTGGATGTCTTATACACAATTGAACATGTCTTGATTTGTTACATGATTACTCAGATGATCACAAATGGGCAAAATCAGACATGGATTAATTATGTATGAAGGCACGTGAGAATCAAGATGGGATCTATCTATGACATTAAACTTGTCAGTGAATCTCCTATGTTTACATAGCGAATCGACCTTAAGAATCTTCGACCGAAGTATGATGTCTAAAGGGGCATAGGGTTTCCTCATTTAGACAATCAAAAGTCGATCTCACCGTATTTGGGAAACATAGTTATTGAATTAATAGAGCTTCACCTTAGCTACTGCTCTAGATTCAATCAGGAGATTAGATGGAGGGATCTTGCTTATACAAGGACCAAGATCACGAAAGACGTATCTTTATATTCGTCTTTATCTAGGTCTTCGTGGCCCGTTGCTAGACAGTAACCACGATTTGTAAGTGCCAAGAATTAATGTGGTGATTAATTCGAGGCTTGATTAAATTAAAGGAATAATTTAATCTAGTACTTTCTATTTTAGGAAAGCACACTAGCACTTTGAAAAAGTGTACTTACTACTAGATAGTAGACAAGACTAAGGGGTCACACACTTAACTCGTGAGAGTCACTGCTTAAATGATGTGATTAACCAATTTGAAGAAATTGAGGAAATTACGAAAGTCTAGTCCTTTCCTAATATGGAATATGAATTAATTGAGGCGATTCAATTAATTCGACTATTTTAATTAATCTTGTAGAATTAATTAAATTAATAGGTGAAGTAGAGTCCAAGTATTTTATTTAGTTGGGCTTGGTCCAAGTTAAATAAATAAGCCAATTGGAATAAGTAAATATAGTTAAACGGATTTTAATTATATGGGAATATTTAATTGATGGTTTTAGCCTATAATTAAATATGGAGTCAAGAATTAATTCTTGGACTCCAATGAAGGGCGATGGCCGAATTTTGGGGCCTTGGCAATTGGGATTCAAAATCTTGGTGAAGAAGAAAAGGATTTTCTTCTTGTCCAAGTCTTGCAGTTGAATGAGGACTCTAGGTCTCCTATTCTATATATATGAGAATGCAAGACAAAAACACTAAGCCTCTAAGAGCAAAAATTCCAACCCCAAAGCTGAAAAAGAAGAGAATTTTTCTTGTCATCCTTGAGCAAAAATTCGTCCCTACCTTATTCCAATACAACATCGTTTTGTTCATGTGTTGAACTCAATGATTCGCAAATATTCCATCCCTTGTTGCCTGAGTTGGTATTGACCTTCTCATTTGGGCTCTTACCATTGTTCTTGGGTTCGTTCAGTGTTTGACTGTTTGAACTCTTCTCATCAAAGAATACACATTTTCCTTTGTTGGTTGCCGTAACATTAGATGTTTTTTATTTTTGACCAAATTTATCACAACTTAAATCGGTCTTTTCACCAAAAAGTCTAGTTACCTTAGTCACATTATCTAGCTTTCTTGACGCTTTGGATAATGATGAGACAAGGTACTTTGATTTGGCAAGTTTAACAATCAATTCATCTTATCTCTTAACTATTATATCAATATCACTTTTCAGTTGAGTAATTTCACTCTCAAGCGATTGATTCTTCTCAATGCATTGTTGCTGAACTTGCAATTCTGCCTTGAGCTTCATTCTATCACTTGTGAGCGATGAAATGATATCAAAGTGATTTTGATATAATTTGGCGGTATCTTGACAATCTTTATAATACTCATTAACGTTGTCAAGTAATTCATCATAAGAAAGAGGATGAGATAATTTAGTGTTTACCTTAGATAGCGAGTCATCAGACACTTCTTCATCTCTCGCCGTGAGACAGATTAACGCCGAGTCGCTTGATGGCTCATCATCACTGCTTTTATCTGATGATTCCAAGTCCTCTTCAGGTGCGGAGAATGGTTCAGATTCCCACTAGTACAGAAAAGACCTGTTACAGCGCACATTTTACAGCGGTTTTTGGAAAACCGCTGAACGGAGAGACTTATTACAGCGGTTTATAAGTGAACCGTTATAATGGATATTAACCGGGAACCTATTACAGCGGTTCGATAAAAAACCGCTGTAATAGTTCGAACCTATTATAGCGGTTCGATAAAAAACCGCTATTATAGCGCGAACAGAAAAAAAAAAAAAAAAAATTTTTTTTTAAAGCGGTTCGGGAATGAACCGCTATAATCGGTTTAACCAATTATAGCGGTTCATTCCCGAACCGCTATAACTGGTAGACCGGTTTATACCAGTTATAGCGGTTCGGGAATGAACCGCTATAATTGGTAAACCGGTTATAGCGGTTCGTTCCCGAACCGCTATAACACGTAATTAAAAAAAAAAAAAAATTTCCCTCCCTTTTTTCCCCCCAAAAACCGAGCTCTCCCCTCATTTCTCTCTACTATCTCTCACTCTCTACTCTACTCTCTCTCTCTACTCTACTATCTCCCTCACTCTCTACTCTACTCTCTCTCTCTACTCTACTATCTCTCTCACTCTCCACCACCGCCCCCGCCATCGTCTCCACCACCGCCGCCGCCGCCGCCGCCCCATTTGATTTTTCTCTATCTCTCTACTCGATCTCTCTCCCTATACTCTACTCTCTCTCTCTATACTCTCTCTCTCACTCTCAAGCTACCTAAACCGCCCCCGTCCCGTCGCCACCACCACCCGAAACCGCCGCCGCCCGAGCAGCCGCCGCCGCCGCCGCCGCCGCGCCGCCGCCGCCGCCGCGCCGTGACCCACCACTCTCCTCCTCTCTCTTTATAGGTATATATATATATATGTTTATATATGTTATGTTATATATATATATATATTATGTATATATTAAATTTAGGTTATGTGTTAATTTCTTGTTTGTTATATATTAATGTTATGTTAATTCTGATTTTGTGATGTATATAATGTAGGTTATATGTTAATTTGTTAATTATTGTTATATATATCATGTTATGTTAATTGGGGTTTTATAAATTATATAGTGGATTTTTGTTATTATGTTGTAGTTGATTTTTTACTAACTTTGAATGCAAATCTGATTTGTTCTAGGCATCTCATGAGTATGTTCGATATATGTATGTATATCCCTATGTGTCTAGTTTCATATGAATAAAACGGTTCATGAATCGGAGCTTTCCACAATGAGTTATGAATTTTCTCGTGAAGACGCGCACAGCTGTTTTGAAAATTGACAGATTTTTCTCTAACTTTGAATACAAATCTGCTTTTTTCTAGACATTTACTGAGTATGTGAGATATATGTGTGGATAGCCCTATGTGTCTAGTTTCATATGAATAAAACGGTTCATGAATCGGAGCTTTCCACAATGAGTTATGAATTTTCTCGTGAAGACGCGCACAGCTGTTTTGAAAATTGACAGATTTTTCTCTAACTTTGAATACAAATCTGCTTTTTTCTAGACATTTACTGAGTATGTGAGATATATGTGTGGATAGCCCTATGTGTCTAGTTTCATATGAATAAAACGGTTCATGAATCGGAGCTTTCCACAATGAGTTATGAATTTTCTCGTGAAGACGCGCACAGCTGTAATTGACAGATTTTTCTCTAACTTTGAATACAAATCTGCTTTTCTCTAGACATCTACTGAGTATGTAAGATATATGTGTGGATAGCCCTATGTGTCTAGTTTCATATGAAGAAAACGGTTCATGAATCGGAGCTTTCCACAATGAGTTATGAATTTTCTCGTGAAGACGCGCACAGCTGTTTTGAAAATTGACAGATTTTTCTCTAACTTTGAATACAAATCTGCTTTTTTCTAGACATCTACTGAGTATGTGAGATATATGTGTGGATAGCCCTATGTGTCTAGTTTCATAGGAAGAAAACGGTTCATGAATCCGAGCTTTCTACAATTATTTATGAATTTTCTCGTGAAGACGCGCACAGCTTTCTGCACAACCGAGAAGCTCCAAAAACTTTATATCGTGATGCTTTAATTTATTTGTAGTTTTATGTGCTTTTGGATCCAATTGGTGATCAATATTTATAATATGATGCTTTATTTGTAGTTTTTTATGTGATCTATGTGATCCAACTGGTGATCAATATTTGTAGTTGTTCCCCTGGAAATATGATGTTTTATGTGATCCAACTGGTGATCAATATTTTTGTATCGTTTTGTGTTCGTTGTGGGTGAAAGATTAGAGTGTTGGGTTTGTTGTGGTTGAAATTGGTAGTATTTTTTTGCGTCGTTTCCCTGTTGAGATTTTAGCGGATCGTAAGATTCGACTTCTGTTGGTTACAACCCACTGAGAAGATTAAGTCGAGAACTTGGTAGAAATATTTGCGTCGTTACTCTGCCGAATTTTTTATAGAATAATGCGAAATAAATTAAAATAAATTTATTTAATTAATTTAACTATCAACTGATGTTAAAATTATTTAATTTAATTAATTGAGAATTTAGATGGATCGAAGTTGGATTGTAGCGGATCGTATGTCGGAGCAATATGGGAAAGGGGTGAAAGAATTCATCGACTTTGCGGTTGAGCATGCATCGGATCCGACTAGGATTAGTTGTCCATGTTTACGTTGTTGTTTTGGAAAGAGAATTAGTCCACCTGACTTGGAAGATCATTTGGTGTGTAATGGAATTGATAAAAGCTACACACGATGGACAAGACACGGTGAAAGCAGTGCCACCTCAGCTGATTTGGGTGATACATCATATCGATCAGTAGATTTTGACATGGATGATTATGAGCCTGATCGTTTGGAGGAGATGACCAATGTGATCGAGGAGGATTTGCGAAATTGTCCCAAGATGTTCGATAATTTGACAAGTGATTCAAAGAAACCCCTGTATAGTGGTAGTAATTTCACAAGATTGAAAGCAGTCCTAAACCTCTACAAGTTAAAAGCTAACAATGGGTGGAGTGATAAGAGTTTCACAGACTTACTTGGTCTATTAAAAAGTATGTTACCCGATGATAATGTGTTACCTAATCGTACTTATGAGGCTAAGAAGATGTTAACTGCAATTGGCATGGGATATGAGAGGATACATGCTTGTTTCAATGATTGCATCTTGTTTAGAAAGGACTATGCATCATTGACGGTGTGTCCCAAATGTGGCACCTCACGGTACAAGAAGAATGGATCTGCTCCTGTCAAAACAGCATGGTATTTGCCCATAATACCTAGATTTAGACGCATGTACAGTAGTGAAGCGTTTGCCAAGGACTTGACATGGTATGCTGATAGAAGGCTTGAACAAGGGATTGAAGATAACAAGATTAGACATCCTTCAGATTCTCCTCAATGGAAAAAGATCGATAATGATTTCCCTGAATTTAGGGAAGAACCAAGAAATTTACGCCTTGTATTGGCTACAGATGGAATGAACCCACATGGCTTGCAAAGTAGCTCACATAGTACATGGCCGGTGATTTTGATGATCTACAACCTACCCCCTTCGCGATGCATGAAGCGAGAGCATATTATGATGCCTATACTAATTTCCGGGCCGAAACAACCTGGAAATGATATAGATGTCTACTTGGCCCCTTTAATTGAGGATTTGAAAGAGTTGTGGGAGACCGGTATTAAAGTGTATGATGGGTTTAGAAAAGAGAGCTTCAATCTTAGAGTTATGTTGTTTGGTACAATCAATGATTTTCCAGCAAGAGCTAATCTCGAGGGATATGGTGTACATGGGCAATGTGCATGCCCCATATGTGTCAAGAGTACAGATCAATATAGACTCCCACACTCTCAGAAATATGCATTCCAAGGGCATCGAAGATGGTTGAATCGAGAACATCGATATCGTCGGTGGAAGAAAGCTTTCAATGGGAGCATAGAAGAATGTCGAGCTCCTAAGTGTTTGACCGGTGAAGAGGTGTTTGAGAATGTAAAAGACTTGGATATCAAGTTCGGAAAGACTTTTGCAGGCGGCCTTGCAAAAACTGGGTGGAAAAAAAGGTCAATTTTTTTTGATTTGCCGTATTGGAAATCTTTACATGTTAGACATTTTCTTGATATAATGCATATTGAGAAAAATGTATTTGATAGTGTCATTGGTACTCTTCTAAATGTGCCCGGCAAGACAAAAGATGGAGTAAAGGCAAGGTTGGACTTAGTTGAAATGAAGATAAGAGGTAAATTGGCACCAACAATGAAGGGAAAACGTACTTATTTACCTCCAGCAGCTCACACGCTATCTAGAAAAGAAAAAATTGCATTATGTGAGTTTCTTTGTGGAGTGAAAGTTCCCGAAGGGTATTCTTCGAACATTAGCAGTCTTGTATCAATGAAGGACTTGAAGCTAAAGCATATGAAGACTCATGATTGTCATGTAATCATGGATCATTTGCTGCCAATTGCTTTACGGGCCATTCTGCCAAAAAAAGTGAGAGAAACGATAACTAGATTGTGTTTCTTCTTCAAAGCAATGTGGAGCAAGGTGTTTGATCCTGAACAATTGCCTGCACTTCAGAAACAACTTGTCCTCACTTTGTGTGAGCTTGAGATGTATTTCCCACCCGCGTTTTTTGATATAATGACTCACCTACCTATTCACTTGGTTAGAGAGACACAACTTTGTGGACCAGCTTTTATGAGATCTATGTATCCGGCTGAGCGTTATATGAAGGTATTGAAAGGCTATGTGAAAAATCGTAGCCGGCCGGAAGGTTGCATTGTTGAGCGGTACATAGTTGATGAAGCTATTACATTTTGCACAGAATATCTGAATGATTCTAATGTTGCAGAGCTTCAAAAGTCTCCTGTTGTGGGGGGAGGGGGAACAGAAGGAGAAAGCGTAATTGGAAAGCAATTAGTGAGTGTTCCTAGCACACAAAAGGATCAGGCACACCTATATGTGCTCCACAACACCGATGAGGTTGAGCCATATGTCGAAGAGCACAAGGACCAACTTAGGAGAATAAATTCAAGTAAAAATGAAAGTTGGATTTCAAGAGAACATAACAAGAGTTTTATCGATTGGTTCCGAAAGTGTATTCAAGAGAAACAAAATGAGAATTCACTTTCAGTTACAGATAAATTGGCACGGTTGTCGGTGGGCCCGGGCAGATTCGTATTTTGTCATTCGGGTTATCGTATAAATGGTGTCACATTTTATACAAAAGACCAAGATGAACGGAGTACAATGCAGAATAGTGGGGTGAGTCTTGTAGCTGAAGCAATGCATATCTCAAGTGCGAAAGATAATAGCCCTATCTATGCCACTTTACCATATTATGGGGTGATTGAACGTATATGGGAGTTGGATTACAGTTGGTTTCGGGTGCCTGTATTTGGGTGTAGGTGGGTTGACCATAAAAATGGTGTCGATGATAGTGAAATAGGTTTTACTCGAGTAGACCTTGAAAAGGTGGGATACAAAGATGAACCTTTCATTTTGGCATCTCAAGCTAAACAAGTGTTTTTTGTCACCGATCCTGTCGATAAGAGGTGGTCCATTGTTTTATCGGCAAACAAAAATACTTGTATTGAGGATGATGGCCTATATAATGAAGATGATGGAGGAAATCCTATCTTAGGTGGTTCACAATCCACAAATAGTGACGGTGACTTGGATATCAGTGATGATGAATTGTATATGCGAGAAGATCACCAAGAAGGGATATGGATTAATCCTTCTGTTCGTCGGCGTACTAAACAAAATGGTCGTACTGAGGGATCACAAAATATTAGTAAACCAGCGACAAAAAGAAAACGATGAAAGGTATTTGAACTTATTTGATAATTATATGAGTAACTTATTTGAACTCTTTTGTTAAGTATGCAGTTAAAGTGTAAATTATATTGAACCAGCTTGTAATATTATATTAGTGAATGAGTTACACTAACTTCTGTATTTTTTTGCTTTTGTAGGTCGATACCGTATACCACCACAGTCACCCTCTCCTCCGCCACTACCACGACGACCACTACCAATGTAAGCTTATCAATATTTGGTTTTGTACTTTTTGATGTGATTTATATGATCCAACTGATTAATGATGTGATTAATGCATATATATTATTTCGTTTGTGTGTTGAAATATTTGAATTTCACTTATGAAATCTTGTAGATGGATTCTGGAGGTGCTGCAAACCCAAGTGTTGAAAGTGAGATACGGAGAGGTATTACAGCAATGAAGAAAGTAATAAAGGCCAAAAGTAAAGGCATAAAGCTACAAGTTGGTTGGAACGATTATGGTCAACCAGTTGACCCAAATAAATCAACTTTTGTTGGTTACATTGGCGTGATAGCTCGTGACAGGGTCCCTATTACTATCAGTGATTGGCGCAGCGTCCCTGCAGCAATAAAATATGCCATTTGGAATGAAATAGCTGTAAGTTAGTTATTATATATTATGTTTTTAATTGGTAAATGTAGTTTTTTTTCTCTAAATTAACATTTTTTATATACTTTGTTCTTTGTTTTTTATAGTTGGCCTTTGATATTGACGAAAGTAGACAGAAGTTCGTCTTAGCCGAGGCTGGGAAGCTAGCTCGAAACTACAGGAGCTACTTGACCAGAATCTGGGTAGAGGATGATGATGGGAACATTAATTCAAGCCCACCCGAAAAATATCGTATATCTCAAGAAGATTGGACAAAATTTGTAGAATTACGCCAAAGTGAAGCTTTTCAGGTAATTATTTTAATTTATGGTTTCATTTTAAATTATTTGAAACTATATACATTGACTAATGCCTTGATTATATAATGAACAGCAACTACGTAAGGACAATTCTGAAAGAGCAAAGGACCCTGAATATCCTTACAGGGCATCACGTCTTGGATATGCTCAAGTGGAGTATATTGAGGTACGTAGTTCGTTACAAGTTGTAATTCTAATCAAATTTCCTTACAAATTTTCTAATCAAATCTCCTTAATTACAAATTTTCTAATCAAATTTATTTCCTTACAAATTTTCTTATATAGAAGCATAAAAGAAAGGATGCTGGGTCAGATGTCACAGAGGTGACACGAGCACTAGTGTGGAGGGTTGCACATTCTGACAGCCAGAACAAGATTGATAATGTCAATGTTAAAAGAGTAGTGGAATCAATGGTGAGTTATTTGCAATTTTAGTTATATAGTGTGTTGTATGCTTTTTTAAAAATAATTTTAAAATAACAAATTTTTGTATTTTTTAAATGTATTATTACAGGAAAGCTTATCACAGGAGGGTAGCCACAGTGGACCCGAGAAGACCCGGAATGATATACTGGCTATAGCTCTTAAAAAGAAGGAGCATCCGGGTCGAGTTAGGGGTGTAGGCTTTGGGGTATCCCAAACAGATTACTTTTCGGATTCAAAGCCTTCAAAAAATACGGTGATTGATAACTTGCAAGACACGGTTCAAATGCTCACTCAATCACTATTTGAATTGCGACGCGAGTTTGAGCAGCATAGGGCGTCTGGGTCGTCGCAGCAGCCACATACAGAAGAGGCGGTTTCTTTGAAAGATAGCTGCCCAGAAGTGAAAGACCTTCCTCAGGTAATTAATGAAAAGCATATTGTTTAGTGATAATGTAACTTACAATCCTATATTTCTGTATGATATACAACATTTTCTAATATAATGGTATATATATATATATGTATGTAGGATGTGGTGCAGTGTCAATTAGCACTTTCTACACCGTGTTATCGTTTGGTGGCAAGAGGAACAATGTACAATCAACCAAAGGATAGAACATTGCATACATGTCCATTAGCCTCCCACCTCGTGAAAGTGTCGATTGACATTGCAATTGAAGATATTGCACCCTTACCAGTCCCTCTCGATAATGAAGGAGTGTTCACAGTATCTGAGGCTGTGGGATACATGGTTGCTTGGCCTAAGAGTCTTGTGATTGTCGGTGATGCATCGGTACGTAATTATTATTAATAGCTAGTCATTATTAAATTATAACAATTGTTTAATGTTAATAAATATACTTTCATTGATAACGCCCACGTTTTGTTTTCTTTTGCTTATAGTCTCTCGGAAAATCCAAAGCATCACTCGGAAAAAGCAAATCAGAGATGACGAAGCACTCACATGTCAAAAATACACCTCTAGTGGCCAACCCTCCTTCTCTAGTGGCCAACCCTCCTGCTCCACCCCCTAATTCACTTGCAATTCTTGAAAGGTTCTTTGGGATGATGGCTGCTGATAACACTATCCGGATAGACATACCCGAGGAAATCTTCAATATCCCCTTTCCAGAATATATTGGGCGGGAGGAGATCGGTGACTTTGTGCATAAAGAACAGATAGGAGCCTCTATCATTACTGCTTACATCAAGTAAGTTTTTAAATATTAATTAAGAAAAAGTAAGCTTTTAATTAAATTATTTTACTGCATTAATTTGAACTATGTTTATTTTTGTTACTCAAATTTATTTTATGCTCAATTGTAGGTGTTTGTGGGTTAATCACGTGGTCCCCGAACAAAAACAAAATAAATTCGGGTTCCTTAGCCCACATTCTATATCTGCGGCAGCAGGAATTACTCCCACGCAGCTTGTTGACAAATCGCAATATATAGCAAATACTATGATAGGTAGTGCACTGGAGGGGAAGTTGTTTCTTGCACCTTACAACTCCGGGTGAGCTACTAAAGACACATTGTTATTTTGTAAAATTTGTTACGTAGGCATAACTAATTTAAAATTTTTCTTTTGAATATGCTGATTAGGGGCCATTGGTTGTTGCTCGTGATTGATCCAATTAAAGAGATCGTTTATTATTTGGATTCTTTGCACGGAAATCCAAATAACCGACATGATATGAAAGATATGATCAATCAGTAAGTTTTATCATTCAATTAAATGTATCCATTATATTATATTTAATATTAAGTTTAAAGTATATATATTATAACTAGACTTCATATATATATATTTGCTTGATATTGACATATTTCCTTGATTTTTGATGTTTTTAACAGCGCTGTCTTGATGTTTCGAGCAAATAAAAACAACCAAAAGATCAAAGCAAAAAACAAGGCCTGTACATGGAGTTGTATACAGGTTAGTTTAATTATATTATTTTAATTATAGTTTCAAGAAATTATTCGTATAAAAGTTATTTGTTCTAATACAATTTTGATTTGAATTTAATTTGTAGTGCCCCATTCAAATAAATGCCATAGATTGTGGGTTCTTCGTCATGAAATTCATGAAAGATATTATTAGACACGGAGAATCTATAATCCCACCGACGGTATGCATAATCCTAATTAATATTAATCAAATTCTAATGTCCCTTTTAAGTTATTAAACATTTTTGTTGGATTTTAATATTTGTCTTGCAGTACTTTGCTGATTGTCAGTACGCCACTTACACTATAGAGCAACTTGATGAAGCACGTTCTGAATTGGCACAATACATTTTTAAATGCGCTTTTGATATGCCGGCGGTGTAAGTTGAAAATTATTGTAAATTTTTATTTGATTTAAAAGCAGTGATTAGTTTATATTGGTTTATTGTAAACTCGTTATTATTTGTAATTATTAGAGATTATTATTTGGTGAATGAAATTAATTTTGGATTTGAATTTGTTGTTTCTGTTGAGCAATTGGTTTGTTTTATGTGTTATTGATGAGTTGAATTTTGAGCTTGTGGGAAGGATATAGCTCTAGCTGAAATTATAACAGAAAAAAATAAAAAAATAAAAAATCACGTTACAGCGGTTCGTTTCTGAACCGCTGTAACAGTGAACACTGTTACAGCGGTTCGTTGATGAACCGCTGTAACAGTGAACCCTGTTACAGCGGTTCAGAAACGAACCGCTGTAACAGGGTTCACTGTTACAGCGGTTCATCAACGAACCGCTGTAACAGTGAACACTGTTACAGCGGTTCGTTTCGGAACCGCTGTAACAGGCAACGGTTTTTACAGTTAATTTTTATTTTTATTTACCTATTACAGCGGTTCGTTATTGAACCGCTGTAATAGGGCTCATTTTACAGCGGTTTTTAACCGCTGTAATAGTAAACATACCAATTACAGCGATACGTATTACAGCGGTTAAAACCGCTGTAATAGTGGAAAAAAAACCGCTGTAACAGACCTCTTCTGTACTAGTGTCCGCTAGCAAACCTTATTAGCGAAGGTTGCTCCTGAATTGGTTTCTATCCGCATAGTCTTGCCTTGTAGGCTTAAACACATTTGGATAAGGGCAATCTACCTGGTAGTGCTCTGGTTTCCTGCATTTATAACACAGGTTAGTTTTCATCTTCTTTTCAGTTGATAACCTTTTGGAAACTACTAGCACTGAGAGATTCTGAGTAGCGGACGGAGGGGCTTGGTATGGAACTAGCGCTATTGGTTGAGGTGCAAAATACACTGCGCTTGATACTGAGGTGCTGGTGCATGGGGAGGGGTTTGAAATAAATAAAGTTTGTCCAATAGAGTTCCTCTTTTCATATCTTAGAAATTTCTTAAATTTCTTGACCAATAAAGCCATCTCTTTCTCCTCATAGGATTCTGTCGATTTCACCTCACTAATTGCTTTACCCTTATTCTTGGTACTAGCGATTAAAGCTCTTGATTCAATCACTGAAGTCGATGTGTCACTGACTTCACCCTATTCTAACTCAAATGCCTTTAACTTTGAAAACACATGTTTTGGAGTTAGAGCCTCCAAAGTCTGTGATTCTCTCATGGCAACAGTCTTAATCAAATATTTGCATGAAAGACTTCTGAATATCTTGTTGACCATTTCCTTGTTAGTCAACTCCTTGTCTAGTGACGCTAACTCTGTGATGAGCAAAGTGAACCTTGCGTCTAATTGTTTTAGCGTCTCATTGGGATGCATCTTAAAATGCTCAAATCTTTGCATGGCTATGGAGAGCTTGTTCTCCTTCATCTGTGCTGAACCTTCACACACAATAGCCAACTTATCCCACATCTCTTTTGAAGTCTTACATTGCTTGATCTTGTTGAACAATGCATCATTGTCTCCTAATGCTGAGTATAGAGCACTTCGTCCAACATTATCTAGATTTGCTCTTTTTCGATCTTCTGGCGTCCATTCTAACTTAGGTTTCTCGACAAAACCATCTGGAGTAGTTTCAGTCGCTCCAGGGGCTCTAGTGATGACTTTCATGATCAGAATGGGGCCATCTGTAATTACATCAAACATCTCATTATCACAAGAACATAAATATGAAAATGCTCTAAGTTTTCATGAATCATACTTTGACTCAACCAGCTTAGGCATCTTGTTAAAAGCCATGATATGAGATTAAAAGAAATAAAGCGACTAAGTTTAGAAAAATGGATCTAAATAAGCAGTTACGCTCGGAAACACTTAGGTTTCTACTTCAACAACTCTAATACCACTTGATGGTCCCAAGTGGCATACGAAAGAGTCTAGAGGTGGGGGGGGGGGGGGTTGAATAGACACTAAAGTAATTTTCGACTTCAAAAAGTTTCGTATTACTTTGAAGAATTTGAACGCTTGGAAAGCTTAGCGCTAGGTCAGGCGCTTAAGAATAGATAACTTAGACTTAGTGATTTCAACGATTACCAAAGTAGGGTACTGCTTCAATCGCTTAATCAGGGTTAGCACAATGAAAATGATTTTATAGCTTAGCGTTCTCTTGAACTTGAATTAGTCGCTTAATTGTTTTAAATGCTTTTTCAAGATATAATATGCAAATGTAAAGTAAAGCAATAAAATAGTATATAACACAAGATATTGTAAGGTTCACTGGGTGATGTAATCCCAGCTACGTCCTTCTTCTCCTTTGCACTTGGAGGAATTCACTAGATTGATTATCGAAGATAAAAATTCTACTTGCGACTTGGTATCCAATACTCAGTCTAAAATCTACAAAGATAAAAATTACATGCCTAACAAAATTACAAACTTTCAAACGCTTATACAATTGATCTATCAAAACATAAACTTACATTATAAGTCCGACCCATCAAATTCTCACAGCATAATAGTAGCCAGGTGGTCCCACGACTCATGGACGAATCCTTAGTGAAATTGAAAACCATGTGCACTTCTAATATGACCACCTTGTCATATAGAATGCCTAGTTGCGAGATAAGTACACTTAACTTGCCATCATTCCATGACTCGTGAGACAATGATGACAAGCCTCGCCCTATTCCCTCTTGAATCTATGATGGAAGGCACTGGACCTAATCAGGAACTTTCAGGCCCTCGATTTATCCATTTATGGACTTAATATTTTTTATATGGGGTTCTCATATACAAGGTCTCACTATTTTCAGTTATTTATCTTTCTTAGGTTGATCATACAACACAACACATCATTTATAAGAAACAAACAATAAATAACCATGAGCATGCTATAAATAAAGCGGTAAATGTGATTCTAGTCAAGCCAACCTTAAACACCCCGAGCCATCAAGGTGTTGACCAATCTAATCTAATGACCCGGACCCTACACTAAGATCTTCACAGCTCCGTAAGCTTAAATGTCTCTATCTTCGTCTTCAAATTACAACAATACATTGAAAAAGAAATCTCACCCTCTCATGTACATCAAATGAAAATATGGCACGCATGTCTTAAATTATAAAACGACTAGTTTATGGCCCGACCTGGATCACCACATAATACATGCTCGCATCATGTTTTCAAAAATATAAATTTACCTTCTTTAATTACGGATAATGTAATTAAATTAGTGAACCAATTAATTTTTTTCTAAAAATAAATTTCAGAAAATCCCATGAAAAATCATAATTTTCCATTAATCTGAAAATTTTAAATTTCCAATATTCTAATACTATTCAATTCAAGAATTAATTAATATCATAATATTAATTTCCAAGAATTAAATAATAAATTCATGTTTTGGAAATCTCATGAAAAAGCCTACTTTTTTATTTAATCCGAAAAAGCCCAAATCCAAAAATTATTTATTTAATTTAATTTCTAAAGTTCATAAAATACCGATTTTATTTCATTCTTGAAATTCAAATAAAAATTCATAATTTTGAATGTCCATGAAGAAGCCCACTTCTTAATTTAAAACACATAAGGGGCCCTCTTTCAAAAACTTCAATGTTACTTTTAATTTCAACAGTCAATAAAATACTAACTTTATTTCGTTCTTTCAAAATTTAAATAAAACCCATATTTTTTAAAAATCCATTTTAAGCCTAAGCCCAAAAATATATTTAATTTCAATTTAATCCCAAAATATAAAATTACAAAATAGTCTAAAAGAAACAAATTGTAATTTAACAAAATTTGGGAAACTCCTAGGGTCAAAAAACCCTAGTGAGCTGCCATAATTCGGATGAACATGTCATCGTCAATGTCGTGGTCACAGCACAGCAACACCATTACCAAAACAACGTGTTGTGCAGCTGTTGTGATGGCGACCGCATGCTGTTGTGCACAGATTCTGTGTGAGGTGATCTATCGCCATATTCCACGCACCGCCGCGCGATAGGCGGCTGTTGGGCGGCACCACCACCGTTTCCGAACAATTATTGTTCGCGTAGCCATTCGCACGAGTCCAAATTTCCAAAACGCTAATTTCAGATTTCAAAAAACCATTTTCAGATCTAAACTAATTTTCAGATTTAAACGATTTTAATCAATCCAAAAATAAAATAAGAAAATCCAATCCATTTTACAAGCGATAAAATAGATTTAAAGGATATAAACATAAACACAGATAAAAGAATCCGAGCCATGTCAAAACCTTGGCTCTAATACCACTGTTGGGATCACATGGTCCAACCCCGGGGATGCCAATCAGAGCCATTTCATTTGTAAGCACTATGACAGTCTTGTTTTAAGTATATTAAATGTTTTATTTATGGTATACTTCTTTATTGTTAATTACTTATGTTAGTATAGATAGACATCCCAAGGATTACATTATGGTAAGGGGAGCGGTCAGGATACCTATGGATGCTCTCAAAGACCATAATCCTAACACATGTTCCAAGTCATAGAGGCTGTGAGATGTGGGATATCACAGGTCTCGTCAAGACTTGTTCATGTATGTAACTCTTATTAGAGATTGACATGTTCCATTGTCAATGGCCGAATGAGTCAATACATACACGAATATTCATACTTAAGAGAAGTATGGAATGGAACTACTCCGCAAGGAATCCTCGTTGGTTCTGTCAAACATGGAGTCCTTGGGTTTCGTACTGTGAGATTAGTACTTAGACTTGAGATGTCATTGGGAAGGGTGCTATCCACTATGCTTTGATATACACGTGTACTTCACAAGAGTCATATAGAGTGTATGTTGGGTATAGTCTAATAGTACAATAGAACAGATGACAGTCGTTAAGGGATTCATCCAGGGTCAAGTACCCAATCATTGACTGTCAAAGAGTAAATGCCCATGTGATCATTTTAAAGCGATTCGAGTTCAAATATGTTAATTCCATTAACAATATTCATGACACATGCTCCCTATATCTAATCAGTGTTTGAATGGCACTCCTTGTCAAAGCAGGTGTCATATGAGTTGAATATTAATGCCCAATTAAAATTCCTGAACTCACGAACGAATATTAAGAGATTAAGTACTTGACTCTTCCTGTGCCACCTCTTATTCACATTAGAGGTGGAAAATCTATCTTCAAATCTCAAGGACTATTTGTTCAATACAATTAAATGCTAGTGAGATTTATATGAACAAAACCAATGTACCTTTATTCTATAAATAGAAGTATAATCGTTTGTACGAAATAACTTATGAATGCCCTATTCAATCTAATTCCCCATTGGCATTGAGGGCATACATTTAACATAATTCACAAAGAAATAACTAGCTAATAGGTACTACACTAAGTTAAGTGTATAATCCTTAGGCTCATTAACAAGCTAGCAATAAGTTCTTTCCCATAGGCTAGATTAATTATTCTTAATAATTAATTAGGCCTTAGATTAATTTCACCAAATTAACTCAAAGCAGCTATCGGTCATGGTTCGATGTCTAGCAACGTCGCCATGACTTCCTAGATGTTAATGATGAAAAGTAAACCTATCCAGATTTTTATCTTCATGTGAGTCGAATCCTTCTATCCTTTTTCCACCTAAAGTCTAGGGTTTGGCGATGGTCGAAACCCTAATAACCTTGGAAACTATGATTGTGTTAGTTCCACTAGTGATCCTGTCTTCCAAGTCGGGATCACCAATCCCTCTTATAAGACTATACTCTGATCAGAGATTTTTAGTCGATCATTCAGCTTTACACAACAAAATAGAAAATGCCAGGTCATAAGCCTTGGATAGATCCCATATCCAATGTCATATGTTCCGCTATACTACAAGACTATAACATATGCCGCCATATGACTCTCCTGGAGGGCAGGTGTATATCTAAGTATAGTGGATAGTACCCTTCCCAATGACATCTCAGGTCTGAGGATTATCCCACACTACGAAATCAAAGGACTCCAAATTCGACAAAACCAACAAGGAATCTTTGCAGAGTCGTTCAATTCCATACTCTTCTTAAGTATAAATCTCCGTGTATGTATTGACCCATCAGACCATTGATAATGTAACACGGTAATATCTATAAGAGTTACATACACGGATAAGTCTTGGCGAGGCCCGTGATATCCCACATCTCACAGCCTCTAAGACTTTGAACATTTTTTAGGATTACGGTCTTTGAGAGCGTTCCATAGGTATCCTAACTGCTCCCCTAACCATAAGGTAATCCCTGGGATCTCTATCTATACTAACATAAGTACTAACAATAAAGAAGGATCCCATCAGGTTTTATATAATATAAATGATAAGACTGTCATAGTGTTTATGATCCAGTGATCAAGCCAACAAATGGCTCGCTAAGCATATAACACTATCAGCCAATGCGTCGGAGAACTCGAAAGGGGCCATAGTAGCTACGGGAAAGCTTATTTGAGACTCAATTTTGCACTGTAACTTGCCGGTAAGCTTGGAGCTTGACATAAAAGAAATAACCCAGGGAAATTCTTTGGTTCTTCGGTGTTTATCAGTTTGGTTTGTCATTTGTTGTTGTTGGGTTGGATAATTTCCCGGGTGGCCCGTGGCAACAAAAATTAAAATTTTGACAATAAATGTACGACCACCTGAAACAGGAATAATGGTTTGCTCAATTAAAATATTACGAGAGGGAAATAAGAAACTAACCCAAAATGGTATTTCTTATTTCGGTTGAATTTGGATCTTTTCAACCCAGTAGCAAATCCAATCAGCCGCCAAATCCGTCCAATCCATTTACCGTATCTCCCGGTTGTAGCGCTCCACATGTCGCGCCTCTAACGATATCTACACCTCCTTCGAATTTTCATTCGTTTTGTTTATGGTGCTAGCCAACAAAATGAATCTAGATCTAGTCTAGCCTTTATGTGAAGGGTTGGAATATATGTGGATGGTTTAACTCTAACACTTGAGTAGGACCATGTCAATTAGAAGAGGGAAGTGGCGGTTTTTCTATGGTGGAAGAGAGATGAATTTTCTTTTTCCTTTTTCAAGATACTCGAAAATTGCATTAATTGTAGGAGATTTAATTTTGTATAGTATTATATTTATAGATGTAGATAATTAGAGCTCTAATCAAGGAAAGAGTTAAGAATAAATCTCCAAACCATACTAAAGATAAGAGATATATACCTAGTAATTATCTATTTCTTTATCTCTAAGATATTTTTCATATCTTAACACAAGACTTGGAGTAGAAGAAATTCCAATTCCTTCTCCACCATAAAATCGTTCCTCTCTCTTCTCATGTTGACCGTCCACTTTGACTTATTGGAGTCCAAGAATTTAGTTATTGACCCCATCACTTATTCAATTAAAAGGTCTAACCCATTAATTAAATATATAATTAAATCCAATTAATTATTCCCACTTCCCAATTTAATATTTACTTAATTCAGGCCTAGCCCAATTAAAATATAATAATTGGACTCATTAGGGTCCATTAATTAATTAATCTTACTTGATTAATTAAATAGTCCAATTAATTGAATCTCATCAATTAATTCATATTCCATATTAGGAAAGTACTAGAATTTACTAATTACGTCAATTTCCATAAATTGATTAATTACACTATTAAGTGGTAACTCACCAGAGTTAAGTGTGTTACCCCTCAGGCTCGTTTAAGTTCTAGTAGTAAGCACACTTTTTCCAAAGTGCCAGTGTACTTTCCTAAAATGAAAAATACAAGATTAAATCACTCTTGATTTAATCAGGCCTCAAATTAATCATCACATTAATTCTTGGCACTTACAAATTGTGGTTACTGTCTAGCAACGGGCCACAAAGACCTAGACATAGGCATAGACAATTATAAAGATACGCTTTTCATAGTCATGATTCTCGCGTAAGTAAGATCCCTCCATCTAATTGTTAGAGTATATGCCCTCAAATGCCATAAAGAGGATAGATTTATAGGGCATTGACTTGTAATTAAACAATATCTTTTAGTAATATAAGGCATTATTTTGTTGTTTTCTTATAGACATTTGTAAGATTTTAATAAACAACGTATAGTCCTTGATAATAAGGCAAACCTTCTACTTCCTATGGGTTAGGAAGAATGGCGCAAGAAAAGTTTGATCCTTATTTTCTAAAAATTGTTCGCAAGTCGAAGAGAGTATTAACTGGACATCAATACTGGATAAAGACTTGTATGATGTAAGTTTTGACAGAGAAAGTGCCAGTCAATCACTATGGGAATGGTAGTGGAGACTTATGTCATAGACATCTCAGTTAGACTGATATGCTCGAACACGACTCGCATCAGTTTCATCACATGTGTTTTCACTCACTGACAGTCAATGATGAAACTAATAAGTTATGATAGGTACGCGTGAACCTTATACATGAGGAATCAAGTTGAAGATGTACTTGTGACATCAAGTTTGTCATTAGAGTAGTTAGATCCAATTCACCCTCTGGTGGGATCGACCTCAAAGTGCGACTTAGTGGGCAAGAAGCAGTCTTAACTGATTAGCAAAATGGGATTTATTCTCTCATAAGTGGATGAGCTAAATATCCTATGCAGTTATAAATGAGTGAGGTTAAAATACTTTGGCCAAAGCATAAAGAGATACTCATGTTAGACATGAAGGTATACTCATAGACCTCGATTCATTATGATCTAAGCATATGGTCAAGTCCTGTGAGTTTGACTGAACCAAGACTCTCACTTGACTGGGATATATGAATAAAAGGTTTATACTTGTACGGTATTCACAGCGTAAAAGGTTTGGAGTGATCCAAATCATTCGTTCTCAATAGGTGTACGATGTGAGCCACGAGTTTAGCTAGGTGTTACTCACATCCTCTTGGTTTCCTTCCAAATGCCTTTTGAGACGAACCTAAAGAGTCGAGCTTAAAGGAATTGCAAAAGGAAAAATCATGGAATAGACTTGAGAGAATTTTTCGGTATTGGATATCGAAATTAATTAATTAATTAATTAATGATTAGATGATTTTATTAATTAATTAAGTTAATGAATTAATTACTTTTTTAGAGAAAATTAATTATAGAATTAACATAGATTTAATTAATTATTTAATTAATTTATTTATTGAATAAATAATTTTAGTTATTTAATTAATTAAATAAACAAACATGGACTAAAGCCCGAAGGCTTTCTAAAGCCTAAAGTGGGCGTTTAAAGAAGCCTAGGGTTATTATTTCCTAGTGTAGTATAAATATACTACTTAGTAGAAATAATAACAAGTCTCCTACATTAACTTTCTTTCCAAGTCAAGACGTCTTCCAACTCTCTCTCTCTCCCCTAGCCAATTTCAAGGAAAGAAAAAAAGAGAATTTTTCGCTTTGATTTCCGGTATGGCAGTTTAGAGACATTGACGATTTTACTGTTCAAGAAAGGATCAAGAAAGCTAGTTCAGAATTCAACATACGCGAAGAAAGGTACATGAATTTGAAACACAATTTGAATATGTAAAATCGAGATGAACCACTTGAGCTATTCAATTTTATCTTCCGCTCCGTTTTTATGCATTAAAACCCTACACTAATCTCCATCTAGGGCAAACGTTTAGTCGAAATGCTAATAATTCAATATCTATGTTTCCCATTACAATGAGATCGGCTTTTATGATCTAAACGAGGAAACCCTCCACCTCTTTAGATCGCATACTTTGGCCAAAGTTTTCTTAAGTCAATTCACTATGTAAACATAGGATATTCACTGACTTGCTAAATCAGAGATGGATCCCATGTTGATTCTCATACATCTTCATGCATGATTAGCCCATATCCAAATTATCTCATTGGTGATCATCGAAGTGATCAAAGAACAACTTAAAATACATTCGATCATGTACAAGACATACTATGTGTTGGCCCCAAGAGGCATACGAAAGGGTCTAGAAGGGAGGGGGGGGTGAATAGACCCTGAAGTCTTTTTCGACTTCAAAAAGTTTCGTATTAAAATGGTTTTGGACGCTTGAAATGTAGACGATTGACTGAGCGTTTACTTGAAATATAGACGCTTAGGCTAAGCGTCTGATGAAGACTGTTTTTAGAAAGTTAACTTAGACTTCAAGATTTGAATACTTTAACCAAGTAGGTTTAAGCGTTCAGTTCTTTAATCAGTGTTAGCACAACGAAATGATTTTTGTAGTCTTCTTTTTAAAAGCTTTAGCGTCACAGAAAGTGTATTTAGTTGCTTAGCGTTTGATTAAGTTTTACTTGATCAGTTTATGATATGACAATATGAAAAACTGAATGTAAAGTAAAGAACACAATATTTGTAAGGTTCGTTGGATGGTGTAATCCCAACTACGTCCTTCTTCTCCTTGAACACTTGGAGGCAATCCACTAAAATGATTGTCAAAGAATCACACAGAATCTTCTACAAATTAGGAAGAGATGGATGTCGATGACTTGAGCTCCTTGATCACACAGATTTCTACTCCAAATCACTTCAATCCCCTTACTTCTTTCACCCAGAAATACTGCAAGTATCGAACTTCGACTTCACACAGATCGCGAGGCTTAGATAGGGGTTTTTCTAAAAGGTTTGTTTGATTTTGATAAAGTTCAAACAACTAGGAATATCTCAGTAGTAATGTGGGTTTGTCTGAAAAGAATGTTTGAGATATTGGTTGACTGTCTCAGAAATTGAAGAAAAGCAAAGAGAATGTTTTCTTGAAAATTCTGGCTTTTCTGAGAGTTTAAGGAATGAGACTTCAATGCAACAACAATTTGGCTTGGAAATCAAATGTTCTGTGTGTTTGGCTTGTTGTTGAAGTCCTATTTATAGGCATTCTTGGAGAAAGTGTCCGTTTGACACATGCACGAGCGCGTGTCTCTCACTTCCGCGAGTGAACAATTTTTGTCCTTTTTCCTGAAAATCTGCTGCACAAAGTTGGTGCTGCAGTCTATGAAATGTTGACAGTCCAATAGGGTGGCTTCTCTGTACGTCTGAAAGTGCTTATCACATTTAATGCTCTTATCAGCATTTAATGCATTTGAATTAAATGCCCGTTGGCACTTAATGCATTGAGAATATTTGCATTAAACTCCTTCTGGACTTAGAAATAAATTCAGGTGAAATCAGTCATTGATAGACGTTTGTTCATCCTTGAATCACTTCTGTCCTATAAGGTGACGCTTGATGTAGCTGGTCATTCTAGACGCTTGGAATCTTCATCTTTATTCAGACTTCAGGTGCTTGAGTTTTCAAACTTTACTTCTGATAAACTCAACCAGAACATATCAGAGGCTCAGTCTAAGACAACTTAACCTAACAATCTAGAATAAAAATAAAATAAAGCCTATTACAAATCTAACGCTTCAAAACTAAAATCAAACTTACATATTTTGAGGTCTTAACAAGAAGTCCTAATTGTCATCATCAAAACATCTAACATGAAATTCCTAACAATTTCCCCCTTTTTGATGATGGCAATACTTACTCTTTTATATTTCAAGAGTTAGACAGCCAAAATAAAAGTTAGCTTTGATTAGATAAGGTTAGTTACGCTTCAATGAGATGTTTCAGTTGAAAAATGCATTTTTTATATATCAAAGATTACTAGCGTTTTTACAACTAAACAAACAAAATATAAGAGACAAGAATATAGATAATGCAAATCAAAAAGCTTTAACGACTGGTCTAACATTGTATCGCTTGGGCATTTCAGCTCGGATAGCTTCAGTCAGGTTATCTTCCAAGGTCATCATTGCTTCATGATCTTGGTTGATTATGAGCGTATTTTCTTCTTGTTGTCTCTTCTTGAAAGCAGTAAAGTGTTTGTCCCAATCAGTTGGGTTAATACCAATATACCTTAGGCAAATTCTGAAAGTTTGGATGAAGTCAGACATCTGCCTCTCTTCAGCTAAAATTCTTGGATCTGAAGGTTCTGGAATAGATGCTCTTTGAAGAGGGATGTCAAACTGTTCAAGCCGTACTCTAGAAGGTATTGGTAGATTTGGATATAATGCTTGTGGAGGTTCTCTTAGCGTTCTACTAGGCACTCCAGCAGAATCACTTACTCCAACAACACTTATCCAAGAAGGGAGATTTAGCGCAGAAGGAGAAGGTAAAACTTGACGCTTAGGAGGCGGAGGCTCTTGAGCTCTTGAACTAGACGCTTTCCTCTTTTTTCCTTTCTTCTTCTCTTCCCCCTTATTGCCATCATCATACTTTAGAAAATGTTCTGTAAGTAAACTTACCTGATGAGCAATCTGAGACATAGAGTCTGTGATGTCGTCCAGACGCTTGTCGAAGCGTTCCTGCAATGCGAGGAGCTTGGCGCTGGTAGCATCATTCAGAGATGTCTTTAGGGTTTCGAGGCGCTTTTCAAACTCTTCTTTTATGGCAAGTTGGTTGGCTTGAGTAGCATCATGCATTTCTTGAAAAGCTTGTCTGCACTCACCAACAGCCGCTTGAGCTGAACTACGCATATGAGCAATCTGAGCGCTCATAACGTGAGACTCAATCTTTGCTAAATCGTTTTTAATCCAGTGGAGAGATTCTTCGTTCTAATTAGCATGAGCACTGATATCCTCCAAAACAGATTTGAGCAAAGGACCGAAAGATTGACTCTTATCTGATCGAACCACTTGAGAAGCCGGTCGCTTGAACCTGGATGAGTGTTTAAGAGAGTCAATAGGAACTTGATACGCGGGATCAAAGACGGTACCTCGTACGTCAAGAGAAATATCCTCAGCAATATCATCAGCAACGAGTTCAGGAGCGTCAGGAATATCCTCTGGTTGAGATGCTTGAACTGGTTCTTCAGCAGTCGCTGGAATACTTGCAACTTCAGAAGGGGACGCTTCAACTGACTTAGCAGGCGCTTCCTCAAGCGCTGACTTTGTTTGGCAAAAGTCATCGAATTGGAAGTTCCAATTTGCTAAATCGGCATAACAAGTGGACACAGCTTCCAAAAGTTCAGTGAGTCTGGTGCTAGAAATGCAAGTACCGAAAATGAATGTGCGAAGGGGGCTATCAATGACCCGGATGTGCATGGAACCAATAATATCAAGCACATGATGCGGAAAGACTTTGGACGACGCTTGACAGATAGAGAAAATTGAATCTGGTGAGTAATTTCTGGAAAATCTAATCAAGCAGTCAGAAGGAAGAGACTTGAGACGCTGATCTTCAGGCACATAAGCAGCATAGTACTCTTCTAAATATGGATAGATCGCTTGAGCTAGTCCCTGATTTTTTTCTAGCAGTGAGAGGACAAACTCATAATGACTGAGTACCTCTTTGCGGATAGAAGGGAGCAGTGGATATCCTTGAAATGAATTGATTACTGAGCCGTTCCATTGTCTGAGATTGGCAGTGAAGTTTTTGTCGAAATGAGATAAGGGAGTCATAATCTTCACCATCAAGTTAAAGTTATCTTCGCAGTGGCTTGGAGCGAAATTTAAGCTAGTAATGTGAGTACTGCCACTGGTAGACGCTTGGGCGTTGAAATGTAGAGGGGTAATGGACAATCTGTGAAGCTCTTGACGTAGACACTGCTCAATCTGATGTCTAATGATTGGGAGCTTGAGAACAGGTCCAACTCTCTGTTGACGCTTCTTCAGGCAATACTTGGCGAAATGATGCTTCTTGACATGCATGCCTATGCCAAATAAATGGGGAGCTTGAACTAACTCTGTGAAGGTATATTGATGACCCATATACGCTTCAACCTAATTGACTTCGTTCATACAGTAGTCTGTGCCAGCTTTGACAATAGCTCTAATGCCTTCATGGTGAATATCTCTGATAGATTCAAAGCGATATCTATCAGTCTGATAGTTAGCATTCCAGACGCTATCAAAGTATGCATCAGCTTCAGTCTGGATCAAATCTGTGAGAGATTCGAGACGCTCACCGGCATGAACTGCTTTATTCTTCCATAGGTGGAGTGGATTGACCGAAGTTAGATTTTCAGGACTATTGGCAATATGAGGAAAGTGTGTGTAGCCTTCTCTGTTCAAGACTGCCTCTGATGGATTGAGAAAGCCAGGGCGAAGAGGCTCATACACACGAATATTGTAGTCTCTGAGAGCAAAACCTGTAGGCTTGCTGTAGCCATAGTCGAGATAATATGCCAGATCCACATCACATCTAGGAGTTGTTCCTCCTTGTCTATCTTGTTGAAGAATGAGAGAGGACGGTATTTAACCAGGAGTTTTTCTTTGTTGAATGGCCAGATAGTACTTCGTCTCAATTTTTGTCATCTCAGTGTTAAACACTATATCCCTAATTTTACTGTCGATATCAATCAGCAGGGCAATCTCATTCTCAGCAGCAATATATCTTTCTTCATTATAGCCTGCAAGAATGAAATCTTCTTTGAGCGCTGGGGGCATGTAGTTGATTGAATGATCAATCGTCTTCAGCGTGTCCAGTTGGAAAAAGTGCATTGGCTTTGTAACGTCTTCAGCAACGCTTTGACCTGCTGAGCGTGCCTCTGTTATAGCCAGAACAGGAATTGATGTTTGAACCTCTTTGGGAGCAGGTTCCTCAGTTTCAATTGCAGCAACTTCTGCGGCAACGTCTTTGGCAATAGCCACAACTTCTGTCATCTCAACATCTAGGTTGACGTCGGTTGTTGCTTCAGCAGCAGCTGGAACTAAAGCTGTAACACATGAACTATGCTCTATAAGAGCAGGATCTTCTACAGATGTAGGAATAGAAATGCTGTGGGAAGAAATAAACTTACCCTGAGAACTTATCTCAACAGCAATACTTTGAGCGCTTGTCTCAACAGCAACTTGAGCGCTTGGCTCAATAGTCTCAGGCTCTTCAGGAACAGGAGCAGCTCGACGCTTGCTTGTCCTGGAACGCTTAAAAATTTTCTTCACGTTGACTCCTTCAACGAGTTTGAGTGCTTGAGCGGGAGGAGCAGCAGCTGGTTCATCAAATTCAATTTGTTTAATAATCCCTTCCAGCTTTCTCCGCTTGAGAGGTAACTTGTCCTGTGCATCCTCATCAGTTTCCTCATCATCTTTTTGAGGAGCAGGAACAGCTTGTGCCTTGGGCTTTCTAGGAGCCCTCTTCTTGCTAGCAGCCGGACGCTTCACGACTTCCTCTTGAACAGGACACTCAGCCTCTTCATCAGACACTTCACGTACAGTCTAACGCTCAGAAAGTGGTTTAGCGGCACCACCAACTTTGGGAGGATTAAATAGATTGGTCAGAATCCTTTTTCCCAAAAACTTGGTCTTATTCAAGGAGAGACCAAAGGAGTAAACACAGTTTGATTTGTACAGAAGGTCACTCAAAACAAGCCCATACAGTTTATTTGGGGTGTTCAGACAGTCCCTAAACCTTCCAAAGATGTACTCACTCCAGTTGATTTGAATAGAGAGGAGTATCGCTGTCATCATCTGAAATTGCGTGGGGTTGAACCTATCAAAAGTGCCCACTCTGCATTCAATAATCTTACTGCAGAAATCAACCAACAGACGGTATTGTGATACCATATCTTTCTTTTCAAAGTACTGGGTGTAGGGTACACCATCATAGGCCCTCATAATCGTCCATGCTTCCTTGATTTGTGCCAGAGTAATACTGTCCAGTGCATCACCCTCATTGGGAAGGTTGAAGTTCTTGGCAATGGATGCAGCAGACAACACAAATTCCCTAGGTGCCTCCTTCTTGGTCATAGGAAGAAGACAAGAGATAGACTTCTTATCCTCCGAGAGTTTAGCAGTCCTCCAGAAAGTGTCAACCTCCGTCGGAAAGAAATATGAATATTGTGTTAAGAAATTCTTAAGCCCGGCCTTTGTAATAGTGTCCATCATGTCATGCAGGTTGATCTGGGGTTGATCATATAGGAATTTCCAGTCGACAACAAGGCCTTTAGTAACCTTGATGATAGGCTTGGCAGAAGTAGACGAAGCTTTCTTTGGTGCCATTTTTGAAAATAGAGTGAATTGAGATTTTCTTTTGCTTTGAGAGAGAGAGAGAGAGTAAAATTTGCAGAAATTTTGAGTAATAGTGAATGATTTTTCTGCAGAGATTGTTTTAAATGACACAGTAAAGAGATTTTGAAACTTGTGTTCTCTCATCTCTTCAAGATTTAAACACGTGTAAAGTTATTTTAATCTCAGCCATAAATTCATTAACTGCGGATGCGAGTTTTGTGTAAGAGAGAGAAGTTACATTTGGTAATTCCCATATATAAAGATTTGACATCCGAGTTAAAATTTTAAAAAAAACGTTTGGCATTTTCAGAGTGTAGCACACGCGCCTGATGGTACATTGACACGTACACAAACACGTGTTATCTCTGAACCGTCATTTAAAAAAAATTTGATTACCCACCAGTTTGATGTGATAGATGCGTGCAAGTAGAGTACAAAATAGACTTTTGAGTCTACCCACTTCTTCAAGAAGCTTGTAAAATTTATGCATGACTTTTAAAAACATTTTTATATTAAGTGTTGAATGGAATTGGTTCAACGCTTAACTGATACCACTGGTTGATATATCATTAGAAAATTAGACGCTTAGGATTGAAAAGTCTTTTTATGTTTGAGTGTCCAATATTTTATGCATAAGTAATGCTGAGCGTTGATGATCATGCATCTAAAAATTTTGATCATTGACGCTTGCAGTTATGGTCAAGTACAACTTTAAGGTTCCCCCTAAATTTGATAGCTCGTACCAATAAAAAAAACTTCTTTTAGACATAAATCAAGTGGATTCCCCCTAAATTATATGTCTAATAAAGTATGATGCAGAATGATTAAGTGTTTAAATCAATCATACCTAATTCACTTCTCAAAGTGAGAAAACATTGTTTGTTGAGCGCTTTGGTGAAGATATCTGCCAATTGTTTGTCAGTTCCAATGAAGTGCATGGAGAGATCTTTCTTTTGAACGTGGTCATGAAGAAAATGGTATCTAATGTCAATGTGTTTGGTTCTGGAATGAAGAACAGGGTTTTGAGTCATGGCTAGAGCGCTTTGGTTGTCACAATGAATGGGGGTTGGTCATAGGATTATTCCATAATCTCTAAGTTGTTGCCTCATCCATAACACTTGTGCACAACAACTTCCTGTAGCTACATACTCAGCTTCGGCTGTGGAGGTAGCTATGGATTGTTGTTTCTTACTATGCCATGAAACTAACCTATCACCTAGAAATTGACATGTACCACTAGTACTCTTACGATCTATTTTGCATCCTGCAAAATCTGCATCTGAGTAACCAATTAGTTCAAAAGGAGAGTCCCTTGGATACCATAAGCCCACATTTTGTGTGCCTTTTAGGTATTTAAGGATCTTCTAGACAGCAATTAAGTGTGACTCTTTAGGATCAGCTTGAAATCGTGCACACATGCATACCAAAAACATAACATCAGGTCTACTGGCAGTAAGTTAAAGAAGTGATCCAATGATACCTCTATAATTAGTGATATCAACTTTCTTTCCACTTTCATCTTTATCTAACTTAAGCGTTTGGCTCATTGGAAGTATTGAATATGATGCATTTTCCATACCAAATTTCTTAATCATATCTCTTGTATATTTAGCTTGGTTAATAAATATTCCATTAGGGAGTTGTTTAACTTGTAATCCTAAGAAAAAAGTTAATTCACCCATCATGCTCATTTCAAATTGTTCTTGCATCATTTTCGAAAATTTCTCACACAGACGCTTGTTAGTAGAACCAAATATAATATCATCAACATAAATTTGGACTAAGAGAGTATCTTCGTCACTGGTGATTTTAAATAACGTTGTATCAACACTGCCTTTTGAAAAGCCTTTACCAATAACGAAGATAGAGAGAGTGTCATACCATGCTCGGGGTGCTTGCTTAAACCCATAAAGTGCTTTGTCTAGCTTGTAAATAACGTTGTATCAACGGTGCCTTTTGAAAAGCCTTTACCAACAAGGAAGATAGAGAGAGTGTCATACCATGCTCGGGGTGCTTGCTTAAACCCATAAAGTGCTTTGCCTAGCTTGTAAACCATACCCTTACCATGATTGTTGATGAATCCCGGTGGTTGCTCCACATATACTTCTTCTTGGAGTTTACCATTCAGGAAAGCACTCTTCACGTCCATCTGATACACCATGAACTTGTTAAACGCTGCATACGCTAGAAACATGTGGATTGCTTCAAGACGGGCAACAAGAGCGTATGTCTTATCAAAATCAATACCCCCTTCTTGGCAATATCCTTGAGCTACGAGTCTGGCCTTGTTCCTTATCACAATGCCATTTTCATCCATCTTGTTTCTATAAACCCATCTAGTCCCAATAACTCCTTGGTGAGTTGGCCTTGGTACTAGCGTCCAAACCTTATTTCGTTCAAACTGATTAAGCTCTTCTTGCATGGCTTCAATCCAACTTGGATCACTTAGCGCTTCATCCACTTTCTTAGGTTCCATTTGAGATAGAAAGCTTGCGAACATAGCCTCATTGAATGTAGCGGCTCTAGTCCTAACAGGCGCTCCAATATGTCCAATAATCTGCTCAGGTGGATGATCACGCAGCCATAGTCTATCTGGTTGGAAAGGGTTAAGAGGTTGAATAGGCGCTTGACGGTCAGACGCTTGACTACCTTCTTGCGTAGGCTCTTCAAGTTCACAAATCCTTGTTTGCTCTTGATGATCACTCTCTTCATGATCATCAGCATTTCTTACATAATTATCCACAGTAACCTCACGAGTAATCGTAGGAGGTGGCACTGAGATCTCATCATCGTCGTCACTGTCATCGTTAATGGTGATCTTAGACACTTGATGACATAGATCTTCAACTCCTACATCATTTATATTAACCATACTCGGTTCTTGGTTAGCATCATCAAAAACAACATGAATAGATTCATCAACCTTCGTTTGATCTTATTTAGGATGCGAAAATTCTTTCCGTTCTTGGCGTAGCCTAGAAAGATTCCCTCATCCGTTTTAGGATCAAATGTCTTTAAGCTTTGGGATTCATTATTATGGATAAAGCATTTAGAACCAAAGACGTGAAAGTATGAAACATTTGGCTTACGTCCCTTCCATAGTTCATATGGAGTTTTCCCATGCTGTTTGTTGATCATGCAACGATTTTGAGTGTAACATGCAGTGTTGATTGCTTCAGCCCAAAACCTAGGAGCAAGCTTGGATTCTGCTAACATTGTCCTAGCGGCTTCCTTGAGCGTTCGGTTCCAGCGCTCAGCAACACCATTTTGTTGGGGAGTTCTGAGAGCAGAATACTCATGATGTATTCCATTCTCTGCACAAAACTTCTCAACAATCTTGTTAGTAAACTCAGCACCGTGATCGCTTCTTATTCTTGCAACTTTAAGATTTTTCAATATTTGAAGTTGTCGAATAAGCGTTGTTAACTTGTCACATGTCTCATCTTTGGATGAAAGAAATTCCACCCAAGTAAATCGAGAGAAATCATCTACTATCACCAAAGTATACTTTTTATTGCTGACACTGATCATTTGAATAGGTCCAAACAAATCCATGTGAAGTAGTTCAAGTATTCTAGAGGTAGATAGATGAGGTTTTCTCTTGAACGATGACTTAACTTGTATACCCATTTGACAAGCGTCACAAAGGCGATCCTTATGAAATGGTCCATTTGGTAATCCCTTTACAAGATTTTGACTTATAAGCTGAGAGATTGTCTTAAAGTTGAGGTGATTCATTTTTCTATGCCATAACCAACCCATTTTAGATTCATTTTTAGCAACAAAGCATGTTGGGTTGTTATCAACTGTTGAACCCCAATCTACCAAATATATGTTGTTAGTTTTTTTACCCTTCAATTTAGTAGACTTAGTCTTAGCGTCATTTATATAGCCACAGTCGCTTGAGAATATGACTTCAAAGCCTTTATCACAAAATTGACTTATGCTTAATAAATTGTGCTTTAGACCCTCAACATAATAAACATCACTTATCATGATGTTCCCCCTATGCACAGTACCTATACCTTTGGTTTTACCTTTGGAGTTGTCACCAAATACAACTTGAGGACCATTGGCAGCTCGATAGTTGATCAGAAGATCCTTGGAACCAGTCATGTGCCTTGACGATCCACTATCGAAGTACCACACAGATGTATCGGCTCTAGTTGTAGGTACCTGCAATCAAAAGGGAAGTTCTATTTCTGTTCAGGTACCCATTGTTGCTTGGGTCCTTTAACATTAGTAACATTGTTAGTTTGAATTAGAACTTGAGGAACCCATATTTTGCTAGTCTTCATTGTAGGAATACTGGCCTTCTTGGGTTTCACATTATGTTGTGTGTGCTTTTTGGGTGTATAATAATATCCTCGATTATAATAGTAGCCATAATCATAGTCATAATCATAATCATCATAGTATCGATAATATGATCTTGACTGTCTTGGATATTGACGCTGGTATTTTCTTGGCGCTGGCTTGGGTTGCATTTTTGGTGCTGGACGCTTAGAGCTTGATTCACAGTGGTCAGACTTATCTTTAGCCTTTTGAGCGTTTGGATAAACCCGTCTTTGTGAATCATTTGCCTTAGCCTTACCCTTGCCTGAGTCACTTTGGCTTTCTCATTTGGCCTCTTACCATTGTCGCTAGGTTCATTTAGCGTTTGACTTTTTGACCTTTTCTCAACAAAGATAACACCCTTTCCTTTGTTCTTTGCCGTAACATTAGATTTATTAGGTTGTTTACCGAGTTTATCGCATCCTAAACCGGTCTTTTCACCAAATAATCTAGTTACTTCAGTCACATTATCCAACTTTCTAGAAGCTTTTGATAATGATGAGATGTGCTGCTCTGATTTAGCAAGTCTAGCGATCAAATCAGCTTCTCTCTTGACTATAATATCAAGATCGCTTTTTAATTGAATGATCTCACTCTCAAGTGATTGGTTCTGCTCAATGCATTGTGGCTGAACTTTTAACTCTGCTTTGAGCGTTGCTTTATCTCTTGTGAGTGATGAGATAATAGCGAGATTGTTTTGATATATTTTGGCAGTTTCTTGACATTCATTGTAGTATTCTTTGACTTTGTCAAGTAATTCATCATAAGAGAGAGGAATAGATAATTCATTGATTACCTCAGGAGACGCTTCATCATCTCTGGCCATGAGACATATGAGCGTTGAGTCATCTAATGGCTCATCATCATCACTACTCTCCTCTGATGATTCTAAATCTTCAAGTGCGGATGCTGGTTCTGATTCCGCTAGCAAACCTTGTTGACGAAGATTGCTCCTGAATTGGTTTCTATCCAAGTAATCCTGCCTTGAGGGCTTGGATACATTTGGATAAGGGCAATTTACCTGGTAGTGCCCTGGTTTCTTGCAATTATAACAAAGATTAGTTTTCATGTTTTGTTCATTTGTTAACCTTGCAATGTGTCTTTTTGAGACCATTGGAGCTGAGAGATTTTGAGTAGACGCTTGGTATTGAGCAGGCGCTTGGGGTGAAAGAACAGAATATTGAGGCACTTGAAACTGTTGTTACACCGGAGAAGGCGCTTGATATGAACTCTGTCCTTGATTATTGAAACCTTTTCCTTTCTTTTCATATCTCAAGAACTTTCTGAATCTATTCAGCAAAGCCAACTCCTCTTCCTCATTGATATCTAAATTCTTTCCTTTATTACTCGATTTGCCTTTAATTGATGCTATAAGCGCTCCAGATTCAATCACTGGACTACTCACAACATCACTAGCAGAATTCAACTCAAACTCAAATGCTTTGAGCTCTGAAAAGGCGTCTTCTAGAGTTAGGAGGTCCAACATATTTGATTCTCTCATAGCAGTTGTCTTCATCAAGAATTTACTTGGTAAACTTCTAAAGATCTTAACCACCATTTCCCGATTCTGTAAATCCATTCCCAATGATGTAAGTTCTGTAACCAGAGCTGTAAATCTTATGTCTAATTGCTCTAAAGTTTCATTGGGTATCATCTTAAATCCGTTAAACTTTTCCTTGGCAATGGAAAGTTTGTTCTCTTTAATCTGAGCTGAACCACCACAAATTGTAGCCAACTTATCCCATATTTCTTTAGTGGTTTTGCACGATTTGATCTTGTTAAATAGGTTGTCATTATCACCAATAGCCGTATACAGAGCATTCCGACCAACATTGTCCAAATTTGATCTTCAACGCTCATCTGGAGACCATTCTTGCTTCGGTTTTTCAACGTAACCATCTGGAGTGTCTTCCGTGGCTCCAGGCGCTCTTGTGATAACTTTATATATTTTGATTGGCCCATCTAAAATAATATCACACATGTCATCATCACAAGAGCAGAGATATGTAAATGCTTTGACTTTCCATGTGTCAAAATTTGACTGAGTCAGTTTAGGAACTTTAGCAAATGCCATTTTTAAAATCTAAAGCAACTAAGTTTGAAAAGGATCTAAACAAGCAGTTATGGTTGGAAATTTTAAAATTTCAACTTTAACTGCTCTGATACCACTTGTTGGTCCCAAGTGGCATACGAAAGGGTCTAGAAGGGGGGGGGGGTGTTGAATAGACCCTGAAGTCTTTTTCGACTTCAAAAAGTTTCGTATTAAAATGGTTTTGGACGCTTGAATTGTAGACGCTTGACTGAGCGTTTACTTGAAATATAGACGCTTAGGCTAAGCGTCTGATGAAGACTGTTTTTAGAAAGTTAACTTAGACTTCAAGATTTGAATACTTTAACCAAGTAGGTTTAAGCGTTCAGTTCTTTAATCAATGTTAGCACAGCGGAATGATTTTTGTAGTCTTCTTTTTAAAAGCTTTAGCGTCACAGAAAGTGTATTTAGTTGTTTAGCGTTTGATTAAGTTTTACTTGATCAGTTTATGATATGACAATATGAAAAACTGAATGTAAAGTAAAGAACACAATATTTGTAAGGTTCGTTGGGTGGTGTAATCCCAACTACGTTCTTCTTCTCCTTGAACACTTGGAGGCAATCCACTAAAATGATTCTCAAAGAATCACACAGAATCTTCTACAAATTAGGGAGAGATGGATGTCGATGACTTGAGCTCCTTGATTACACAGATTTATGCTCCAAATCACTCCAATCCCCTTGCTTCTTTCACCCAGAAATACTGCAAGTATCGAACTTCGACTTCACACAGATCGCAAGGCTTGGATAGGGATTTTTCTAAAAGATTTGTTTGATTTTGATAAAGTTCAAACAACTAGGAATATCTCAGTAGTAATGTGGGTTTCTCTGAAAAGAATGTTTAAGATATTGGTTGACTGTCTTAGGAATTGAAAAAAAGCAAAGAGAATGTTTTCTTGAAAATTCTGGCTTTTCTGAGAGTTTAAGGAATGAGACTTCAATGCAACAGCAATTTGGCTTGGAAATCAAATGTTATGTGTGTTTGGCTTGTTGTTGAAGTCCTATTTATAAGCATTCTTGGAGAAAGTGTCCGTTTAACACATGCACGAGCGCATGTCTCTCACTTCCGCGAGTGAACAACTTTTGTCCTTTTTCCTGAAAATCTGCTGCACAAAGTTGGTGCTGCAGTCTATGAAATGTTGACAGTGCAATAGGGTGGCTTCTCCGTACGTCTGAAAGTGCTTATCACATTTAATGCTCTTATCAGCATTTAATGCATTTGAATTAAATGCCCGTTGGCACTTAATGCATTGAGAATATTTGCATTAAACTCCTTCTGGACTTAGAAATAAATTCAGGTGAAATCAGTCATTGATAGACGTTTGTTCATCCTTGAATCACTTCTGTCCTATAAGGTGACGCTTGATGTAGCTGGTCATTCTAGACGCTTGGAATCTTCATCTTTTTTCAGACTTCAGGCGCTTGAGTCTTCAAACTTTACTTCTGATAAACTCACTCAGAACATATCAGAGGCTCAGTCTAAGACAACTTAACCTAACAATCTAGAATAAAAATAAAACAAAGCCTATTACAAATCTAACGCTTCAAAGCTAAAATCAAACTTACATAGTTTGGGGTCTTAACAAGAAGTCCTAATTGTCATCATCAAAACATCTAACATGAAATTCCTAACACTATGGAATCTCAAATCCACAAGGATTACTCTTACACTACATGAGTATAGGAAGTTTCAGATTCGATTGGGATTCCATTTCAAGAAACTTCCACGGGTTGTTCAGATTACCTATTTCCCAACTAGGAGACCTCATACATGAACTGGCTTTCACTGTGCCAGTACTTATGGAACAGATACACTCCTCAAACAGTATGCATCGTACAAGCAAGTCTCTTGGGTTCATCAATCCCTTCATCTTGATGAACCCTTTCACGACTTGGAATAGTTTTAAGGATGACAGCCTTAGAGACATATTCCATCATCGCCATACCCGTTGCACGATGATGTCCCATAGCTATCTGTGATCTTACGGGACTTTATTCTAAGCATATATATTTTAGAATAAAGAATGTCAATATAAAGGTTTGGCTTTATTACAATTCGGCTTCCATGGACTTAACTCGAGAATTGTGCCCAAATAATTGGCGCACCGGACACTAACTCCGACAACTTCACACTCGCCAAGAGCCAATTGCCCATGTACTTAAGGCTCACTCTCCTAGATATCCATCTAGTACTTTTGACTCGAGGGATTTTGGTGATAGTGGATTTGCTATATTATTTTCGAGTGCACACGTTTCACTCGAACATTGCCTCTTCCACTAATCTTCCTGATCATGTGGTATCGCTTCTTACGTGTTTGGATTTTTGATGAGACCTTGGCTTATTTGCTTGCGCAACGGCCCCATTGTTATCACTGTACCCAGTACTTGATCAACAATGAATGAAACCACTCCCACTCCAAATCCAAATGTCCACGTCTAAAGATCAACAACTTTTCAGTTCGTTGTCTTCAAAGGTGGTTCTACGGTAGTGGATTGCTTGAACATATTCCAGCTTACCGCTCCACCATTCAAGTCATCCTCACTAAGGTTCGTCCATCATGGCTACATACACCACGTATGTATCCCATATCAGGTCTCATACCCCTTCTACATGGCAGGTCATCAAAAATTCCTTACCTGGAGTCTCTCAACCCGTCATTTGAGGATACTTACAAAAATTAGAATTCAACCAAAGGTTGTCTACAAACAAAATCAGAGTCTCTAAGGCTGTGTTTGGTTGTGATTTCATTTTTATTTTCATCTGGAAATGAAATACACACTTTATACTGTTTTTAAGTGAAAATATTCTCATTTTCATTTTCGTTTTTACGTTCCCAATAAATTTTAATTATTTTTTTATAATTACATTTCACATCATTTTTCTCTATCATTTTTCTCTCACTACCTTCTTATCACTTTTCTCTCACTTTCTTATCTCTTTTCTCTATCATCTAATTCAACACTTTTCATCTAATGATTACTTTTCAATCATTTCTCACATCACAATCACCAATTTCAACTATTTTAAAAAACACAATGAAACACACCTACTTTTTTCACTTTTCTTATACAAAAATAAAAAATCTTATTCTCCTATATATTTTTAAAAATGATGGGTTGAAAATAAATTGAAAACACATCCAAACAGAGCTTAAGTGCTCTATTTCCAATTCTCCATGCCTTGTAATAATTGTATCTTTAATTTACTCGTACTTAGGTCTGTTTATTATTTATTATTTTCCATATTGTGTCCGTATCCCTCTACCTGTACCCGTGTTAAACAGCCATAATCCACTTTTTTAGAAATTCTTCTTTCTCTTAAAGATATATATAGATAGATAAATATGATTTTTATTTGCAATGAAACTGCGAGGAATGTGGTTACCCACCCTTTTGCCAGCTACTGAAGAAAGCTTTTCGATTATTAAATTATCTTTCAGTGAGGAAAAGTACACGAAAAAAAAAATCTGGTGGTTTGAATAGGATCCTCTTAATTATTCCATGGACTAAACCATTTGACTAATCATTTGGTAAACAAAACCAAATAAGAATTTATTGAACAGGTCGACCGTACTCTGAACTATCTACCTGCCATTTCCAGCAAAGCCCACCTACAATAGTGGAGTTGTTCCTGCTAGTTAATTAAGAGAAATAAATAAAAATTACACAATATATTTAAGGACCTAATTGAACTGCAGCAAGCCAAGAAATATATATATCTGTATATGTATAAAAAACAAACATAATTATATCTTTGTGTGGATGCTATTTCAGATAAAAAAGAAAAAATTAGTTTTGTGGTGGAAGAGAAATTGGAAGAAAAAAACTAAAAAAAAAAAACATAAAAACAATTCCTGGCAATTTTTATTTCTAAAGTTTAAAAGAATAGTGAAATCTTGTTCAATACAGCCCTTGTCATGAAACATAATACACAAATTAAGAAAATTCTAATCCAGACCTGGCTTGGCCGCGCCCAAGTGTATTTCACAAAGAGAGTGTATTACATTTGCCATATAATTGGTAAGTTATTTTAAAAAATACATATGGGTTTGGTCGAGCCGGGAGCAGACTAGAATTTCCCCACAAATTAAGCCAACACAAATTAATACAGCAAAAAGAATGAAAAAATAAATTGTCACAATTTCCTATATATATATTTCTACAGTATTTCTACATCCCTTTTCATCTATCCAGCCATATTTTTGATCTTGATAGAAAAATAAAAAATACAAAGAATTTTGTTTTTATAAGGTAAAGGAGCTAGCCCTTACACGTACAGAGATAATGAAGTACGTACTAATGAACTGCTGTAATGACTCTTTCTCTCATTGTTCTGGAGTGCATCAATCCTTTATTAATTCTTCGTGGTAACAATTTCGACCAAAACCCTTTTTTCATACTAATCTTCTTCCCATTATCATCATCATCAATAATATTATGATCTTCCTCTTTTGTTCTTTGCAAGACGAAGGCCATTGACCTACTCTTTTTGAGTACATTTTGGCCGAAAACCCTCATGGATTTCCTCCTAGCTTCGGAGTCATCTGAAGACGAACACGAAGAGACATCTGAAGATGACAAAGAAGAAAGATCGGAAGAAGAAGAAGAAGATGGAGATTTTGCAGCTTTTGAAGAGCCACCAATATTAGAATTTGATAATTGTAAGAGTTTTTCACTTACACAAATGGAGCAAACTCCAGGGGATTGCCTGTGTTTGGGGTGCTTTTTGCAGAGTGCATTAGCAGCCTTGGATCTAACTACTAATGCTTTGGTCTTTCGTTTCCAAGGTTCCATCTCTGTGTGTGATTTTCGCAATATATGAATGTATATATATATAGAGAGAGGGGGGTGGGGGGCAGATAGGTGGAAATATTTGCATTGGGTATTTCCATGAGGGTTCATGTGAGGTTCATAGGGTGCTTCAGAAAAATAGCTTTCTTGACGGTTTGTGAGATTTGAAAAGTCCATTATATTGTTGAGGGAATGAGGACTCAATGCACGGTTGGATGTACCCTTAGGTCTGGTCTAGGGTCTATCTACAATTTAATAATAATCTTGTCAAGCTGTCCTTCTTTTTGAAAAGTTTGCATAATTTTTTAATTTACTTGGACAAGACTTTTAAGATCCTAAATTTTTATTTTTTAATTTACAAATACACGATAAATTGTATATGTTATTTAGGAAAATGGCATATTGAAAAATACTTATATATATAGTGAGGGACGGAGCCAAAATTTTGACTAATACGAGATCAAAATATAAAAAAATATAAATTTTTAATATTTATTTATATCCACATTTTTTCCAATTATTTTAAGATAATCAAATATTTGTACTTAATACTAACAAAAACCAAAGTACGAGATATAAACATTGGAACACAAAGTTGTTTGAAGATAAAAAATGGGAAGCAAATATAATTCAAGAAAATATAAAACTCAAAACTATGCAAATCACAGCTAAATGAAATATAAGAAAATTGCATATTGTACCCCTATGAAACACGAAACTTGCACAAGAGGCCTTTTTTAAACACGGGGAGATTTCATGCACGTTTCGTGTTTCACATAGGTATAAAATGTATTTTTTCATAAAATATAGTACTAATCTATTTAATAAATATTGTAACTTTGGACATTATAAACTGTGGTGCTCGACATTTCATTTCATCGGACTCGTTAAAGACCAAGTCAATATTGAAAGTTTGAGTTCTCAATATAAACTAGTAATGAACTAACTATTCACAAGATTATCTTTCGTCTTATTATGCAATCTCGTCTGGTCAATGTTCATACTTGAAAATGTGCGCTCTGGTTGTAGTAAAAACCGAGTCAAAATAAACCAAATCTATCTACAAAATAGTAATTTGTTGTCTCCGGCTCTGTCTTTGACAATACTTGGCCAAATGCCACTAAAAAATGTAACAACGTTACTGCAGTAGATTGAACTTTCTGTTTAGAAAATATTAATAAATCTCTATTCTCTAGTAAGGCAGTACTTGCCACCCCCTCTTAAACCCATCAAATACATTATATATATATATATATATATATATATTTATATATATACATATATATATATATATTATATAACGATACATTTAAACACATGACACAACTTGAAATCTTCTATCTTCTTCTCTCTTTTTTTCCCACTACATATATCTGTTTATCTTCAACTTTCCTCTTATCAAAAAATTTCAAATTGTTTTAAGATGCTCATCATGCATTTGTTGGAATCCAATATCAAATAAATATTTAATTCCTCGTGATCTAGCACGAATTTTACCCCACACTATTTCGATCAAGATGGCCTCGAATACGTACCAAACAACACGTTCCCTAGAATATAGACTGCGCTCGGACGATATCGAGTTGCCTACGTACCTTTTCAGGATCAAGTCTAAACGTAGTTCAAGTAAAGATGTTGGATTCGTTATGGTTCGTATATCGAAGAACTCTCTTATTTGTATTTTAGGATCGTACTCTTAGGTCTCCGAATAATTCAAGCAATACGATGGATGGTTCGTGATATTTATTGCTCCAATTATCCGTCCCTGAATCTCCATAAATGACGGTATTTATAGAGTTTCCTTCTGCACTGTAGAGTGAATGACTGATTAGACGTCTTGCCTGCGGATCCCTTACACGTGTGTTTGATGGGTGGCACAGATTCGACCTTCATCAGGTCGGGCCATGGACCGACCCTACCCGAATAATAATAACACGCGGATCTTGGAGTGTAATACAAATAATATTGTTTTAGGGACCGGACATAAAACCCACCTCGTTTCCTCATATACGAGGCAATATTTTAGTCTAACGACCCAATGAATACAAGGTGACGAATATTAAATCTCCAAGTAGTATTTTGGTATATCATTAAGTACCCCACTTTGTGAGTGATGGGGAAATTAATTTCAATTCCTTGACCCACGACGGACGAAGTACAAATTAATGCAACTGTTACCTTTTTTGGGCATTTATTTCCTTGTTTTTATCTTTAATTATAATTCATCCCCTCCAATCATTACATTGCAGCCGTTTTTCGTCATTAACTCTGACACGCCGTTTCCCGAGAGACGTGCCTGATCTGTCGCTCTGTCCTTTCAAATTTCGAGAGACGCAAGTTGAATTCGAAACGTCACGTCTCTCCACCATTGGATACAACTTTTAACTAGTTGATCTGGACCGTTGATTTCAAATATCCCCCTAATATATATATGCAGGACTTACCCTTCATTTTGAATTTTTACTTTCCACAAGCCTTGAATTACAGGAGTAAAAAGTTGCACAGCTTCTTCCGGCGTTCTTGCTACTCGAAGATCATCTTCTAATTCAAATCCGAATTTTCTCCACTCGCTAGGTATAAGCTTCATCTCTCTCTCTCTCTCTCTCTCTCTCTCTCTTTTATTTATCCAATACCTTGCATGAGTACCTCCGGTGTGGGTGCCTCACCCCGTGTCTCTGACGAGGAAAATGAGACCACCTCGTCTGATCATAGCGAGTCAGATAGTAGTTCTAGTAGTCCCGAGACATCCCCTGAACCCAATGTAAAAGATCCACCCCCGGCTATTGAGCCCGAGTCTCCTGACGTTCCCCCTCCATATCCAAATCTCGAGGGAGACGAGGATGTTAATTCCCAGTTATTTCCTGATATGGATAGGGCTCGTAGAGAAGTCCCTTGGCTAGGTTATTCCTCAATTTTGACCGCATCGAATATTGCCGACATTAGGGCTAGATATCATATCCCTTCTGACTATCGTACTATAGTCCCCAACGAAAGTGATAGAATACATCGTCCCCCCGTAGGGTTTCGCACCATACACGTGGCCCATCTTGCTTCAGGGCTTAGGTTTTCTCCACATCCTGCCATAGTAAACATTCTTCTCTACCTTTGTTTGAGCCCCACTCAATTGCTTCCAAATTCTTATAGGCATATAATTTTTTTCATAGTCATAATGAGAATGTACGGAGTTCATCCGAACATCAAAAACTTCAACGGTTTTCTATCCGTGCATCGAAGCACTCAATCTAAGGAGGAAGGCTTTTTCTTCCTTGCACCCCAGCGTCATTGTCGTCTGCAGTCTCGAACCCAATCTTCCTTCGGAGACTGGAAGAAAAAGTTTTTCTTCATCGCTCCACCGTTAAATGAACCTTGGAATGTACCTCGTCCGTGGGGTATGGACCTCGTTGACTTAAGCAACGTCGGTCGACCCACCATATCTCGACGAACTTTAAAATGTATCCTCAAACGGCTATTCAAGCCCGAGGTCGTGATGAGTGAATCAGTGCTTGTCACGTGTGGGCTAAGTAGCGCCAACGTGCCCATCGTCGAGAATCTTGGTAAAAACTTGTACTCGTATTTCGTCATTTACTATACGTCGTAATATATAATATATTTTATATATAGTATCTCTAATATTTATTCTTGTCTTCATTCGTAGCAATGGAAGAGAGACAGGCTCGTCTGGACAAAAGAGCTGTTATTGCGGCTGAGGCGGCTCAGCGAGCAGCTGCTGCGGCTGGCCGAGGTACTGGCCGGGGTCGCGGCCGCAGGCGAACTCAGGGGCAACCCGCACTAAGAATTGGTGAACCCCAAGACCAAGGGACCACTTGTGCCCAACCGCCACGCACCACCACAACTGCACCTTGTCCTCCTCGAAGCACAGGCCCTACAAACGACTCAGCGGGCGAGGAGGGCTCTCTCGTTCGTCGACGACGCTCCAAGCCGGTCAGGGAGCTAACAAGTGCTCCCTACGGTCGTCCAGAGAAGTGTCCTCATCAAGAGGGTACTTCCCAGGCCACTCCAGCAGTGCCTGCATCGTCGACCCCTCAAGCTGAAACAACCGACGAGCCTGACGCTCATGATTACGACCTGCTCAACCAGGCCGAGTCTCTACTACTTAAAGACTACCTTGACTGTGAGGTTACTGAATGCGCCCCTCAACGACCCGACAAACAACCACTTATCCAAGATTGGCATATATACTCCGACAACAGCATAATCAAGGATCCTAGAGGCAATACTGCGATTGAATTATTTCATCGCACGCTATTGCCCAGGGACAAGGCTGTTATCCTCGATCAGCCTCATCCAGTTGTCGAGAAGCAAGCAGCTCAATGTCTCGAAAGGGTACATCAGTTATTAGTCATAATAGTTCGATATTTTAAATACCTCGATTTTTATAACTTCGTTTGACATTTTATCTTTTCAGACGAAACTCTTAATACACCAATTGTCCCTGAACAATTCGAGCTTGAAGGAGGTCTTAAGAATTTGGAAGCAATTGAGTGGGGCTCAAACGAAGGTAGAGAAGAATGTTTACTATGGCAGGATGTAGAGGAAACCTAAGCCATGAAGCAAGATGGGCCACATGTATGGTGCGAAACTCTATGCGGGGACGATGCATTCTATCACTTTCGTTGGGGACTATAGTACGATAGTCAGAAGGGCTATGATATCTAGCCCTAATGTTGGCAATATTCGATGCGGTCAAAATTGAGGAATAACCCAGCCAAGGGACTTCTCTACGAGCCCTATCCATATCAGGAAATAACTGGGAATTAACATCCTCGTCTACATCGAGATTTGGATATGGAGAGGGAACGTCAAGAGACTCGGGCTCAATAGCCGTGGGCGGATCATTTACATTGGGTTTGGGGGATGTCTCGGGACTACTAGAACTACTATCTGGCTCGCTATGATCAGACGAGGTGATCTCATTTTCCTCGCTTCGTCATTGACGAACCATCCACATGCAATAGCCATGGTTTTTCTAGTTCTGCTATGGCCACTTCAAGGGCTGACTCCGTCGTCATCTCAACAACGAAGTCTGCTATTATCTGTGCTTTCACCGCCGCCCGACTTCTATACTCAATGTTAAATTCTCCCAACTCAATGGCCCATTTTATGAGTCTTCCCGAAACATCGGGCTTTGCCAACACCTGCTTCAGTGGCTTGTTCGTTAGTACTACAATGTGATGGGACTGAAAGTATGGTCTTAACTTACGGGCGGAAGTTACTAGAGCAAGTGCCCATTTTTCAATCTCCAAATAATTCAATTCAGCCCCTTGGATCAGCTTACTGACGTAATATACTGGTTTGTGTTCGTTTTCGACCTCTCGGACCAAAACTGCACTAATGGCTGCTAAAGAAACAGCCAAGTACAAGAATAGAGGCTCCTCGAAGACAGGTTTTGTTAACAACGGGGGGGGGGGGGGGGGGGGGGACTAAGTATTCTTTAAGCTCTTGGAAAGCTTTTTCACATTCTTCTGTCCACGTAAAGTTTTTTACCTTTCGTAGGATTTTGAAAAATTGAAGTCCTTTATCAGCCGATTTAGATATAAATCTATTCAGGCTTGCCATTCTCCCCGTCAGTTTTTGTACGTCCTTCACACTTGATGGGGATTTCATATTTAAAATGGCCTCGATTTTTTCAGGATTGGCCTCAATACCTCGTTCAGTTACCATATATCCCAAAAATTTTCCCCTTTGAACTCCGAAGGTACACTTATTAGGGTTTAATTTCATTCCGTATCGTTTCATTATTTCAAAAGATTTCATCGAGTGACTCAAATGGTCCGATTCGTCCACAGATTTGACGAGCATATCGTCAATGTAGACTTCCATGGTCTTTCCTATCTCGTTCTCAGACATCGAATTGACCAATTGTTGATATGTGGCTCCGGAGTTCCGAAGTCCAAACGGCATCACATTATAACAATATACACCTCGTGCCGTGACGAAGGAGGTTTTCTCCCTATCTTCTTCTGCCATCATAATTTGATTGAAACCTTGATAGGCGTCCATCATGCTTAACAACGCACAACCTGTAGTTGAATCTACTAATAAATCAATACGAGGCAAAGGATAAGGATCCCGAGGGCAAACTTTGTTTAGATCAGTGAAATCAGTACACATGCGCCACTTGTTTCTGACTTTTGGTACAAGAACTACATTGGCTAGCCATTCAGTAAATTGAATTTCATTTATATAGCTTACTTCTAGCAGCTTCTTCACTTCTTCTTCAATAATGGAGTCTCTGTCAGGGCCGAAATTTCTTCATTTTTGACGAACTGGTTTCGCCTCTGGGTCAACATTCAAACGATGCACTATCACCTCGGGATCAATGCCTTGGAAGTCGGCAGCTTTCCACGCAAAAATATCAGTGTTAGCTTTGAGAAATTTTATCAGTTTTGATTCCATCGTAGGACTCAACTGCCCCCCAATTCTCGTAGTTTTCTCTGCATCACCTTCAAAAAGTTGAACTGTCTTGTGTTCCACAGGCTGCACCCTCGTGTCCACCCCCTTCTGCTTCTTATCCCACTGCTTCATCAATATAGCGGCATCCTCGTCAATGACATTTACCCTCGTAACCTCTCTTTTCCTCTTCTTGCTCGAGTTTGGCACTAACGAGGTAGTGTAACAGTCTCGAGCTTCCAACTGATTGCCCCTCACTTCACCTATACCATCCCTGGTTTTAAACTTCATTTTCAGGTGAGGAGTCGATACTACAACCCCAAACATATTTAACATCAGCCTACCCACAATCATGTTATAAGCAAAAGGGGTATCTACCACCAAAAACGTTACGCGCAATGTCCTCCTCCTCGGAGCCGACCCCAGTGATACATCAAGTTCAATTGAACCTTTCGGCATAATCTGTGACCTAGTGAACCCCATTAAGGGAGTATTCACCGTTCACAGAGTTACCTTTCCCAAGTCCATCCTTTGTAGCACATCCCAAAAAATTATATCTGCTGAGCTACCGGTGTCAACCAACACCTTGTGTACAGCAAAATTTGCAACGTCCATCGTTATCACCATCGGATCATTATGGGGAACAATCATGCCCTCGTAATCTCTATCGTCACAAGCTATTGGTTGGTCGTGATTCAGTACAGAGAAGACCCTCGTAGGCTCCTGACGATAATGATTGCCACACATTTCCCTCTTATGCTTTTTTCTTGCACTGGACGAATCACCTCCAGCTGGCCCTCCCGCGATAGTGTGTATCTCTGCCCTGGCCACATTGGTATGCTCTTTACGTCGATCTCCCTGACGACTGTTATCATTCTCCCTCTTGTCATCATTTCGTCGATAATTATCATTTCGATGATATTCATTATTTCGAGGCCGATCATATGGGCGATTGTCATAGACCCGATGGTCATATCGACCTTCATTCCCTCTATATTGAGACCGATCTGGTGACCGATTGCGTGATCTTCTCACCTCTTTAGCGCGGTTGGCCTCTGGGGCTCTTACTGCCGCAAGAGTACAATTAATGAAGTCGTTCAGAACACCATCTTTTATCAGACGTTTAAGTTCATCTTTTAACTGGTAGCACTTTTCGGTATCATGACCTTTGTCCTTGTGAAATTGACAATATTTGTCCAAATTTGCTTTGGATTTTGATTTCATTGGCTTTGGCCATCGAATCGCATTCATGTGATGCACTGCCAGTAACACTCTTCCTCTTGATGCTTTCAAGGGGGTGTACTGTTTGTATTTTGCGTATCGAGGGGGTCGTTCGTGGTTCTTTTCAGACCTCGATCCTTCGTGCCGATAGCTATTATCTTTTCGATCTCTTCGATCGTTTACGGGCTTGCAAGCCTCAGAATCTTTTGATAGATTCATCTCTTCCTCGTTGATGCATTGCTCTTCCAACTACATCAATTCTTCTTGATCTTTTGGTGCGCGTCGAGCTAAGGCGGACGCCAAAGTACCTTTTTTCAAAGCCAACAAAAGAAATGTTACAATAAGATCATGCGTTAACTCAGGTATTTCTAAAACTTCCTGATTAAACCTATGAACAAAATCCCTCAAACTCTCACTAGGACCCTGCTTGAATCCCATCATGGAAGACACAGATTTCCTGGCCTTCTTGTTGGCTGCAAAATGATTCTCAAATTTCTTAATGAGCTGCCCATAGGATACTATCGACCCGAGTTGCTGACTCGTGAACCAATCTTGAGCTCGCCCGACCTGGGTCGTCACAAAGACCCTTGCATTAATCGCATTCGACTGATGATATAATGACATCAACAGTTCAAAAGTCGTCAAATGCGGCCCCGGAGCACCTGTCCCATCGTAGGTAGGCAAGAGAGGAGCTTTGAACGAACATGGAGGTTCTTCAAACATTATACTCTCACAAAACGGCGAATTTCTAGCCATCAGCGCTGAAACCGGCCTACTTTTCGGTCGAAGAGCCTCGTGTTTACGATTTACCCTGCCAAGCTTTTCATACATATCATCAATTTCAGCCCTTGACAAAACTGGTCTTTCTTCCTGCACAGGCTGTTTTCCTCGTCGAACTTCCAAATGCACATCGTCCCTACTGTTGACCTCCTCATCAGACCGTGCCTCCACTTCTCCCCTCCTCCTACGCTCTGGGTTCATCCCCTTTTGTTCTTGAAACAGCTTCCTAGGCGCCAAGGGTACCACAGGAGCCTTCTGAACATTCGGAGTCACTGGTCCCGATGCCATCAGACGACTCAAAACTTCATCCACCTTTTCCTGCACCATCTTGTCCAACTCTCCTTTTGTTATCATCATCTTCTCATCCCCACGACTGCCATCGCTCCTCCCTGGTGTCGAGGATACAGAATCTTCGGTGCGGACTCGCTTCTCCTTTTGACCATCTCCCTCCATTTCTGAAGCTGACTTCAGCAACCCTCGAGTAAGTTCCCACAGACGGCGCCAAACTGATCTAACACGGATTTTACCCCACACTATTTCGGTCAAGATGGCCTCGAATACGTACCAAACAACACGTTCCCTAGAATATAGACTGCGCTCGGACGATATCGAGCTGCCTACGTATCTTTTCAGGATCAAGTCTAAACGTAGTTCAAGTAAAGATGTTGGATTCGTTATGGTTCGTATATCGAAGAACTCTTTTATTTGTATTTTAGGATCGTACTCTTAGGTCTCCGAATAATTCAAGCAATACGATGGATGGTTCGTGATATTTATTGCTCCAATTATCCGTCCCTGAATCTCCATAAATGACGATATTTATAGAGTTTCCTTCTGCACTGTAGGGTGAATGACTGATAAGACGTCTTGCCTGCGTATCCCTTACACGTGTGTTTGATGGGTGGCACAGATTCAACCTTCATCGGGTCGGGTCATAGACCGACCCTACCCGAATAATAATAACACGCGGATCTTGGAGTGTAATGCAAATAATATTGTTTTAGAGACCAGACATGAAACCCACCTCGTTTCCTCGTATACGAGGTAATATTTTAGTCTAACGACCCAATGAATACGAGGTGACGAATATTAAATCTCCAAGTAGTATTTTGGTATATCACCTCGAGTTTTAGAAATATAAAATGAAAACATCAAAATCAAATTCCAAAGATTTGTATTCAAGTAATATATACCTTCCTTGAGCTTTGAGATGAGAAAAGTATAATATATACACTTTCACCACACAAAAATTTGAGAATGTAATATAAAGAAAATAATTCCTATAAGGCTTTGTTGTTTGTGTTTTCAAAACACTTTTTCCATTTTCATTTTCATTTGAGAATGGAAATACACACTTTACACTGTTTTTAACTGAAAATATTCTTATTTTCATTCTTGTTTTTACGTTCCCGAGAAATTTCAATCATTTATTTAAAATTACATTTCACATCACTTATCTCACATTTTCTCTCTCATCCACCCATCACCATCCTTTCTCTCTCTCTCTCCTCTCTCATCCACCCATCACCATCCTCTCTCCCATCTCTCATCAATATTCAACATCAAATCTAATACTATTCATCTAATCATTACTTTTCAATCATTTCACACATCACATTCACAGATTTCAACCATTTTAAAAAACACAACCAAATACACCTGATTTTTTCACCTTTTTCACATGAAAATCAAAAAATACGTTCTCCCATACATTTTAGAAAATCACGAATGAAAATGAAATGAAAACACATCCAAACAAAGCCTAAATTTTCCATTCTCTCTTTGTTTAAAAAGAAGCGTTTATTTGTGAAAAAAGAAAGGAGAGAAGTCATGAATGAACACGTATGGAATTGGTGAAATGGAAAAGTCAATAACATACATGCTAAAAATATTTGGATAATAGAGAGGGCAATTTGTAATTTTTGGGAGGGGACAAAAATTAAACATTTCAAAATTTTGTATGCCTAAAAATGACAATAAAATATTTGAGGGGAGGACAAAATGACATATTTCAAATTTTTTATGACTGAAAATGGCAAAATTAAAAATTTGAGGGCCCCCCCCGGGTCCGTGCGCTGCACGTACATATCGTAATTAATCCCCTATTTGAAATGTTTTGTGATCAGAGTCGTATCTATCTACGTATATATATTGTTGAAAATTGAAATATTCTTTTATTCATTTAATTAACTATTCACTTGTCAAAAAATGCATTGATTTGATCATACTAAAGTCACAAAAAATGTGAGATAAATCTTTGTCTGGTGATCAACCTCTATAACATATAAATATAAATTCTTTGATCAATTTAATTTGGCTTATAATTTCTGTTTCTCATTATCATATATATAGAACTTACATCGAGTTGAACTGGGTCATGAGCTTGTGGGCCACATCAAATTAAAGCTTGAGACGGTCGCTTGAGATGAATCTAACGAGTCAGACTCGAGCTCAATTATATGGATGAGCTCAAGCTTAAGATCTTCTACTCTGATTCGTTGGTGTCAAGCTTGACTCATATATGCACTCCTATTATTATATCACCATTTTGTTCACATTTCAAAGACGAAAAAATAACAACGTTCTAGAAAATATTTGTCATTCTAATTTTAGTATTTCTAAGGAAAAAATTGAAAACTCCTTAATATACTTTGATATTAAAAAAAAAACCCGTTATGATATTCTCAATTCAAAGACCAATTCCATCAAATTTTCATTCATAAAAATACAACGGTTAAGTCTAATAAATCTTCGGACTCAATTATTCTTAGCCTTTTATATTTACAATTAACTAATTGTATTTTTAGATAGATAAAAATTTATTATGTAACTTTTTTTAATTGGTAAGTGGTATTATTTACAATTTAACTAAAAATTTCAACATTTTCGATCTCTTCAAAAACAAAATAAAACACATTTTAAAGATAATTAACATGTTAAACTCTATAAAACAAATAAGCAAATATTAATTAAAATTATGTCATTGAAAAAGTAAAATTGGTATTATGCAATTTATTATTTTAAATCATCCAAGATAATTATAAGTTTTCTATGAAAGATGAATTGATTAATTATTAATTTAAGAAATCAAGGTTACTTTACTTTAACAACATTTATCTTAATTGTTGAACTTTTTGAATATATATGGAATTGGTGAAACGAGTTATAGATTGAAAAATATTTTCATGAGTATTTTTTTACGTAAAGATATACTTTAAGAAATTTTCCCTATTTCTAACTTTTTTCTCTTAACTTATATTCGGTCCTCCCTTCAACTACTCACATTACAGTCCCGACCTCCCTTGAACTAATCACATTAAGTTGAAGAATTTTCCAAGTTTGCAGTGGAAGACTTGGTTGCATTCAGACAAAGCGTGCATCTAATTAAACACGTGCATCTAATTAAACACCGACATTCATTCGTGGAATAGCAGAAAGTTTTGTACGTGATATACACGCCATTTGTTAAATTAAGACTTGCCTCGTCTTCACATCAATTTCAATTTATTAGTCAATAAAAATAATCCAAAAACTTGGCACCTACATCCGTCTCCTCTGTAATTTCATCTTATATTCTATTTGTCTTTACTCTATTTGTTTAATTCATGTCATATATGTTTCATTCGGTATTTTATAATTTTTATTCAATTAATATATCTCAAGTGTGAGAAATTATTATATTCAACTGAATATATATATATATATATATATATATATATATAGGGGCAGATCTACATGGAAGGACTGCCCCTCCCCCCTTAACAAATTGTATAACTATATTACAATAATCTCACGCCCCCTGGGTAAAATTTCTAGGATCCCCATTGACAAAGAATTTTAGATCCGCCACTGTATATATATATATATATATATAGATATGAAATATTTGATACAACATTTAGCATATCTATTATGAAATATATGATGGAAAAACCATATTGAAGTATGAAAATTTTATCCAACATAATTGTGATTCATGAAGACGAATGGGCATTTGTGTGATGGTGCAAACAATTTTTCAAGTCGGAGTATATAGTAAGATCTTGTACAGTCAGATCAAGTACCCCAACCTACGATACCAAGAGAGTAAAAAGCAGTTTGCACCCTCAAAAATGGTGCTTTTTGGCACATCCCACCTAAGAATATAAAAAGACACACTTTGCACCCTAAACTCAAGACTTCTTGGCAAGTTGCACCTTGATCCTATTTTGAATTAAATTCACAATCACAATTGGGGAAAAAAAGGGTATAAAATTGTTCGAAAAAAATGAGTTTGTAAAGCATTATCTTTAATGAGATCCAACTTTTTTCGTTTGACAACTATGAATCAAATTTCTCATTCTAGAGCAGATTTCACAAAATTTCGGCTTTTGAAATCCATCGAAATATCTTAAAATTATGTTGAGAGACGAATCAAACTACTTGATATTCATTTCAAGATTGCTCATCAAGAGCTCATTAACATAACAAATCAATTTTGAAAATATAGCTTTTGTGCGATGAGTTTTGAAATTTAATAATAATTTAAAACAACTCGATCTTGCTTACAACTCTAATTGCAACGGCTCGTCACATTAGAACCCCTCCCCCCATCAAGAGCTCATTAACATAACAAATCAATTTTGAAAATATAGCTTTTGTTCGATAAGTTTTGAAACTCAATAATAATTTAAAACTATTCGATTTTGCTTACAACTCTAATTGCAATCCCCCCCCCCCCCCCCCCCCCCGCCCCGGGAAAAAAATAAAATGAAATTAGATGTTCAAGTAAAGTTATTGTCACAGCCATTTGATTATTGTTGCCATCGCATGCTATTGCATCTAAGATAGAAAAGTCATCATTCCTCATTCACACAAATGAATTTAATATCAAATTGGGTTAGGGTGCAACTTAATAATTCTAATTTTAGGGTGTAATGTGTGTATTTTTATTTTTGAGAGTGTAAATTGTCAAAATATCTTTTTACTCATACAGGTTACTAAATTCATTCAATATATTGCCTAAAATTGATTTACTTACTTTCCACGTGCAACCTTAACAATATTAACCGAAATAATACAACTTCACAAATTTGCACAATATTTTAAGCTGTAGATAGAACATATTGAATTTTTTTTTATTTTTTTTTGTGATAAATTCATGCACCCATGGATTTTTTCCATACTGAATTGTTAATAACAATGACAAAGAAAATATCTTTTTTCATTCAAGAAAATATAATGTATCTTCCTTTGGTAGAATTGTTCTACCTAAATTAAGAGGTCAACCTTTATTTGAACTGAAAATCATTAATGTCTATATCCCGTGGACCAACGACTTTTTCATGTTGGAAATAAGTAAAGTGAGGATTACTCATTCGGGGTAATCATATTAACCGGTCCAAACATTTCTGGTTTTTGCACTTTGTAAATCAACTTTATTTTTCTGCATTTCTTTATCTGAACTATACTGATTTTGACAAAATTTTATATTTTAGTATTGTTCGGCAAAATAAGCGGAATATTCCGTCGGAATTCCATCATATGCATCACAGGTAACCCTTTAAGGATATATATAATATTTTATCAATTGAAACAACATTTTCTTGTGGTTTCACTATTTTGAATTATACTATTCAAAATATCATTTCAACTTAAAAAAATAAAAATAATGAACTACAAGGGCCATTAAACGTCATTTTTAACCTTAAAAGGGTCAAATGGAATGTATGTAATGAAATTCCGACGAATATTCAGCTGAAAAATACTAAAAGTATAAAATAGTGTAAAAACCAGTGTGTAATTCAGATTAAAAAGCACAAAAAAAAAAGTTAGTTTACAAAAATGCAAAAACCCAAAAAATTTGAATGAGTTAATGTCATTACCCCTACACGCCTACTCTTTTCAATAATCTTAAGACTCTCAAAAATAAACTCAAGATTTTATTTGAAACATTGATAACTTATCCACCATTTTAGAATTAACACAATTTGAAAAACCAGAAATTTTGATGGTTCAAACTACAAAAATTGGAATCCCAAAATGTTCTTCTACCTCAGGAGGCTAAAGGTTTGTTATGTTCTGGAGAAGGAGGCTCCAATAGAAGGGAGGAAGAAACTGAGACAGAAATGAAAGAACTTCAGAAATAGGAGCAAGACGACTTCATGTCCAAGGGCGACATTTTGAATGCAATGCCCAACTCTATGTACGATACATACCAATCTACCACAACTCACATCATAGCAAACGATCCTTAGACTAAACTGGATACCAAGTACAAAATTGAAGATGCGGAGAATAAACACTTCTGGTTAGTAGGCTTCATGATGCTTGTATGGCAGAAATTGATTTTGTTCTTGTACAAGTTACATAATTTTTAATCCGTTTGCACCAAATTAATTATGAGGGTATACATTGGATGATGCTTTCCAAGCGTCTAGCATTGTTGTTAAACTGCCATCATTTTGAAAAAACACTAGTAAAGAATTGAGTTGACATAACAAAATAGACTTTGGATCTTAAAGTTTCTTGGGTTGAAGAGAATACCCGCAATTTGGAAAAAAATGATGTTGAAAGAAAGAACTCAAAGGCTATAGTTGCTGAAAACAATTCTCAGGACGAGTAATAAAGGGAAGGTTGATGAAACAAACAAATTTGGGAAAGTCAATAAACAAAATTTGACAAAAGTTTATTGTTCGAAATGGGATAAGCTTGGACATCTGAAGAAGAATGTAATTTTTGGAGCTCCAATATCAATTTTCTAATGATAGTACTTTATGTATTGTGTTGGGTTGGTTAATCCCTAAGATAGGTTAACATAGCGGAATTTAAATTTTTTTAATACAACTACCCCGAAACAGGAATATGGCCGATTTAATCAAACTAATAAAACAAGGAAAAAATTAACTACCCGAAATACCTTTCGTGCTTTTTCCCTCATACAAGTTTCTGATCTTTTCAATCCGAACAAATACTCCCTTGAATGAATCTACAATGCGGTCGTCGCCTCCTACAAAATTCTGAGCTTTGATTTGTTCCTTGTATCTTCAAGCGATCCAATTATCTCGTCTCTAAGATGTATCCACACCTCCGTTATAGCTCCCAATAATTATATTATGGTGCTAGCCTATACAATTATTTTAGACTTAATCTAAGCTTCTCTATATAAAGGTAGGAATATATGTGAAAGGTTAATCTCAACACATGAGCAAAACCTTGTCTTGAAATAATTAGGTGAGGGGTGATTTTAGCTTGAAAATAAGAAGACAAAATTTCTAGGGTTGGACGAAAATTTGCTAGGAATAAAAGTGTGTGTGTGTGTTTTTCTTAACACACATATTTATAGAGATACTCCTAGGTTTAATTTGATTAGAAGTCAAGATGAGATAAAATCTCCAAAATTTGACTTTCATCTTTTCCTAATCAAATTCAATTAAGGAGTTTCCTAAAAATAAGGAATTCAGCTTGCAAGCTAACTTGTTCCCTATTTTATCTCCTAAAATATCTCCTTGATTCCAACTTGATCAAGACTTGGAGAGGAATTAAATCCTTCCCCATTATGCGTCCACCACTCGCCCCTCTTATGCCTTGGACTCCAAAAATTTTATCCAACTTGATTTAATTTTTTACTCCTTTTTTAATTAAATAGTCCAAGCATTTAATTAAATATTCTATAATAATTAAAGTCCAACCTTAATTATTATTACCCAATTATTTCTCTAATTTTATTTAATTTTCAACTTCCTCTTCTAATTCAATAAAACCCTTGGATTCTAATTAGTCCATTAATTAATTAATCCCACTTGATTATTTAAATTGTCTAATTAATTGGTCTCCAACCAATTAATTAATATTCCTCTTTAGGTAAGTACTAGACTTTCCTAATTTTACCTCAACTTCTAAAGTTGATTAATCATATCTTTTAAGCAGGAACATCAGGAGTAAGTATGTGACCCCTTAGGCTCGTTCATGTTCCATTAGTAAGTACACTTTCTAAAAGTGCCATTGTACCTTTCCATATTCAGAAAGTACTAGATTAAATCTTCCTTGATTTAATCCGACCATGTATCATTCACCAGAAATATCATGGTACTTACAAATAGAGGTTATTGTCTAGCAAGGGGGACCGAAGACCTAGACACAAACGATAAAAAGATACTTAACCTATCATAACCACGATCCTCGCATAAGTAAGATCCGTCCATCAAATTTCCAAAATTGGTATCTCGAGTAATGGCTTAGTCGAAACTCTTATGATCCAATCACTATATCTCCTTATTGCATGATATCGATTCATGCAATCCAAATGAGGAAACACTTCGCCTCTTTGGATTGCCCTACTTTGGCCAAAGATTCCTTGAATCGACTTGTTAAGCAATACATAGGAAATGTCTGATTTGCTATGTTAGTGATGGATCCCATCTTGGTCTCTCATGTACCTCGACACATAGCTATACATACTATACCCAAGATATCCCTTATGGTGACTCGCGATGGAATCATGAGATAAGTCTAAGTATAGTATGTTATGCTCAAAGTTACAATGGAACCTCAGGTCCAAGGATTACTCTTATGCCTACGTGATTATAGGAGATTCCTTATCCGATTAGGATAACCATTTTAGGAATTCCTTGGCGGGGTGTTCAGTTCACTCATTATGATGGATGTACTCCCTCTTTTCTAATTGAAGGACAATTTTCAGGTTTCTCAGCCAGTCGGCTTAATTAGGCCCGGTTAACTTGTTGGTTTCAAGAATAGCATAAAGTGGATTCTTAGCCATTTTTACTTAGTGATCCACAAAGGTTTCGAGGCACTGCATACATAGTCTTCGATTGGCCTTAGTCTTCTCTCTTCGTCTTCAATTACATGGACTATAATCTAATTACATTCTACTAATTTAATGACAGAAAAAATAAAAGCCAGCTATTTAAACAACCCATCGAAATTACATACAAAGAAAACCAAAAACTAGACTAGGCTCGTGGTTCATCCTATCACATAAAATCATGCCAAGCCATATAATATAAGATATCCCAAATTTACCTACCTCTTGTTCAAAATAAATTGCAATTTATTTGGGATAATTTGGATTTTTCACAAAAATTACTTTCCAAGGAAAAACAATAATTTCCAAAATTATAAAATTTCAAAAATAATTTTTGTTAGAGTGTATGCCCTCAAATGCCATAAAGAGGATAGATTTATAGGGCATTGACTTGTAACTAAACAATATCCTTTTATCATATATAAGGCATTATCTTGTTGTTTTCCTATAGGCATTTGTAAGGTGTTAATAAACAACGTAAAGTTCTTGAGAATGAAGGCAAACCTTCTACTTCCTATGGGATAGGAAGAATGGCACTAGAAGGGTTTGATCCTCATTCTCTAAATAGAGTTTGCAAGTCTAAGAAAGTATTTGACTGGACATCAATACAGAACAAGGACTTGCATGATATAAGCTTCGAGAAAGAAAGTGCCAGTCGAATACTATGGGAAAGATAGTGGGAACTTATGTCATGGACGTATAAGTTGGATTAATATGTTCGAACACGGCTCGCATCAATTTCATCACATGGGTATTACTACCACGACTAGTACACTTGCTATCAAAGCACGTTAAGTATTAGCGTGTCAAGGTACGCGTGAACCTTAGACCTGAGGAATCGAGTTGAAGATGTACTTGTGACATCAATTCTGCCATTAGAGTAGTTAGATCCAAATCACTCTTTGGTGGGATCGACCTCGAAGTGCGACTTGATGGGCAAGTAGCATTGTTAACTGATTAGCAAAATGGGATTTATTCTCTCACAAGTGAATGGGCTAAATATCCTATGCAGTCATGAATGAGTGAGGTTAAAAGTCTTTGGCCAAAGCATAAAATCACCTCGACTCATTATGAGCTAAGCATATGGTCAAGTCATGTGAGTTTGACTAAAACCATGAACCTCACTTGACTGGGATATAAGAATAAAAGGTTTATAATCGTACGGTATTCACAACGTATATGGTTTGGAATGATTCTATTCATTCGTTCTCAATTGGGATACGATATGAGACACATGACTGGCTATGTGTTACTCACATCCTTTTGGTTTCCTCCCAATTGCCTTTTGAGACGAACCTAAAGAGTCGCGCTTAAAGGAAGTGCAAAAGGAAAATCATGGAAAAGATTTGAGATAATTTTCGATATTGGATATCGAGATTAATTAATTAATCATTAGATGATTTTATTAATTAATTAAGTTAATGAATTAATTAATTCCTTAGAGGAATCTAATTATAAAATTAACATGGATTTAATTGATTATTTAATTAATTTATTTATTGGATAAATAATATTAATTATTTAATCAATTAAATAAGCATTATAGGGCTAAAGACCAATGGATTTAGAAGCCATAAAGTGGGCGTCCATATGGTAATTTAGCCTAGGTTATTGTTTCATTGTAGTATAAATATACTATTTAGAGAAAATTAACCTAAGTCAATTATCACACAAACTTTCTCTCCAAGTAAAAAACTCTCCATCCTCTTTCTCTCTCTAGCCATCTCCCAAGAGAAGAAGAAGAAGATTTTCGTTTTTGACTCTGGCGTGGCAATTTAGAGACAACGACGGATTTGTTGTTCAAGAAGGGATTGCAAAGCTGGTTCAGATTTTAACATACGCGAGAACGGTAATTGAATTCGAAACCCAATTTAAATACGAGAAATAGAGATGAACCACTGGGATTTAAATTTTCTTCTCCCGCTGCGTTATTTGTTTTTATGCAAATTTTTCCCAAAAAATTAATTTCCAAAAATCTAATTTTCAAAAATATTAAAATAATTTTTTTTTAATTACGCCAAAAAATTGGGTCGGGCGTGGGCGGCCCGACCCGCAGGCCCCGCCCGCAACAACGGTTGCTGGACACGTGCGACCTGAAACTGTGCTTGCCCGGCACGGGGTGTTTCGGCCCGTTTCGTCCAGCGATTCGAGCCAAAACAGCGGGCTTTTGCTCCTATTCTACTCACCCCCATCGGGCCGAGTTGTTACTCCACTTTCACACCTTTCTGTTCGTCCGTTTCGCTACTTCCCACCACCGGTGATTTTCAAATCCAAAAACTCACTATCAATCCAAACCCAATTACATAGTTTTTCGCGAAACCAAATTTGGCATAAAAATTCTAAATTTTTATACAATTAAATCCAAAACTAAATTTAATTTATAATAACCCAAGGCATCTTGATTTAAACATGCTTCCAATGTATTCATCCGGAAAATAAATAAAGCATAACAAATCACACAAATTAGTTCTATTAAACTAACAAGGCTCAAATACCACTGTTGGGTTGGTAAATCTCCAGGGTAGGTTAGCACAGCGAAATTTAAATATTTCTAATACAACTACCCCAAAACAGGATTATGGCCGATTTAATCAAACTAATAATACCAGGAAAAAACTAACTACAAGAAACACCTTTCGAGCTTTTTCCCTAGTACAAGTTTCTGATCTTTTCGACCTGAACAAATACTCGCTTGAACGAATCTACAGTGAGGCCGTCACCTCCTCCAAAATTCCGAGCTTTGATTTGTTCCTTGTATCTTCAAGCGATCCAATTGTCTCGCCTCTAATATGTATCCACACCTCCGTTATAGCTCCCAATAATTATATTATGGTGCTAGCCTATATAATTATTTTAGACTTAATCTAAGCTTCTCTACATGAAGGTAGGAATATATGTGAACGGTTAATCTCAACACATGAGCAAAACCTTGTCTGGAAATAATTAGGTAATGGCCGATTTTAACTTGAAAATAAGAAGACAAAATTGCTCAATTTTTCTTCTAGGGTTGGACGAAAATTTAGTAGGAATAAAAGTGTGTGTGTGTTTTTCTTAACACGCATATTTATAGAGATACTCCTAGGTTTAATTTGATTAGAAGTCAAGATGAGATAAAATCTCCAAAATTTAACTTTCATCTTCTCCTAATCAAATTCAATAAGGAGTTTCCTAAAAACAAGGAACTTAGCTTGGAAGATAACTTGTTCCCTATTTTATCTCCTAAGATATCTCCTAAATCCTCCCCCATTATGCGTCCATGCGTTCGCCACTCGCCCCTCTTATGTCTTGGGCTCCAAAATTTTTATCCAACTTGATTTAATTTTTGGCTCCTTATTTAATTAAATAGTCCAACTATTTAATTAAATATTCTACAATAATTAAAGTCCAACCTTAATTATTATTACCCAATTATTTCTTTAATTTTTTTAATTTTCAACTTCCTCTACTAATTCAATAAAACCCTTGGACTCTAATTAGTCCATTAATTAATTAATCCCACTTGATTATTTAAATTGTCTAATTAATTGGTCTCCAACCAATTAATTAATATTCCTCTTTAGGTAAGTACTAGACTTTCCTTATTGCACCTCAACTTCCAAAGTTGACTACTCATATCTTTTAAGCAGGAACATCAGGAGTAAGTGTGTGACCCCTTAGGCTCGTTCATGTTCCAGTAGTAAGTACACTTTCTAAAAGTGCCATTGTACCTTTCCATATTTAGAAAGTACTAGATTAAATCTTCCTTGATTTAATCCGACCACGTATCATTCACCAAAAATATCATGGTACTTACAAATCGAGATTACTGTCTAGCAAAGGGCTCCGAAGACCTAGACACAAACGATAAAAAGATACTTAACCTATCATAACCACGATCCTCGCATAAGTAAGATCCCTCCATCAAATTTCTATAATTGGTATCTCGACTAATAGCTTAGTCGAAACTCTTACGACCCAATCATTATGTCTACTTATTGGATGACATAAATTCATGCAATCCAAACGAGGAAACACTCCGCCTCTTTGGATTGCCCTACTTTGGCTAAAGATTCCTTGAATCGATTCGTTAAGAAATACATAGGATATGTTTGATTTGCTATGTCAGTGATGGATCCCATCTTGGTCTCTCATGTACCTCGACACATAACTATACATACTATACCCAAGGTATCCCTTATGACGACTCGCGATGGAATCATGAGATAAGTCTAAGTATAGTATGCTATGCTCAAAGTTATAATGGAACCTCAGGTCCAAAGGATTACTCTTATGCCTATGTGATTATAGGAAATTCCATATTCGATCATGATAATTTTAGGAATTCCCTGGCGGGGTGTTCAGTTCACTCATTATCCAAATGAGAACCCTCGTGCATCATCTATGCCTATGGAACGAGGCATGTTCTCTAAGAACTATGTGCACAAGCAACTCTTTTGAGTCTTTCGTCAATATCCCTCATCTTGACAGTCTCATCTCGGACTTGTAACCTTTTAAGAATCACGAACTTGAAGACATATTCCATTATTGTCATTCCCGATCTCTGATGATGTCCCATAGTCATGTGTGATTCGAGGGAGTTCGTTCTAAGCATAAAATAACAATTTAAGAATAAAGAATGTGTATAATAAATTGACTTTATTCATTAAAAAAAGATTGTCTCATAGAGTTTATTACACAGAAAATGGCGCCCAAAATTAGGGCGCCGGACATCTACTCTATCATATTGATCCCTTTCATTCCTCCTCACTAAAATTCAAGATCCAAACATACGGTAAGATATAATAACCGAGTGCAGTGCAACTAATCCAAGACCTCAATAGCATCTTGTGCTACATGCAGTATGGACTACATATAATGTTTGATTGCTCTCTTCATGCACAGGGTAAATTCAAGGCTAGAAATAAACCAGAGGTATTGATATGGGTTGAAATAGGTTTTTGGGCCAAGCTGGTTAATCCAATTCTTTATGGGCCTAAGCCCAACAGCAACATTTATGGATCCTTCTAGAAGACATTATATTCAAATCTGTCCAGTTGGAGGTTCGCCCGACCTTGACTTGTACAGGGGAATTTCTGAGCAAAATAAGGCGTGCGGTAAATTTATTTTTTCTCAAAATTTTTTCTTTCACGTTAACATTTTTGTGATGGCAGAGGTGGATATGTTGGGAGGGGAAAATCTGGTCGTAAATTGTGGAAATGGGAAGAAGGCGATGTTGTCCCCATCTGGGGTCGAACAGGCCACGCCTATAAACCGGCCAACCTGGTGAGGCGATTAGCGGATGATCTGCAGAACCTAGGAATGGACAATTCTCTAGGAGAGCAAACAAGCAGGAAGGAAGCTTCTCCTCAAAGCGGGCTAGACCTGGAGCAATTCATGGGAAGAATAGAAGGTGTCATTGACAAAGTTGTCAATAAGGTAGTAAATTCTAAACTTGCAAGTGTGCCCGATCTGGCACAAAAAGAGGATGTGGCGTATCCCCTTCCAAGGGGAACACCCAAGGTTGGAAACGTGGAGATTGGAGGTAATGGTAACATTATCCCCGTTGGTAATTCAGCAAGCGAGTGGAACGACCTGAGTACCTAGAGTAACACGGAGGAAAGGGTGACAACGTGCCTCCAAAAAAGTGCTTAGCTACAGAGGGACATTTGACACGCTAGAACCTAACGTGCTTTGGTAGCAAGTGCACTAGTCCTGTGTGGTAATAGAAATGGATAATAAGTCTGGGTTGTTGAACCAAAAGGACTTGAATTTTAGTTTAAGACTTGCAATAAAGAAATAAACAATTACATGAAGAGATTAAATTCAAATAAATGTGCGAAGAGCAAGAGTGAGGACAAGTAAACGATTGAAACTCAAAATATGAAAAGCGACTAAGGCACATGCAAGACTCGATTTGATCCGTATTCGTACAAAGACTCTCATTAAATTATTTGACCTATTTACTATGGTGGAGGGTCCTATAATAATAACTACCCGATGTCTCGTGATAGATATCCTATACTTAAATGATGGTTTCTTAAGTATGTCTACCTGGAAATCTAACCACTAAGCATGGATTGACGGACTAGAGCTTCCTCGACATAAATTGAACGACTACACCTGGGAATCTCTACCTATGTCTAGGGGCAATTCCTATTTTGATTGGTAATGTTATGAATCCCTTGCACCCTAGTTCAAGTTTTTCTCAAAACACTAAACTAGGCAATCAATCATACATATGGTGATCAATCACATGTAAGAAACATAAACACAAATTTATAACACATAGCAACATAAGAATTAATTCAATGATTATCAATTATACGAATACATCACAAATTGATCATTACAAGGCCCTAGTCATATGAAATTAGCCCATAATTGACAACATAAGAGAATTAAACGTATTCATGTACATAAGCATAAACACAAAATGCAACGAATAATGATTAAAACTCCCTAAACAGTTGATTGATGATGGTTCCTCGATTTGAAGCTTCAATCCTTAGCTATATTCCTTGTCTTGCCCTTCAAATTTGGTGATAAGATGGTCCAAATTCAAGAAAAGGCCCAGGAATCCCCCAAAATTTGAACCCCCCTCCTCCTTTCATTTTTGTCCTTTATACCTTCAAGATAGCTGTATCAGCGCTCAAGCATTACCGAAATGGCACCTAGGCGCGGTCCAGGTGGCCTAAATGGCTTGCGGAAGACGGTGCGAAGTTTGAACCGTTTTCTTGCTTTTCAGCGTAGAAATCATGTTTTCTTCATAACTTTCTTCAAAGACCTCCAATTTAGATGTTTTAAGTTCCCACATGAAGATAAGACATAGATCTAAAACTTTTTAGAAGGAAACTTTATCAAATTCGGTCTCTAATCAGACAAAAATAGCGCTAAAACATCGTAAGTGTTGCAGATATGGCGCCCAAGCGTGTGGAAATGGCGCCTACGCGCCCTTCTACGTAACTCCAGATTATTTTTTGCTTCTTTGGGCACCCAGGTGTGATTATGGCTGTGCTTGGGCATGGAGGTGCGAAACATCTTGGCCTAAACTTGTTTTATATGTCATTTTTTTGCCCTTTCTTTGATTGTATCCACTTAAGGCCTGAAATCACTTAACGCACGAGTTAAACGCACAAATGGCAGAAGTCAAGCAATAAATGAACCTAAAACGTACACGCAAGGGGCTTAAAAACACATAAAAATTATTCTTAGCAACGTTACATATGCTGCCTCGACCTGGACGAGGAAGACCTGGAAGGTTGGGCCCCCCAACCTAATCTGCGCAAGGAACAACTTCATGAGGATAAGTCACATCTCCAGATGTAACACTCGCGTAATGACATGCCTGGAAAGGAAGACCTGTAGAAACGACAAGCATACGTCCACACCAAGCATGATAAGGATCTCGAGGATGATGCTAGTAGTTATGTCTCTGCCCTATCTGGTTGGGTAGGTCATGGTATGAGAGAAAAAGCAAAGGCAAGACTTGAACAAATGGAGGAAATAGCAAGATGGGTAGAAGAGCTGGAGCGCGAAGCAATAGGAGGCAGGACCTCAACAGATCAAGGCATTTCATTTATGGATCTCATTACAAGTGAGGAACTTCCAAGAGATTTTAGGGTCCAGTCCATTTCACTTTATGATGGAACCACGGATCCAGAAGACCTTTTATACACTTTTCGAAATTGTGCTTTGCTGCATAGGTGCTCCGCTGCTATCAAATGCATGGCATTCTTGTGTACTTTGGCCAAATCTGCACAGCAATGGTTTAACCAACTCCCGACGAGATCCATCGGATCTTTCTTGGAGTTTAGTTCAAGTTTCTTGCACCAATTCACCAGAAGTAAGCGGCACGAGAAAACTCCCTTGAGTTTGTTAAGTATCAAGTAAAAGGGAGGATGAGACCCTACATGCATATGTCAAGCATTTCAATGCTGTAACACTGGAGACACCAACTACAATATCAGATTTGAAGGCAAGTGCTTTTATGACTGGCCTGAAGGAAGGAGACTGTTAGGAATTTCATGTTAGATGTTTTGATGATGACAAGATACGATTTTATGTTAGACCCCAAATATAATGTAAGTTTCTGTTTTCATATATCAATGTATAAGCGTTTAAAAGTTTGTGATTTTATTAAGGCTTGTAATTTTATCTTTATAGATTTTAGACTAAGTATTAGATACCGAATCGCTAATAGAATTCTAGGTGAGTCTATTAGAGAGGAAGTTGAAGATCAGCATCTGAAGTCAAATGAAGAGGAAGATTTGTTCTTAGAAACTGTCAAACGTTAAAGGACCATTTTAGAATTTAGGGATCAAGCGCTCAAAGCACTACCAGCGATCAGTGTCAGATTCACCTGAAATAAATCCTCAAGTTATGAAGGACTTAAATGCAATCATTCAATGGACATTTATTTCCAACGGAAAATAAATTCAAATGCGTTAAAATGCCTGATAAGTGCATTAAATGTGATAAGCTAGTATGACTTGTGCACAAGCCACCTTTTGGCTAGACTGTCAGGATTTCAGAGTTCATAGCTGCTCTCGTCCAATCAGAACCAGCAGGATTTCAGGAATGTCAGGGAAAAGGTAGAATCACGCGCCACATGAAAGGCACGCGCTCACATGTGTCCAACAGACAGATCCCAAGATTTTCCTATAAATACCTCATTCTAGCAAACCCTAAAGAGATATACACATACGTACATGCACAAGAAAACTTTGCTAAAATTCTCTTTAAAAAAAAAAGCTTAGAAACTCCATAGCCAAAATTCTTCAAGCTTTTCACATACATTCCATACAGTCACAAATATCTCAAACATCTTCCAAAGAAGAAACCTAAATTCTCACTGAGATATTCCAAGTTGTTTGATCTTTCCAAAAACAAACAAACCCTTGTGATAAAACCCTCAACCTTTCATCTGAGTGAGAAAGTTGTTGAAACCCCTTACAGGCTGTATTTCTGAGTGAGAGAAGCTTGTAGAAGAAGATCTTCATTGGTGCTGAAATTTGTGTGATCAAGGAGCCCAAGATCATTTTCACCTATTTACTACCTTGTAGAAGATTCTGTGTGATTTTTTTGATAATAATCTTAGTAAATTCCCTCCAAGTAAAAAAGGAGAAGAAGGACGTAGCTGGGATTACATCACCCAGTGAACCTTACAATTTCTTATGTCATTTACTTTCATTATTGTCTTGTTTTATATTATATTATTTATTCTGAAAAAGACAAGCTAATCTGCTAAGCGACTATTTAATTAAAAAGAACGCAAAAGCTTTAAAATCATTTCTTGTGCTAACCCTGATTAAGTGATTCAAGCTTTACCATACTTTGGTAAATTGCATCACTAAGTCTAAGTTATCTTTACTGAAGCGCCTGACCCAAGCGCTCAGCTTCCTAAGCGTTTTAATCTTTAAAAGTGATACGAACTTTTTGAAGTCGAAAAAGACTTCAGGGTTTATTCAACCCCCCATTTTAGACCATTTCGTATGCCACTTGGGACCACCAAGTGGTATCAGAGCGGTTGAAATAGAAACCTAAGCGTTTCCGAGCGTAACTGCTTGTTTAGATCGATTTTTCTAAACTTAGTCGCTTTAAAATTCTCTCTTAAACATCTCATTAAGGCTTTTAACAATATGCCTAAGTTGGTAGAGTTAAACTATGATTCTTGGAAACTTAGAGTATTCGCGTATTTATGTTCTTGCGATAATGAAATGTGTGATGTAATTTCAGATGGCCCTATTAAGATCATGAAAGTGATAACTCGAGCACCTAGAGCTGATGAAGCAACTCTAGATGGATATGTCAAGAAACCCAGGTTAGAATGGACGCCAGATGATCAGAAAAGAGTGAATCTATATAATATTGGACGAAGTGCACTTTACTCAGCGTTAGGCGACAATGATGCATTGTTCAACAAGATCAAGCAATGTAAGACTTCCAAAGAAATATGGGATAAGCTGACTATAGTATGTGAAGGTTCAACACAAATAAAAGAGAACAAGCTCTCCATAGCCATGCAAAGATTTGAGCATTTTAATATGCAGACCAATGAGACGCTAGAATAATTAGACGCAAGGTTTACTTTGCTCATTACAGAGTTAGCGTTATTAGACAAAGAGTTGACCAACAAAGAAATGGTCAATAAGATTTTTAGAAGTCTTCCAAGCAAGTATTTTATTAGGAATGTTGCTATGAGAGAATCACAAACCTTGGAGACTCTTACTCCAGAACATGTGTTTTCAGAATTAAAGGCATTTGAGTTCGAATTAGGTGAAGTCAGCGACACATCGACTTCGGCGACTGAATCAAGAGCATTAATTGCTACTACCAAAAGTAAGGGTAAATCGATTAGTGAGGTGAAAGTGACAGAATCAAATGAAGAAAAGGAAATGGATTTATTGGTCAAGAAATACAAGAAATTTCTAAGATATGAAAAGAGAAATCCTATTAGACAAACCTCATCCAAACTCCTCCCCCAGCACCAGCGACTCAGTATCAAGCGGCAGTATACTCTGTACCTCAACTAATAGCGCCAGTTCCTTATCAATCGCCTGCAACTCCTACTCATAATCTCTCAGCACCAGTTGGTTCAAAGCGATTAACTACTGAACAGAAAATGAAAACTAATCTGTGTTATAATTGCAGGAAACCAGGGCACTACCAGGTAAATTGCCCTTATCCAAATGTGTCTAAGCCTACAAGGCAAGACTATGCGGATAGAAACCGATTCAGGAGCAATCTTCGCCAACAAGGTTTGCTAGCGGAATCTAAACCATTCTCAGCACCTGAAGAGGATTTGGAATCATCAGATGAAAGTAGTGATGATGAGCCAACAAGCGACTCAGTGTTGATCTGTCTCATGGCAAGAGATGATGAAGCGTCTGACAATTCGCTACTAGAGGTAACCACTGAATTATCTCATCCTCTTTCCTATGATGAATTGCTTGACAAAGTTAATGAATATTATAAAGATTGTCAAGATGCCGCCAAGATATATCAAAATCACTTCACTATTATCTCATCGCTTACAAGTGATAAAGTAACGCTCAAAGCAGAGTTGTAAGTTCAACAACAATGCACTGAGAAGAACCAATCGCTTGAGAGTGAGGTTACTCAATTGAAAAGCGATCTTGATATAATAGTCAAGAGAGAAGCTGATATGATCGCTATACTTGCCAAATCAGAACAGATCATCTCATCATTATCAAAAGCTTCAAGAAAGTTGGATAATGTGACTGAGGTAACAAGAATGTTTGGTGAAAAGACCGGTTTAGGATGTAATAAATTTGGTAAACAACCAAATAAATCTAATGTTACGGCAAACAACAAAGGAAATGGTGTTTTCTTTGTTGAGAAAGGTTCACAAAGTCAAACGCTGAATGAACCTAGCAACAATGTTACGAGGCCAAATGAGAAAGCCAAAGCTAACTCAAGCAAGGGAAAGGCGAAAGCAAATGATTCACAAAGACGGGTTCATCCAAATGCTCAAAAGGCTAAGGATAAACCTGAACACTGTGAATCAAGTGCTAAACGTCAAGCACCAAAAGTGTAACCCAAGCCAGCGCCAAGGAAATACCAGCGTCAATATCCAAGGCGGTCTAGATCATATTAGCGCTGCTATGATGATTATGATTATGATTACTATTATAATCAAGGATATTATTATACACCCAAAAAGCACACACAACACAATGTGAAACCCAAGAAGGCCAGTATTCCTACAATGAAGACTAGGCAAATATGGGTTCCTAAAGTTTTAATTCAAACCAAAACTACTAACACTAAAGGACCCAAAGACAACATGGGTACCTAAGAAGAATTAGAACTGTCCTTAAATGCAGATACCTAGTCAACTATCAAGCTACCAACGGTCCTCAAGTTATATTCGGTGATTACTCCAAAGGTAAAACCAAAGGTATAGGTATTATGCATAGGGGGAACATCATGATTAGTGATGTATATTATGTTGGGGGTCTTAAGCATAATTTGTTGAGTATTAGTCAATTTTGTGATAAAGGCTTTGAAGTAAAATTTTCAAGTGACTAATGCTATGTTAACGACGCTAAGACTAAGTCTACTAAATTAAGAGGAAAAAGAACAAACAATGTGTATTTAGTAGATTGAGATTCTACAATTGATAACAACCCCACATGCTTTGTTGCTAAAAGTCAAAATGAATTGGGTTGGTTATGGCATAGAAAAATGAATCACCTTAACTTTAAGGCAATCTCTAAGTTAATATCGCTAAATCTAGTAGAGGGATTACCTAAGGGTTCCTTTCAGAAAAATTGCTTATGTGATGCATGTCAAATGGGTAAACAAGTTAAATCATCTTTTAAGAAGAAACCATGCCTGTCTACTTCTAGAGTTCTTAAACTATTGCATCTAGATTTGTTTGGTCCTATTTAAATCATGAGTGTTAGTGGTAAAAAGTACTCGCTAGTAATAGTTGATGATTTCTCTTGCTATACATGGGTAGAATTCCTAGCGACGAAAGATGAAACTAGTGTCAAGCTCACATCGCTAATTCGTCAATTGCAAACTTATGAAGATTTAAAGGTGACGAGAATTAGAAGCGACAGAGGAACTGAATTTACTAACCAATTTGTTGAGAAGTTTTGTACAGATTTTGGAATACTTTATGAGTATTCTGCTCCTAGAACACCTTAATAAAATGGAGTAGCTGAGTGATAGAACATAATGCTTAAAGAAGCCGCTAGGACGATGCTTGCAGAGTCTAAGCTACCTCAAAGGTTTTGGGCCGAAGCTATCAATACCGCTTGCTACACTCAGAACTGGTGTATGATCAACAAGGAACATGAGAAGATTCTATATGAGTTGTGGAAGGGACGTAAGCCTAACGTTTCATATTTTCATGTATTTGGTTCAAAATGTTTCACTTATAACAATGGATCCCACAGCCTAAAGACGTTTAATCCTAAAGCAGATAAGGGAATCTTTCTAGGCTATGCCAAGAATGGAAAGAGCTTCTGCATCCTAAATAAGATCAAATCGAAGGTTGAAGAATCCATTCATGTTGTGTTTGATGATGCTAACCAAGAACCGAGTAAGGTTAATCCTGATGATGTAGGAATTGAAGATCTTGCCCAACAAGCGTCACAAATCAATCTTGGTGATGATAGTGATGATGATGAGGATGATGAGATCTCTGTGCCTATTCCTAAAGTTACTCGTGAGGTTACAAATGAGGATATTTTCAGAATAGCTGATGATCATGAAGAGAATGATCATCAAGAGCAAATTGGAAATGTGAATGATGCAACGACTGGGCCAGAGACAAATGGGAGTCAAGTGATTGATAATCAAGAGTCTCTTAACCCACTCCAACCAGACCGTAAATGGCTTAGAGACCATCCACCATAGTTAATAATTGGAGATATTGAAGCACCTGTTAGAACTAGGTCTGCTACAATCAATGAGGCCATGTTTGCAAGTTTCTTATCTCAAATGGAACCAAAGAAAGTGGATGAAGCGCTCAGTGATTCAAGTTGGGTAGAAGCAATGCAAGAAGAGCTTAACAAATTTGAGAGAAGCAAGGTTTGGACGCTAGTACCAAGACCAACTCACCAAGGAGTTATTGGAACTAGATGGGTGTTTAGGAACAAGATGAACGAAGATGGCATTGTTATAAGAAACAAAGCCAGGATAGTCGCTCAGGGTCATTGTCAAGAAGAGGGTATTGATTTTGGTGAGACGTATGCCCCAGTAGCCCGTCTTGAAGCGATTAGGATGTTCCTAGCGTTTGCCGCATTCAACAAGTTCACAGTATACCAAATGGACGTGAAGAGTGCATTCCTAAATGGTAAACTCCAAATAAAAGTTGATGTGGAGCAACCACCAGGATTCATCAACAACCATGGCAAAAGTATGGTCTACAAATTGGATAAGGCACTCTATGGCTTGAAACAAGCATCAAGAGCATGGTATGACACTCTCTCTATCTTCCTTATAGGTAAAGGCTTTTCAAAAGGCAGCGTTGACACAACGTTATTTAAAATTACCCATAATGAAGATATTCTCTTAGTCCAAATTTATGTTGATGATATTATATTTGGTTCTACTAATAAGCGATTGTGTGAGAAGTTTTCGAAAATGATGCAAGATCAATTTGAAATGAGCATGATGGGTGAATTAACTTTCTTCTTGGGATTACAACTTAAACAACTCCCAAATGACATATTTATCAACCAAGCTAAATATACAAGAGATATGATTAAGAAATTTGGTATGAAAAATGCATCATCTTCAAAAATTCCAATGAGCCAAATGCTTAAGTTAGATAAAGATGAAAGTGGGAAGAAAATTGATATCGCTAACTAAAGAGGTATCATTGGATCACTTCTTTATCTTACCGCTAGTAGACCTGATATTATGTTTTCAGTATGCATGTGTGCACGCTTTCAAGTTGATCCTAGAGAATCACACTTAAATGCTACCAAGAGAATCCTTAAATACCTAAAAGGAACACAAAATGTGGGCTTATGGTATCCAAGGGACTCTCCTTTTGAACTAATTGGTTATTCAGACGCAGATTTTGCAGGATGCAAAATAGATAGAAAGAGTACTAGTGGTTCATGTCAATTTCTTGGTGATAGACTAATTTTGTGGCATAGTAAGAAACAACAATCCATAGCTACTTCTACCACTGAAGCAGAGTATGTAGCCGCTGGGAGCTGTTGTGCACAAATCCTTTGGATGAGGCAACAACTTAGAGATTATGGAACAATCCATTGTGATAACTAAAGCGCTTTAGCTATGACCCAAAACCCTGTCCTTCATTCTAGAACCAAACACATTGACATTCGCTACCATTTCTTGCGTGATCATGTTCAAAAGAAAGATATCTCCATGCACTTCATTGGTACTGACAAACAATTGGCAGATATCTTCACCAAAGCGCTCAACGAACAACGCTTTCTCACTTAAAGAAGTGAATTAGGTATGATTGATTTAAACGCTTAAATCATAAAGCATCATATTTTATAGGCATACAATTTAGGGGGAATCCACTTTAAATTATGTTCAAAGTGTCTTTCAAAATTGAAATGAGTCATCAATTTTAGGGGGAACCTTAAAATTATACTTGTCTCAATTCATAAGCGACTATGATCAAAAATGACTTTGAAAATTAATGCATTGATCACTAGCACTTACTATTATGCATGACAAAATCAATCTCCAATAAAATTAAATAAAAATATCTTATCAAAAGCGAGTGACATTATCAAAAAGACTTCAGCGTTAAAAAGATTTCCACTTTAACACTAAGTAACCTTTTCTAAAATTCATGCATAGTTTTCATCGCTAAAAAGTAGCGTGTGGATAAGTCTAAAAGATTAGATTTGACAACTTCCCACACATGCTTATCACATTAAACTGACGGTTAATGATTCCTATCTAAAAACTAGGCGGTTCAGTAACTGCACCTGTCTGAGTACGTGTCAGTGTACTATCAGGCGCGTGTATTTCACGCTGAAAATTTTGAAAATTATTCAAACATTTTGAAAAAGTAACTGCAGACTTTAAACTTTTATATTTCACAGTTGTTACCATATTTACAGCACTTTTTGACATCCGTATTTATGTGTAAACGGCTCAGATTTAATTTTTGTTCTTTTCAAAATTAACTTCTGTACACATATCATTTATCTACTAGTTGAGGAGTTATTTTTGCCTCCTATTTAAACCTTTCACAATCTTTACAGTAAAACTTTATCACTTCCACAAATCTTCTATTGTAAAAGTTCTCTCTCTAAGGCAGAAATATTATCTTTTCTCTCCTATACCAAAGCTTTTCAAGTTCATCAATGGCACCCAAATCTTCAAACTGTACTGCCGGAAACCAGTCACTGTTAACGCCGATTTCCTTGTTAACTGAGATTATTTTTTTGATTACCAAAACTTCCCTGTAAGGACTGTTCTTCCACTCGTCCAGGAATCTCGTTTACGTGATATGATAACTGCTGTTTTTAACATCTTTGAGGAAGAAACCCTTTTCTTCTTCAAAAATGCAAAAATCTCCTACGATGGAAACTCCATTTCTTACGTCTTTCCCTTTGCTCGTGAGACCTTTGTCCTCACTCCTTCTCTCATTTCATTTTCACTAAATATGCCAAACGATGCTGCCGAAGTCGAAAATGTCACCCTTGGAGATGCTACCAAAGTTTGGGCGTTAATGAAGAAGGATGAAGTTGAAGCTGCCTATGAACCCAACTTCAAGAAAAATGACATGAAAGGCGAATATGTCATTCTTGCGGACATATGTGCAAAGATGATCGAATGGAGAAAGGGAAGCTTCAATAAGGTTTCCAACCTCCAGTACAAGATGATGGTGACCATTCTAACCAAACTGAAGATAAATTGGTCGCTTTACATTTTTCATCGCTTCAAGGCAGCGATGGCCAAGTCGGTTAATTCCAAACCTTATGGGATTGTTTTGAGTCATATTCTTAGCACTAACGGTTTCACTAATTCCGCTGGAAAGAAAATACCAGAGCTAAAATTTTATGGAAAGAAGATGATCGGCGAGCTGCTTAAGCCCAGAAGACGTGGCGGTGCAGCGGTTCCCAAAGAAGAGCGTGAGTGACTTCTTGCTGAAGGAGCTATTCGCAGCGATGATGAAGAGCAAGCGTCATCGTCTTCATCATCATCTTCATCGGAAGAGGTTGTGGTGGTTAAGCGACCAAAACGAAAGATCGCTATTAAGGTTGCTGAGTTAACTAAGCCAGCGAAGAAGCAAAAGAAGAAGTCGAAGCTCAAGAAGAAACCAAAGTCTCTCTCTCCTTCTCCTAAATCTCCCTCTCCACCTCTAGTGTTTATCTTCCCTCAGGAAGAAGAAGAAGAAGTACCGCTTTCCAGAAGGCGTACTCCTCAATCCACTCCATCTGCATCAACAAGCGCTCCAGCAGAGCCAGCGCTTGAAGAACCAGCGAGTGTTCCACCTCCGTCTGACGTTGTTCCTGAAAGCAGCTCAGATCCTAAAGCCGCTACTTAATCTAAGAGGCTTTCCTATGTTCGGGGTAAGTACTTGTGCTACGCAAAGTAATTTATGCTTTCCTCGTTAGTTTCTAAGTCTCTAACGCTAGGATAAAATATTCTTAAGCCGAGTGTGAAGCAAATGTCCAGACTGTTCTTAACACTCTTGAGGACTTGCATATTCCCATCCGTGCTGATCCAATCACCTCTTTTCTAGATTTAGATCCGAAAGAAGCAGCCCCTGAGCCCGAGGAAACTGTACCGAATGTTGAAACAGATCAAGCGACTGCGTTAGTCGATGATAGACCTCAGGGTAAGCATTGTAGTCTCTTATTTGTAGTTTCTACTTAGTAGAACTTTTTGCTTACTTTTCTCAAACGCTTACATGTATCAGCTCAAAGTGCACAAGCTGCTGATGTACCTCACCCTCTCGAGGAACATCTAGAGTTGGATGTTGATTTATCAACAGGGGTGAAAATTGCCAGAGAAATTAGTCCGGTCATTCCAGACGCTGAAATATCACCAGCTCAGGAAGTGACTAAGGATGCTGAGTAGTCGACAGAAGTGGCGTTTCCTTTTGTCCCCACTCCAACTGGTCCTCCTCCTCCTGAGGTTGATTTCATTCCAAGAGGCTATAATGAAGATTTGGAATATTACTATGCCTGGAGAGAAACAACGCTTAGGCAACTGATTGATATGGAGCTCAACTTCCAATCTACGCTCCACAATCCTGATCATTCTGATGCTCAAAAGATAGCAATTTTCGAGTCACTTGCCAATGGTGATGTTATTTCAATGAAAGAACTTATCGCTCATCTGGAATATCTAGAAATTCCACAAAAAGATTTTGTTGAGTTCGATAACAAACGCTTTTAAGAAGTCGGCAAGAGCCTGGAAAGAAGTTATCCTTTCCGTCGAACTCATATCCAGATAAGGAATCCTCATATTGGCAACTGGGGAAAGAATCCAGATGAAGATCTACTGAACAAAATAGGTTATTTAGCATTTCCAAAAGTTGTTCATTTAGAAGAAAATCTGTCCTCAGCTAAACCCTGACGCTTATGGAAGGGAAAGGGTGTAGCAACTCAAGAACACCCTAACCCAATCAATCAGTGGGTTGAAGATGAAGCCAGAGAATACCTAGCCAGAGTCTGGGCAGATAACTTTTTTCAAGAAAAATCGCGTTTTAAGACACTTCTAAACGCTCAGAATGATTCAGAATTGAATGCAACTCTCAGCCATTGATGGAAAATGGATACTAGAAGATGGGCAGAGGAATTTGTATTGCATTGTCATATAATTGATGAGATGCTTAGATATCCATTTCTATTCAATTTTGGAATAGAGTACAGACGTAGAGGATATGCTTTGTTTTTGCTACACATGCGTGAATCTCTTATAGGTCCAATCAGTCAGCTCCCCTACTTTAGAAGAGGCATTGAAGGCTACATCCGAGAACAACTCAGACAAATCAGCCATGGGAGTTATGAGTTGAATTTTGCTCAGCGCTTCCAGTTTGATTTAAATGAAGATGCTTCCTCAAGCAAGCAACGAGCGCTTCAAGGACCTAGCCATCAAGTAATTTTAACTGATGACTTTGCAGATTTTCACAGAGACAGGAGAGCGGTTGTAGAAAATGCACAATCGCTGGACATCTCATTCGCTGAATATTTTAGTCGAAATCCTTTCAGAGGCTATAATCTTCACCTTGTTCTCATCTGTGAGCAAAATATTCATGTGGCCAAGATGATATTTCTTATTCGGCCAGTGGATCAAGAACTAAGCACTGAAGAGCGTAAAGACGCTATATTCTTTATCCCGCAGACCAACCTGATTAGTCAAGGCATGTCATGGAAGCAATTGGCCTTCTATGGGTTATAGCTGTTGAAAATCCAGCTTCTCTGATCGAGGTTGTTGCGATGCAAGAGGAACAAACTCCTCCTATGGAAGTCGCTCAAACCACAGACGCTGATATGCAAGACGTTGCCCCCAGCGCTCCAGAAGTTGAGGTTCCCCTCGTTGAACAAGTTGTTCAAATTGATACTGCAACTCAGACGCTTGACTCAGCGATAGAAGAAGTTCATGCTGAAATAGCCACAGAGCCAGAAGAGCCTTTTATTCGAGATAAAACCAAAGGCAAGGCTACTGTCTCTAGCTCATACGGACTCATTCCGTCCCCTGAGTTATTCTTTGGACTCGGACTCGGACAGTGATTGAGACGCTCGAGATTTCAGACAAGCAGTATGGAACTCGCTCAGCAACATTGAGGGTTCTTGCTCAAAGATTTTTGACACCGCTGATAGGCAAATACGAATAATGTCTGACACTCGAAGCCGTGATATTTCCAATGCTTCTAACAAAAGTACTATTGCCATCATGGACAACATATCACCTCTGATCGCTAAACTCTCCTCAGAATTCAATCGTCATTTAGCCCAGAACGCTTCAGCTGATAATGAGAGGCACAATTCTTCAAATGTCGTTGCTCAGAGTATCGCTCAGCAAGTTTCTCTACTTGTTGAAGAAGTTCAGCTATTGCGCAAAGATATCGCTGATATGAAAACCTTTCTTGATGATGCCAAGAAGGGGGAAAATGAGAAAGAAAAACATGAATCAACCAAAGCCTTGAAAGAATCAATCTCTAAAACCGATAACAAGCACTAGCGTTCTATGTTCGATGAAATAGCAGGTATAAAGAAAATGCTATCTAAAAAGCATTCAAAGACATTTAAACTAGAAATCAAATTCTTAGAAAGTATGGGTTTTCATCCATATGCCGGACCGCTTAGAAGGTCTTTAAACTGGAAATCCACCAATGATCGAAGACAAGACATTTATCATGACTTGATTCGAGAACTTGGAATCCCTCCGAGGGATTGGGTGGAAAGACTTTTAGAGTTAAAGGAAGGCGTTAAACAGAGAAGACATGATTTTGATGAAGTCCAGTACACTACCATGTTAGCTATTGATCGACTCTTGCTGGACTTAGCAAATGAAATCTATCAAGGTGAAGAAATGTCCAAGCGACAAAGAAGATGACGCCTCATTTCTTTTTCTTATCTTTGTATGTTGTTGTTGTTTTAAATTCTTTTCTCTCAGCTCAATCATCTGTATACTTTGTTTGAAATTATATGAATGAATGATTGAACGCTAAAACACCTTGTTGAGGCTAATCTAACAACTAACTAACTTATCTAAACTTTCTAACGCTAACTTATATGTATTTGGGCTTTTCTTTAGAAACTGTTAAACTATAAAAGAGTTATAAGAGTTAAGGTCTTGACATCATCAAAAAGGGGGAAATTGTTAGGAATTTCATGTTAGATGTTTTGATGATGACTATAGGATTTTATGTTAGACCCCAAATATAATGTAAGTTTCTGTTTTCATAGATCAATGTATAAGCGTTTCGAAGTTTGTAATTTTATTTAGGCTTGTAATTTTATCTTTATAGATTTTAGACTAAGTATTAGATACCGAATCGCTAATAGAATTCTAGGTGAGTCTATTAGAGAGGAAGTTTAAGATCAGCGTCTGAAGTCAAATGAAGATGAAGATTTGTTCTTAGCGACTGTCAAACGCTAAAGGACTATTTCAGGATTTATGGATCAAGCGCTCAAAGCACTACCAGCGATCAGTGTCAGATTCACCTGAAATAAATCCTCAAGTCATGAAGGATTTAAATGCAATCATTCAACGAACATTTATTTTTAACGGGACAATTTCGTCCCAGCTTGAGGGGGTAGTCCAGGTAGAGGATGGCGAGGTGGACAAACCATATCTGGAGTTAGAGGAAACTTTCCTCAACAAATTAACAAGGCACTAACTCAAGAGGCAGCACTTATGGAAATAGACAACAATATTCTAGCAACTATTCATGTCATCTCGGGAGGTCTAGCAGTAGATGAATCGAGATGATACCTAAAAAAACAACAAAGAGCCATAGAAGCGCAACCTGCGTTCTTCATGAACGTTAGTCAGACTCGACCCAGGCAGGAAATACAGTTCGGACCTGAAGATACCCAAGCTGTGCAAACACCTCACAGTGACGCATTGGTAATAACTGCAGTTATAGCAAATTATGATGTCGAAAGGATCTTCGTGGATATCGACAGCTTGGTAGATATTCTATTCTACGAGCATTCGAGCAAATGAATCTAGGGGTTGGCAAATTAGAGTTCGTGCGCACTGCATTATTTGATTTTTCGGGAGAAGCGGTACAACCTATGGGTATTATTTCACTACCTCTATCCCTAGGTAAAGGTTGGATTTTCCTTCTGCCTACAATGTGATACTGGGCAGACCTACACTAGTCCTGTTCGAGCCAATGGTTTCAATACCACATATGAAGATCAACTTCCCTACAATCAACGGAGTAGGAGAAGTATCCGGCAATCAACATCAATCTAAGAAATGCTATCTAGCCTCCATTAAGCAAGGAGAGAAGACAAATGAAGACAAGAAGCGTAAACCCGAACCAATGGAGATAGAGAAAAAGGAGATCACCAAGAAGATAGTGCCATCACATGTAGAACCAGTAGGAGAGCTTATGAGTATAGAACTTATACCTGGAGATAAAGAAAAAACAATCAAAATGGGATCACATTTAAGCCCCGACCTGAAGGATGAACTAATAGCCATGTTGCAGGAGCATGCGGATGTCTTCTCTTGTTCAGCTAATGACCTGGTAGTCATTGCCCCAACAGTCATACAACACCACCTGAATGTGGATCCCAGTGCAAAGCCAATCATTCAAAAGAAATGGCATCTTGGGCCAGAGAAAGATGCCATTATCAAAGCGGAGATTGACAAATTACTCAAAAACAAGCACATTGCAGAAATACAATTCTCGGAATGGGTGTCCAACGTAGTCCTAGTACCCAAAGGCGGATCAAAATGGAAAATGTGTATCGACTTCCGCGACCTGAACAATGTATGTCCAAAGGATCACTATCCTTTACCTGAGATAGGCCAATTGGTGGATGTCACAGCTGGATACGAGTTACTTAGCACTATGGATGCGCAGAGTGGGTATCACTAAATACCCTTAACTGAGGAAGACCAAAGGAAGGTTAGCTTCATCACTTCCTTTGGCACCTTTTGTTACACAGTCATGCCCTTCGGCGTAAAAAACATCGGAGCTACGTACCAAAGGCTAGAAGACTTAATGTTTCATGAGCAAATTGGAAAGAACACTGAAGTATATGTAGATGACATGGTGGTCAAGAGTCGTATCGCCAACACCCATGTACAAGACTTGGAAGAAACTTTTAAAACACTCCGAAGATATAGGATGAAGCTGAATCCAGCTAAATGTGCATTCAGAATTAAAGGAGGAAAGTTCCTAGGGTACATGGTCATGAAAAAAGGCATAGAAACCAATCCTGCAAAGATCAAGGCTATATAAGACATTGTGGTGAATGAAGTACAAAGACTGAATGGGAGAATCACTGCCCTAAGCCATTTCATATCCAAGTCCGCAGAAAGAAGTTTACCATTTTTCAAGATATTAAGCAAAGTGGACCATTTCAATTGGACTCCTGAATGTTAACAAGCTTTTAAAAACCTCAAGGCATACTTGAGCCAAATGTCGCTGCTTACCAAAATTGTGTAGGACAAGCAACTGGTGATCTACATAGCTGTGGCTGACCCTAGCTGTCAGCACAGTCCTCGTATGGGAAGACAAGATGGAGAAACCCATATACTACGTTAGTAAGGTACTTTCAGATGTGGAATCTTGATACCCAGATATCGAGAAAATGGTATTGGCACTAGTCATTACAGCAAGAAGGCTAAAACCCTATTTTTTGACATACAAAATCATTGTAAAGACTATTTAATCACTCAAGGCTATGCTAGGAAAGGCTGAGACATCGGGCCAACTCATTAAATGGGCTGTGGAGCTAGGGGAATTCGAGATAGAGTACACGTCCCGAGCTGTAATCAAGGCGCAAGCCCTTGCAGACTTTGTTACCGAAATGACCAGACCTGAGCAAGAAGGGAAGGAGGATGAAAAAGTTTGGCTCTTGCATGTAGATGGGTTAGCCATCCAAAATAGAAGTGGTGCAGGTGTGGTATTCACCACACCCGAGGGAGATCAATTGGAATATGCAATCAAATTTGAGTTCAAGGCAAGCAACTTAAAATGGCAATCAAAGGATGGGCCAAGAATTTGATAGTGTACTCGAATTTGAAACTCGTTACCAAACAAATTGACGAGACCTACAACGCTAACGAGGAAAGGATGGTGAAATACTTGAAAACCATAGAGACACTACGGGAGAACTTCCACAAGCTAGAGATACATCAAATACCATGAGCTGAAAACACCAAAGTTGATTATTTGTCCAGGCTGGGCAGCTCAGTCACCGACTGCCAAACCTGGAATATTTCTATACAAGCCCTAACCAGACCTAGCACTGAATCCTACAGGTAGAGGAGGGTGAAGATTGGAGGACTGAGATAATCCAGTATCTCACAAAAAAAGTACTACTCGAGGAAAAAAGGAACGACAATGATTGGAGACCAGGGCTACTAGGTTTGTCATGATCAATGATGTGTTATACAAGAAATCATTCGTAAAACTCCACCTGAGGTGTGTTTCAAGGGGAGAAGGAGATTACATACAAAAAGAAATCCATGAAGGAGATTGTGGTAGCCACATAAGTTATGCAGCCCTAGCTGGAAAGAGTTTGAGGGCTGGCTATTTTTGGCCAACCCTAAAGGAGGATGCGGCTAACTTGGTGAAGAAATGTGAATGATGTCAAAAGCATGCTGGTCTCGTTCATCAACCTGTGGAGGCAATGCGTTCCATGAGTGTTCCATGTCCTTTCGCAAGATGGTGTATGGACATTGTGGGCCCTTTTCCTATAGCAAAAGGCCAAAAGAAGTTCCCATTAGTGCTAGTTGACTACTTCAGCAAATGGGTGGAGGCTGAAGCCTTAGCTTGGATCACGGAGGCAGAGGTCATTCGATTCTTATAGAAGAATATCATATGCTTATTTTGCATACCTAGAGAGATTGTGGCTGACAACGGAAGGCAGTTCAGTGGGGCCAAGCGGAGGAGATGGTGCGAGGAGTTGGTGATCCAGAAAAGCTTCAGCGCTGTAGCTCATCCTCAAACTAATGGCCAAGTAGAGGTTACCAATAGAATAATAGTACAAAGTCTAAGACCAGGTAAGTCTACTACCTATCTTTCGAAATACGTATGTCCATTTTTATAGTATAATTAGCATATCCAACCTTGTTTATTTTACCTACAAATCATCGCTAACATATTCATGGAAAACACCCAAACCTCGATCAAGCAGACTGGAAAGATTGGGTGGGAATTCGGTTGAAGAATTGCAACCAATGTTGTGGTCATATCGAACTACTCCTAAGTCCATCACAGGGGAAAGTCCATTTCATTTGGTGTATGGGGCTGACGCCGTCATACCTGCAGAGCTCAGAGTGTAATCCCATCGAGTTAGATACTTCGAGCCAGAGCAAAATGAAGAAAGGCCGAGAGAAGAGCTGGAGCTAATTGATGAAGTCAGAGACAAGGCATACTTAAGGATTGAACAGTACAAGCAACGAATCATAGGAGCTCAACAAACAAAGGTGAAGGCCAGATCTGTCCAGGTGGGGGACCTGGTATTGAAGAGGGTAGATGCGGTACGTACAGTGAACAAGTTGGACCCTAACTGGGAAGGTCTATACAAAGTCGTCAAGGTATTAGCTGTAGGAGCCTACGAGTTGGAGGACTGGGGGGGGGGGTTAATCAACTTTCTTGCCCATGGAACATGCAAAACCTAAAAAAGTTCTTCGTGTCACTGCGAGAATTGTGCTTTTTTTATCATCTTATGTTTTATTATTTACCACTTGAAAAACTCACATGTTGCTAATAATCTTTTTTTTTGGAAGTTATGATTGTTATGTTTTTCAGGTAAAGCTTAGAGATTGTAAAAACCTTCTTTGCAAGGTCACATGCAAAACTTCAATAATTTACTAAGATTTTAGTTTGCAAAAAATTTCAAATTGCGTTATGAATATATATGTATAGAAGATGAATATTGCATTGTGGAGTAAAGGGGAGTTGGTGAAGCGGAGGTAGTCGGAGGACTAGGAATGTACCACCTGGGTAGTTAGCCAGGATCCGTGACGCCAGGTGTGAAATTGGTGGCGGACCCGAGGACCCTATACCAAGAAGAGAAAAGGAGGGACTGGGTGAGGAATCATCTTCAGTATAGTTCCAGGACCTGTCCTAGGCAGATCGAGCTTTAGAGCGACGAGGAAAAAAGGGCAGCCATAAGGTTGGAGAAGAAATAAGGAGGGAAGGTATGGAGAAATGTGGAAAATAAGAAAGAATACCTTCGGTATGGGCTGGCCACCACCTTAGCCCATCTAGGTATATTTTGGTACAGAGGGAGAAAAAAAGGGATATAAGGCACGAGGTAAATGCAAGTCCTCACGATTGTATAGTTGCGGTGCGAGTCCCCACGATTGTACGTGCCTAATGATGGGTGTTCGATCCCGTGTGCAAGTATCTACGATTGCACAAAGGTCGTACAAGTCCCCACGATTGTACACACTTGGAAGAGGGTGTTTGATCCTAATGCAAGTCCCCACGAATTCATGACAGAAGAAAAAGGAGTGCAAGTCCCCATGATTGCATAGTGACAATATAAGTCCCAATGTGTCAAGCAAGTTACTAAGAATTGATTGGTGTGGAAAGGCAAGTCCCCAGGATTGCAAAAGTGTGGACCACCTGACTCAGCTGGAGCTATAGCTCAGTGTAGGTCGGCTTGTTAGGATTATGCCCTCAGATGCCATAGAGGATAGTATGAATAGGGCATCTATCTTATATTGAACTTAAATATTATTTATCATAAAAGGCATTATTTAGTTTTCACTTAATTCTTATTTGCATCTATAAATTGTGTACAATATTTTGTCCATGTTTTCAGTGTGATCCCTCTACTTCCTATGGGATAGGAAGAATGGCACTGGAGAGATTGACCTTGATTACATAGTTCGCAAGTAATATGAAGTCTTTAATGGGCAAATAAAGACTTCAAATACTTGTACAATCTTCGCTTTGACATGGGAGTGCCAGTCGAACACCATGTGATGGTGGGAGATTAAGACTGTAGGCACATCAGTGGAACTGATATGCTCGAACACGACTCGCATCGGTTCTGTCACATGGGTTTTCACTCTGTGACTGTCAATGATGGAATTGATTATGCGTAATAGGTATTTGCAAACCTTTGACCTGTAGTATTGGGCTGAAGATGCACTTATGACGTTAAGTCTTTCACTAGAGTAGTTAGACCCAATTCACCCGTAGGTGAGGTCGGCCTCGAAATGGGGACTTGATGAGCAAGTGGTAGTCTTAGCATATATCTAAAATGAGATTTGTTCTCTCATAAGTGAATGAGAATGTACCCTATGGAAGTATAGATAAATAGAGATAAAAGTCTTTGGCTAAAGCAAAAGAGACGATTGTGCTAGGCACCAAATCAATCTCAATGATCTCGTATTATTATAATTTATACATATGGTCAAGTCCAGTGAGTTTGACATAACCATGATTCTCACTTGATAGGGGATCATGAACAAAGGGTTTATACATATATGGTATTTACGATTAGAAGTTTGTGGAATGATCCATTCATTCGTATTTTATTTGGGCTATAAAGTGGGCCACGTGACTGGCTAGGTGTTACCCACTTCCTTTGGTTTTCTCTCATTGCCAAATGAAACAAACTTAAAGTGCCGCACTAAAGAATTGATGAAGAAAATTGAAAAAGGATTTTCTATTTTCTATTTTACTTTGGAGATATTTAATTTATTGGATAAGTTAAATAAATAATTAATTAATTGCTTATTGGATAAGATAATTAAGTAAAAGGATAAGATTAATTATTAATTAATTTCTTAGAGAAATATTTTAATGAATTAATTTATCTAATTAATATATTTATTTATTGGATAAAGTAAATAAATAATTGAATAAAAAATTAATTAACAAAGCAAAAGAAGAAATCCCGGGCCCCATGTGGGGCGTCCATGGGGACGCCCATTAGGGCTAGTTGGATGATCAAAGTCGTCTCTTTTGTTTTGTCTTGGTCAATAAGTCATTGAGGTATAAGACACTTCTCTTGACTTTAACCTAAAAAATAATTGAATTACATCTATTGTAACTCTCCAAAGAATAGAAGAAAGAAAACAAGGGTATTTTTCATTTCTTCTATGTGTATAGAGAGGGGAAGATATTTTTCATCAACTCGTGCGTGATAATTTGGAGGCAACGTGATTTGTTGTTGGATTCATCTACAATCAACTTCAAGAATTCAAGACTTGAAGAACACGAGGATTGAAGAATTCAATAAGTTCATCAATCTAAAGTTTTGTAGAATAATTGGATTCTCCTACCATCTCGCTTCAACGAGTAAGTTGAATTTATTCGTTAAATCGATTTTTAGATTCAATTATGCAATTAGTGAAACACTTTGGGTTTTTTTAAAATTTTTGAAATCCTTCCGCTGCGTTTATGAGTTTTTACGAGCCAATCTCTGATTTCCGTATTTGATCTTAAATCTGCATTTTATGGTTTTTGCCTAGAATTTTTAATTTTTTGTTATTGTAAATTTGGGAATATTTGATGATATTGAAAAAACGAAAATACCGAGGAAAAACGGGGCTCTAAGAGCCCCGAAAAATCTGCACGCAGCAGCACGCGCGTGCACAGCACGCTGCTTCGCGCAGGAGGTCGGGTGGCCAGGCCGCGCACGACGGGTCACGCGCTTTGATACCCGATTCGTTGATCCTGGTCTTGGATCCGGATCGTAAAACAGGCTATATATGGGTCCAAATTGATATTTGGGTTTTGGGTGATTTTAGTTAATCGGGTGGATCAAAAGGATGATGACCCATATAATTAAATTAAGCCCAATTGAAAATTATCCAATTTTGATTTGTTAATTAGTTTGGACTTATTTTAATTAAATCTAAATGGGCCAATTAGATTGGTGATTTGGACTTAAATTAAATTTAGCCCAATAAGAAATTAATAAAACGTGCATGTAATGTAATTAATTATTTTGAGCCCAATTAAATTAAATCCAAGTGGACCAAAAGGATAGTGACTGGGGTTTGATGAAATCGAGCCCAATAAGATTAATTGGAATATAATATTTAATTAGACTTAGTTAATTATTTTTCTTAGAGATTAATAATTAATTTATGGATTAAATATTATTATTTTTCCTCGACTTGGAAATTACTTAATATTTGAATAAGGAATATAAATTATTTTTCTTAGAGATTAATAATTAATTCTTTGATCAAATAAAAGCATTTCCAATAATAGATGGCATTAAATCAAAATGAAATAGAATTCCATATTTTATGTATTCTATTAGTAGGACTAATATTATTTTAATTAAAGGTAGATGTACTTAATTTCTAATTTCGTATATCTAAGTTATCTAATTGGACTAGAATGATTTTAATTGAAATAATGAATGTAGAAAAGGTTGGGAATTTAATGAAGGACTTTTTAGTTGGACCAAATTTTTTTAGTAATCAACATAAGTGATTTAAATATCGCGAGCATGTATTAATTGATGCGAGCATGTCTTATGTGATTGAAAACACCGATCATGGATTTAGATTTATTTGTTTTACCTTTATGTTTTATGGGTTATCAACTTTGAGGCTATTTATTATATTCTCATAAATAATGCATGATTTGTTTTATGAATTGAAATAGAGTAGTTCAATATTGATAAAGTCAAAAGGCCCATGAAAGTGTAATAGGTTTTAATTTGTGCCTTTTGTGATGGCCCATTGACTCGGGCCCTCTAGTAAAAGTCCATGATCGAGTGATGGATTTATTTATTCATTTATTTAAATTCCATTAATATTTATATTGAAAGGCATGATTATTAGTAGGATTTTTATGCATGATCAATATGAAATAAAAGCGCTATATAAATTGAATATGTGCAAAGTGAGACCAAAACTTTTGACAATTTAAATTGTCCCAAATAAATAATACCGAGTTAGAAAAGGATGTTTGACATCCTCACCCTCCACTAAGCTTTCTAAAATTAAAATTACTATAAATGTATAATGCTTCCCAGTTATGGGGGTTATACATTTAGAAATAATTTGAAATTTTATTAAGTGCATGAAATGCCTTAATTGAAGCATATTTCACCCCAGAAACCTGTTCGGTTGCAAGGTGAAATTCAAATGTTAGATTATAGGAGTTAGTGGGAATGAACTTGGGTAGTTCACGAGCTTAGAAACCTGTTCGGTTGCGGTTTGGTGAACTATGGGGAAAGCTATTAAAATGTTTATTGGATAACTTGATATTAGATATCATTTCAAATAATTAATGGGCCAGAAACCGGATAGGTTGCAACCCATTTAATTAATTGAGGATCTCAATACCCCCTGTGGAATTGATGTTAATGATGATTACCGATTTTCACATGGGACTGTAGGATTCGAAAAGTGCAGTGGGAGCTAAGATTAATTTTAAGTCCTTAATTTTTCTAGGTTAAGTCAAAACAAGTAATCTAATTAAATCTGCAGTTATTTTCTCGTTTATCTCTCTCAATATGACAAACCCACTTTCAATTTTACTCAAAAGAAATGTTTTAACTGGACCCAATTACATGCAATGGCTCGCGATCCTAAGGAATGTCCTGAGTGAAGAGTCAATTGATTATGTATTGGAACTGATCGTCCTGTTGTTCCTAAGAGGAATGAGGATGAAGAGGTTCAACTAGCTCACTTTAATTGGACTTGTGTGACAATTATAAAGCTAGAGGATACATTCTATGCTCAATGTGCAGTGAGCTGCAAAGTTCACATGATACAATGAACAATGCAAGGGACATAGTTCTTCATCTGGAAGAAATGTTTGGAGAGCACGGTAGGACCGTAAGATATTTCATACCAAAAGAACTCTTCAGAGCAAGGATGAGAGAGCAAGAGAATGTGGGAGACCACGTTCTCACGATGATGACCCTAATGGAATGACTTAGGTCAATGCATTTCTATTTAGATATTCATCTTCAAGTTGATCTCATCCTACAATCGCTCCCTAACTCCTTCTACTACTTCAACATGAACTTTGATATCAATGATATCGATTGTTCATTAGCTGGGCTGACAAAGAAGCTTGAAATCGAACAAGCTCGGATAAGGACGAATAAGATAAAGGATTCTTCTATCTATTTAACGAATGATTCATTTGATGATCAACGTAATGGAAAGAGGAAAAGGCAAAAGAACGTATCCATAAGAACTCAAAAGAAGTTAGGACATGGCCGTAAGAGTGAAGGACCTAAGAAAATGGATAGATGTCTCGAATGTGGTGAGCTAGGCCACTGGAAGAGGAACTTTCCCAAATTAGGCAAAGGCGTAAAAGGTATGAAACTCTTTGTTTTTGAAACTAACTGTTCTATGACCATCTTTTCTACTTTGTGGATTCTGGATTTAGGGGTTAGTGCCCATGTTTGTTGTTTGGATCAAGATCTGCAGAGAAGTAGAAAGCTGGGCCGAGAAGAAGTGATGATCAAAGTAGGCAGCGGGGAAAGCGTCACGGCTACTAGGATTGGATCTACTTCTCTTTATTTGAATTCTGGACATTTATTGTTACTAGATGATGTTTTAGTTTTGCCCAAGGGGCTTAAAAACATTGTTTCTATTCCTATCTTAGTTAAGATTAGATATACATTCCGTTTTTCTAAATTAAATTGCGACATTTATTATGGAAATAAATTAGTTAGCAATGTTTCTTTAGTTAATGGTTTGTATTATTTAAATGTCTGTAATTCATCTGATGTGAATGTTGTAACTCGTAAACGTGGTAGGCAAGAAGCTAACTTAAGACTCAAGTGGCATCTTAGACTAGGCCATGCCGGAGAGCATATGATCCACAAAATGAAAAAAGATGGGATAATAAGCTCACTAGGGTCAGATCCCTATCCAACATAATCATATCTCTTAGGCAAGATGGCTAGATCGCCCTTCACAGGGACTTTTGAAAGAACTACTCAAGTCTTAGGGTTAGTGCATACCGATGTCTGCGGACCATTTGAAGAAATGACTCGTGGGGGTTTCTACTACTTCATCACTTTCACAGACGATCATTCAAGATATGGTCTGGTGTATCGGATGAAGTAAAAGTCTGAATCCTTTGAAAAGTTCAAAGAGTTCAAAGCCTTAGTAGAAAATCAAACTAGGCAAACTATAAAAACTCTACGATCGGATCGTGGAAGAGAATATATGAGTGCCGAATTTGATGAATTCCTTAGACAACAGGGAATAATGTTACAACTAACACCACCATCAACTCCCCAACTAAATGGAGTAGCCGAGCGAAGGAACCGAACACTGTTGGACATGGTTCGTTCCATGCTTAGTTACACTAATTTACCCATTTGGTTGTGGGGGTATGCGTTCCGAACTGCTACTTATTTAGTGAACATATGTCCCTCCAAATCTGTTCCTAAAACTCCGCAAGAGATGTGCAGTAATAGGAAACCAAGTCTTAACCACATTAAGATTTGGGGGTGTCCTGCTTATATTAAGAAGACTAAAGTGGAGAAATTGGAGACAAAATCCCTCATGGGACGTTTCATTGGTGATCCTAAAGATTCCATGGAATTCTTCTTTTACCTGCATGATGATCAGAGAATCATCGTGGCCCTACAAGCTCACTTCCTTGAAGATGAGTTCATATTGGAAGGGGGCAAAGGTAGGAAAATTGTTCTACAAGAACAAAATGAAACTCCCTCAGAGACATCTGTCCAAGAACCAAGACCTGAACTAATAGTAGCACAACCACCACGTAGTTCTGGTAGAATAACACATGAACCTGAGAGTTATGGGTATCTACTGCAGGCGGAGCCAGAGCTTCACACTGTAGTACAAAAAGGTCATAAAGATGATCTATTGTAAGCATATATCACAATTTGGCCTTACATGGCCCTAGTCTTACGAATTTAGTTCATAATTGAAAGCATAAAAGACATAAGAGGAATATTCATAGACATAAATGAAATGAAAAGCTCTTAAAAACTCCCAAAATGGTGAATGATGATGGATCTTGAAGTTGAGCTTTCAATCCCCAAGCTCTTTTCCTTCCTCTAGTTTTCCCCTCCAAGAGTGATGAAGAATGGTGATGAATGGTGGAGAAATCAGATTAGGGGCTGCCCCCCTCTCCTCCAAGAATCTGAAATTGATAGTGAATGATGAAGAGTATGGGTTCTCACTCCTTTTATAGCCAAAATTCCACTAAAAGGAGTTTAAGTAGGGGAATCATGAGTCCTTAGCCGAGGCATGGGCTAGATATAAAAACATGCTCCGAAAATGTCCGGATCACAACCTAAGATTGAGCGAGCAAGTATTACGATTCCATGATGGAGTCCGTTTGCGCATCCGAAATAGGCTCAATGCCGGCGCCGGTGGTGATCTCCTTGGGCTCGATTGCCAAAGTGTGTGGGACAAGATTGAGCAATTAGCCCGGGAAGATGAACTCTATCCCGATGATGAAGAAATCACACCCACTAAAAAGATTGCTTGTGTTCAAGAGTTGGGCGAAGAAGTTGCTTTGGAAACAATGGTTGGCAATGTAAACTATGTTGGAAATGCCAATCGACCTCAATTGAACTTCCATGTGCCCGAAAATTTTCCAAGGAGGCCCAATCCGGCACAAAATGCCCATCCCGGCGTCTATCAAGCACCAAGGCCCCCATTCAACAATAACCAAGCTCAAAGGCAAGGTAATCCTCATGTACAAAGGAAAGTTAGGCCTCCTACAACCGATGAACGTCTTGATGAGGAAATAAAGAAATCGGATTTAGCAATCAACGAACTCCGTACTATGATGAAGGATTTAATGATGGATATGAAGGATTTGAAGACACAAATGGGTTAAATGGCAAAGACAATCAGCGGGAGAGCCCCGGGAACTTTACCAAGTGACACGGAAAAGAACCCGAAAGAGCAACGCTATGGAATTACCTTGAGAAGTGGCGAACAGGTAAAAGGTGATAATATTCGCACTGATGCGCCCGAGGGCCCATCCATCCACGCCCAAGCGCCCTTGTCGCTGCGCCAAGGCACCGATTATCACGCCCAAGCGCCACATTCTGTATCCTCCACAGCTGGCCCTTCAACTCCAACGCATCATCCCATCGAGGTTCGTCTTCCATTTCCAAATGTACAAAAAATGAAAAAGAAGGATATGGATCAGATTTTCCGTAGGATTGTGGCGACTCTTTGTGAGGACCCGGGGAGGCTCACCATTCCGTGCACCATTGGCCCTCTTACTTTTGAAAAGGTTATTTGCGATACGGGAGCAAGTATCAATCTCCTCCCGTATTCTCTCTTCAAGAAGTTGGGCCTTGGAAATCCCAAACCGACATCAATGAGCCTCCAACTCGCCGATGGATCAATTAAGAGACCAAAGGGGATAATAGAAGATGTTATTGTACAAGTTGACAAATTCTTTTTCCGGGTTGACTTTGTGGTCCTTGATATGGAGGAAGATGCTGAGATGCCCTTGATTCTAGGAAGACCTTTCCTAGTCACTAGCAATGCCAAGATCGACATGGGAAAAGGTAAGTTATCATTGAGGGTAGGAGATGTAAAAGTGATATTTGATGCTTCTAATAACAGGAAACCATCTATGGATGATCTTACTTGTTCCAATATCGATGTTATTAACCCTTCTCTTGATGAGAAATGTGCAAATGGCAAGGCTAAGGGCACACTCGAGTTGGAGGATGAGATTCCCAATGATAAACACAACAAAGAGGGAAAAGAAGATTTATGCATGATATACATTCCACCCCATCGCCGTGCTCGTAAGATTGAAAAGACTCATCCAATACAAAGGGCTTATTGCAAAATCCCGCAATATGAGTGGAAGCAAGTAGACCATGGAGCTAAAAGGAGGCATGACAAGGATTTGGTCGTGTTAAATGGACCACCTATTTGAACCTCAAAGAGCACAAATTCGAGCTACCGACTCTAAACTAGCGCTTCTTGGGAGGCAACCCAAGTTTGTAAGTTTGTTTTTCTTTTTGATTTTGTTTAGTTTGTTTCTTTATGTTGTGTTCAAACATGCACTTTTGGCATGTATGTTTTCTTATGCTTGATGGTTTGAAAAGTTGAAGTGTTAGATATGATGCAAATTTGGACCATGCTCATTTTACTCGAGAGGAAGAGAAGCTATAGGATTATGTATTGGAAGTTTAAGGATGTTTTTCAACATCCTTGGTTGTAAGTGTTCTTTTACTGTTGTGTATGCTTGTTGTAACAACATTGGAGACAATGTTGGATTTAAGTTTGGGGGTGTTTAGAAGAGTACTTATTTTGAACTTTGATGGTGCAATCCTAATTTTTAGCTTAATTTTAGGGAAAGTTTGTTTGATATCATGTTTATATGCTTCTTTGTTGAGAAAATCAAGCATGAAAAATTTTTAGTCCTTCCAATTGATGCATTGAAATTGATTGACTTGGAAAAATGGCATGAATTCTTGAAATAATTTGAATTTAATGGAATATATATCTTTGAAATTGCTCGTGGAGACCTTAGACTAGAATTGATTCTTTAGATGATTCACAATGCACTTAAATCGAAGGTAGAGGAGTTGAGAGGATAACCATCTTGAGACACTTAAGGAATCTTTCCCAGAAATATTAACTTGATTTTTCATAAAGTTATAAGTTGAGTAGTAATTTTATATGCTAACAATGAATTGAAAAGGTTGAATTTTGGTATGACCAAAAGTGGTCAGGCTAATACGTACCGAAGGTGAAAAGTTTCATACCTATATACTGTACTATTATGCTAATTTGAGCTATGCTCAAGCCAAAAGAAGTGAATTGTTTAAAAGATCTAGTTTTATTTCGTGACCTTTGATACTCGAGTGATTAAATCCTTAGGAGTGTCTCTACACTTAATGCCCCAAAACTATCTAGTTTGGGAGTCATTGATCTAAAACTTGTTACATGGGTGTCATAGAAAGCCTAATGGAATAAAACATTGCACATGATCTAGCCTTAATGAAGTTTAATGGAAATTCCATATGAATTGAATGTTGAATATTTGAGATAATGAAATTTAAATGGCTATGAGATTATCTATAATTATTGTGCCTTGTGTTTGATCAATATTTGATAGATATGGGATTAATGTCCAAAATTTGGTAAGGATGTCTCTCGACTATAATACCCTAGATTTATTTTTCACTACACCCTAGGGAGTCGTTTCAAGTATTGGTGTCACATGAGCAAAAGTAGTTGATATGTATATATATATTTGTGAACTTTAAAAGGTTGATTTTATGCCATTCATTCTTGTTGATCATATTGAGATGTGTTGATTCGGTTGGGATTGAAAATTTGCTAGATTTTGTGGGTATATCGTATGCAAACCCTTACGAGACTATAACTCGTCCTTTCAAGTAACTCAAAGGTTTAAAGGCTTGTTGCACCCGCTAAGTGCAATCGTTTACTCCACGAAAGTGAGTTAGTTAGTTGTTTTGTTTTCTCCCATTGAATGATGTTGGTCTTGCCTTATAGCTCTTATTGCTCGAGGTCGAGCAATTGATAAGTTTGGGGGTGTTGATAAGAGGTGTTTTTACGTGTTTTTAAGACCGTAATTCTTATGATTTGGATTCACTTATTGCTTAAATCATGTCACATTTGCATTTAATAGGTGTGTTAAGTGAATACAGGTAATAAATGAGAATACATGAAGAAAAGGGAAGAAAAACGATGTACAAAACAAGTTCAAGCATGTTTTTCAACACCTAGGCGGTTTATGCATCTCCTACCACATTCGAGCGATAATTCCGTACATTTCGAGACCGACTTAGACAAAGTTTCCTTCTACAACGTTTTATATGTATGTCTTAGCTTCAAATGGGAACTTGAAACATCCAAATCGAAGATCTATAGAGATAATTATGAAGGAAATACGATTGCTGCGCCGAACAGAGAAGTACATGTGCCAGGATATGCCCCAATGCCCTCCTAGTCATGCCTAGGCATGGATAGTCCGAATGTTACTCCTTTTCAGCCTAAATTCCAGCATTATATGATGGGTAAGAATCACTTTTGGCCATAATTCAGCACATGTGTTGAGGGGTTGTCATAAGTGTGTTTCTTGGTAGATTTACTTTATGGGTGCCAAATCAGAAACAACCTCCATATTGAAACGTAATTTAGGTTTACTTAGTGACTGAATTGGACACATTGTCCTTCTGGAAAGTTGTAGATCTATGTTTTATCTGAACATGGGGACTTGAATCATCCAATTTGGAGATCTGTGGAGAATTGTATGAGACAAATGCTAAGACTGCGCTGGAAAGCAAGAAAATGACAGCATGCATGTGTTTTGTTGAAGTTTTCACATGGTTATGCTTGGTGGAATTCTTAAGGTCCGAAAGTTTAGCATTTTTTAGCTGGTTGGAATCTTCAAAGCCAAACTTTAAGCATCACCTTAGGTGGAATTCTCATTGGGGAACTTTAATGGGAATTCTTAATGCGTACTTTAGTGGAATTTTGGCTATAAATGGAGGGGGAACCCATACTCTTCATCATTCACTATCAATTTTAGATTCTTGGAGGAGAGGGGGGCAGCCCCTAATCTGATTTCTCCACCATTCATCACCATTCTTCATCACTCTTGGAGGGGAAAACTAGAGGAAGGAAAAGAGCTTGGGGATTGAAGGCTCAACTTCAAGATCCATCATCATTCACCATTTAGGGAGTTTTTAAGATCTTTTCATTTCATTTATGTCTATGAATATTCCTCTTATGTCTTTTATGCTTTCAATTATGAACTAAATTCGTAAGATTAGGGCCATGTAAGGCCAAATTGTGATATATGCTTACAATAGATGATTGTTGAGGTTGTTCTTATATTGTTATGTGATGTGAATTGTGTTTTTGTCTATCTTGCATATACTTGATCACTATATGTTAGAATCTTATGCCTAGGTTAATATTTCGGGAGAAAATTGACTTAGGGTGCAAGAAATTCACATCATGACTCGCAACTAATGAGGAATTGCCCTAGACATAGGTAAAGATTCCCGGGTGAAGTCGTTCGATTCAAATCGAGTGAACTCTAGTACATTAATGCATGTTTAGTGGTTAGATTTCCGGATAGGGATATTTGGGAAATCACGATCTAAGTATAGGAGTTTATACGCGAGACATCGGTTATTCTCTACCTTAGGAGTTTTCACCATAACAATATAAGTGTAATCCTTCAACAAGAACCTTTATAAGTATATTTGATTAATTTGAACCTAGCATGTGCCTTAGTCTCCCTTTATAATTGGTTTTAAATCACTTGCTCATCTTTGTTCTTGTTCTTTACAAATTTTATTTGAATTTATTCTTACTTTGTTTATTCACTTCATTACAAATCTTAAACTAGAATTCAAGTCCTTGTGGTTCGACAATCCGGACTTACCGTCCATTTATTACTACACACGACTAGTGCACTTGCTATCATAGCACGTCAGCTTTTAGCGTGTCAGCGACACCTCATATGCACTTAGGGTTTTGGTTTTATTTCTATTATCTGGGTTGTATTGGGCCGGAGTTTGAGCCCCCCAACTTGGATCTTTATTTTATTAGAAACTTGTATAGGCCCGTTTCTTTGTAATAAAATTAGATAGGACCAATGGAGCATGGCGATTCCACAGAAAGGTTGGAGCCCGAAGACTAGACTTTCTGTATAGGTGAAAGCTCTTGTAATAGATAGAATCTCTACCCGATTGGCTCTTTGGCTCGAGGTAATCTAGATAAAGTCCATATGAGTGTGTGTTGTTAGAACAGTTAGGCGTTTTCTAATTATTATATTTCCTTAACTGCGCTGAAAGAAATTAATGTGCAAAGTGAGACTAAATAACAAAGTAAAATAACCATGTTATAAATCTCCCCACTTAAATACTGAGTAAGTAAAGGATATTTGATATCCTGTATCTCCATCAAGCTTCAGAAAGAGATGGCTGAATTTTATATATAGCATCGTCCCGGTATTAGGGGGTTATATATTAAGATGTATGCTTGATCTTATTTAGTGCATTTGATGCTTTCGATCAAAGCGAATTTTGCCCCATATATCGAAAAAGGTTGCAAGTTGAGATTAAATTGTTAGAATGATATAAGTTAATGGGCATTGACTTAGATGGATCACTGCTTGTATATTGAAAAATGTTGCGGTGAAGTGATTCATGAGCTAAAGAGATTGAAACATCAGTTTGACTAATTGGTGCTAAGCGCCACTTCAATGGATAGACGGGCCATATATCGTAAAAGGCTGCAACTCGTCTGAGTCATTAAGGACCTCAATCACTCACTACGAAACCCATCCAACGAGGTTTTTTATTATTGCAATGGGAGTACAATAATTAAGAAAAGTAGTGGGAGACAAGTAATTATACAAGTCCTTAACTTACTTGAATTACAATATAAAACATCTAATCGTATATCTTGGCTCATTTTCTGTATTATATAGCTCTCTTTAAAACGACTCTTAGTTCTCTTGCTTGAGAATGTTTCAAGTAACATAATTTAACAAATCATTAGATGGTATGCTTGTTGCAAGCTTAACTCATGTCCCAATAGATGGGTCAGTGAGTCATTAAGGACCTCAATCACTCACTACGAAACCCATCCAACGAGGTTTTTTATTATTGCAATGGGAGTACAATAATTAAGAAAAGTAGTGGGAGACAAGTAATTATACAAGTCCTTAACTTACTTGAATTACAATATAAAACATCTAATCGTATATCTTGGCTCATTTTCTGTATTATATAGCTCTCTTTAAAACGACTCTTAGTTCTCTTGCTTGAGAATGTTTCAAGTAACATAATTTAACAAATCATTAGATGGTATGCTTGTTGCAAGCTTAACTCATGTCCCAATAGATGGGTCAGTGAGTAGGGCTATGGTATGAGGCACGCTGGGAAATAGAAATTTGCTCTTGAAAGCCAATGTTCTATGTCTGACTTCTTAGTGGCAATGCTGGAAAGAAGTGCAGAGCTAGTAGGACGAGAAGTAATCAGAAATCAAACAAGTCATTTGAGATTAACCTAGGTTCCTTTAGACAATTCTAGACAGGTGATGGATGATTGGTTAGTTTTACCAAATGGAAATAAGATAGTTATTTTTCTGACTTGGTCATTTGATAAAAGACTCTTTTAAGTGTTTTTAAGCTCGTTGTGTTTATATTTTAGATTCATTTATCGCCTAAATCTTGCCACATTTGCGTTTAATCAGTGCGTTAAGTGATTTCAGGCCTTAAGTGGATACAATTGAAGAAACGGATAAAAAATAACGTATAAAACAATTTTAGGCCAAGATGTTTCATACCTCCACGCCCAAGCGCAGCCATAGTCATGCTTGGGAGCCCAAACAAGCAAGAAATAAGCTGGAGTTACGCAGAAGGGCGCCTAGGCGCTATTTCCCCACGCTTGGGCATCAAATTCGCCACACCTTTCATGTTTAAACTCCATTTCTGTATGTTTAGAGACTGAATTTGATGAAGTATCCTTCTACAAAGTGGTAGATATATGTGTTATATTCATGTAGGAACTGAAATCATTCAAATATGAGGTTTTTGGAAATAGTTATGAAGAAAACACGATTACTGCACTGAAAAGTAGGAAAACGGTTCAGAGTTCGAACTGTGGCTCCCAGGCGCCAATTTATCACGCCTAGGTACCACCACCACCGCGCCTAGGCGCCATTATGCGCGCCTGGGCATCCTGAACCTATTCCCCAAGTCATTTGTGCCACATAGGTGGCGTCTAGGAGCCAAATTTTCCCGCACCTAGACGCCGCTGTAACCGTTTTTGGAAGCTATAAAACCCAAATTTCAGCACATTGTTTGGGGTTCAAAATCTAATGATTGAAAGCCATTTTTTTTGGGTTTTGGGCCATATTTTCATCACTTGTAAGAGAGCAAGGAGGGAGATTGCTTGTAGATTGAAGCTCAACTCAAGGATCCACCATTGTCAAGCATAGGGAGTTGTTTTAGCTTAGATTAATTTTGTTTGTTTATGAATATGAATTATATGCTTAGTTTTTCTTTTATGATTATCATGAGCTAAATTTGCTAGACTAAGGCCATGTGAAAGCTGGATTTACGAGTTGATATATGATAGGAAATTTCATGTTAAGATTTTGATGATGACAATTAGGAATTTTGTTAGACCCCAAAGTTATGTACGCTTAAATTTCATAGATACTTGTATAAGCGTTTGAACATTAGAAATGTATAGGCTCTATTTTATCTTTTACGTTTGACATTCTTAGATCAAGAAGTCGGTTAGATTAAGCGTTTGATACTTTCTGAGTGAGCTTATCAAGATGGCGAAATCTGAAGACTTCAAGCGTCCAAGAAATCAATAGTGAATGAAGTTTGAAGAAGTTTACTCTAAGCGCCTGACATGTTCTGAGTGAGGTGTCAAGTAACGAAGACTGAAGACTCCTCAAGCGTCTACACTTCTAAATGAAGTTTGAACACTTTTCCAAGCGTCCAAACATTCAATAGTCCTCCAGATTAAATAGAACTTTCTGCTCATGAATGAAGCGTCTATCAAATGACAAACATTATTCTGAAGCGTCAAATCGGAAGGAGTTTAATGCAAATATTCTCAGAGCATTAAAATCCAACGGGCATTTATTTCAAATGCATTAAATGCTGATAAGAGCATTAAATGTGATAAGCACTTTCACACGTACGGAGAAGCCACCCTATTGGACTGTCAACTATTCAAAGACTGCAGCACCAACTTTTGTGCGGTAGATTTTCAGGAAAAAGGACAAACGTTGTTCACTCGCGGAAGTGAGAGACATGCGCCCTTGCATGTGTCAAACGGACACTTTTTTTTCCAAAAATGCCTATAAATAGAACTTCAACAACAAGCCAAACATAGAGAGAACAATTATCAAGCCAAATTGCTGTTGCATTGAAGTCTCATTCCTTAAACTCTCAGAAAAGCCAGAATACTCAAGAAAATATTCCCTTTGCTTTTCAGCAAATCCTGAGACAGTCAACCCAATATCTCAAACATTCTTTTCAGAGAAACTACACTACTACTGAGATATTTCCAGTTGTTTGAACTTCATCAAAATCAAACAAACCTTTTTATAAAAACCCCTATCCAAGCCTCGCGATCTGTGTGAAGTCGAAGTTGGATACTTGCCATATTTTTGGGTGAAAGAAGCAAGGGGATTGAAGTGATTTGGAGCAGAAATCTGTGTGATCAAGGAGCTCAAGTCATCGACATCCATCTCTCCCTAATTTGTAGAAGATTCTGTGTGATTCTTTGAGAATCATTTTAGTGGATTGCCTCCAAGTGTTCGAGGAGAAGAAGGACGTAGTTGGGATTACACAACCCAACGAACTTTACAAATATTGTGTCATTTACTTTTCAGTCAATTCTTTTATCTATCATATCATTGCATAAACTGATTAAGTAAAACACAATCGAACGCTAAGCACTAAGAAACTTTCTGTAACGCTAAAGTTTTTAAAAGAAGGCTACAAAAATCATTCAGCTGTGCTAACACTGATCAAAGAAGTGAACGCTCAAACCTACTCGGTTAAAGTATTCAATTCTTGAAATCTAGTTAACTTTATAAAAACAGTCTTCGCTAGACGCTTCACCAAAGCAGCTATATTTTAAGTGAACGCTTAAGTCAAGCGTTAGACTCTTCAAGCGTCTACTTTTTCAAGCGTCCAAATACAATTTCAGTACGAAATCTTTTGAAGTCGAAAAAGACTTCAGGGTCTATTCAACCCCCCCTCTTCTAGACCCTTTCGTATGCCACTTGGAACCAACAAGTGGTATCAGAGCGGTTAAAATTGAAATTTCAAAATTTCCAAGCATAACTTCTTGTTTAGATCCTTTTCTTGCAAAATCTAGTTGCTTTTAAAATTTTTGATATGGCATTTGCTAAAGTCCCAAACTGACTGAATCAAATCTTGACACACGGAAAGTCAAAGCATTTACGTATCTCTGTTCATGTGATGATGACATGTGTGATATTATTTCAAATGGGCCAATCAAAATATATAAAGTTATCACAAGAGCGCCTGGAGCCACGGAAGAAACTCCCAATGGTTACGTTGAGAAACCAAAACAAGAATGGTCTTCAGATGAGCGTTGAAGAGCTAATTTGGACAATGTTGGTCGTAACGCTCTATATACGGCTATTGGTGATAATGACAACTTATTTAACAAGATCAAGTCTTTCAAAACCACTAAAGAGATATGGGATAAGTTGGCTACGTGATGGTCCCAAGTGGCATACGAAAGGGTCTAGAAGGGGGGAGTTGAATAGACCCTGAAGTCTTTTTAAACTTCAAAGATTTCGTGTTACTTTTCAAAGATCTGAACGCTTGGAAGGCTGAGCGCTTGGGTCAGGCGTTTCAGTAAAGATAACTTAGACTTAGTGAGTTTAGCAATTTACCAAAGTAGGGTAACGCTTAGATCACTTAATCAGGGTTAGCACAGCGGAAATGATTTTTAGCGTTCTTTTAGATAATTTAATCACTTTGCAATTTTACTTGTCTTTTATAATAATATAAAATGACAGATATAAGACAGTAAAATATAAATGACACAATAATTTGTATGGTTCACTGGGTGATGTAATCCCAGCTACGTCCTTCTTCTCCTTTTTCACTTGGAGGAAATTACTAAGATGATTATCAAAGAAACACACAGAATCTTCTTCAAGATAGTAAAGAATGAAAATGATCTCGGGCTCCTTGATCACACAGATTTTAGCACCAATGAAGATCGTCTTCTACAAGCTTCTCTCACTCAGAAATACTGCCTGTAATGAGTTTCAACAACTTTTCTCACTCAAATGAAAGGTTGAGATTTTTGTCACAAGGGTTTGTTTGTATTTGGGAAGATCAAACAACTTGGAATATCTCAATGGGAATTTAGGTTTCTTCTTTGGAAGATGTTTGAGATATTTGTGACTGTCTGGAATGTAGATAAAAAGCTTGAAGGAATTTTGGCTATGGAGATTCTAAGATTTTTTCTTGTGTAAGTAATTTTCTCTTGTAAATGTTTTGTACCGTACTTTTTAGGGTCTGCTGAAGGTAAGGTATTTATAGGCAATTCTTGGGATCTGTCCTTTGGACATATGTAGGAGCGTGCCTTTCATGCAGCGCGTGATTGAACCTAAAGCCTGACATTCCAGAAACACTGCTGGCACCGATTGGATGGTAGCAACTATGAACTCTGAAGTTCTGACAGTCTGGTAAAAAAGGTGGCTTGTCCACAGGTCACAGTAGCTTATTACATTTAATGCTCTTATCAGGCATTTAATGCATTTGAATTTATTTTTCGTTGGAAATAAATGTCCGTTGAATGATTGCATTTAAGTCCTTCGTGACTTGAGAATTTATTTCAGGTGAATTTGTCATTGATCGCTTAAGTGCTTTGAGCGCTTGATCCACAAATCCTGAAAAAGGTCCTTTAGCGTTTGACGGACGCTATGAGACAAATCTTCATCTCTGGTTGACTTCAAACGCTGATCTTCAACTTCTTCTCTAATAGACTCACCTAGAATTCTATTAGTGATTCAGTATCTAATACTTAGTCTAAAACCTACAAAGATAAAAATTACAAGCCTAAACAAAATTACAAACTTTTAAACGCTTAAACAATGATCTATGGAAAACATAAACTTACATTTTATTTGGGGTCTAACATTGAATCCTATCTTGTCATCATCAAAACATCTAACATGAAATTTCCTAACAATTTCCCCCTTTTTGATGATGTCAAGACTTTAACTCTTATAACTCTTTTTTAATTTAAGAGTTACTTAAAAGAAAAGCCCAAATGAATATAAGTTAGCGTTCAAAAAGTTAGTAAAGTTAGCTAAAGTTAGATTAGCTTCAACAAGATGTTTCAGCAATAAATCATTCATATATTGAAAGAATAAGCATACATGATTTATACTGGAAAAAAAAAAAAGCGACAACAGAAATAAAATAAAATAAAAGGAATTCATTCACTTTTTCTGTCGCTTTGCTCTTTCTTCGCCTTGGAGAACTTCTAGCGCTAAGTCTATCAGGAGATGATCAATGTCAATCATTGTTGTATGTTGAACTTCATCGTAATCATGCCTACGAAGTCTGGCGCTTTCATTAAGTTCTAACAACCTTTCCGTCCACTCTCTTGGTGAAATTCCAAGTTCACGAATTAAATCGTGATAGATATCTTTTCTTGGATCTTTTGACGGTCTCCAATTGATAGGTCGTCTCAGGGGTCCGACAAAAGGTTGAAATCCCATACCTTCTAAGAATTCAACGTCCAATTCCGGAAGGGGATATCTTCCTAGATAATACCTTGGCTTTCTCTTTTTAGTTTGCATCTTCTTGATGCTCACTAGTTCTTCCATCATTGATCGCCAATTTTTATTATCAGTCTTTGACATTACTTTGGACACTTGATGCTTTTCTGTATTTTCCCCCTTCTTGGCATCATCAAGAGAGGTTTTCAACTCAGCGACTTCTCTTCGCAAGAGTCGAACTTCGTCAACTAAGAGAGCAACTTGGTGAGCGATACTCTGAGCAGCGGCATCGGTCAAAATATGTCTATCAGCATCAGCCGAAGCGCTCTGGGCTAAGTGACGGTTGAATTCAGATGAGAGTTCAGCGATAAGAGGTGATATGCTCTTCATGATTGTAACAGTGCTTGTGTTTGAAGCGTTTGCAATATCACGACTTCGCGTATTAGACATTATTCGCATATGTCTATCAGCAGTCTCAAAAATCTTGGAACAGGAACCTTCAATGTTGTGGAGCGAGTTTCGTACTGCCTGTCTGAAGTCTCTAGCGTCTGAATCACTTTCAGAATCCGAATCGGAAGAAGGACGCTCTGGGACGGGAGAAGTCCGTAAGACCTAGAAACTGCACCCTTGCCTTTGGATTTATCTCTGATAAAGGGCTCGATAGGCTTTTGTGCAATTTCAGCGTGCACTTCTTCAATCGCTTGATCCATGATTGAATCTGCAAAAATTGGGGGCTCGACTACCGGGGCGCTAGAAGAATCTGGCAAAGAAGCCTTAGGAAGATGAGTGACTTCCGCAGTAGGAGCAAAGTCTTCTTCTATAATTTGGATTGGGGAAGAAAGTTCTCTAACACCAATGACCCAGAGGGGGCCAAGGGCTTCCATCACATACCTTGGACTGATCAGGCTGGATTGTGGGATAAAGAATATAGCGTCTTCGCACTCTTCGGGACTGAGTGCCAGTTGCACATCTTCCGGTAAAGCAATCCCTGAAGTATAACGTTGAAAAAGTCCAAAATCAAAGGCATGAGCGCTTGAGTTGCTTCATGGTCCACTGGCTTGATTAGTGATAACATCTTGGCCACTTGAACATTGGATTCACTAAAGAGCACGCGGTGAAGAGTATATCCTCTGAAATTGTAACACCCGGAAACACTAGTACAGAAAAGATCTGTTACAGCGGTTTTTTTTTCACTATTACAGCGGTTTTAACCGCTGTAATACGTATCGCTGTAATTGGTATGTTTACTATTACAGCGGTTAAAAACCGCTGTAAAATGAGCCCTATTACAGCGGTTCAATAACGAACCGCTGTAATAGGTAAATAAAAATAAAAATTAACTGTAAAAACCGTAGCCTGTTACAGCGGTTCCGAAACGAACCGCTGTAACAGTGAACCCTGTTACAGCGGTTCGTTTCTGAACCGCTGTAACAGGGTTCACTGTTACAGCGGTTCATCAACGAACCGCTGTAACAGTGAACACTGTTACAGCGGTTCGTTTCGGAACCGCTGTAACGTGATTTTTTATTTTTTTATTTTTTTCTGTTATAATTTCAGCTAGAGCTATATCCTTCCCACAAGCTCAAAATTCAACTCATCAATAACACATAAAACAAACCAATTGCTCAACAGAAACAACAAATTCAAATCCAAAATTAATTTCATTCACCAAATAATAATCTCTAATAATTACAAATAATAACGAGTTTACAATAAACCAATATAAACTAATCACTGCTTTTAAATCAAATAAAAATTTACAATAATTTTCAACTTACACCGCCGGCATATCAAAAGCGCATTTAAAAATGTATTGTGCCAATTCAGAACGTGCTTCATCAAGTTGCTCTATAGTGTAAGTGGCGTACTGACAATCAGCAAAGTACTGCAAGACAAATATTAAAATCCAACAAAAATGTTTAATAACTTAAAAGGGACATTAGAATTTGATTAATATTAATTAGGATTATGCATACCGTCGGTGGGATTATAGATTCTCCGTGTCTAATAATATCTTTCATGAATTTCATGACGAAGAACCCACAATCTATGGCATTTATTTGAATGGGGCACTACAAATTAAATTCAAATCAAAATTGTATTAGAACAAATAACTTTTATACGAATAATTTCTTGAAACTATAATTAAAATAATATAATTAAACTAACCTGTATACAACTCCATGTACAGGCCTTGTTTTTTGATTTGATCTTTTGGTTGTTTTTATTTGCTCGAAACATCAAGACAGCGCTGTTAAAAACATCAAAAATCAAGGAAATATGTCAATATCAAGCAATATATATATATGAAGTCTAGTTATAATATATATACTTTAAACTTAATATTAAATATAATATAATGGATACATTTAATTGAATGATAAAACTTACTGATTGATCATATCTTTCATATCATGTCGGTTATTTGGATTACCGTGCAAAGAATCCAAATAATAAACGATCTCTTTAATTGGATCAATCACGAGCAACAACCAATGGCCCCTAATCAGCATATTCAAAAGAAAAATTTTAAATTAGTTATGCCTACGTAACAAATTTTACAAAATAACAATGTGTCTTTAGTAGCTCACCCGGAGTTGTAAGGTGCAAGAAACAACTTCCCCTCCAGTGCACTACCTATCATAGTATTTGCTATATATTGCGATTTGTCAACAAGCTGCGTGGGAGTAATTCCTGCTGCCGCAGATATAGAATGTGGGCTAAGGAACCCGAATTTATTTTGTTTTTGTTCGGGGACCACGTGATTAACCCACAAACACCTACAATTGAGCATAAAATAAATTTGAGTAACAAAAATAAACATAGTTCAAATTAATGCAGTAAAATAATTTAATTAAAAGCTTACTTTTTCTTAATTAATATTTAAAAACTTACTTGATGTAAGCAGTAATGATAGAGGCTCCTATCTGTTCTTTATGCACAAAGTCACCGATCTCCTCCCGCCCAATATATTCTGGAAAGGGGATATTGAAGATTTCCTCGGGTATGTCTATCCGGATAGTGTTATCAGCAGCCATCATCCCAAAGAACCTTTCAAGAATTGCAAGTGAATTAGGGGGTGGAGCAGGAGGGTTGGCCACTAGAGAAGGAGGGTTGGCCACTAGAGGTGTATTTTTGACATGTGAGTGCTTCGTCATCTCTGATTTGCTTTTTCCGAGTGATGATTTGGATTTTCCGAGAGACTATAAGCAAAAGAAAACAAAACGTGGGCGTTATCAATGAAAGTATATTTATTAACATTAAACAATTGTTATAATTTAATAATGACTAGCTATTAATAATAATTACGTACCGATGCATCACCGACAATCACAAGACTCTTAGGCCAAGCAACCATGTATCCCACAGCCTCAGATACTGTGAACACTCCTTCATCATCGAGAGGGACTGGTAAGGGTGCAATATCTTCAATTGCAATGTCAATCGACACTTTCACGAGGTGGGAGGCTAATGGACATGTATGCAATGTTCTATCCTTTGGTTGATTGTACATTGTTCCTCTTGCCACCAAACGATAACACGGTGTAGAAAGTGCTAATTGACACTGCACCACATCCTACATATATATATATATATATACCATTATATTAGAAAATGTTGTATATCATACAGAAATATAGGATTGTAAGTTACATTATCACTAAACAATATGCTTTTCATTAATTACCTGAGGAAGGTCTTTCACTTCTGGGCAGCTATCTTTCAAAGAAACCGCCTCTTCTGTATGTGGCTGCTGCGACGACCCAGACGCCCTATGCTGCTCAAACTCGCGTCGCAATTCAAATAGTGATTGAGTGAGCATTTGAACCGTGTCTTGCAAGTTATCAATCACCGTATTTTTTGAAGGCTTTGAATCCGAAAAGTAATCTGTTTGGGATACCCCAAAGCCTACACCCCTAACTCGACCCGGATGCTCCTTCTTTTTAAGAGCTATAGCCAGTATATCATTCCGGGTCTTCTCGGGTCCACTGTGGCTACCCTCCTGTGATAAGCTTTCCTGTAATAATACATTTAAAAAATACAAAAATTTGTTATTTTAAAATTATTTTTAAAAAAGCATACAACACACTATATAACTAAAATTGCAAATAACTCACCATTGATTCCACTACTCTTTTAACATTGACATTATCAATCTTGTTCTGGCTGTCAGAATGTGCAACCCTCCACACTAGTGCTCGTGTCACCTCTGTGACATCTGACCCAGCATCCTTTCTTTTATGCTTCTATATAAGAAAATTTGTAAGGAAATAAATTTGATTAGAAAATTTGTAATTAAGGAAATTTGATTAGAAAATTTGTAAGGAAATTTGATTAGAATTACAACTTGTAACGAACTACGTACCTCAATATACTCCACTTGAGCATATCCAAGACGTGATGCCCTGTAAGGATATTCAGGGTCCTTTGCTCTTTCAGAATTGTCCTTACGTAGTTGCTGTTCATTATATAATCAAGGCATTAGTCAATGTATATAGTTTCAAATAATTTAAAATGAAACCATAAATTAAAATAATTACCTGAAAAGCTTCACTTTGGCGTAATTCTACAAATTTTGTCCAATCTTCTTGAGATATACGATATTTTTCGGGTGGGCTTGAATTAATGTTCCCATCATCATCCTCTACCCAGATTCTGGTCAAGTAGCTCCTGTAGTTTCGAGCTAGCTTCCCAGCCTCGGCTAAGACGAACTTCTGTCTACTTTCGTCAATATCAAAGGCCAACTATAAAAAACAAAGAACAAAGTATATAAAAAATGTTAATTTAGAGAAAAAAAAACTACATTTACCAATTAAAAACATAATATATAATAACTAACTTACAGCTATTTCATTCCAAATGGCATATTTTATTGCTGCAGGGACGCTGCGCCAATCACTGATAGTAATAGGGACCCTGTCACGAGCTATCACGCCAATGTAACCAACAAAAGTTGATTTATTTGGGTCAACTGGTTGACCATAATCGTTCCAACCAACTTGTAGCTTTATGCCTTTACTTTTGGCCTTTATTACTTTCTTCATTGCTGTAATACCTCTCCGTATCTCACTTTCAACACTTGGGTTTGCAGCACCTCCAGAATCCATCTACAAGATTTCATAAGTGAAATTCAAATATTTCAACAACAAACGAAAATAAATATATATGCATTAATCACATCATTAATCAGTTGGATCATATAAATCACATCAAAAAGTACAAAACCAAATATTGATAAGCTTACATTGGTAGTGGTCGTCGTGGTAGTGGCGGAGGAGAGGGTGACTGTGGTGGTATACGGTATCGACCTACAAAAGCAAAAAAATACAGAAGTTAGTGTAACTCATTCACTAATATAATATTACAAGCTGGTTCAATATAATTTACACTTTAACTGCATACTTAACAAAAGAGTTCAAATAAGTTACTCATATAATTATCAAATAAGTTCAAATACCTTTCATCGTTTTCTTTTTGTCGCTGGTTTACTAATATTTTGTGATCCCTCAGTACGACCATTTTGTTTAGTACGCCGACGAACAGAAGGATTAATCCATATCCCTTCTTGGTGATCTTCTCGCATATACAATTCATCATCACTGATATCCAAGTCACCGTCACTATTTGTGGATTGTGAACCACCTAAGATAGGATTTCCTCCATCATCTTCATTATATAGGCCATCATCCTCAATACAAGTATTTTTGTTTGCCGATAAAACAATGGACCACCTCTTATCGACAGGATCGGTGACAAAAAACACTTGTTTAGCTTGAGATGCCAAAATGAAAGGTTCATCTTTGTATCCCACCTTTTCAAGGTCTACTCGAGTAAAACCTATTTCACTATCATCGACACCATTTTTATGGTCAACCCACCTACACCCAAATACAGGCACCCGAAACCAACTGTAATCCAACTCCCATATACGTTCAATCACCCCATAATATGGTAAAGTGGCATAGATAGGGCTATTATCTTTCGCACTTGAGATATGCATTGCTTCAGCTACAAGACTCACCCCACTATTCTGCATTGTACTCCGTTCATCTTGGTCTTTTGTATAAAATGTGACACCATTTATACGACCGTGCCAATTTATCTGTAACTGAAAGTGAATTCTCATTTTGTTTCTCTTGAATACACTTTCGGAACCAATCGATAAAACTCTTGTTATGTTCTCTTGAAATCCAACTTTCCTTTTTACTTGAATTTATTCTCCTAAGTTGGTCCTTGTGCTCTTCGACATATGGCTCAACCTCATCGGTGTTGTGGAGCACATATAGGTGTGCCTGATCCTTTTGTGTGCTAGGAACACTCACTAATTGCTTTCCAATTACGCTTTCTCCTTCTGTTCCCCCCCCCCCACAACAGGAGACTTTTGAAGCTCTGCAACGTTAGAATCATTCAGATATTCTGTGCAAAATGTAATAGCTTCATCAACTATGTACCGCTCAACAATGCAACCTTCCGGCCGGCTACGATTTTTCACATAGCCTTTCAATACCTTCATATAACGCTCAGCCGGATACATAGATCTCATAAAAGCTGGTCCACAAAGTTGTGTCTCTCTAACCAAGTGAATAGGTAGGTGAGTCATTATATCAAAAAACGCGGGTGGGAAATACATCTCAAGCTCACACAAAGTGAGGACAAGTTGTTTCTGAAGTGCAGGCAATTGTTCAGGATCAAACACCTTGCTCCACATTGCTTTGAAGAAGAAACACAATCTAGTTATCGTTTCTCTCACTTTTTTGGCAGAATGGCCCGTAAAGCAATTGGCAGCAAATGATCCATGATTACATGACAATCATGAGTCTTCATATGCTTTAGCTTCAAGTCCTTCATTGATACAAGACTGCTAATGTTCGAAGAATACCCTTCGGGAACTTTCACTCCACAAAGAAACTCACATAATGCAATTTTTTCTTTTCTAGATAGCGTGTGAGCTGCTGGAGGTAAATAAGTACGTTTTCCCTTCATTGTTGGTGCCAATTTACCTCTTATCTTCATTTCAACTAAGTCCAACCTTGCCTTTACTCCATCTTTTGTCTTGCCGGGCACATTTAGAAGAGTACCAATGACACTATCAAATACATTTTTCTCAATATGCATTATATCAAGAAAATGTCTAACATGTAAAGATTTCCAATACGGCAAATCAAAAAAAATTGACCTTTTTTTCCACCCAGTTTTTGCAAGGCCGCCTGCAAAAGTCTTTCCGAACTTGATATCCAAGTCTTTTACATTCTCAAACACCTCTTCACCGGTCAAACACTTAGGAGCTCGACATTCTTCTATGCTCCCATTGAAAGCTTTCTTCCACCGACGATATCGATGTTCTCGATTCAACCATCTTCGATGCCCTTGGAATGCATATTTCTGAGAGTGTGGGAGTCTATATTGATCTGTACTCTTGACACATATGGGGCATGCACATTGCCCATGTACACCATATCCCTCGAGATTAGCTCTTGCTGGAAAATCATTGATTGTACCAAACAACATAACTCTAAGATTGAAGCTCTCTTTTCTAAACCCATCATACACTTTAATACCGGTCTCCCACAACTCTTTCAAATCCTCAATTAAAGGGGCCAAGTAGACATCTATATCATTTCCAGGTTGTTTCGGCCCGGAAATTAGTATAGGCATCATAATATGCTCTCGCTTCATGCATCGCGAAGGGGGTAGGTTGTAGATCATCAAAATCACCGGCCATGTACTATGTGAGCTACTTTGCAAGCCATGTGGGTTCATTCCATCTGTAGCCAATACAAGGCGTAAATTTCTTGGTTCTTCCCTAAATTCAGGGAAATCATTATCGATCTTTTTCCATTGAGGAGAATCTGAAGGATGTCTAATCTTGTTATCTTCAATCCCTTGTTCAAGCCTTCTATCAGCATACCATGTCAAGTCCTTGGCAAACGCTTCACTACTGTACATGCGTCTAAATCTAGGTATTATGGGCAAATACCATGCTGTTTTGACAGGAGCAGATCCATTCTTCTTGTACCGTGAGGTGCCACATTTGGGACACACCGTCAATGATGCATAGTCCTTTCTAAACAAGATGCAATCATTGAAACAAGCATGTATCCTCTCATATCCCATGCCAATTGCAGTTAACATCTTCTTAGCCTCATAAGTACGATTAGGTAACACATTATCATCGGGTAACATACTTTTTAATAGACCAAGTAAGTCTGTGAAACTCTTATCACTCCACCCATTGTTAGCTTTTAACTTGTAGAGGTTTAGGACTGCTTTCAATCTTGTGAAATTACTACCACTATACAGGGGTGTCTTTGAATCACTTGTCAAATTGTCGAACATCTTGGGACAATTTCGCAAATCCTCCTCGATCACATTGGTCATCTCCTCCAAACGATCAGGCTCATAATCATCCATGTCAAAATCTACTGATCGATATGATGTATCACCCAAATCAGCTGAGGTGGCACTGCTTTCACCGTGTCTTGTCCATCGTGTGTAGCTTTTATCAATTCCATTACACACCAAATGATCTTCCAAGTCAGGTGGACTAATTCTCTTTCCAAAACAACAACGTAAACATGGACAACTAATCCTAGTCGGATCCGATGCATGCTCAACCGCAAAGTCGATGAATTCTTTCACCCCTTTCCCATATTGCTCCGACATACGATCCGCTACAATCCAACTTCGATCCATCTAAATTCTCAATTAATTAAATTAAATAATTTTAACATCAGTTGATAGTTAAATTAATTAAATAAATTTATTTTTAATTTATTTCGCATTATTCTATAAAAAATTCGGCAGAGTAACGACGCAAATATTTCTACCAAGTTCTCGACTTAATCTTCTCAGTGGGTTGTAACCAACAGAAGTCGAATCTTACGATCCGCTAAAATCTCAACAGGGAAACGACGCAAAAAATACTACCAATTTCAACCACAACAAACCCAACACTCTAATCTTTCACCCACAACGAACACAAAACGATACAAAAATATTGATCACCAGTTGGATCACATAAAACATCATATTTCCAGGGGAACAACTACAAATATTGATCACCAGTTGGATCACATAGATCACATAAAAAACTACAAATAAAGCATCATATTATAAATATTGATCACCAATTGGATCCAAAAGCACATAAAACTACAAATAAATTAAAGCATCACGATATAAAGTTTTTGGAGCTTCTCGGTTGTGCAGAAAGCTGTGCGCGTCTTCACGAGAAAATTCATAAATAATTGTAGAAAGCTCGGATTCATGAACCGTTTTCTTCCTATGAAACTAGACACATAGGGCTATCCACACATATATCTCACATACTCAGTAGATGTCTAGAAAAAAGCAGATTTGTATTCAAAGTTAGAGAAAAATCTGTCAATTTTCAAAACAGCTGTGCGCGTCTTCACGAGAAAATTCATAACTCATTGTGGAAAGCTCCGATTCATGAACCGTTTTCTTCATATGAAACTAGACACATAGGGCTATCCACACATATATCTCACATACTCAGTAGATGTCTAGAGAAAAGCAGATTTGTATTCAAAGTTAGAGAAAAATCTGTCAATTACAGCTGTGCGCGTCTTCACGAGAAAATTCATAACTCATTGTGGAAAGCTCCGATTCATGAACCGTTTTATTCATATGAAACTAGACACATAGGGCTATCCACACATATATCTCACATACTCAGTAAATGTCTAGAAAAAAGCAGATTTGTATTCAAAGTTAGAGAAAAATCTGTCAATTTTCAAAACAGCTGTGCGCGTCTTCACGAGAAAATTCATAACTCATTGTGGAAAGCTCCGATTCATGAACCGTTTTATTCATATGAAACTAGACACATAGGGATATACATACATATATCGAACATACTCATGAGATGCCTAGAACAAATCAGATTTGCATTCAAAGTTAGTAAAAAATCAACTACAACATAATAACAAAAATCCACTATATAATTTATAAAACCCCAATTAACATAACATGATATATATAACAATAATTAACAAATTAACATATAACCTACATTATATACATCACAAAATCAGAATTAACATAACATTAATATATAACAAACAAGAAATTAACACATAACCTAAATTTAATATATACATAATATATATATATATAACATAACATATATAAACATATATATATATATACCTATAAAGAGAGAGGAGGAGAGTGGTGGGTCACGGCGCGGCGGCGGCACGGCGGCGGCGGCGGCGGCGGCTGCTCGGGCGGCGGCGGTTTCGGGTGGTGGTGGCGACGGGACGGGGGCGGTTTAGGTAGCTTGAGAGTGAGAGAGAGAGTATAGAGAGAGAGAGTAGAGTATAGGGAGAGAGATCGAGTAGAGAGATAGAGAAAAATCAAATGGGGCGGCGGCGGCGGCGGCGGTGGTGGAGACGATGGCGGGGGCGGTGGTGGAGAGTGAGAGAGATAGTAGAGTAGAGAGAGAGAGTAGAGTAGAGAGTGAGGGAGATAGTAGAGTAGAGAGAGAGAGTAGAGTAGAGAGTGAGAGATAGTAGAGAGAAATGAGGGGGAGAGCTCGGTTTTTGGGGGGAAAAAAGGGAGGGAAATTTTTTTTTTTTTTTAATTACGTGTTATAGCGGTTCGGGAACGAACCGCTATAACCGGTTTACCAATTATAGCGGTTCATTCCCGAACCGCTATAACTGGTATAAACCGGTCTACCATTTATAGCGGTTCGGGAATGAACCGCTATAATTGGTTAAACCGATTATAGCGGTTCATTCCCGAACCGCTTTAAAAAAAAAATTTTTTTTTTTTTTTTTATGTTCGCGCTATAATAGCGGTTTTTTATCGAACCGCTATAATAGGTTCGAACTATTACAGCGGTTTTTTATCGAACCGCTGTAATAGGTTCCCGGTTAATATCCATTATAACGGTTCACTTATAAACCGCTGTAATAAGTCTCTCCGTTCAGCGGTTTTCCAAAAACCGCTGTAAAATGTGCGCTGTAACAGGTCTTTTCTGTACTAGTGAAAAGTGGTTGGAACTGATGTCCAGCGCTTGGGCATTTTCAAACACTGCTCTCATAGTTCTGTGGAACTCAACAAACTCAGCGTGTTCATTCGAAACATCAACACGAATCTGACTTTGGCCTGGAAGAATTGGTTGTTTACTTGATGAAGTGTCTTCATTCAGGTCAAGAAAGACTCGTTGAACAAACCCTTCACGAGGATGCAACACGTAGCGTCCGCCTTGGCTGTATAACGCAAGTTGCTGGCAAATGTAGCTTTCGATGGGTTGACAATATTGTGGCAAAGCGCTAACATTCCCTGCAATAAACTGACGCTGTTGGAGTAGGAAGGTTGCATATCCTCTGCGTCTGTACTCTATTCCAAACTGAAATAGGAATGGATATTTCACGAGTTCATCGAGGGTGTAGAAATGCAAAACAAACTCTTCAGCCCAGCTGGCTGTATTCATCATCCATCTCTTGCCAAGCTTGATAGCTTTAGCTTGATCTTTTCTGGCGGCGAGAAATTTCTCAAAGCGTTCCGTTTCTTCTTCATAGTCCTCAGCCCATAATCTGGCAAGATATTCACGAGCCTCATCTTCTATCCAAGAGTTGACCGGATTTAGGCGCTCCACAACAAGAGGTCCTTTTCCTTTCCATAACTTAAGTGGATTAGGAGAGAGAGCGTTCTGAGGAGACTTGACGACGGAGGGGAGAGCCGAATAGCCTAGCTTGTTGAGATCTTCCTCGTCTGGATTTTTGTTCCAATCACCCATGTGGGGTTTTTTGAAAGCAATCTTGTTTGGTCGAAGAGGATAAACGGACTCGTCTGAGCGACCGGTGAAACTGAATCGCTTCTCATCAGATTCGGATCTGTTGAACACTGGATGATGAATGTATTCAAGGCGTGATTGAAGACGTTCCAAGTTATATAGACCTAGATCAGCAAAATGCTCAAAAATTTTAAACTTGTAAGAGTCTAAAAGATCAGGCCAATGAAAAGTTGTTTGAAATTGGATTTCCGACTCAGCAAGCGTTTGAGTGTCACGTTCTCGGGCGGCATAATAAAATTCAACATCTGGATGATATCCGCGCGGGAAGAAGTCAATGACACGAGGATGAGGTCTTGTTGGCGTAGGAACGAGGGCAATAGCTTCTGTTGGGATGGGGGCCACTTCTATCGACCGCTTAGCGTTTAAAGTCGCTTCACTGGCTGATGATGTTTCAGCATCAGGAAGGTCTTGAGATGCTTTCTTAGCGATATCCACAACAGTTGCCATGTCCACGTGTATTTCAACGGGAATCTCCGAGAGTGGAGGGGCATCAGCGGTAGGTGTCTCTTGAGGTCCATCTTGAGCTGATACATGTAAGCGATTGAGAAAAGCAAGCAAAAATTCCTACTAAGTAGAAATTATAAACTAAAAGGACTACATCGCTTACCCTGAGGAATATTATCGACTATCTCAGTCGCTTGATCTGATTCTTGGACAAGTTCCTCAGGCTCCTGAACTTCTTCTTCGAGTTCTAAATCGATAAAAGAAGTTATTGGATCAGCATGAATTGGGATATTTAGTTCTTCAAATGTGTTGAGAACATAATGAATATCTGCTTCACTTGGTGCTGAAAGAATTTTTTATCCTAGCGTTAGAGACTAACGAGGAAAGGATAGAATAATTTGCTTAGCAAATACTTACCCTGAACATTGGAAAGCCTTTCAGATGGAGAAACGGCTTGAGGATCTGAGCTGACTTCGGGAACAGCGTCAGAAGGAGGAACACTCGCTGACTCTCTAAGCGCTGGTTTTGCTGTAGCGCTAGAGGATTCTGCTGGAGTAGAGGTAGGAGTACGCCTTCGTGCAAGCGGTACTTCTTCGGCCACTGGTTCCTCTTCTTCCTCGGGAACGGAGAAGGTAAATGCTGGAGGAGGGGATAGAGATTTAGGAGGGGGAGAAGGAATCTTTTGCTTCTTTTTGGGCTCCGGCTTCTTCTTCTTTGGTTCAGGCTTATGTTTCTTTGCTGACTTGGATGGCTCAGTGACTTTGAGAACTATCTTTCTCTTAGATCGCTTGACCACCACTTCTTCAGAGGAGGAGGATGATGATGAAGAGGAAGACGCTTGATCTTCATCATCACTTCGAACAACTCCTTCGGCTTGGAGTCGCTGACACTCTTCTTTGGGAACCGCTGCTCCACCATGTTTTCGAGGTTTGAGCATTCCACTAATCATCTTTCTGCCGTAGAATTTGGAAGCTGGAATCTTTGTGCCAAAAGATTTTGTATAACCGCAAGCGCTAAGAATACGACTTAGCACAATCCCATAGGGCTTGGGATTTACTGACTTGGCCATCGCTGCTTTGAAGCGATTAAAAACGTAGAGAGACCAGTTAACTTTTAACTTGGTCAGAATGGCCACCATCATCTTGTACTGAACGTTTGTGACTTTATCGAATGTCCCTTTTCTGCATTCGATCATCTTTGAACATAGACCAGCGAGAATAACGTATTCGCCCTTCATATCATTTTTCTTGAAGTTCGGCTCATACGCAGTATCAACATCTTCTTTCTTTATCAACTCCCAAACTTTTGTAGCATCTCCGAGAGTGACGTTTTCGACCTCAGTGCCATCATTGGGCAGAATCAGCAATGAAGAAATCAAGGAGGGAGTGAGAACAAAGGTCTCTTTAGCAAAAGGGAAGACACAGGATATGGAAGTTCCGTCTTCAGAAATCTGGGCATTGTTGAAAAAATAGAGAGATTCTTCTTCAAAGTAGTTGAAAAAAGTAGTGATCATATCTCTCAAACCAGATTCTTGAACGAGTGGAAGAACCGTTTGAAGAGGAAAGTTCTGGTTCTCATAAAGGTAATCCCAGTTAATCAGAAATCCGGCGTTAACATTAACTGGTTTTTCAGTACGGGAAGTTTTTCCGGTGTTAGACTTGGATGATTTTGAAAATTTTGAAGCTTTGGGTGCCATTGCTGAAAGTTGGAAGCTTTTGAAGGAATGAGAGAAGTTCTTGCCTTTTGAGAGAAATAACTTTTACAATAGAAGAATTTGGAAGTGATAAAGGTTTACCGTAAAGTTTTTGAAAGGTTTAAATAGGAGGCAAAAATAAATTCTCAGATGGTAGATGAATGACACGTGTACAGAAGTTAATGACAGAAGGAATCTAAACCGTGTACACATAACTTCGGATGTCAAAAAGTGCGGTAAAATAGGGTACTATAATATTTTTCATGTCCGCAGTTACTTTTTGAAAACGTTTGAGAAAATTTGAAATTTTCAGCGTGAAATACACGCGCCTGATAGTACACTGACACATACTCAGATTCATGCAATTACTGAATTGCCTAGGTTTAGATAGGGATCATAACCGTCAGTTCGATTTGATAGGCACGTGTGGGTAGTTATCAAATCTGATCTTTTGGACTTATCCACACGTTTCCTTTAGCGATGAAAACTATGCATGAATTTTTTGAAAGAAAGTTACTTAGCGTTGAAGTGGGAATTCTTTCAACGCTGAAGTCCAAAAAAAAAATCAATCGCTTGGATTTATAAAAGATAAGCACTAGTGATCAATGCTTAGGATTTTAAAAGTCATTTTTGATCGCAGTCGCTTGATATATTGAGATAAGTACAATTTTAAAGTTCCCCCTAAAATTGATGACTCATTTCGAGATTTTTGATAAACTCTTTAGACATAAACAAAGGTGGATTCCCCCTAGATTTTATGCCTATAAATATGATGTTTTATGATTTAAGCGTTTAAGTCAATCATACCTAATTCACTTCTCAGAGTGAGAAAGCATTGTTCGTTGAGCGCTTTGGTGAAGACATCTGTCAATTGTTTGTGAGTTCCAATGAAATGCATGGAGATATCTTTCTTTTGAACATGGTCACGCAAGAAATGGTATCTAATGTTAATGTGTTTGGTTCTAGAATGAAGGACAGGATTTTGGGTCATAGCTAAAGCGCTTTGGTTATCACAATGGATTGGGGTAGGACCTAGGATTGTTCCATAATCTCTAAGTTGTTGCCTCATCCAAAGGATTTGTGCACAACAGCTTCCAGCGGCTACATACTCTGCCTCAGCGGTAGAAGTCGCTATGGATTGTTGTTTCTTACTATGCCACGAAACTAGTCTATCACCTAGAAATTGACATGTACCACTAGTACTTTTTCTATCTATTTTGCATCCTGCAAAATCTGCGTCTAAATAGCCAATTAGTTCAAAAGGAGAGTCCTGTGGATGCCATAAGCCCACATTTTGTGTGCCTTTTAGGTATTTAAGGATTCTCTTGGTAGGATTTAAGTGTGATTCTCTAGGATCAGATTGAAATCGTGCACACATGCATACCGAAAACATAATATCAGGGCTACTAGCGGTAAGATAAAGAAGTGATCCAATGATACCTCTATAGTTAGTGATATCGATTTTCTTCCCACTTTCATCTTTATCTAACTTAAGCGTTTGACTCATTGGAATTTTTGAAGATGATGCATTTTCCATACCAAATTTCTTAATCATATCTCTAGTATATTTAGCTTGGTTTATAAATGTTCCAGTAGTGAGTTGTTTAACTTGTAATCCTAAGAAGAAAGTTAATTCACCCATCATGCTCATTTCAAATTGATCTTGCATCATTTTCGAAAATTTCTCACACAATCGCTTATTTGTAGAACCAAATATAATATCATCAACATAAATTTGGACTAAGAGAATATCTTCATTATGGGTAATTTTAAATAACGTTGAAAAGCCTTTACCAATAAGGAAGATAGAGATAGTGTCATACCATGCTCTTGGTGCTTGTTTAAGGCCATAGAGTGCCTTATCCAATTTGTAGACCATACTCTTGCCATGGTTGTTAATGAATCCTGGAGGTTGCTCCACATATACTTCTTCTTGGAGGAAAGCACTCTTCACGTCCATTTGGTATACTGCGAACTTGTTGAATGCGACAAACGCTAGGAACATCCTAATCGCTTCAAGACGGGCTACTGGGGCATATGTTTCATCAAAATCAATTCCCTCTTCTTGACTATAACCCTGAGCGACAAGTCTGGCTTTGTTTCTTATAACAATGCCATCTTCATCCATCTTGTTCCTAAAAACCCATCTAGTCCCAATAACTCCTTGGTGAATTGGTCTTGGTACTAGTGTCCAAACCTTGCTTCTCTCAAATTGGTTAAGCTCTTCTTGCATTGCTTCTACCCAACTTGAATCACTAAGCGCTTCATCCACTTTCTTTGGTTCCATTTGAGATAGGAAGCTTGCGAACATGGCCTCATTGATTGTAGCAGACCTAGTTCTAACAGGTGCTTCAATATCTCTAATCACTAGCTCTGGTGGATGGTCTCTAAGCCATTTGCGGTCTGGTTGGAACGGGTTGAGAGACTCTTGATTATCAATCGCTTGATTCTCATTTGTCTCTTGCGTAGACGCTGCATCATTCATAGTTCCAATTTGCTCTTGATGATCATTCTCTTCATGATCATCAGCAATTCTGACATTATCATTATTGTTAACCTCACGAGTATCCTTAGGAAAAGGTACACAAATCTCATCATCTTCGTCATCACTATCATCACCAAGATTGATTTGTGACGCTTGTTGGGTGAGATCTTCAATTGCTACATCATCAGGATTAACCTTACTCGGTTCTTGGTTAGCATCATCAAACACAACATGAATGGATTCTTCAACCTTTGATTTGATCTTATTTAGGATGCGAAAGCTCTTTCCATTTTTGGCATATACTAGAAAGATTCCCTCATCCGCTTTAGGATCAAATGTCTTTAGGCTTTGGGATCCATTGTTATGAATGAAACATTTTGAACCAAAAACATGAAAAATATGAAACGTTAGGCTTATGTCCCTTCCACAACTCATATGGAGTCTTCTCATGTTGCTTGTTGATCATACACCGGTTCTGAGTGTAGCAAGCGGTGTTGATGGCTTCGGCCCAAAACCTTTGAGGCAGCTTGGACTCTGCTAACATCGTCCTTGCGGCTTCTTTAAGCGTTCTGTTCCGTCGCTCGGCAACTCCATTCTGTTGAGGTGTTCTAGGAGCAGAATACTCATGAAGTATTCCTAAATTTGTACAAAACTTCTCAACAAATTGGTTAGTAAATTCAGTTCCTCTATCGCTTCTCATTCTCGTCACCCTTAGATCTTTCAAATTTTGCATTTGACGAATTAGCGCTGTGAGCTTGACACTAGTTTCATCTTTGGTCGCTAGAAATTCTACCCATGTATAGCGAGAGAAATCATCAACTATTACTAGCGAGTACTTTTTACCACTAACACTCATGATTTGAATAGGGCCAAACAAATCTAGATGCAATAGTTCAAGAACTCTAGAAGTAGATAGACATGGTTTCTTTTTAAAAGATGATTTAACTTGTTTACCCATTTGGCATGCATCACATAAGCGATTTTTCTGAAAGGAACCCTTAGGTAATCCTTCTACAAGATTTAGCGATATTAACTGAGAGATTGCCTTGAAGTTGAGGTGATTCATTTTTCTATGCCATAACCAACCCAATTCATTTTGACTTTTAGCAACAAAGCATGTGGGGTTGTTATCAGATGTAGAATCCCAATCTACTAAATACACATTGTTTGTTCTTTTTCCTCTTAATTTAGTAGACTTAGTCTTAGCGTCGTTAACGTAGCAGAAGTCGCTTGAGAATTTTACTTCAAAGCCTTTATCACAAAATTGACTAATGCTTAACAGGTTATGCTTAAGACCCTCAACGTAATATACATCACTGATCATGATGTTCCCCCTATGCATGATACCTATACCTTTAGTTTTACCTTTGGAGTTATCACCGAATATAACTTGAGGACCATTGGTAGCTTGATAGTTGACTAGAAGATTTTTGGAACCAGTCATGTGTCTTGACGATCCACTATCAATGTACCAAACTGAAGTATCGGTGCTGGCTCTAGGTACCTGCATTTAAAGGACAATTCTAATTCTTCTTAGGTACCCATGTTGTTTTGGGTCCTTCAGCGTTAGTAACTTTGGTTTGAATTAGAACTTTAGGAACCCATATTTGCCTAGTCTTCATTTTAGGAATACTGGCCTTCTTGGGTTTCACATCGTGTTGTGTGTGCTTTTTGGGTGTGTAATAATATCCTCGATTATAATAGTAGTCATAATCATAGTCATAGTTATAATCATCATAGTATCGATAATATGATCTTGACTGTCTTGGATATGGACGCTGATATTTCCTTGGCGCTGGCTTGGGTTGCACTTTTGGTGCTTGACGCTTAGCACTTGATTTACAGTGGTTAGGTTTATCCTTAGCCTTTTGAGCGTTTGGATGAACCTTTCTTTGTGAATCATTTGCCTTTGTCTTTCCCTTGCCTGAGTCAGCTTTGGCTTTCTCATTTGGCCTTGCACCGTTGTTGCTCGGTTCATTCAGCGTTTGACTTTGTGAACCTTTCTCAACAAAGAGAACACCCTTTTCTTTGTTGTTTGCCGTAACATTAGATTTATTTGGTTGTTTACCGAATTTATTGCATCCTAAACCGGTCTTTTCACCAAATAATGTACTTACCTCAGTCACATTATCCAAGTTTCTAGAAGCTTTTGATAATGATGAGATGAGCTGCTCTGATTTGGCAAGTCTAGCGATCAGATCAGCTTCTCTCTTGACTATTATATCAAGATCATTTTTTAATTGAATAATTTCACTCTCAAGCGATTGGTTCTTCTCAATGCACTGTTGCTGAACTCGCAACTCTGCTCTGAGCGTCACTTTATCTCTTGTGAGTGATGAGATAATAGCGAGATCATTTTGATATATTTTGGCAGCTTCTTGACATTCATTGTAGTATTTTTTAACTTTGTCAAGTAATTCATCATAAGAAAGAGGAATTGATAATTCATTGATTACCTCTGGTAGCGAGTTGTCAGACGCTTCATCATCTCTTGCCATAAGACAAATCCACGCTGAGTCGCTTGTAGGCTCATCATCACTGCTTTCATCTGATGATTCCAAATCCTCTTCAGGTGCGGAGAATGGTTCAGATTCTGCTAGCAAACCTTGTTGGCGAAGGTTGCTCCTGAATTGGTTTCTATCCGCATAGTCTTGCCTTGAGGGCTTTGACACATTTGGATAAGGGCAATTTACCTGGTAGTGTCCTGGTTTCCTGCAATTATAACAAAATTAGTTTTCATTTTCTGTTCAGTGGATAATCGCTTTGAGACTACTGGCGCTGAGAGATTTTGAGTAGGGGACGGAGGCGCTTGGGATGGAACTGGCGCTCCTGGTTGAGGTGCAGAGTACACTGGCGCTTGATACTGAGGCACTGGAGCAGGAAGAGGAGTCTGAAATGACGTTTGTTCGATAGGATTTCTCTTTTCATATCTTAGAAATTTTTTGAATTTCTTGACCAATAAAGCCATTTCCTTTTCTTCATTTGATTCCATAGTTTTAGCCTCACTAACCGCTTTACCCTTGCTTTTGGTTGTAGCGATTAAAGCTCCTGATTCAGTCGATGTGTCGCTGACTTCACCCAATTCGAACTCAAATGCCTTTAACTCTGAAAAGACATGCTCTGGAGTAAGAGTCTCCAATGTCTGTGATTCTCTCATAGCAACAGTCTTAATTAGATACTTGCTTGGAAGACTTCTGAAAATCTTGTTGACCATTTCTTTGTTGGTCAATTCCTTGTCTAATGACGCTAACTCTGTAACGAGCAAAGTAAACCTTGCGTCCAATTGTTCTAGCATCTCATTGGGCTGCATCTTGAAATGCTCAAATCTTTGCATGGCTATGGAAAGCTTATTCTCCTTCATTTGTGCTGATCCTTCACACACTATAGCCAGCTTATCCCATATTTCTTTGGAAGTCTTACATTGCTTGATCTTGTTGAATAATGCATCGTTGTCTCCTAACGCTGAGTAAAGTGCACTTCGTCCAACATTATCTAGATTTGGTCTTATTCGATCCTCAGGCGTCCATTCTAACTTAGGTTTCTCGACATAACCATCTGTAGTGGCGTCGGTTGCTCCAGGGGCTCGAGTTACAACTTTCATAATCTGAATGGGACCACCTGTAATTACATCACACATTTCACTATCGCGTGAACACAAGCAAGCGAATGCTCTAAGTTTCCAAGAATCATAATTTGATTCTACCAACTTAGGCATTTTGTTGAAAGCCATAATGAGATGTTTTTAAAGAGAAAATTTAAGGCGACTAAGTTCAAAAACAAATGGATCTGAACAAGCAGTTATGCTTGGAAATGCTTAGGTTTCTAATTCAACCGCTCTGATACCACTTGATGGTCCCAAGTGGCATACGAAAGGGTCTAGAAGGGGGGGGGGTTGAATAGACCCTGAAGTTTTTTTAAACTTCAAAGATTTCGTGTTACTTTTCAAAGATCTGAACGCTTGGAAGACTGAGCGCTTGGGTCAGGAGCTTCAGTAAAGATAACTTAGACTTAGTGAGTTTAGCAATTTACCAAAGTAGGGTAACGCTTAGATCACTTAATCAGGGTTAGCACAACGGAAATGATTTTTAGCGTTCTTTTAGATAATTTAATCGCTTTGCAATTTTACTTGTCTTTTATAATAATGTAAAATGACAGATATAAGACAGTAAAATATAAATAACACAATAATTTGTAAGGTTAACTGGGTGATGTAATCCCAGCTACGTCCTTCTTCTCCTTTTTCACTTGGAGGAAATTACTAAGATGATTATCAAAGAATCACACAGAATCTTCTACAAGATAGTAAAGAATGAAAAGGATCTCGGGCTCCTTGATCACACAGATTTCAGCACCAATGAAGATCGTCTTCTACAAGCTTCTCTCACTCAGAAATACTGCCTGTAATGAGTTTCAACAACTTTTCTCACTCAAGATGAAAGGTTGAGGTTTTTGTCACAAGGGTTTGTTTGTATTTGGGAAGATCAAACAACTTGGAATATCTCAATGGGAATTTAGGTTTCTTCTTTGGAAGATGTTTGAGATATTTGTGACTGTCTGGAATGTAGATAAAAAGCTTGAAGGAATTTTGGCTATGGAGATTCTAAGATTTTTTCTTGTGTACGTAATTTTCTCTTGTAAATGTTTTGTACCGTACTTTTTAGGGTCTGCTGAAGGTAAGGTATTTATAGGCAATTCTTGGGATTTGTCCGTTGGACACATGTAGGAGCATGCCTTTCATGCAGCGCGTGATTCTACCTAAAGCCTGACATTCCTGAAACACTACTGGCACCGATTGGATGGTAGCAGCAATGAACTCTGAAGTTCTGACAGTCTGGTCAAAAAGGTGGCTTGTCCATAGGTCACAGTAGCTTATCACATTTAATGCTCTTATCAGGCATTTAATGCATTTGAATTTATTTCCCGTTGGAAATAAATGTCCGTTGAATGAAATTTCCTAACACTACGATTTGTGGTGGTTCAGCTCAAATCAAAGAAAACAAACTTTCCATTGCCAAGGAAAAGTTTAACGGATTTAAGATGCTACCCAATGAAACTTTAGAGCAATTGGATATAAGATTTACAGCTCTAGTTACAGAACTTACATCGTTGGGAATGGAGTTACAAAATCGGGAAATGGTGGTTAAGATTTTTAGAAGCTTACCAAGTAAATTCTTGATGAAGACAACCGCTATGAGAGAATCAAATATGCTGGATCTCCTAACTCCAGAACACGCGTTTTCAGAGCTAAAAGCATTTGAGTTCGAGTTGAATTCTGCAAGTGATATTGTGAGTAGTCCAGTGATTGAATCTGGAGTGCTTATTGCATCAATCAAAGGTAAATCGGGTAATAAAGGAAAGAATTCAGATATCAATGAGGAAGAGGAGTTGGCTTTGCTGAATAGATTCAGGAAGTTCTTGAGATATGAAAAGAAAGGAAAAGGTTTCAATAATCAAGGACAAAGTGCATATCAAGCGCCTTCTCCTGTGCAACAACAGCTTCATGCGCCTCAGTATTCTGTTCCTTCACCCCAAGCGCCTGTTCAGTACCAAGCGTCTACTCAAAATCTCCCAACTCCAGTGGTCTCAAAACCACACATTGCAAGGTTAACAAATGAGCAAAAGATGAAAACTAATCTTTGTTACAATTGTAGGAAACCAGGGCACTACCAGGTAAATTGCCCTTATCCAAACGTATCCAAGCCCTCAAGGCAGGATTACTTGGATAGAAACCAATTCAGGAGCAACCTTCGTCAACAAGGTTTGCTAGCGGAATCAGAACCAGCATCCGCACCTGAACATTTAGAATCATCAGAAGAAAGTAGCGATGATGATGAACCATTAGATGACTCAGCGCTCATATGTCTCATGGCCAGAGATGATGAAGCGTCTCCTAAGGTAATCAATGAATTATCTATTCCTCATGCTTATGATGAATTACTTGACAAAGTCAAAGAATACTACAATGAATGTCAAGAAGCTGTCAAAATATATCAAAATGATCTCGCTATTATCTCATCACTCACAAGAGATAAAGTGACGCTCAAAGCAGAGTTGCGAGTTCAGCAATAGTGCATTGAGAAGAACCAATCGCTTGAGAGTGAAATTATTCAATTAAAAAGTGATCTTGATATAATAGTCAAGAGAGAAGCTGATATCGCTAGACTTGCTAAATCAGAGCAGCTCATCTCATCATTATCAAAAGCTTCTAGAAAGTTGGATAATGTGACTGAAATAACTAGATTATTTGGTGAGAAGACCCGTTTAGGGTGCGATAAACTCGGTAAACAATCCAATCAATCTAATGTTACGGCAAACAACAAAGGAAAGGGTGTTATCTTTGTTGAAAAAGGTTCACAAGGTCAAACACAAAATGAACCAAGTGACAATGGTAAGAGGCCAAATGAGAAAGTTAAAGCTAACTCAGGCAAGGGTAAGGCTAAGGCAAATGATTCACAAAGACAGGTTTATCCAAACGCTCAAAAGGCTAAAGATAAGACTGACCACTGTGAATCAAGCGCTAAGCGTCTAGCACCAAAAGTGCAACCCAAGCCAGCGCCAAGGAAATACCAGTGTCAATATCCAAGACAGTCAAGATCATATTATCGATACTATAATGATTATGATTATGATTATGATTGTGACTACCACTATAATCGAGGATATTATTATACACCCAAAAAGCACACACAACACGGTGTGAAACCCAAAAAGGCTAGTATTCCTTCAATGAAGACTAGGCAAATATGGGTTCCTAAAGTTCTAATTCAAACTAACAATGTTAAAGGACCCAAGCAACAATGGGTACCTGAACAGAAATAGAACTTCCCTTTTGATTGCAGGTACCTAGAGCTAGAGCCGATACATCTGTATGGTACTTTGATAGTGGATCGTCAAGGCGCATGACTGGCTCCAAAGATCTTCTGATCAACTATCAAGCTGCCAATGGTCCTCAGGTTGTATTTGGTGACAACTCCAAAGGTAAAACCAAAGGTATAGGTACTATGCATAGGGGGAACATCATGATAAGTGATGTTTATTATGTGGAGGGTCTGAAGCACAATTTATTAAGCATAAGTTAATTTTGTGATAAACGCTTTGAAGTCATATTCTCAAGTGACTGTTGCTATATAAATGACGCTAAGACTAAGTCTACTAAACTGAAAGGAAAAAGAATTCGCAACGTATATTTAGTAGATTGGGGTTCAACACTTGATAACAACCCAACATGTTTTGTTGCTAAAAATGAATCTAAAATGGGTAGGGTTATGGCATAGAAAAATGAATCACCTCAACTTTAAGACAATCTCTCAGCTAATACATCAAAATCTTGTAGAGGGATTACCAAATGGACCATTTCATAAGGATCGCCTTTGTGACGCTTGTCAAATGGGTAAACAAGTTAAATCATCGTTCAAGAGAAAACCTCATCTATCTACCTCTAGAATACTTGAACTACTTCACATGGATTTGTTTGGACCTGTTCAAACGATCAGTGTAAGCAGTAAGAAGTATACTTTGGTGATAGTAGACGATTTCTCTCGATTTACTTGGGTGGAATTTCTTTCATCCAAAGATGAAACATGTGACAAGTTAACAACGCTTATTCGGCAGCTTCAAATATTGAAAAATCTTAAGGTTGCAAGAATAAGAAGCGATCACAGTACTGAGGTTACTAACAAGATTGTTCAGAAGTTTTGTGCAAAAAATGGAATACATCATGAGTATTCAGCTCCCAGAACTCCCCAACAAAATGGTGTTGCTGAGCGCCGAAACCGAACGCTTAAGGAAGCCGATTGGACAATGTTAGCAGAATCCAAGCTCGCTCCTAGATTTTGGGCCGAAGCGATCAACACTGCCTATTACACTCAAAACCGTTGCATGATCAACAAACAGCATGGGAAAACTCCATATGAATTGTGGAAGGGACGTAAGCCAAATGTTTCATATTTTCACGTCTTTGGTTCTAAGTGCTTTATTCATAATAATGGATCCCAAAGCCTAAAGACTTTTGATCCTAAAGCGGATGAGGGAATCTTTCTAGGCTACGCCAAGAATGGAAAGAATTTTCGCATTCTCAATAAGATCAAATCGAAGGTTGAGGAATCTATTCATGTTGGTTTTGATGATGCTAACCAAGAACCGAGTAAGGTTAATATAAATGATGTAGGAGTTGAAGATCTATGTCATCAAACATCTAAGATTACTATTGATGAAGATACTGACGATGATGATGAGATCTCAGTGCCACCTTCTAAGATTACTCTAGATAATCATGTAAGAAATGTTGATGATCATGAAGAGAGTGATCATCAAGAGCACACAAGGAATTGTGAACTTGGAGCGCCTACGCAAGAAGGTAGTCAAGCGTATGATCCTCAAGCGCCTGTTCAACCTCTTAACCCCTTCCAACCAGATAGACTTTGGCTGCGTGATCATCCATCTGAGCAGATTATTGAAGATATTGAAGCGCCTGTTAGGACTAGAGCCGCTACGTTCAATGAGGCTATGTTCGCAAGCTTTCTATCTCAAATGGAACCTAAGAAAGTGGATGAAGCGCTAAGCGACCCAAGTTGGATTGAAGCTATGCAAGAAGAGCTTAATCAGTTTGAACGAAATAAGGTTTGAATGCTAGTACCAGGACCAAGTCACCAAGGAGTTATTGGAACTAGATGGGTATATAGAAACAAGATGGATGAGAACGGCATTGTGATAAGAAACAAGGCCAGACTCGTAGCTCAAGGATATTCCCAAGAGGAGGGTATTGACTTTGATGAGACATACGCTCCTGTCGCTCGTCTTGAAGCAATCCGCATGTTTCTAGCGTATGCAGCGTTCAACAAGTTCATGGTGTATGAAATGGACGTGAAGAGTGCCTTCCTGAATGGTAAACTCCAAGAAGAAGTGTATGTGGAGCAACCACCAGGATTCATCAACAATCATGGTAAGGGTATGGTTTACAAGCTAGAAAAAGCACTTTATGGGCTTAAGCAAGCACCCCGAGCATGGTATGACACTCTCTCTATCTTTCTTATTGGTAAAGGCTTTTCAAAAGGCAGCGTTGATACAACGTTATTTAAAATTACCAATAACGAAGATATTCTCTTAGTCCAAATTTACGTTGATGATATTATATTTGGCTCTACTAACAAGCGTTTGTGTGAGAAATTTTTGAAAAGGATGCAAGAACAATTTGAAATGAGCATGATGGGTGAATTAACTTTCTTCTTTGGATTACAAGTTAAACAACTCCCTAATGGAATATTTATTAATCAAGCTAAATATACACGAGATATGATTAAGAAATTTGGTATGGAAAATGCATCATATTCAAAAATTCCAATGAGCCAAACGCTTAAGTTAGATAAAGATGAAAGTGGAAAGAAAGTTGATATTACTAATTATAGAGGTATCATCGGTTCACTTCTTTATCTTACTGCCAGTAGACCTGATATTATGTTTTCGGTATGCATGTGTGCACGATTTCAAGCCGATCCTAAAGAGTCACACTTAATTGCTGCCAAGAAGATCCTTAAATACCTGAAAGTCACACAGAATGTGGGCTTATGGTATCCTAGGGATTCTCCTTTTGAACTAATTGGTTACTCAGATGCAGATTTTGCAGGTTGCAAAATAGATCGTAAAAGCACTAGTGGTACTTGTCAATTTCTAGGTGATAGGTTAGTTTCATGGCATAGCAAGAAACAACAATCCATAGTTACCTCCACAGCCGAAGCTGAGTATGTAGCTGCAGGAAGTTGTTGTGCACAAGTATTATGGATGAGACAACAACTTAGAGGTTATGGAATAATCCTAGGTCCAACCCCCATTCATTGTGATAACCAAAGCGCTCTAGCCATGACTCAAAACCCTGTTCTTCATTCCAGAACCAAACACATTGACATTAGATACCATTTTATTCGTGACCACGTTCAAAAGAAAGATATCTCCATGCACTTCATTGGAACTGACAAACAATTGGCAGATATCTTCACCAAAGCACTCAACGAACAACGTTTTCTCACTTTGAGATGTGAATTAGGTATGATTGATTTAAACGCTTATTCATTTTGCATCATATTTTATTAGACATATAATTTAGGGGGAATCCACTTAATTTGTGTCTCAAAGATTTTCCTTACTGGTACAAGTTATCAAATTTAGGGGGAACCTTAAAGTTGTACTTAACCATATCTACAAGCGTCAATGATCAAATTTTTTAGATGCATGATCATCAACGCTCAGTATTACATATGCATAAAATATTGGACGCTCAAACATAAAAGTCTTTTCAATCCTAAGCGTCTAATTTTCATATATAAAAGTCATATACCAACAAGTGGTATCAGTTAAGCGTTGAATCATTTCCCATCAACTCTTAATATAAAAATACTTTCATTACAAGCCATGCATAAAGTTTACAAACTTCTTTCGAAGTAGTGGGTAGACTCAAAAGTCTATTTTGTACTCTACTCGCACGCTTCTATCACATCAAACTGGCGGGTAATCAAAAGTTTCTTTTTCAAAATGACGGTTCAAAGATAGTATGTGTTTATGTACGTGTCAGTGTACAAACAGGCGCGTGCGTTACACTCTGAAAATGCCAAACATTTTAAATTTTTTTAACTCGGATGCCAAATCTTTATATATGAGAATTACCAAATGTAACTTCTCTCTATTACACAAAACTCGCGTCCGCAGTTAATGAATTTATGGCTGAGATTCAAAAGTCGTTACACGTGTCTAAATCCTACAGAGACTAGAGAACACAAGTTTCAAAAATTCTTTACTGTGTCATTTAAAATACAATTTCTGCAGAAAAACAATTCACTTTTACTCAAACATGTTTGCAAAATTTATTCTCTCTCTCCCAAAGCAAAAGAAAATCTCCGTTCATCTCTTTCACTAAAAATGGCACCAAAGAAATCTTCGTCTACTTCTGCTGAACTTACCATCAAGGTGACTGAAGGCCTTGTTGTAGACTGGAAATTTCTCTATGAAAGACCTCAGATCAATCTAACAGACATGGTGGACATGGTCCTCAAAGCTGGGCTTAAACCGTTCTTGACCCAATACTCCTATATGTTTCCGACTGAAGTCGACACCTTCTGGAAGACTACTAAACTTTCAGAGGACAAGAAGACTATCTCTTGTCTAATTCCTTTATCCAAGAAGGAGTCTCCAAAGGAATTTATCTTGTCTGCTTCCACGATTGCTAAGAACTTCAATCTTCCAAATGAGGGTGAGGCGTTGGACTGTGTTACTTTAAAACAGATCAAGGAAGCATGGACAACCATGAGTGCGTACGGCGATGTACCCTACACTCAGTACTTTGAAAAGAAAGACTTGGTATCCAAATACCGACTGTTGGCTGATTTTTGCAGCAAGATCATAGAATGCCGAGTGGAAACCTTTGATAAGGTGAACCCAGTCCAATTTCAGATGATGACTGCTATACTCCTCAACATCAAGATCAACTGGAGTGAGTACATTTTTGGAAGGTTTCGGGACTGTCTAAGCGCCTCGAATAAACCCTATGGACTTGTTCTAAGTGACCTGCTGTACAAATCGCAGTGTGTATACTCTTCTGGTCTTCCGTTGAATAAGTCAAAGTTGCTGGGAAGAAGGATTATAAACAATCTCTTTAATCCTCCCAAAATTGGTGGTGCTGCTAAACCACTTTCTGAGTGTCTGGAAGTACGTCAAGCGTCCGATGAGGAAGCTGAGCGTCCAGTGCCAGAAGAAGCCATGAAGCGTCCGGCTGTTACCAAGAAGAGGGCTCCAAGAAAGCCTAAGGTACAAGCTGTTCCTGCTCCTCAGAAGGATGATGAGAAAACTGATGAGGATGCACAGGACAAGTTACCTCTAAAGCGGAGGAAGCTGGAAGGAATCATCAAACAAATCGAATTTGATGAACCAGCTGTTGCTCCTCCTGCTCAAGCGCTTAAGCTCGTTGAAGGAGTCAACATAAAGAAAATTTTCAAGCGTTCCAGGACTAGCAAGCGTCGAGTTGCTCCTGTTCCTGAAGAGCCTGAGATTGTTGAGCCAAGCGCTCAAAGTATTGCTGTTGAGACAAGTTCTCAGGGAAAGTTTATTTCTTCCCACAGCTCTTTCGTTCCTACATCTGTAGAAGATCCTGCTCTTATAGAGGATGTTTCTCTCTCAGCTCTTATTCCAGCTGTGGCTGAAGCGTCAACTGATGTCCATCTGGATGTCAACTTGACTGAAGTGGTGGCCATTGCCAAAGATGTTGTCAGAAGCATGACTTTGGACATTGAGGAGCCTATCTCAGAGGAAGCTTCCCCACCACCAACAACATTGATTACAGTAGAGGCAATCTAAAAAGATCAGAGCATTGCTGAAGACGCTACAAAATCAATAGAGAGTTTTCTTGTGCCAAGGCACTTCTTCAGTCTGGACCCCTCCAGAACAATTGATCACTCTGTCAATTTCATGCCTCCAGTCCCTGAAGAAGAAGAATTCCAGCTGGCTATAATGAAGAACGCTACATCGTCGCTGAAAATGATTTAGCCAAGATAATTGATAGCGATCGGGCTCTTGTGGAAATGCTGTTTAGCAATGAATTCACAAGCGTTGAATTTGCATACTACTTGGCATTGGCCAATGGAGATCCTCTACCACCTACCCCAGCTTCTATACAGATTTTTGAAAAACGGGGTGCTGATAAAATTCCACAAGGGGATGTGGACTTAGCTTACGTTTTGGATATTGGATATAAGAAACTACAAGATTAGGGCCTATGAGCGTCTACCTGTGGAGTTTTTAAATCCTAAAGAGGAAATTTTAAACAAAGAAGGTTATTCCCACTTTCCTACAGTCGTGCACAGTACTGCTAATACGAGTCTTCCAAATCCCCTAAGATTGTGGAAGAATAAAAGTCCTTATATCGGTGAGCGTCCTGCCTCTCTAAATGCTCTTATTCGAGAGGAGGTTGATTACTTCTTACAAAGCGTCCTGAATGCAAACTATCAGCCTGATAAGCATCGCTTTGAAGCCATCCGAGATATTCATCATGAAGGCTTTCGTGCCATTCTGAATACAGGCACAACCTTCTGCTTGAATGAGGTTACTTGGTGTAAAACCTACGTCGGCCAGCGTTACAAATTTGAAGAATTGGTCAAGGAACCTCACCTGTTCACACTCGGCATGGTAGATAAAAGAAGACAGTTTGCCCGATATTGCTTGGCTTCCTCATATTTGCAGTGAAGACGTTGTCAAAATCCCGTAATGGAGGGAGCATCTTCAACATATGTCCGATGTTATTTTCCTGCTGGCCAGGTGGAAGCGTCAAATTTGAAATAGGCTTTGTTCCGATTGTTGACGCTTGGCCACAATAATTGATTGGCAAATCTGCAATCCTAGCCAACGCTTCACGCAGAAAGCGTTCAATTGGTTGACGTTTCTACTTGAAGCGTTGGCTAGGATTGCAGATTTGCCAATCAATTATTGTGGCCAAGCGTCAACAAGCGGAACAAAGCCTATTTCAGATTTGACGCTTCCACCTGGCCAGCAGGAAGACAACATCAGACATATGTTGAAGATGCTCCCTCCATTACGGGATTTCGACAACGTCTTCACTGCAAATCTGAGGAAGCCAAATGGATCCATTATTAGACATCTTTTTGGGTATCCATTGCTCTCCTCTTTCCGACAGGAACTGATAGAACACTATAACTATGTACTCTCTTTACTCGAGAGAAATCCGGACATCTCGCGTGCAGCCCTGCCTTACGTTGAAAAATACATGGCAATGTACGTATCAGAGTCTGAGCGTCCATCGGAGATGCCAAAAGGTAGAGTGCTACGTTTCTCATTCACTCCACGTGACAATGCTGTATTCTTTATTAAGGCTCCACGGTGCAAGATCTTTGTTAATCACATGCTTCAGATCTTAGGACCAGGATGGGTCATAGCACTGGACACTCCAATCCGAACCTTAAGGGATTTCTCGTCCATTCCTGTTTCTCGAGTAAATGAGTTAATCAACAGTTCCTCAACGGAGTATGCTGATTCAGATTTTGGAAGGCTCAACTTTAGATTCTCTGACTTTAGTTATCTAACTATTGTCCCTTCTTTACCTTCCACATCTGATGCAGAAGTTGCCTTAGTGCCAATAGTGGAACCAGTTCAAGCGTCTCAACCAGAGGATGTGCCTGACGCTTCAACTTCAACTGTTCCTGAGGCTGCTGGGATGGAAATCCATCAGTCTGTATTCGATCCAGAATTTCAACAACCATCTCTAGAGTCACTAAAGCACACTTCAAAATTTAAACAACAAGCTACCTCTCAGAATGTGCTTCAAACATTTGTGCCTCTCCTCACTGACGCGTTGGAAGAGATGAACGCTTAAGCGTCAAATCATGTAGAATCTCTTCACTGGATCAAGGAAGACTTGGCTAAGATCGAGAAGGAAAATATGAGTGCTCAAGCTGCTCATATGCGCGGAGCTGCTGATGCTGCCGTAGATGCCGCTATTTCTCGTATGCAGATGATGATCGATGGACTTGCAGCCAATCAGATTGCAGTGAAAGAATCTCTTGAAGCAAAGTTTGATGCGTTGGCTGCATCCATGGCCCAAATGGCCGCTCAAATTGCCATTCTTACTGAAAATGCAGTAAAGGCTAATGATAGCAATAAGGGGGAAAAGAGGAAAGCTCCTGCAAGTTCAAGAGCTCAATCAATTTCTAAGCGCCAAGAAGTGAAGCGTCCAGAGCCAAAAAATCCACAAGATTTTGTCTTCTTGCCACCTCCTCCTCCTCCTCCTTTGCCCGAATCCAATTACCCTTCATGGGTTGCCTCCATGGAAATTCCTAGTACAAGAACTGGTTTTCCTCCCATCGCTTTCAGAGCAGATATACCTGTGCCATCTCAAGCGTTACTTGAACAATTCAATATACCTATGGAGGGAGCGCCACTTCCAGAGCCTACTATTCCTCAAGACTTTGCTGTGGAAATGGAGTTCTCTGACTTCTCTCAAGCGTTCAGAGCAATGCTTAGGCATATGGGTATTGATCCATCCGAATGGGATTGATGGCATAAAATGTATGAAACAAGGAGAAAAAGGGAAAATCGCTTCGTAATTGACAGAGATCATCAGATAATGATCACCCTTCAAGATCTCATCGAAGAAGCCATCAGAACAGAAATGATCAGACGACGAAATCTTACTAGAAGAAAGTAGATCATGATAGTTCTTTGTAATTTAATCTTCTCTTTTGTTTCTACATAGTTTGTAAAATGTATGAATTCTCAGAATATATATAAAGTACATTTTTCAGCTGAAACATCTCGTTGAAGCTTAACTAACTCTAACTTACTAACATAACGCTTAATAACTTTGGCTGTCGTAACTCTTGAACTATAAAAGAGTGAGTATTGCCATCATCAAAAAGGGGGAAATTGATAGGAAATTTCATGTTAAGATTTTGATGATGACAATTAGGAATTTTGTTAGACCCCAAAGTTATGTACGCTTAAATTTCATAGATACTTGTATAAGCGTTTGAACATTAGAAATGTATAGGCTCTATTTTATCTTTTACTTTTGACATTCTTAGATCAAGAAGTCGATTAGATTAAGCGTTTGATACTTTCTGAGTGAGCTTATCAAGACGGCGAAATCTGAAGACTTCAAGCGTCCAAGAAATCAATAGTGAATGAAGTTTGAAGAAGTTTACTCTAAGCTCCAAACATTAAATAGTCCTCCAGATTAAATAAAACTTTCAGCTCATGAATGAAGCGTCTATCAAATGACAAACATTCTTCTGAAGCGTCAGATCGGAAGGAGTTTAATGCAAATATTCTCAGAGCATTAAAATCCAACGGGCATTTATTTCAAATGCATTAAATGCTGAAAAGAGCATTAAATGTGATAAGCACTTTTAGACGTACGGAGAAGTCACCCTATTGGACTGTCAACTATTCAAAGACTGCAGCACCAACTTTTGTGCAGCAGATTTTCAGGAAAAAGGACAAAAGTTGTTCACTCGCGGAAGTGAGAGACACGCGCCCTTGCATGTGTCAAACGGACACTTTTTTTCCAAGAATGCCTATAAATAGAACTTCAACAACAAGCCAAACATAGAGAGAACAATTATCAAGCCAAATTGCTGTTGCATTGAAGTCTCATTTCTTAAATTCTCAGAAAAGCCAGAATACTCATGAAAATATTCTCTTTGCTTTTCATCAAATCCTGAGACAGTCAACCCAAAATCTCAAACATTCTTTTCGGAGTGAGATATTTCCTGTTGTTTGAACTTCATCAAAATCAAACAAACCTTTTTAGAAAAACCCCTATCCAAGCCTCGTGATCTGTGTGAAGTCGAAGTTGGATACTTGCCATATTTTTGGGTGAAAGAAGCAAAGGGATTGAAGTGATTTGGAGCCGAAATCTGTGTGATCAAGGAGCTCAAGTCATCGACATCCATCTCTACCTAATTTGTAGAAGATTCTGTGTGATTCTTTGAGAATCATTTTAGTGGATTGCCTCCAAGTGTTCAAGGAGAAGAAAGACGTAGTTGGGATTACACCACCCAACGAACCTTACAAATATTGTGTCATTTACTTTTCAGTCAATTTTTTTATCTATCATATCATTGCATAAACTGATTAAGTAAAACACAATCGAACGCTAAGCACTAAGAAACTTTCTGTGACGCTAATGTTTTTAAAAGAAGGCTACAAAAATCATTCTGCTGTGCTAACACTGATCAAAGAAGTGAACGCTCAAACCTACTCGGTTAAAGTATTCAATTCTTGAAATCTAAGTTAACTTTATAAAAACAGTCTGCGCTAGACGCTTCACCAAAGCGCCTATATTTTAAGTGAATGCTTAAATCAAGCGTTAGACTCTTCAAGCATCTACTTTTTCAAGCGTCGAAAAACAATTTCAGTACGAAATCTTTTGAAGTCGAAAAACACTTCAGGGTCTATTCAACCCCCCCTCCTTCTAGACCCTTTAGTATGCCACTTGGGAACAACAATATATATGAATTGATTTCTTCGTGTTAATTCTCCAATTGCTTTGTGTGTTGATTTTGTGCTTTTATTCCAATCATATGCTTGATCACCATATGCTTGCTATTGTGCCTAGTCTATTAATCCAAAAGAACATAGGTTAGGGTTCAAAAGAATCAACACATCATCAGTAACAAATGAGGAATTGGCCCTACAGATAGGTAGAGATTCCAGGGTGTTGTTAGTCGGATTTATCCAGGGAAATTCTAGAACGTGAATGTGTGGTTATTGGTTAGATTCTCGGATAGACATATCTAGAGAACCGTCAATTAATCATAGGATTATTATGAGCCAAGACATTGTGTAATAATTATCTAAGGACTATTGCAAGCTTAACTCATGTCCCAATAGATGGGTCAGTGAGTAGGGCTATGGTATGAGGCACGCTGGGAAATAGAATTTTGCTCTTGGGAGCCAATGTTCTATGTTTGACTTTGGTGGTCCCAAGTGGCATACGAAAGGGTCTAGAAAGGGGGGGAGGGTTGAATAGACCGTGAAGTTTTTTTCGACTTCAAAAATTTTGTATCACTTTAAAGGTTTGAACGCTTTGGATAACTGAGCGCTTGGGTCAGACGCTTCAGAAAAGTTAACTTAGACTTAGTGATTTTAGCAGTTTACCAAAGTAGGGCAACACTTAGATCGCTTAATCAAGGTTAGCACAGCGGAAATGAGTTTTAGCGTTCTTTTAGTTAATTTAATCGCTTTGCACTGTAACTTGTCTCTTTCAAAGATAAATGATGTAATAATAATAATAATAAGACAAATAAGGTAAATGACACAAGATATATAAGGTTCACTGGGTGGTGTAATCCCAGCTATGTCCTTCTTCTCCTTTTTCACTTGGAGGAATTTACTAGAATGATTTTCGAAGAGTCACACAGAATCTTCTGCATGATAGTAAAGGGTGAAAATGATCTTACGCTCCTTGATCACACAGACTTCAGCACCAATCAAGATCGTCTTCTTCAAGCTTCTCTCACTCAGAAATACTGCCTGAAAGGGTTCAACAACTTTTCTCACTCAGATGAAAGGTTGAGGTTTGTCACTAAGGTTTTGTTTGTTTTTGAAAAGATCAAACAACTTGGAATTTCTTAGTTGGAATTTGAATTTCTTCTTTGGAAGATGTTTGAGATATTTGTGACTGTCTGGAATATAGATAAAAAGCTTGAAAGATTAGGCTATGGAGTTTCTAAGCTATTTCTCAACAAGTTTTTTTTGGGTATGTACGTAATTGTCTCTTGTAAAAATTGTATATCTATATTTAGGGTTTGCTGGGGTAAGGTATTTATAGGCAATTTCTTGGGATCTGTCCCTTGGACACATGTAGGAGCGTGCCTCACACGGGGCGCGTGAGTATACCTTTTCTCTGACATTCCTGAAAGTTCGCTGAAGCCGATTGGACGGGAGCAGCTGACATTCTGAATCTTCTGACAGTCTGGTCAAAAGGTGGCTTGTCCATAAGTCACATTAGCTTATCACAATTAATGCTCTTATCAGGCATTTAATGCATTTTGAATTTAATTCCTGTTGGAAATAAATGCCTGTTGAATGATTGCATTTAAGTCTTTCATGGCTTGAGGATTTATTTCACGTGATTCTGATATAAGTCGCTTGAGGGATTTCGAGCGCTCGATCCATAAATCCTGAAATGAAATCTTTTAGCGTTTGACAGACGCTAAGAAGAAAACCTTTATCTCCAGTTGACTTCAGACGCTGGTCTTCAACTTCTTCTCTAATAGACTCATCTAGAATTCTACTAGCGATTCATTCACTAAGACTTAGTCTAAATTCTACAAAGATAAAAAATTACAAGCCTATAATAAATTACAACTTTCAAACGCTTATACATCATTCTATGAAAAACGAAAACTTACATTGTATTTTTGAGGTCTAACATTAAATCCTATCTTGTCATCATCAAAACATCTTAGATGAAATGTCCTAACAACTTCCCCCTTTTTGATGATGTCAAGACTCTTATAACTCTTTTATAATTTAAGAGTTACTTAAAAGAAAAGTGCCAAAGGAATATAAGTTTGCATTTGAAAAGTTAGTAAAGTTAGCTAAAGTTAGATTAGCTTCAACAAGATGTTTCAGCGTTAAAACATTCATTCATTGAAAGAATTTAAAGCATACATGTTTTACACTGTAGGAAAACCATAAATAAAAAGGATAAAACATAAAAGGAAATCAATCACTTTTTCTGTCGCTTCTCTCTTTCTTTGCCTTGTAGAACTTCTAACGCTAAGTCCAACAAGAGACGATCAATATCGATCATTGTCGTATGTTGAACTTCATCATAATCATGCCTACGAAGTCTAGCGCTTTCATTTAGTTCTAACAACCTTTTCGTCCAGTCCCTTGGTGGAATACCAAGTTCACGAATTAAGTCATGATATATATCTCTTTGTCGATCATTTGACGGTCTCCAATTGATAGGTCGTTGTAGCGGTCCGGCATAGGTAGGAAATCCCATACTTTCTAAGAACTCGGGGTCCAATTCTGGAAGCGCGTACTTTTCGAGATAATACCTTGGCTCTCTTTTGTTGGATAGAATTTTCTTAATGCTTACTAATTCTTCGAACAATGAATGCCACTGTTTATTATCTGTCTTGGAAGTCGCTTTGGACTTTTGTTTATCTTCCCCCTTCTTGACATTATCAAGGGAGGTCTTGAGTTCAACGACATCTCGGCGCAATAGTCTAACTTCTTCAACGAGAAGAGCAACTTGTTGAGCGACACTCTGAGCGGCGGCATCGGATGAAGCGTGTCTTTCAGTATCGGCCAAGGTGCTCTAAGCTAAGTGACGGTTGAATTCAAATGAGAGCTCAGCGATAAGGGGTGATATGCTTTGCATGATAGCAATAGTGCTTTTATTTGCAGCGTTTCCAATATCACGACTCCGAGTATCCGACACTATGCGGATATGTCTATCAACAGCCTCAAAGATCTTGGAGCAGGAACCCTCAATGTTGGTAAGCGAGTTCCGGACTGCCTGTCTGAAGTCTCTGGCTTCTGAATCACTCTCAGAATCTGAATCGGAAGAAGGACGCTCTGGGGAAGAGAGAAGTCCGTAAGATTTTGAAACTGCAGCCTTACCTTTGGATTTATCTCTGATAAAAGGTTCTTCAGGCGCTTGAGCAATTTCAGCGTGCACTTTTTCAATCGCTCGATCCATGATAGGATCTGCAATCGCTGGAGGCTCGACCACTGGGGCGCTAGAGGGATCTGGAAGTTGAGCGTCATCCTCAGTAGGAGCACTTTCTTCTTCTATAATTTGGATGGAGGGAGAAGGTTCTCTAAGACCAGGCTACCCAGAGGGGGCCAAGGGCTTCCATCACATGCCTTAGACTGATCAGGCTAGATTGCGGGATAAAGAATATAGTGTCTTCGCGCTCTTCGATACTTAGTGCAAGTTGCACACCTTCCGGTAAAGCAATCCTTGAAGTATAACAGTTGAAGAAGTCCCAAATCAAAGGCATGAGCGCTTGAGCTGCTTCTTGATCCACTGGCCTAATTAGCGAGATTATCTTGGCCACTTGAATATTTGATTCACTAATGAGCACGGGGTGAAGAGTATATCCTCGGAAATTGTAACACACTGAAAAGTGATTGAAACTGATGTCCAGCGCTTGGGCATTTTCAAACACCACTCTCGTTGCTCTGTGGAACTCAGCGTGTACATTTGAAACATCCACACGAATCTGACTCTGGCCTGGAAGAAGAGGTCATTTACTTGATGAAGCGTCTTCATTTTGGTCAGGAAAGACGCGTTGAACAAACCCGGCACGAGGATGCAAAACGTAGCGTCCACCTTGGCTGTATAAGGCAAGTTGCTGTCGAATGTAGCTTTCGATTGGTTGTCTATATCATAGCAAAGCGCTAACATTCCCTGCAATAATCTGACGCTGTTGAAGCAAAAAGGTTGCATAACCTCGGCGTCTGTACTCTAATCCGAATTCGAACAAAAATGGATATCTGACCAGTTCTTCAATGGTGTAGAAGTGAAGAACAAATTCTTCAGCCCACCTGGCTGTATTCATCATCCAACGTTTTCCAAGTTTGTCCGCTTTCTTTTGCTCTTTGTTAGCAGCAAGGAACTTCTCAAAACGTTCCATCGCTTCATCATAGTCGTCAGCCCATAATCTGGCTAGATATTCGCGAGGCTCGTCTTCTATCCACGAGTTAACAAGTGGTCCTTTAACTTTCCATAACTTAAGTGGATTAGTAGAGAGAGCATTCTGGGGAGACTTGACAATGGAGGGGAGGGACGAATAGCCTATCTTGTTGAGATCTTCTTCATCTGGATCTTTGTTCCAATCACCCATGTGGGGGTTCTCGAAAACAATCTTGTTTTGGCGCTGAGGATAAAAGGACTCGTCCGAGCGACTGTTTGAATTGAAACGCTGAAGATCAAAGTCAGCTCTGTTGAAAACTGGACGACGAATATACTCAAAGCGTGATTGAAGACGCTCCAAGTTATATAGTCCTAGATTGGAAATACGCTCGAAGATTTCAAACTTGAGAGAGTTGGACAAATCGGGCCGATGGAGAGTTGTTTGAAATTGTATTTCCAACTCGGCAAGCGTTTGAGTGTCTCGTTCTTTGGCGGCATAAAATTTAACATCTGGAGTATATCCGCGCGGGAAGAAATCGATGACACAAGGAGGAGGTCCCGTTGGCGTAGGAATAATGGCCATCGCTTCTGTTGGGACAGGGGCCACTTCTATCAACCGCTCAGCGTTCAAAGTCGCTTCACTGGATGATGATGTTTCAGCGTCAAGAAGGGCTTGAGATGCTTCCTTAGCGATATCCACAAAAGTTTCCATATCCACATCTACTTCAACTGGAATCTTGGATGAAAGAGGGGCATCAGCGATTGATGCCTCTGGAGGTACATCTTGAGCTGATACATGTAAGCGATTGAGAAAAGCAAGAAAAATTGCCACTAAGTAGAAAGTTAGAAAAGACTAAATCGCTTACCCTGAGGAATATCATTGACTATTTTAGTCACTTGATCTGTTTCTGGGACAGGCTCCTCATGCTCTGGAACAACTTCTTCTGGATTTAAGTCGAGAAAAGAAGTTATAGGATCAGCACGAATGGGAATATCTAATTCTTAAAGGGTGTTGAGAACATATTGAATATCAGCTTCACATTGTGCTGAAAGAGTTTTTATCCTAGCGTTAGGGACATAGAAACTAATGAGGAAAAGATATACTAATTTGCTTAGCAAATACTTACCCTGAACACTAGAAAGCCTCTCAGATTGAGTAGCAGCTTGAGGATCTGAGTTGATTTCTGGAACAGCGTCAGAGGGAGGAACGCTCACTGACTCTCTAAGCGCTGGTCTCACTGAAGCGCTAGAGGAGGCTGCGGGAGTAGAAAGAGGAGTACGTCTTCGTGGAAGCGGTACTTCTTCTTCTACTACTTCCTCTTCCTCGGGAACGAAAAAGATAAACGCTGGAGGAGGCGATGGAGATTTAGGAGAGGGAGAAGGAGAAGGGTTCTTTTGCTTCTTTTTGGGCTCCGACTTCTTCTTCTTGGGTTCAGGCTTTTGTTTCTTTGCTGGCTTGGATGGCTCATCGACTTTGAGAGCTATCTTTCTCTTAGGTCGCTTGACCACCACTTCTTCTTCGGATGATGATGAAGAGGAAGACGCTTGATCTTCATCATCACTACGAACATCTCCTAAAGCACGAAGTCGCTCATGCTCTTCTTTTGGAACAGCCGCACCACCTATCTTCCTTGGCTTTTGCAGCTCACAGATCATTTTCTTTCCATAGAATTTTGTCACTGGAATCTTTTTGCCAGAAGAGTTTGTATAACCGTAAGTGCTAAGAATACGACTTAGCACAATCCCATAAGGCTTGGGATTCACCGACTTGGCCATCGCTGCCTTGAAGCGATTAAAAATGTAGAGAGACCAATTTACCTTTAATTTGGTCAGAATGGCTACCATCATCTTGTACTGTATGTTTTTAACTTTATCGAGTGTCCCTTTCTTGCATTCAATCATCTTTGAGCATATATCCGCAAGAATAATGACACGACAAAATCCTAGCAAGAGAACTAGGTCGCGTAAGTAGTAAAGTGGATTTCTAAGTCCGAGGTTATCGTATCCGCAGGGACAACTATAATCTAAGTACCAAGACTACTATATTACTTAATTCTAAGTTAAATCGGTCGATAGAAAGGTTGATTAACTAATTAATAAATACTAGAAAATAAACTAAGGCAACGTCACACCAAATAAAGGGAGGAAACAATAGAGAGAAGCGATCAAGGCACATGGTTCAACCGATTATGCATTTAGATTGTGATTTAGGTTATATTGGATTATTAGATTGATTTAGCTAAGGCGAAATTCCCTAACGTACGTACTACCCAATCTCTTGGCATAGCAACCCTACCCTTGGTAATGATTTCCTATATATCTCTATATGAAAACCCGATTAACGAGGATGCATTTAAGGTCTAGGAATTCCCCACGTGAATGGAAAGCCACCTAAAGAAACCGAGTCTATCTCTAGTCGGTTTAACTATAAGGTATTCAATGTTTATATCTTCCCTAGGTTATTATCTCTCGATCTCTAACCTAGGCATTTTATCAAACACTTGGTGATCAAGCAAATGTAGCATTGAGATCAAATATTGAATACATAGCTAAAACCAAAATTAATCCAATAAACACCAACAAATCAACAATCAAAATAACATAAACGGCCTATCCATGGCCTCAATCAAACAAGTTTAGCTCATATTCATGTCAAAAGTGCAAATATAAATCATACAAGTCATAGGAGATTTGAACAAATTGAAGAAACAAATATGTAAAAACTCCCTCATTCTTGTAGAGATGTGGATTCCTTGTTGAATTCTCCATGTTTTGACCTTTAATCTTCTCTTCTAAGCTGTAACATCCAATATTCTCAATTCCTAATTTCGTAGAAGCGAAGGTAAACATTATAATCACCGCTAATTAGATTTCATAAATTTTTTGATTTTAGTGATTCGCGTTCGACCAAAAATATTCGTCTAGTAATGATATAGCTAATATCATATTCCAAGAAAAATAGACAATCAATATTTACCTATTATAGTATATTAGTTGTGGGTAGGGTAATTATTCTAAAAGTTGTGTAGATAATGTAAGTATTAGTGGCAACATTATATATTCTTATAGGGGGCTGAAACGTGAGTATATATATATATATATATATACATACATGTATATATATGTTCTTTGTAGATGCTAAACATTGGATTAGGTGTCATCATTAGAGGAAAACACCTTGACCCTCTCAAAAAACGTGGCAGCCAAATGATCCATCCTTTCTTTATTATATTGTTAGTCATCCCCTTTTTCTTCTTCGAAATTTCACACACTCACAGCTGAAACACCCTCCCCAATTAAGCCTTCTTACTCCTCTTAAGATACAAACACTTGTAGGAAGAAAGAAATTCAATTGGAAGAGAGAACATAAAGCAAGACTAGGAAGCTTCATCTTATTTTATCACTCTTTGAGGTATAAAATGACTAACTTATATATTTTGATTATATGTTTAAAGTTGAGTAGATGCTTGTATTCAAGATGGATAACACCTTCAAGGTCTGAATTTGAAAGTATTCTATCATGTATATGTCTTTAGTTAAGTTAAATTGCTTGACATCCAGTTTTCAGAAAATTTCAGTTTCTGGAAGTTACGTTTAAAGCTGTAATGAGGTGCCTAAACTTGTGAGTTTGATTATGATAAATTTTCTGGAATACTTTGATTGTGTTTTAAACATCTATGAAAAATTTGGTAAGGGTTAGAGTTTTGTGGAATTTTCTAAAAATCGTTGAACAAAATCGCCAGTCTGTTCGGCGGAAGTGAAAATTGTTACTGTTTTGAAGATATTTCGTGTACCTAGAAATTTTGGTTTACTCTAAAACTTTTACAGTATCTTGATACATGTGTTATAGAGACTTCATATAAATTTCGGAATTTTTCAGTAAACAGGGGAGTTTACAAAAATATTGGAATATAAGGTGTCTGTTCTGAAACAAATCTGCCGGGACACTCCCGTTTCGTTGAAAGAATCCCCAATTTGACAAGGAAATTAAATCTGGAAAAATTATGTAGAATTTTTCATCATCCTATCTGATATCCTGAAAAATTTGAGAAAGAAATTCCAATCCAAGAATGTGTTAAAAAATTGTTGAAAAATATTGCGCATGTAAGGGGGCTAGTTTGAACCTAGTTGTCTATATGTTTGGATAGTATGATATAACCTGTTGTATGTGATTAGCTTAAAAGTGTATTGTTTTGTGAAAATGATGGTATTTTGAATCACAGGATACTTTCGAGATTCCGAGGCCGAGGCAACGACGCCGGTTTATTATTGTGAGGGTTTCTCTTATTCTTTCAACTTGATCTTGCTTACCATTTTTCGTTCCCTTTTAAATCATAACCAAGTGTGACCTCATAAAGTTTCATTGATCAGACTCTTATTCTCATCTAAGGTAAGTGTCCAACCGTGTCCCAATTTGTAGTCTATCGTTCTTGTTTTCGCTCGCTCTCGCTCGAATACAAATCAGTGTACATATTCTAGTAGGAAACTCGTTGAAACGATTATTCTTCTTGGCTCTATTCCGTCGGCTAAGGGAGCTAAGTGCTATACGGGACAAAGTGCCACGTGACGGCGGGGGCCACCGCTTGAACCCGTAGGAGCCACCTCTAGAATCCCGAAGTCTGGCATCCATCCGCGATGTGTCATTTTCTTGATATAGAGCTTTGATTCGAAAAAGCAGAGTGAAGGGAGCTAAGTGCTATACGGGACAAAGTGCCACGTGACGGCGAGGGCCACCTCTTGAACCTGTAGGAGCCACCACTAGAATCCCGACATCTGGAACACTTCATAGAACATAAAGGTGTGAAGCCTCCTGCTGGTATGGGACAGTGGAAGGTGGATCGCGATCACATGATATGATTACAAAAGTACATGGGTTATGTCCTCTGATTCATACGTAACATACTCGATTAATTTAACTTGTGATATATTATTCTATTCTTTTGCTTGCCATCGTATATGTCCATGTCGTTATTGATTTTTGCTGCAGATTCTATCTCTCCTGATAAGGTAAAGCAAGCCATTAGCCTACCTCACTGGGTCATTCGGACTCACCCCTCCTTCTTTCTTCCTTTTCAGATAAGCTTAGAATGTCGGATACAAATGGAGAAATGAGAAATAAAGGAAGCATTGGTTTGTTTCTATCAAAGGGAGTAATGTTTTGGGATGTACGATTGGGTATGTATATGTTTTGGCTTGGAGATTTGTAATTGATAGGGTTATTGTTTAATTGTGTAAGACTGATGAATAAGGTATTGTTGGTTTAAGTGGAATGAAATTCTTTTAGTTTTAGTAGATGAAGAATTGGTATAGTTCTGACGCTTAGCGCTAGCTCGAGAAAGGACAGTCTCGTGGATCGAGCTAGTGTCGCGGTGTAGCGGGCCACCAGGTGGTCGGTGGGCGTTACAGTTGGTGGTATCAGAGCTTGGGTTAGTACCTGAGCTATACTAGGATAAGATCTTTAGAATTTGGCATGGAGTTGTGATTGGTTGAGCTTAGGAGATGAGTTTTGAAGATGTATTAGATGGGCGACAAGATTAGATATATCAATAGGAGAAGGAAATAAGGGTAATGTTTTTTTACTTGTTCTGAGGTGTTGGACTTTTTAAGGGATGATTTGGTTAGGGTTAACTGAAAATTGAAGCGAGTAAGCTCATATCCCTCGAACCTAGTTAAGTTCTCCATCTTCGATACTTGCCAGTTTTGAGACTTTTACTCATGGAAATTGCCTTAACTGTGTTCCAAGCCCTAATCTTGTGGTATCCTTTATAAAACTTAATTCCGTCTTGTTATCATCAACATTTGAAGCATTTTGATGTCCTAAGTAATCATCATCTATCTCAAAAACCTTGCCATGCTTAATGTTTGAATTCTGTTACCATTTTTATGGCAAGACCTTCTGTTTATTCATTTATTCTTAATGATCCTGTTCTCACGTTTGTATTATCTTTAGTCCTGAAACTCCTAATCATTGAATATTTCCTTTTGCTCTTTGTCACCCCTCAAGTCGTAAACTTGATTATAATTGCTATTTTTGGATACCAAATGCCATTGTATATATTTGAGGACTCTTCCATTGAGTTTGAACTTCCTTCAAAACTCTATGTACAGTGCTTTCTTTGAGTGTATAAGGATCGCTGACCCTAAGTTGAGAATCCTATTTTCGTCTTTTGAAGCCGGTATTTTTTTTTTTGCCACTTTGAAATGCCTATTGATTACCAATCTTTACTTTTAATCAAATCATTTTATTGTGAAATTCAATCTTTCTACTTGTTTTTCTGAGAAATATTTAGCTTCTATCTACAACTCCTATTGAATAAACTCTGCTTGAATCTCTTTTCTTTGATACATATTTCAATTGTTTGTGCATATCATGGTAATTGCATCACTACGTTTTCAACTCCTCCTACTACTTAACGTTATTCTCTTTTATTCTAATATTTCTATCCCAGTCCTTCCGTATTCAACGATTTTAGTGTTTTTTTTATTCAAAACGCAATTGTACAGTTCAAACTTTACCTCTCTGTGTAAATCTTCTTATATTCGATCTCATTTTAACATTTCAAATTATCCTTCGACTTGTAATTTCGATGACCATCTTTCAGTGATCATAGTAAGAATGTCTATTGCGTCCTCGTCTATTATCCCATATCGCATCCCACTATTATTGACGAAGGTTATAACAATCTTTGAGCTCCAATGTATATTCCTAAACCACAAATCATTTTATATCGTTTTTTTTTTAGCAGTCCATGCTTGTTGTAATATATTTTATTCATAATTCAAAAAAAAAAAAAAAAAAAAAACAATTCGATAGCTTAAGTTCTGGAATTTGGCTTTTGACTATTTAATGTTTGAAATCCATAATCAAATGTGATTCTTCTTTCATTTTCCTTACAAACTATACATTGTTTCAGATGATTCTTGTTGATGAACCCCCTCGTCATTGCTGACTTATATTCATGAAACATTTAAAACTTGATTTGATTGTTGTGAAACTTCTTTGTATTCCATCTCTTTCGTTTGGATAGCAATTTTTTATTTAATATTTAACCTCTTTGAATACCTCATACTTATTCCTCGGTCATCTCTCTTTCTGAGCCACCTTGTCATGTCGTTCAATATCTTGAAATCCTTGAACATTTTACTTTTTGACTAGAGACACATATATTCTAACCACTCAAGTGGACACTCAAAAGTCTTGGTTAGATTGTTCATCTATATCGTCACCCTTGTTCATGAGCTGACAATATTTTGTATATCTTTCAGTAATTCGACCTAACTATTCCTTATGATTTTGATTACCTTCAAATTCCACCGTAGCCGAATGTCGATAGTGATTCTTAAGCCTAATCTTTTTCATAGAATCACTTATATCTTGTAACTTCAAACCTAGAGCAATGCATCAAACTCGAGAGTTTGAGCCCGTTTATAAAGTCATTATGTTCGATATTTTTTTTAACAACAAACAACACCGAAACTATAGAGTGGCGCAGCGGAATCATGATATAGGGATCTATAATGACATTCACGAAGCAAGATTCATACAGCTGCGCGCACCATATTGATAGAAATACCGAGTGTTGTTCTATTTAGATTATAACGCATGTAAAGGATCATCGTACAAGGATCTTCATAGAGCCCTACAAGCATTGACGGTCAATGACACTAGCAAAGGGTAGGAGCGTCAATCATAGAATCTAAAAATGGATAGAAGTCAGAAAATCTATGTAAGCAAGTATGGAGTGATCAAGAATTCAAGCCTTCGTCAACACTTTAATAGAAGACTTTTCAAGAAGATTGAAACCAGGAAGGTTCAATTGCATCGTCAAAGAACCATTCCAACGATCAAAGTGTATCGTACGAGTGTTTTAGAAGTACAAATGTTTCAGTGAATTTTTCCCGCTTATCAGGTCTATCGCAAGATTCAATTATAGAAATATCACTTGGACTCAATGCACATCATGTACCGACGCGATCTTTATTTGGGATGAAACATGTCATTCCAATAGGAACCCATTCGTAAAACGAATTAGGTGCAATAACTTCGATCAAATAAGCAAGACAAGTCTTGGCTCCTCGAGGGACCACGACTTGGAGATGCTACACGGGAATGAGGAAATTATCCGACTTCATGGGATACCGGTTAGCATCGTCTCCGACAGAGATCTCAAGTTTACATCTAGCCTGTGAAGACGATTTCAAGAAGACCTAGGTACAAAGTTGAACTTTAGTACCGCCTTTCACCCGCAGACCGATGGACAGTCAGAAAGGGTGATAAGGATAAGTGAAGATATGTTAAGGACTTGGGTCTAGACTTTGGAGGGTCTTAGGATACACACCTTCCATTAGTAGAACTTTCCTATAAACAACAGTTACCAGGCCACCATCCAAAGGGCACCCTATGAAGCACTTTATGAGCGGAAATGTCAATCCCCGCTCTATTAGGATTTAGATGGTTGGAGAGCAGCATCACAGGATGGACGAGAAGGGCCTTGCGGGTGGAAATGATACAAGAAGCCATTGACAAAGTTTAAATCATCAAACAGCGAATGAGTGCAGCTCAGAGTCGTCAAAAGAGCTATGCCAACACACGACGCAAGGACTTAGAATTTCAAGTCGGAGACCAAGTTTTTTATTAAAGTATCACCGCGAAGAGGCGTTAAGAGGATGGGAAAAAGGGGTAAGCTTCAACCTCGATATATAGGACCATTCCAGATCTTGAAGCGTGTTGGGGTAGTAGCGTATGAAGTCAAACTACCTAACAATATTTCCCATATTCATAATGTGTTCCATGTATCACAACGTAAAGAAGTACCATCCTGATGCATCACATGTAATATCTCATGAGGAATTGCAACTAGAAGCCAATTTGTCGTATGAAGAGATACCAATACGTATACTGGACAACAAATATCAAGAATTACAATCTCAGAAAATACCCTTAGTCAAGGTATTGTGGAGAAACCACCAGGTTGAAGAAGCAACTTGGGAGCGAGAAGATGACATGAGAAAAAGATACCAGTATATCTTTGGGACCTCATAGAATTTGGGGACCAAATTCTCTTAAGGAGGGGGGAGTTGTAACATCCAATATTCTCGGTTCCTAATTTCGTAGAAGCGAAGGTAAACATTATAATCACCGCTAATTAGATTTCATAAATTATTTGATTTTAGTGATTCGCGTTCGACCAAAAATATTCGTCTAGTTATGATATAGCTAATATCATATTCCAGGAAAAATAGACAATCAATATTTACCTATTATAGTATATTAGTTGTGGGTAGGGTAATTATTCTAAAAGTTGTGTAGATAATGTAAGTATTAGTGGCAACATTATATATTCTTATAGGGGGCTGAAACGTGAGTATATATATATATATACATACATGTATATATATGTTCTTTGTAGATGCTAAACATTGGATTAGGTGTCATCATTAGAGGAAAACACCTTGACCCTCTCAAAAAACGTGGCAGCCAAATGATCCTTCCTTTCTTTATTATATTGTTAGTCATCCCCTTTTTCTTCTTCGAAATTTCACACACTCACAGCTGAAACACCCTCCCCAATTAAGCCTTCTTACTCCTCTTAAGATACAAACACTTGTAGGAAGAAAGAAATTCAATTGGAAGAGAGAACATAAAGCAAGACTAGGAAGCTTCATCTTATTTTATCACTCTTTGAGGTATAAAATGACTAACTTATATATTTTGATTATATGTTTAAAGTTGAGTAGATGCTTGTATTCAAGATGGATAACACCTTCAAGGTCTGAATTTGAAAGTATTCTATCATGTATATGTATTTAGTTAAGTTAAATTGCTTGGCATCCAGTTTTCAGAAAATTTCAGTTTCTGAAAGTTACGTTTAAAGCTGTAATGAGGTGCCTAAACTTGTGAGTTTGATTATGATAAATTTTCTGGAATAACTTGATTGTGTTTTAAACATCTATGAAAAATTTGGTAAGGGTTAGAGTTTTTTGGAATTTTCTAAAAATCGTTGAACAAAATCGCCAGTCTATTCGGCGGAAGTGAAAATTGTTACTGTTTTGAAGATATTTCGTGTACCTGGAAATTTTGGTTTACTCTAAAACTTTTACCGTATCTTGATACATGTGTTATAGAGACTTCATATAAATTTCGGAATTTTTCAGTAAACAGGGGAGTTTACAAAAATATTGGAATATAAGGTGTCTGTTCTGAAACAAATCTGACGGGACACTCCCGTTTCGTTGATCGAATCCCCAATTTGAGAATGAAATTAAATCTGGAAAAATTATGTAGAATTTTTCATCATCCTATCTGATATCCTGAAAAATTTGAGAAAGAAATTCCAATCCAAGAATGTGTTAAAAAATTGTTGAAAAATATTGCGCATGTAAGGGGGCTAGTTTGAACTTAGTTGCCTATATGTTTGGATTGTATGATATAACCTGTTGTATGTGATTAGCTTAAAAGTGTATTGTTTTGTGAAAATGATGGTATTTTGAATCACAGGATACTTTCGTGATTCCGAGGCCGAGGCAACGATGCCGGTTTATTATTGTGAGGGTTTCTCTTATTCTTTCAACTTGATCTTGCTTACCATTTTTCGTTCCCTTTTAAATCATAACCAAGTGTGACCTCATAAACTTTCATTGATCAGACTCTTATTCTCATCTAAGGTAAGTGTCCAACCGTGTCTCAATTTGTAGTCTATCGTTCTTGTTTTCGCTCGCTCTCGCTCGAATACAAATCAGTGTACATATTCTAGTAGGAAACTCGTTGAAACGATTATTCTTCTTGGCTCTATTCCATCGGCTAAGGGAGCTAAGTGCTATACGGGACAAAGTGCCACGTGACGGCGGGGGCCACCGCTTGAACCCGTAGGAGCCACCTCTAGAATCCCGAAGTCTGGCATCCATCCGCGATGTGTCATTTTCTTGATATACAGCTTTGATTCGAAAAAGCAGAGTGAAGGGAGCTAAGTGCTATACGGGACAAAGTGCCACGCGACGGCGAGGGCCACCTCTTGAACCCGTAGGAGCCACCACTAGAATCCCGACATCTGGAACACTTCATAGAACATAAAGGTGTGAAGCCTCCTGCTGGTATGGGACAGTGGAAGGTGGATCGCGATCACATGATATGATTACAAAAGTAGATGGGTTATGTCCTCTGATTCATACGTAACATACTCGATTAATTTAACTTGTGATATGTTATTCTATTCTTTTGCTTGCCATCGTATATGTCCATGTCGTTATTGATTTTTGCTGCAGATTCTATCTCTCCTGATAAGGTAAAGCAAGCCATTAGCCTACCTCACTGGGTCATTCGGACTCACCCCTCCTTCTTTCTTCCTTTTCAGATAAGCTTAGAATGTCGGATACAAATGGAGAAATGAGAAATAAAGGAAACATTGGTTTGTTTCTATCAAAGGGAGTAATGTTTTGGGATGTACGATTGGGTATGTATATGTTTTGGCTTGGAGATTTGTAATTGATAGGGTTATTGTTTAATTGTGTAAGACTGATGAATAAGGTATTGTTGGTTTAAGTGGAATGAAATTCTTTTAGTTTTAGTAGATGACGAATTGGTATAGTTCTGACGCTTAGCACTAGCTCGAGAAAGGACAGTCTCGTGGATCGAGCTAGTGTCGCGGTGTAGCGAGCCACCAGGTGGTTGGTGGGCGTTACATAAGCTCTCACTCTCTCTATTTTCGTGTGGTTGCTGATATCCAAGGTGAGTTAGGGTAAAAAATGGCTAAAAGAGGTATTTATAGGCCAACACTGCCGCCTCGAACGCCGCGGCGTTCGCTTGTTGAACGCCGCGGCGTTGGCTACTGCTTGTGAACGCCGCTGCGTTGGCTACTGCTTGTGAACGCCGCGGCGTTGCCTTGAAAAGTTCCAGAAATTGTTTCATTTTGCCTTCGGTTCTTGCTCTTTCCTCCGGCTGTTAACCCAATCTGAAAAGTCAAAGCAAACCGGGTTCAAAGCATCATATGTGATCAAATTATTAAAGAAACAATCAAAATCAAGTTGATAAAAGGGGTAAAACTTGTGTAAAAATAACATATATCAACTACCCCCAAACTTAGCTTTGTTCGTCCTCGATCAAATAGAATCAAGCGCACACATGAAGATTGAAGAGTTAATTTGCCAAATCATAGACACCACAACAAGCATTATACCTTCTAAGAAGTTTTGGAATAGTCACCCAAAGCTTTGAACATTCAACAATTCAAAAACCACACAAAATCTTAATTTCCATCCCTAGATCATGAACTCCCACATCCATATTCATGTCAAGAGCACACTTTAGAAAAGATTATGCAACCCAATTAGAAAGTAAAGGCATTTAACAATTCAACATTCGTTAACCTATCGGTGTGTATAAAGTGTAAAAGTCACAATCGAAAGGTCTTTCCGGATTGTAACGCAGGGCTAGGTGATGGCTAGGACCGGAAGATATGGATAAAGTGACTAAGTCAAGAGAGCTTATAACTCAAAAATCATCAAGCTAAATCGCATATAAACCATATAAACTTTCACAACTTATCACTTTTTCCTTCTCTTTTGCCTTTCAACTTACAACCCCCAAACTTGTTTCTTTTCATATCGAGTTGTACAAAGATTTCCAAGCCAAATGATCTAATTAAGTGCCAAGATTAAGGCCTAGTCGAGAGCTTCAACTTTACTTTCTTTCTTTTTTCTCTCTCTCTCTCTCTCGACTATTTGGCCCATTGCTCAAATTTTCATTTCATCCCCTTTATTACATAATACTTCAAACCTCAAAATTTTCCATCATAACCAAAACCATCACTATCCAACTCATATACATTCAAACCAAAACAAGGTGACTACCCAAATTCAAGTCAAATGATATTAAGTTCTAAACTCTCTTGATTGGGTATAAGACATTGTTTTTCTTTTAGGCTAGAAGGTGGTTGTTGTGGCTTATGAAAGAAAGGCGAATGGTGGTTTCTAGTGTGCTTAGCACACTCCATTCTTATCAATACAGCTCAAAACAAGGTCTAGAGATTATGCAATATAGAGAAGGCCAAAATGTAAGGCTAACAACAATGAAAGATGGCCTAAATCATTTTATGACTTTACAACATTACTACACACTTCAAAATCAACAAAATTGAAAGTTCAACGTTTTAAGTCTGCAAGAATTCGCATAAACATGACTAAAAAGGGCTTTCAAGTCACAATATATAACATGTTGACCACAGACAAGGAACTTTGACTTCGACAGAGTAGAGATATTCGAATGCATTCTGACACGCAAAAAGCTAACGTGCTATTGTAGCAAGTGCACTAGTCGTGTATAGTAATAAGTGTGGACGAAAAGTCCGGGTTGTCGAACCACGGAGACTTGAATTCTAGTTTAAGATTTGTAATGAAGTGAATAAACAAAGTAAGAATAAATTCAAATAAAATTTGTAAAGAACAAGAACAAAGATGAGCAAGTGATTTAAAACCAATTATAAAGGGAGACTAAGGCACATGCTAGGTTCAAATTGATCAAATATACTTATAAAGGTTCTTGTTGAAGGATTACACTTATATTGTTATGGTGAGAGCTCCGAGGGTAGAGAATAACCGATGTCTCGCGTATAAACTCCTATGCTTAGATCGTGATTTCCCAAATATTCCTATCCGGAAATCTAACCACTAAACATGCATTAACGTACTAGAGTTCACTCGATTAGAATCGAACAACTTCACCCGGGAATCTTTACCTATGTCTAGGGCAATTCCTCATTAGTTGCGGGTCATGATGTGAATCTCTTGCACCCTAAGTTAATTTTCTCCCGAAATATCAACCTAGGCATAAGATTCTAACATATAGTGATCAAGTATATGCAAGATAGGTAAAAACACAAATTCACATCACATAACAATATAGGTATAACCTCTACAATCATCTATTATAAGCATATATCACAATTTGACCTTACATGGCCTTAGTCTTATGAATTTAGTTCATGATAGTTATTATGAAAAACAATAATGAATAAATACACATGTTCATAGACAAGAATGAAATGAAAAGGCTAAAAAAACTCCCTCTAATGTGATAGATGATGGCCCCTTGATTGGAACTTCAATTCCTAGCTTTCTCCTCTTAGAATGATGAAGAATGGTGATGAATGAAGCTTGAGGACCTGTTCCTCCTCCTCCTCTCCTCCAAGAATCTGAAATTGATAGTGAATGATGAAGAGTATGGGTTCCCCCTCCTTTATAGCCAAAAATTCCACTAAAGTATGCATTAAGAATTCCCATTAAAGTTCCCCAATGAGAATTCCACCTAAGGTGATGCTTAAAGTTTGGCTTTTAAGATTCCAACCAGCTAAAAAATGTTGAACTTTCGGCCATTAAGAATTCCACCAAGCCTAACCATGTGAAAACTTCAACAAAACACATGCATGCTGCCATTTTCTTGCTTTCCAGCGCAGTCTTAGTATTTTCCTCCTAAAGTCCCCATGTTCAGATAAAACGTAGATCTACAACTTTCCAGAAGGACATTTTGTCCAATTCGGTCTCTACGTATACCTAAATTACGTTTCAACATGGAGGTTGTTTCTGATTTGGCGCCCATAAAGTAAATCTACCAAGAAACACACTTATGACAACCCCTCAACACATGTGATGAATTATGGCCAAAAGTGATTCTTACTCATCATATAATGCTGGAATTTAGGCTGAAAAAGGAGTAACATTTGGACTATCCATGCCTAGGCATGACTAGGAGGGCGTTGGGGCGTATTCTGGCACATGTACTTCTCTGTTCGGCGCAGCAATCGTATTTCCTTCACAATTATCTCTATAGACCTCCGATTTGGATGTTTCAAGTTCCCATTTGAAGCTAAGACATTCATCTAAAACTTTGTAGAAGGAAACGTTGTCTAAGTCGGTCTCGAAATGTACGGAATTATCGCTCGAATGTGGTAGGAGATGCATAAACCGCCTAGGTGTTGAAAAACATGCTTGAACTTGTTTTGTACATCGTTTTTCTTCCCTTTTCTTCATGTATTCTCATTTATTACCTGTATTCACTTAACACACCTATTAAATGCAAATGTGACATGATTTAAGCAATAAGTGAATCCAAATCATAAGAATTACGGTCTTAAAAACACGTAAAAACACCTCTTATCAACACCCCAAAACTTATCAATTGCTCGACCTCGAGCAATAAGAGCTATAAGGCAAGAGCAACATCATTCAATGGGAGAAAACAAAACAACTAACTAACTCACTTTCGTAGAGTAAACGATTGCACTTAGCGGGTGCAACAAGCCTTTAAACCTTTGAGTTACCTCAAAGGACGAGTTATAGTCTCGTGAGGGTTTGCATAAGATATACCCACAAAATCTAGCAAATTTTCAATCCCAACCGAATCAACACATCTCAATATGATCAACAAGAATGAATGGCATAAAATCAACCTTTTAAAGTTCACAAATATATATATACATATCAACTACTTTTGCTCATGTGACACCAATACTTGAAAAGACTCTCTAGGGTGTAGTGAAAAATAAATCTAAGGTATTATAGTCGAGAGGCATCCTTACCAAATTTTGGACATTAATCCCATATCTATCAACTTTCGATCAAACGCAAAGCACAAGAATTATAGAAAATCTCATAGCCATTTAAATTTCATTATCTCAAACATTTAACTTTCAATTCATATGAAATTTCCATTGAAACTTTATTAAGGCTAGATCATGTGCAATGTTTTATTCCATTAGGCTTTCTATGACACCCATGTAGCAAGCTTTAGACCAATGACTCCCAAACTAGATAGTTTTGGGGCATTAAGTGTAGAGATACTCCTAAGGATTTAATCACTCGAGTATCAAAGGCCACGAAATAAAACTAGATCTTTTAAACAATTCACTTCTTTTGGCTTGAGCATAGCTCAAATTAGCATAATAGTACAGTATATAGGTATGAAACTTTTCACCTCCGGTACGTATTAGCTTGACCACTTTTGGTCATACCAAAATTCAACCTTTTCAATTCATTGTTAGCATATAAAATTACTACTCAACTTATAACTTTATGAGAAATCTAAGTTAATATTTCTGGGAATAATTCCTTAAATGTCTCAAGATGGTTATCCTCTCAACTCCTCTACCTTCGATTTAAGTGCATTGTGAATCATCTAAAGAATCAATTCTAGTCTAAGGTCTCCACGAGCAATTTCAAAGATATATATTCCATTAAATTCAAATTATTTCAAGAATTCATGCCATTTTTCCAAATCAATCAATTTCAATGCATCAATTGGAAGGACTAAAAATTTTTCATGCTTGATTTTCTCAACAAAGATGCATATAAACATGATATCAAACAAACTTTCCCCAAATTCAAGTTAAAAATTAGGATTGCATTTTCAATATTCAAAATAGATACTCTTCTACCCCCAAACTTAAATCCAACATTGTCCCCAATGTTGTTACAACATGCATACACAAAGGTAAAAGAACACTTACAACCAAGGATATTGAAGAACATCCTTAAGCTTCCAATGCATCCTTACAAAGTTTCTCCTCTTATCGAGTAAAATAAGAATCTCTAAAGGTGGGGTCCAAATGTGCATCATATCTAACACTTCAACTTAAACCACCAAGCATAAGAAAAACATACATGCCGAAAGTGCATGCTTGAACACAATAAAAAGAAACAAACTAAACAAAACAAAAACGAAAGCAAAAAGAAAAGAAAACTTACAAACTTGGGTTGCCTCCCAAGAAGCGCTAGTTTAGAGTCGGTAGCTCGACTTGAGATAAAGAATCGCTAAAGATCCTGGAGGGGAATGGTCACTTTATCCCTCGACCCGTCAATCCCAATGTAATGCTTTAACCTTTGGGCGTTTGTCATGAAGGTTCGTCCATTATCCGTTATAAGTTCAATGGCACCAGAAGCATACACACGAGATACAACAAATGGTCCCGACCATTTTGACTTGAGCTTCCCGGGAAAAAGTCGAAGGCGAGAATTGTATAGTAAAACCTTGTCTCCTTCATGAAATTCTCGGGGAATAATACGCTTATCATGCCATGTTTTCGTTCTCTCTTTGTAAAGCTTGGCGTTCTCATACGCTTGATGGCGCCATTCCTCAAGTTCGTGTAATTGGAGTAATCGCTTGGTACCTACGAGTTGAGAATCAAAATTTAGAAATTTAATAGCCCAAAAAGCGCGATGTTCGAGCTCAACCGGTAAATGACATGCTTTTCCAAAGACAAGGCGATATGGGGACATGCCAATCGGAGTTTTAAATGTGGTTCTATATGCCCACAAGGCGTCATCTAGTTTAAGGGACCAATCTTTTCTAGATGCGTTAACCGTTTTTTCAAGAATGCGTTTAATCTCCCGATTCGACACCTCCACTTAACCACTTGTTTGAGGATGATATGGGGTTGAGATTTTATGTCGTACCCCGTACTTGTTCAGTACGTGCTCGAATTGTTTGTTACAAAAATGGGTGCCCCCGTCACTAACGATTGCTCTAGGAGTTCCAAAACGAGTGAAAATCTTTTTTTTTAAAAATCGAGTAACCACCCGAGCATCATTAGTTGGTAAAGCCTCAGCTTCGACCCATTTGGAGACATAGTCGACCGCAACAAGAATATACTTATTGGAACAAGAACTAGGGAAGGGTCCCATAAAATCAATACCCCATACATCAAATAGTTCACATTCAAGCATGTTATTCAATGGCATTTCGTGTCTTTTAGAGATGTTACCTGTTCATTGACACCTATCACAAGATTGAACATACAAGAATGCATCTTTAGAAAGAGTAGGCCAAAAGAAACCTGATTGAAGCACTTTAGCCACTATTTTAGAGGGTCCAAAGTGACCACCTACCGACATATCATGACAATGGGCGAGAATTGATGCTATTTCCTCCTCGGGGATACATCGTCGAATGAGGCCATCTGCACAAATCTTAAATAGATATGGTTCATCCCACAAATATCGCTTCACATCAAATAAGAATTTCTTCTTTTGATGATAAGTGATATCCGGAGGAAGAACTCCCGTGACAAGATAATTTGCATAATTGGCATACCAAGGAGTATCATTATGAAGTATAGCATACAATTGCTCATCGGGAAACTCCTCACAAATAGGTTTATCAAACACGCACTCAGGCTTAGGAATCTCTATCCTAGACAAGTGGTCGGCAACAACATTTTCTACTCCTTTCTTATCCTTAATTTCTATGTCAAATTCTTGAAGAAGTAAAATCCACCTAATGAGTCTAGGTTTGGCATCCTTTTTGGCAAGCAAGTATTTTAATGCGGAGTGATCAGTGTACACAATTACTTTATTCAAAATGAGATAAGCATGGAATTTGTCAAATGCAAATACTATGGCTAGTAATTCTTTTTCCGTGGTTGCGTAATTCATTTGTGCATCATTTAAAGTCTTACTAGCATAGTAGATGGTTCGAAATACCTTATCCTTCCTTTGGCCAAGGACCGCACCCACCGCGGTGTCACTAGCATCACACATCAATTCGAAGGGCAAACTCCAATCGGGAGGTGCCATGATGGGAGCAGATATCAATAGCTCCTTAAGAGTGATGAAGGCCTGTAAACAAAGGGAATCAAAATTGAATGGTGCATCTTTGACAAGCAAGTTAGATAACGGCTTTGCAATTTTGGAAAATTTTTTGATAAATCGCCTATAGAATCCGGCATGACCAAGAAAGCTCCTCACGGCTTTCACCGATGTAGGTGGAGGAAGCTTTTCTATTACCTCAATCTTGGCTTGGTCCACTTCAATCCCTTTTTCGGAGATTTTGTGACCTAGCACAATCCCTTCCCGGACCATAAAATGACATTTTTCCCAATTCAAAACAAGATTTGTTTCCTCACAGCGTTTTAGAACACGGTCCAAATGATCAAGACATGTGTTAAATGAGGTTCCAAAAACAGAAAAATCATCCATAAAAATCTCAAGGAATTCTTCAACCATGTCATGAAAGATCGCCATCATACATCGTTGAAATGTGGCCGGGGCATTGCATAATCCAAACGGCATCCGCCTATAAGCAAACGTGCCATAGGGACAAGTGAAAGTTGTTTTCTCTTGGTCCTCGGGGGCTATGGCAATTTGGTTATAGCCGGAATATCCATCTAGAAAACAATAAAAATCATGTCCGGCTAACCTTTCAAGCATTTGGTCAATGAATGGGAGGGGGAAATGGTCCTTACGAGTGGCATCATTTAACTTGCGATAATCTATACACACACGCCACCCGGTAAGCATTCGAGTAGGGATTAATTCATTGTTCGCATTTTCTATCACAGTTATTCCGCCCTTCTTGGGTACTACTTGAGTCGGGCTTACCCATGCACTATCAGAGATAGGATAGATTATACCTGCATCGAGTAGTTTTATAACCTCTTTCTTTACCACCTCTTGTATTTGTGGATTTGACCGTCTTTGTGGTTGGCGTGTAGGTTTTGCGGACTCCTCCATGAGTATTTTGTGCATGCACACCGCTGGACTTATGCCTTTTATATCCGCAATTTTCCACCCGAAGGCCTTTTTGTTGGCCTTCAATACTCTCATGAGTCGCTCCTCCTGTTCTCCTGTCAAAGAAGATGAGATAATTAAAGGTAGAGTCTCATTATCATTTAAAAATACATATTTCAAATGTAATGGTAATGGTTTAAGCTCAAGGATAGGGGCCTCTTCGATAGAAGGGCGAGGAGGAGCCAAGAGTGATCTTTCTAATTTTTTAGCTCCAATGACGTGGTAAAAAGGTGGCTTCTCTATGCTAAACATGGTTTCCAATTGTTCTTCACTCGCTGAATCGACATCCATAGATTTGGAAAGACATGTCTCCAATGGGTCGTCTACCATTTGTGCCTGAAAAGTCTCATCAATCAACATATCAAATACATCGATGCGTAGACATGAGTCAGGATCACATGGGTGTTTAAGCACTTTAAAAACATCAAAGGTGACCTTTTCATCTCCCACATTTAAGGTTAGCTTACCATTGGCAATATCGATTACCGCCTTACCAGTGGCTAGGAATGGTCTTCCTAGGATCAGGGGGTACCTCAACATCTTCCTCCATATCAAGAATCACAAAGTCAACCGGGAAGTAGAATTTGTCGACTTAAACAATTACATCTTCGATTATTCCCCGTGGTCTCTTGATTGATCTATCGGCAAGTTGGAGGCTCATTGAAGTCGGCTTTGGGTTACCAAGGCCCAACTTTTTGAAAAGAGAGTACGGGAGGAGGTTAATGCTAGCTCCCGAGTCGCACAAAACTTTTTCGAAGGATAATGGCCCAATCGTGCAAGGAATAGTGAGACACCCAGGGTCTTCAAGTTTCATTGGTAATTTATTAAGCAATACGGCGGAGCATTCCTCGGTTAGGCACACCGTTTCGTTTTCCTCCCACTTTTGTTTGTTGGACAAAATATCCTTGAAAAATTTCACGTAATTTGGCATTTGTAAAATTGCGTCTATAAAAGGAATATTAATCCTAACCTCACGAAGTATTGCTAAGATTCGAAGGAAACTTGGATCCATCTCCTTTTTTTTTTCTATGTGCATTAGGAAATGGCAGACGGACCTCGATGGGAGGATGCGTTGGAGTTGAAGAATCCGCTGTGGAGGGTTCAGGAGGTGGCGCCTGGGCGCGACGATCGGCGCCAGGGTACTGGGTCTCGGTCGCCTGAGCGTGATCATCGGGACGCTCGGGCGAGCAATTGCGAAGCATTCGTTCACTGTGGGTTGATTCCGGCGCCTTGGCGTTCTCATCGGGGTGCTCGGGCGCGGAAATGAGAACAGGATCATTGACTATCTGTTTGCCACTTCTTAAGGTGATGGCGTGGCATTGCTCCTTCGGGTTTTTTTCTGTGTCACTTGGTAAAGTTCCCGGGGCTCTCTCGCTGATCGCCTTTGCCATTTGACCCATTTGTGTCTTTAAATCCTTCATGTCCATCATTATATCCTTTATCATAGTACGGAGTTCGTTGATTGCTGAATCCGATTTCTTTATTTGTTCATCGAGACGCTCTTCGGTTGTAAGAGGTCTTATTTGCCTTTGTATATAAGGATTACCTTGCCTTTGAGCTTGGTTATTGTTGAATGGGGGCCTTGGTGCTTGATAGACGCCGGGATGGGCATTTTGTGCCGGATTAGGCCTCCTTGGAAAATTTTCGGGCACATGGAAGTTCAATTGAGGTCGATTGGCATTTCCAACATAGTTTACATTGCCAACCATTGTTTCCAAAGCAACTTCTTCGCCCAACTCTTGAACACAAGCAATCTTTTTTGTGGGTGTGATTTCTTCATCATCGGGATAGAGTTCATCTTCTCGGGCTAATTGCTCAATCTTGTCCCACACACTTTGGCAATCGAGCCCAAGGAGATCACCACCGGCGCCGGCATTGAGCCTATTTCGGATGCACGAACGGACTCCATCATGGAATCGTAATACTTGGGCTAATCGCTCAATCTTAGGTTGTGATCCGGACATTTTCGGAGCATGTTTTTATATCTAGCCCATGCCTCGGCTAAGGACTCATGATTCCCCTGCTTAAACTCCTTAATGTTGCTCCTTAGCTCATTGATTTTGGAGGGTGGAAAGAATTTGCTCAAAAAGGCATCGACCAATTGTCCCCATGTTGTGATGGATTGGGGTGGTAGAGATTTGTACCACATGGTCGCCCTTTCCTTTAATGAGAACTGGAAGACTCTTAGACGAATTGCATCGAGATCCCGTGGATGAAATTGGGTGGTCATGAGAGTATCGTCTAAAGTCTCCAAATGCTCATGAGGTGATTCATGGGGCTCTCCATAGAAAGGTTCGCTTTGCACCATGCTAAAGATGTGTGACGGAATGTGATAATTTGGTGCAAAGAAATTTGGAAAGACTACGGGCCCCGGTATAGTGTGGACCCTTGGAGGTAGACTTTCCCGGACCGATGGAAGTCTTTGAGGAGGTTCCGGTTGCATAGCTTGGAATAGATTTTGCAACCATTCCCTGTTTTCCGGGAGATTTATGTCGGGAAAATTCCCATTTGGATTTAGATTGTCGGCCATTTCTCGAGTGCGTCTACTAGATCGAAGAACACGCTCTATCTCCAGCTCAAAATTGTATAGAGGCTCGTTAGAAGAGCGGATCATGCACCACAAATTACACCTAACAATTAAACACAAAAAACAAAATTAGAATAATAAAATAAAAGAAAGGTTAGAAATAAACGAAGAACTAAGAATTATGAAAATTTAAACGAAAAATGAAAAACTAAAATGAACAAGTCCCCGGCAACGGCGCCAAAAACTTGACTCGCTAAAAGCTAACGTGCTATTGTAGCAAGTGCACTAGTCGTGTGTAGTAATACGTGTGGACGAAAAGTCCGGGTTGTCGAACCACGGAGACTTGAATTCTAGTTTAAGATTTGTAATGAAGTGAATAAACAAAGTAAGAATAAATTCAAATAAAATTTGTAAAGAACAAGAACAAAGATGAGCAAGTGATTTAAAACCAATTATAAAGGGAGACTAAGGCACATGCTAGGTTCAAATTGATCAAATATACTTATAAAGGTTCTTGTTGAAGGATTACACTTATATTGTTATGGTGAGAGCTCCGAGGGTAGAGAATAACCGATGTCTCGCGTATAAACTCCTATGCTTAGATCGTGATTTCCCAAATATTCCTATCCGGAAATCTAACCACTAAACATGCATTAACGTACTAGAGTTCACTCGATTAGAATCGAACAACTTCACCCGGGAATCTTTACCTATGTCTAGGGCAATTACTCATTAGTTGCGGGTCATGATGTGAATCTCTTGCACCCTAAGTTAATTTTCTCCCGAAATATCAACCTAGGCATAAGATTCTAACATATAGTGATCAAGTATATGCAAGATAGGTAAAAACACAAATTCACATCACATAACAATATAAGTATAACCTCTACAATCATCTATTATAAGCATATATCACAATGTGACCTTACATGGCCTTAGTCTTATGAATTTAGTTCATGATAGTTATTATGAAAAACAATAATGAATAAATACACATGTTCATAGACATGAATGAAATGAAAAGGCTATAAAAACTCCCTCTAATGTGATAGATGATGGCCCCTTGATTGGAACTTCAATTCCTAGCTTTCTCCTCTTAGAATGATGAAGAATGGTGATGAATGAAGCTTGAGGACCTATTCCTCCTCCTCCTCTCCTCCAAGAATCTGAAATTGATAGTGAATGATGAAGAGTATGGGTTCCCCCTCCTTTTATAGCCAAAAATTCCACTAAAGTATGCATTAAGAATTCCCATTAAAGTTCCCCAATGAGAATTCCACCTAAGGTGATGTTTAAAGTTTGGCTTTTAAGATTCCAACCAGCTAAAAAATGTTGAACTTTCGGCCATTAAGAATTCCACCAAGCCTAACCATGTGAAAACTTCAACAAAACACATGCATGCTGCCATTTTCTTGCTTTCCAGCACAGTCTTAGTATTTTCCTCATAAACTTCTCCACAGATCTCCAAATTGGATGATTCAAGTCCCCATGTTCCGACAAAACGTAGATCTACAACTTTGCAGAAGGACATTTGGTCCAATTCGGTCTCTACGTATACCTAAATTATGTTTCAACATGGAGGTTGTTTCTGATTTGGCGCCCATAAAGTAAATCTACCAAGAAACACACTTATGACAACCCCTCAACACATGTGATGAATTATGGCCAAAAGTGATTCTTACTCATCATATAATGCTGTAATTTAGGCTGAAAAAGGAGTAACATTCGGACTATCCATGCCTAGGCATGACTAGGAGGGCGTTGGGGCGTATCCTGGCACATGTACTTCTCTGTTCGGCGCAGCAATCGTATTTCCTTCACAATTATCTCTATAGACCTCCGATTTGGATGTTTCAAGTTCCCATTTGAAGCTAAGACATTCATCTAAAACTTTGTAGAAGGAAACTTTGTCTAAGTCGGTCTCGAAATGTACGGAATTATCGCTCGAATGTGGTAGGAGATGCATAAACCACCTAGGTGTTGAAAAACATGCTTGAACTTGTTTTGTACATCGTTTTTCTTCCCTTTTCTTCATGTATTCTCATTTATTACCTGTATTCACTTAACACACCTATTAAATGCAAATGTGACATGATTTAAGCAATAAGTGAATCCAAATCATAAGAATTACGGTCTTAAAAACACGTAAAAACACCTCTTATCACATTCTGTTCTTATGCAAGGGTACACTCATTGATGAATTCTAATTCATCATGGTTATAATCAACAAAAGCTCAACAAAAGAAACACGAGCAACATGCAAAAATGTACGCCCACCCCCAAACTGAAATTAAACAGTGTCCTCAATGTTGCAAAACTTAAGTATAGGAGAGGGAAAAGCGATACATCCCTGAAATTTAGAGAACGGAGGGAGAAAGGTGGCGTCCCAGATCCCGGAGTCAAGTCATTATTAAAACCTACCGGAAGGAAAACTCAAGTGACCCACATCAACGCATGAAGGTGAACAAAAGAGCATGAAAGAGAAGCAAAAACACGAAAACGCAAACAAAACCAAAGGAAACAGTACAAGCATCGAGTACAAAAGAGTTACAGCCAATCATAACATAGTAAAGCAAATAATTAAAAAGGGGAAAGCTCTCAAACGACGTCAACATCCGACTACTCATCCGACGCCGTCTCGTCCTCATCAGTCTCATCATCCTCATCGTCCTCAACCTCCTCGTCATTTTCAGGGACGGCAACGGGCTCTGGAGGCTGGGGGTGAGGGTGTAGTGGAGCAAGCGGATCAAACTGGGGAAACTCGGGCCAAACGCCGGGCCAAGGGCCAAATGCATTAGCCCGAATAGCACTCTCCATAAACTGCCATCGGCGGTGTGCGTCCCATCGCGCAGCAAGAATATTTTGATCAATATGTGTCATCTTGTGATCCAACTCAACTGCCCACTGCGGGACATCAGACGCTACACCGGAAGAAGAGGAAACACGCTGTGGGGCTTTGCGACGTGGCGGAGCAGGCAGAGCGGGGCGGCGGTGGATGATGTGGCAGTGGGTCGGCAGGCACGGTGACCAGAACGAGCAGCTATAGTCTCGGCTTGCCAAATCTGTGTGTATGAAATAATCCGGCGCTGCACATCAACATGCTCCATCGGCGAGTACTGGACGCCGGCGTTCTTGCACAGTGCGGTGATCAGGGAGAGGAAACAAAGATTCTTCTTGGCACCAGAACACTCAATGATGGACTGAATCAATTGTTGCTTAATCAGTTTGCCCACGTTGATGTTGAGACCATGATGAATAGCATAGACAACCTCGACTCGCTCGCGAGTAGCTGTGCTCAAAGATAATGTCGGGATGAGGCGAGCGCAAACAAAGTAATACCATGTGCGGGCCGTGGTGTTGAGGTTACCTGCCTTGATTGAGATAGGACGGGAGTCCTTGAAACCTGTCCATATAGACTCTGGATAACAAAGGGCAGAATGGATTGTAGCATAATCAATGTCCTTTAAAAACGTCTCAAACTGATCCTGGCAAGGGATGGGGATGTGAAGTACTTCATTGATTTTTGTGGAAGAAATGGTAACATTCCGCCCCCTGACCTGAACAGAGACTAAACGGTGTACGTTTTCGGGCTTGCCGGTGGCATTGGCATAGAATTCTTTGACTAAAGGAATAATAGCCTCCCCGGGCTGCGTAGCAAACTCAAACCAACCTCGATTCCTAATATTCGTCCTGAATGGTTCAATCGAACAATCCAACGCTCGCTCCTCCACCACATTCTTCTTTGTCAATTTTTCGGAAAAACAAACAGAGGCGGCTAGGCTAACAAATTTATGACAATCATACAGCGGGTCATCCGCTGGAGTAGAAGTAGTCGCCTTAGCCTTGCCTTTGTTTCCCTTAGAAAGTCGCGGGCTCATTTTCAACCCCCTAACACTAGGCAACACGTATCCAAGATAGAACGCTCTAGTCACCCACACGACTGATTCCAAACTCGGTATCCCCAAACTTCTTCAACAAATCACTCCCACAACCAAATTTTGCTCAACTCAACAAGCACAACAAGCTCACGAATGGAATGGTTAAAACGAGCAAGAAAAGGAAACCCACAAAATTCAATCGACCCGAATGATACTCGCAACTACCAACCAAATGCACGATATCATCAACAATCCAATAATTAAAATCAACTTGCACCCCACAATTTACCACAAAGAATATATGTACCTTAATCCAAAATGGGTAGACAATTATCACAAAGTGATGTATGAAGCTATTACTTTGCCCAAAGAAGATGAAAATGCAAGGTAAAGTCCGGTGGTGGGGGCACAATTCCGGCGGCGGCTGTGGGGAGTCGCGAACGTGGATTTTCGGCCGAAATTTTTGAGTTTTGATCGGTGGGAAGTGTAAGAAATCGGTTGGGAAGTGTAGATTCAAGATGAATTGGAGAGAGATTGAGTGATGTGGAAGTAATTGGGATTTTTGTATGGGGGGAAATAGTTAGGTTTTTTTTTGTTGAAATGAAAATAGGGTTGTAAGTGAAATGGGGAAAAGGAAAGCTGCTGGGTCCATATATGCATCGAACGCCGCGGCGTTCGATTTATAACGCCGTGGCATTGGGATGCAGTAGCTATCGCCGCGGCGTTATTTTTTTGGAACGCCGCGGCGTTGAGTCAACCCGATTTTTTTTTTGTTTTTTTTTATTTTATTTTTTTTAAAGGAAAGGGCTGCTTGCATCGAATCGTGCGAATGAATGGAAAACCTGCAAACACGATGAAAGCACATCGTAAAAATATTAAACAGAAACAAAACGAAGAAAAGACAAAGTGAAACAAAAGGAAAATAAATAAAATAAAATAAAAAAGAACTTGCGTTGCCTCCCAAGAAGCGCTTGTTTATAGTCGTTAGCTTGACTTAGGTGCAATCAATGTGGTGGGTCAACGAGGGTAACATGCACATGGTCCCTCATACAACCATTTCCTTCATAGTGTTTCAAACGGTGGCCATTAACAATGAAAGAACCCTTTGTTTCGTGTGAAATTTCAACCGCAACGGAGGGGTAAACTTTCATGACAGTGAAAGGTCCTGACCATTTAGAGCGTAGTTTACCGGGAAAAAGTCGGAGGCGGGAATTGAATAAAAGGACCTGTTCTCCCTCGGTAAACTCCCTCGGTGTGATGCGCTTGTCGTGCCAGCATTTTGTTCGTTCCTTGTAGATTTTTGCGTTTTCATAGGCCTCCTGTCGGAACTCATCCAGCTCGTTCAATTGCAACAACCTGTGTTTGCCAACATCTTGTAAATCAAAATTAAGCAATTTAATTGCCCAAAATGCCCTATGCTCTAGCTCAACGGGTAGGTGGCAAGCTTTCCCAAAAACGAGTCGGTAAGGTGACATGCCAATAGGTGTCTTAAACGCAGTTCGATATGCCCACAGGGCATCATCTAACTTAAGAGACCAATCTTTTCGAGATGAATTTACCGTTTTCTCAAGGATGCGTTTAAGTTCCCGATTGGACACTTCAACTTGACCACTCGTTTGAGGGTGGTACGGTGTGGAAATCTTATGTGTGACACCATATTTTTGCAAAAGATTATCAAACTGTTTGTTGCAAAAATGAGTGCCACCATCACTTATAATGGCTCGAGGGGTACCGAATCGAGTGAAAATGTGTTTTTTCAAAAATTTAACTACCACCCTTGAATCATTCGTACGTAAAGCCTCCGCTTCGACCCATTTAGACACATAATCAACCGCTACTAGAATGTATTTATTGGAGCATGAGCTAGGGAATGGTCCCATAAAGTCAATGCCCCAAACATCAAAAAGTTCGCATTCTAGTATGTTGTTTAACGCCATTTCATGTTTCCTCGAAATATTCCCTGTTCTTTGGCATTGATCACAAGAAGATACATACGCACGCACATCTTTAAATAGGGAGGGCCAGAAAAAACCTGATTGGAGAACTTTTGAGGCGGTCTTAGTAGGCCCAAAGTGGCCACCTACCTTGCCATCATGGCAATGGCTCATAATAGATGTCATTTCTTCCGCCAGGACACAACGCCTGATAATGCCATCTGCACAATTCTTAAACAAAAATGGCTCTTCCCAAAAATAATGCTTGACATCAGATAAAAATTTCTTCTTTTGATAAAAAGTGAGATTAGGGGGAAGTGCACCCATGACAACATAATTTGCAAAATCAGCATACCAGGGGAAAGCACCATGAATCACCGTATACAATTGTTCATCCGGAAACTCTTCCCCGATTAGTTTTTCAATGATTGAATCGGAGACAGGAGCTTCTATCCTAGACAAATGGTCAGCTACCACATTCTCAACTCCCTTTTTATCCCTAATTTCTAGATCAAATTCTTGGAGAAGAAGAATCCATCTAATAAGGCGAGGTTTGGCATCCTTCTTTGCAAGTAGATACTTAAGTGCAGAGTGATCAGTGTAAACAATGACTTTGTTCAAGACAAGGTATGAATGAAACTTATCAAATGCAAAAACTATAGCTAGCAATTCCTTTTCCGTCGTGGCATAATTTAACTGAGCATCATTTAAAGTTCGACTCGCATAATAAATGGTGTAGAATACCTTATCTTTCCTTTGTCCGAGTACAGCTCCAACTGCTGAATCACTAGCATCACACATAAGCTCAAATGGGAGGTTCCAATCTGGAGGTGCCATGATGGGCGCTGAAATTAATTTTTCCTTGAGCGTGTGAAAAGCCTGCAAACACTTATCATCAAAGTTAAACGGTGTATCTTTTACCAACAAATTAGATAATGGTTTAGCAATTTTCGAAAAGTCTAAAATGAAACGCCTGTAAAATCTTGCATGACCAAGAAAGCTCCTGACGGCTTTCACCGAAGAGGGTGGGGGGAGCTTTTCAATGACCTCAACTTTAGCTTTATCCACTTCAATCCCCTTGTGAGAGATTTTGTGGCCAAGCACAATTCCTTCTTGAACCATAAAATGACACTTTTCCCAATTTAACACAAGATTAGTTTCTTCACATCGTTTTAGAACACGTGTTAAATGGTTAAGACATGTATCGAAAGAAGTTCCAAAAACTGAAAAATCATCCATAAAAATTTCTAGGGAATCCTCGACCATGTCATGAAAAATAGCCATCATACATCGTTGAAAGGTGGCAGGGGCATTACATAGGCCAAATGGCATCCGCCTATAAGCAAATGTGCCATAAGGACAAGTGAAAGTGGTTTTCTCTTGATCCTCAGGTGTGATGGCAATTTGATTATAGCCAGAGTAGCCATCTAGGAAGCAATAAAACTCATGCCCGGCTAACCTCTCAAGCATTTGATCAATGAAGGGAAGGGGAAAGTGGTCTTTCCGGGTGGCCTCATTTAATTTTCGATAATCAATGCATACTCGCCACCCGGTAACTGTTCGTGTGGGAATTAATTCATTGTTAGCATTGGTAATAACAGTCATACCTCCTTTCTTCGGGACCACTTGAGTTGGACTCACCCAATTGCTATCGGAGATAGGATAGATAATACCTGCATCGAGTAGCTTAATTACCTCCTTTTTAACAACTTCTTGCATCATTGGATTGAGTCGTCTTTGCGGTTGAATGGTGGGCTTATATTCATCCTCCATGAGGATCTTATGCATACATACCGTTGGACAAATCCCCTTAATATCAGCTATTTTCCATCCAAAAGCCTTTTTAAGGGCTTTCAACACCGTAAGCAGCTTCTCCTCCATAATGTCTGTCAAAGATGAAGAGATTATAACAGGTAAAAATTCTGAATCTTGTAAGTAAGCATACTTGAGATGAGAAGGAAGAGGTTTAAGCTCAAGAGGTGGCGGTTCTTCAATTGAGGGCTTTGGTGATGAAGTGATTGGTCTATCCAGAACTTCGAAACGAGGTCGAAACTTCGTTTGTAAGGTGGATTTGCCTCGAGAAAAGCAACAGCGTCCCTCAAGTTATTGTTTTCCATTGTCTCATCCATGGGATTCACAAGACATGCCTCCACTTGATCTTCGTATTGATTTCCCTGAAAATGTTCAGAAATTAAAGTATCAAATGCATCAATGTGGAAACAAGTAGAATCATTAGATGGTGTTCGCATAGCATGATACACATTTATTGTCACTTGCTCATCTCCCACTCTAAGAGTTAATTGACCATTGGCAATATCAATTAATGCTCGTCCAGTGGCAAGGAATGGTCGACCAAGAATGAGTGGTAGCTCGACATCCTCCTCCATATCTAGAACTACAAAGTCCACCGGGAATATGAATTTTTCGACTTTCACTAAAACATCTTCCACTATTCCTCGTGGGTACTTGATGGACCTATCAGCGAGTTGCAATGAAATAGTGGTAGGCTTGGGCTCGCCAAGTCCTAATTTCCTGAAAAGTGACAAAGGCAACAAATTAATACTGGCACCAGAATCACACAAAACTTTAGAAAAAGAAATAGAACCGATAGTGCAAGGAATTGTAAAGCTTCCGGGATCCTTAAGCTTTTGAGGTATCCGGTTTTGCAATATAGCCGAGCATTCTGCAGTAAGGGCTACAGTTTCATGTTCCTCCAACTTTCTCTTGTTAGAAAGGATATCCTTGAGATATTTAGCGTAACTCGGCATTTGCAACAAAGCATCTACAAGAGGAATGTTAATACGCAATTGTTTAAATATATCAAGAAACTTGGCAAATTGCTTATCTAACTTTCCTTTTTGTAATGCAAGTGGAAATGGAGGTCTTGGTTTGGGCACGGAGGGTTCGGTAGCGGAATGTCCCAAAACAGGGGATGATGTCTCGGTGTTCTTTCCGGAGTTGGATGTTGCGTTAGTTTTATCCAAATGTTCTGGTGTATCATCCATTTTCTCTCCCAATTTTGGATCAACGAGGTTCTTTCCGCTACGAAGTGAAACTGCTTGAACTTGTTCCTTTGGATTTTTCTCGGTATCACTTGGTAACGTGCCTTGGGTTCGTCCGGAAAGCATGTTGGCAATTTGCCCAATTTGAGTTTCTAAGTTTTTTAGTGCAATTTCTTGATTTTTTAAGCTTGCTTCTTGTTTCTTGGACATCATTTCTTGATATTGAAACTTTTGTGTTGCCTCCATCATGAACTTTTGCCACACATCTTCCATATTATTTTTTTTCTTGCTTTGTTGTGGTTGTTGGAGCCCCCCTTGCCTTTGAAATGGAAGTTGTTGGAAACCTCCTTGGTTTTGCTGAAAATCTGGTGGTGGTGGTTTCGCCATATTCGAATTTTGGCTCCATGAGAAATTGGGATGATTCCTCCATCCCGGATTAAAAGAATTCGAGTAGGGATTATTCTGTTGACGACTTGCATTTCCCATGAAGTTAGCACTTTCAACCGAGTTAGATGTCCCACGCACATCTCCTTGTAAGCACTCAAAGTTTGTGTGATCACCTCCACAATTTTCACAAGTGGATTTAACTTGATTTACCGTACCTTGCATGAGTCCGAAGGAATCCAATCTTTTGTTTAGGGCCTCCAATTGAACAGCTACTGTGGAGCTATTCCCAATTTCATACAATCCGGCGGGCTTCTTGGGCAACGTGATTCGTTCGGTTGGCCATTGATAGTTGTTCTCGGCCATGAGCTCAATTAATGCCCAAGCTTCCTCAGGTGATTTGTTCATGATAGTACCTCCCGCGGCGGCATCCAAATTCGTACGGAGATTCGGTCCCAAACCCAAATAGAAAGTTTGAACAAATGTGGGCACGGCTAACCCATGGTGTGGGCATTTCCTCAAAAGTTCCTTAAAACACTCCCATGCCTCATAAAGTGATTCCCCCTCATATTGACGAAAGCTGGTGATTTCATTTTTCATTACGGCCGTCTTACCCGATGGAAAATACTTAGACAAAAATTTATCCACCATTTGTTCCCAAGTACGGATAGAGGCGGTTGGCAAAGAGTTGAACCACTGTGTTAGCCTTGTCTTTGAGAGAGAATGGAAATAACCGTAAGCGTATGGCGTCGTCGGTGACTCCATTGTTCTTGAAAGTATGGATAATCTCCGAGAATGTGGCTATATGAGCGTGTGGATCATCATGTTGTAAACCGGAGAATTGAACCTGGTTTCCTATCATTTGGATATACCCCGGCAGGATTTGAAAAGTGTTAGTCTCTACCGGTGGTAAAACGATTGGCCCTGCGGCTCCTTGGATGTTTGGCATCATATAATCCCTCAAAGGGCGTTGCGGAGGCGCCTCTGGTTGGTTTTGATGAACGTGAAGATTTGCAAGCTCCCGACGAACCGCTTCTTCTAAGATAGCGGGATCTATGTGAATAGGAGGAGGATTCAGATTTGGATCCATTGTGGCTTGATAATGCTGAGCCTCTCTATGTAGTCTTACCCCTCGAGTAAACATTCGTTCAATTTCAGGGTCTAACTCCGCTAGTCCCACTCGACTAGAACGGGTCATGCACTAACCGAGATCAACCTTGCACAAAGAAAGACACACAATTTAAAAATAAAAGAAATGATCTAAGCTCAGAAAGAATAAGGGAATCTCAATATTAGATAAAAATAGTTATCCCCGGCAACGGCGCCAAATACTTGACACGACAAAATCCTAGCAAGAGAACTAGGTCGCGTAAGTAGTAAAGTGGATTTCTAAGTCCGGGGTTATCGTATCCGCAGGGACAACTATAATCTAAGTACCAAGACTACTATATTACTCAATTCTAAGTTAAATCGGTCGATAGAAAGGTTGATTAACTAATTAATAAATACTAGAAAATAAACTAAGGCAACGTCACACCAAATAAAGGGAGGAAACAATAGAGAGAAGCGATCAAGGCACATGGTTCAACCGATTATGCATTTAGATTGTGATTTAGGTTCTATTGGATTATTAGATTGATTTAGCTAAGGCGAAATTCCCTAACGTACGTACTACCCAATCTCTTGGCATAGCAACCCTACCCTTGGTAACGATTTCCTATATATCTCTATATGAAAACCCGATTAACGAGGATGCATTTAAGGTCTAGGAATTCCCCACGTGAATGGAAAGCCACCTAAAGAAACCGAGTCTATCTCTAGTCGGTTTAACTATAGGGTATTCAATGTTTATATCTTCCCTAGGTTATTATCTCTCGATCTCTAACCTAGACATTTTATCAAACACTTGGTGATCAAGCAAATGTAGCATTGAGATCAAATATTGAATACATAGCTAAAACCAAAATTAATCCAATAAACACCAACAAATCAACAATCAAAATAACATAAACGGCCTATCCATGGCCTCAATCAAACAAGTTTAGCTCATATTCATGTCAAAAGTGCAAATATAAATCATACAAGTCATAGGAGATTTGAACAAATTCAAGAAACAAATATGTAAAAACTCCCTAATTCTTGTAGAGATGTGGATTCCTTGTTGAATTCTCCATGTTTTGACCTTTAATCTTCTCTTCTAAGCTCTCCCTCTCTCTATTTTCGTGTGGTTGCTGATATCCAAGGTGAGTTAGGGTAAAAAATGGCTAAAAGAGGTATTTATAGGCCAACACTGCCGCCTCGAACGCCGCGGCGTTGGCTACTGCTTGTGAACGCCGCGGCATTGGCTACTGCTTGTGAACGCCGCGGCGTTGGCTACTGCTTGTGAACGCCGCGGCGTTGCCTTGAAAAGTTCCAAAAATTGTTTCATTTTGCCTTCGGTTCTTGCTCTTTCCTCCGGCTGTTAACCCAATCTGAAAAGTCAAAGCAAACCGGGTTCAAAGCATCATATGTGATCAAATTATTAAAGAAACAATCAAAATCAAGTTGATAAAAGGGGTAAAACTTGTGTAAAAATAACATATATCAAATAACATATTCTCCCTTCATGTCGTTCTTCTTGAAGTTCGGCTCGTATGCAGTAACAACATCTTCGTTCTTGACCAATTCCCAGACTTTTGTAGCATCTCCGAGATTGACGTGTTCCACCTCAGAACCATCATTAGGTAGAACCAACAATGAAGAGATCAAGGAAGGGGTAAGAACAAAAGTCTCTTTAGCAAAGGGGAAGACGCAGGATAGGGAATTTCCGTCTTCAGAAATTTGGGCATTGTTGAAAAAGTGGAGAGATTCATCTTCAAAGTAATTGAAAATAGTAGTGATCACATCTCTCAAACCAGATTCTTGAACGAGTGGAAGAATCGTTCGAAGAGGAAAGTTCTGGTTATCAAACAGATAGTCCCAGTTAACCAGAAATCCGGCGTTAACAGTGACTGGTTTTTCAGCACGAGAAGTTTTTCCGGTAGCAGACTTGGATGATTTGGAAGATTTTGAAACTTTGGGTGCCATTGCTGAAAGTTTGAAAGCTTTTTGAGAGGGAGAAGTATTTGCCTTGAGAAAGATGAAGATTTTTACAGTAGTGAGAATTTGTGAGAGTGATAAAATCTGACTGTAAAGACCTTGAAGAGTTTAAATAGAGGCAAAAATTAACTTTTCAATGGCTACGATGTTGACACGTGGACAGTTAAAGAGTTTGAATTTTGAAAGGAGTCAAATCTGATATGTTTTAGGAAAATACGGATGCAAAAAGTGCGGCAAAATAGTTTATCAGTTACCAAAAAGAGTGAAATTTTGGGATCCGCAATTACCAAATTAATTGAAAAACCTTTGAAAAGATTTGAAATTTTCAGCGTGAAATACACGCGCCTGATAGTAAACTGACACGTAATCAGACTCGTGCAGACCTGAACTGTCTCGGTATTAGATAAATGTCAATAACCGTCAGTTTGATTTGATAGACACGTATGGGTAGTTATCAAATCTAATCTTTTATACTTATCCACACGCTATCCTTTTATCGATGAAAACTATGCATGATTTTTTAAAATAATTTTCTTAGCGTTATCGTGGGAATTTCTTTAACGCTTAAGACTTTTGGAGAACAAAATTTAATTTTGTAAAGTTTGTGATAAAGTCAATCGCTTGAATTTATAAATGACAATTTTATTTAGAGATTGACTTCGTCATGCATAAAGATAAGCGCTAGTGATTAATGCATATAATTTTAAATCATTTTTTTATCACAGTCGCTTATAAATTGTTATAAGTACAATTTTAAAGTTCCCCCTAAAATTGATGACTTATTTCAGATTTTGTCAAAGCGCTTTAGACATAAACATAAGGTGGATTCCCCCTAAATTATATGCCTATTTAAATATGATGCTTTATGATTTAAGCATTTAAATCAATCATACCTAATTCACTTCTCAAAGTGAGAAAGCGTTGTTCGTTGAGCGCTTTGGTTAAGATATCTGCCAATTGTTTGTCAGTTCCAATGAAGTGCATGGAGATATCTTTCTTTTGAACATGGTCACGCAAGAAATGGTATCTAATGTCAATGTGCTTAGTTCTAGAATGAAGGACAGGATTTTGTGTCATAGCTAAAGCGCTTTAGTTTTCACAGTCGATTGGGGTAGGACCTAGGATAATTCCATAGTTTCTAAGTTGTTGTCTCATCCAAAGAATTTGCGCACAACAGCTCCCAGTGGCCACATATTCTGCCTCAGCGGTAGAAGTCGCTATGGATTGTTGTTTCTTACGATGCCACGAAACTAGTCTATCACCTAGAAATTGACATGTACCACTAGTACTTTTTCTATCTATTTTGCATCCTGCAAAATATGTGTCTGAATAACCAATTAGTTCAAAAGGAGAGTCCCGTGGATACCATAAGCCCACATTTTGTGTGCCTTTTAGGTATTTAATGATTCTCTTGGCAGCATTTAAGTGTGATTCTCTAGGATCAGCTTGAAAGCCTGCACACATGCATACCGAAAACATAATATCCGGTCTACTAGCGGTAAGATAAAGAAGTGATCCAATGATACCTCTATAGTTAGTGATATCAATTTTCTTCCCACTTTCATCTTTATCTAACTTAAGCGTATGGCACATTGAAATTTTTGAAGATGATGCATTTTCCATACCAAATTTCTTAATCATATCTTTTGTATATTTAACTTGGTTTATAAATATTCCATTAGGGAGTTGTTTAACTTGTAATCCTAAGAAGAAAGTTAATTCACCCATCATGCTCATTTCAAATTGATCTTGTATCATTTTCGAAAATTTCTCACACAATCGCTTATTTGTAGAACCGAATATAATATCATCAACATAAATTTGGACTAAGAGAATATCTTCATTATAGGTAATTTTAAATAACGTTGGGTCAACGCTGCCTTTTGAAAAGCCTTTACCTATAAGGAAGATAGAGAGAGTGTCATACCATGCTCTTGGTGCTTGTTTAAGGCCATAGAGTGCCTTATCTAGCTTATAGACCATATTTTTTCCATGGTTGTTGATGAATCCTGGAGGTTGCTCCACATAGACTTCTTCTTGGAGTTTACCATTCAAGAAAGCACTCTTCACGTCCATTTGGTACACCGTGAATTTGTTGAATGCGGCAAATTCTAGGAACATACGAATTGCTTCAAGACGGGGTACTGGGGCGTATGTCTCATCAAAATCAATTCCCTCTTCTTGACAATAACCCTGAGCGACTAGTCTGGCTTTGTTTCTTATAACAATGCCATCTTCGTCCATCTTGTTCCTAAAAACCCATCTAGTCCCAATAACTCCTTGATGAGTTGGCCTTGGTACTAGCGTCCAAACCTTGCTTCTCTCAAATTGGTTAAGCTCTTCTTGCATTGCTTCAACCCAACTTGAATCACTGAGCGCTTCATCCACTTTGAGGTAAGAAACTCGCGAACATGGCCTCATTGATTGTAGCTGACCTAGTTCTAACAGGTGCTTCTATATCTCCCATTACTAGCTCTGGTGGATGGTCTCTAAGCCATTTACGGTCTGGTTGGAAAGGATTGAGAGACTCTTGGTCATCAATCGCTTGATCCCTATTTGTCTCTGGCGCAGTCGCTTCATCATTCACAGTTCTAATTTGCTCTTGATGATTCTTCTCTTCATGATCATCAACGATTCTGACTTTATCATCATTTGTAACCTCACGAGTAACCTTAGGAATAGGCACAAAGATCTCATCATCAGCGTCATCATCACTATTATCATTGAGGTTAATTTGTGACGCTTGTTAGGCAATATCTTCAATTCCTACATCATCAGGATTAACCTTACTCGGTTCTTGGTCAGCATCATCAAACACAACATGAATGGATTCTTCAACCTTCGATTTGATCTTATTTAGGATGTGAAAACTCTTTCCATTCTTGGCATAGCCTAGAAAGATTCCCTCATCCGCTTCAGGATCAAAAGTCTTTAGGCTACGGAATCCATTATTATGAATGAAACATTTTGAACCAAATGCATGAAAACATGAGACGTTAGGCTTACGTCCCTTCCACAACTCATATGGAGTCTTCTCATGTTGCTTGTTGATCATACACTGGTTCTGAGTGTAGCAAGCTGTGTTGATGGCTTTGGCCCAAAACCTTTGAGGCACCTTAGATTCAGCAAGCATTGTCCTAGCAGCTTCTTTAAGCGTTCTGTTCCGTCGCTCAGCAACTTCATTTTGGTGAGGTGTTCTAGAAGCAGAATACTCATGAAGTATTCCAAAATCTGTACAAAACTTTTCAACAAATTGGTTTGTAAATTCAGTTCCTCTATCGCTTCTAATTCTCGTCACTTTTAGATCTTTTGAATTTTACAATTGACGGATTAGCGCTGTGAGCTTGACACTAGTTTCATCTTTGGTCGCTAGAAATTCTACCCATGTATAGCGAGAGAAATCATCAACGATTACTAGCGAGTATTTTTTACCACTAACACTCATGATTTGAATAGGACAAAACAAATCTAAATGTAATAGTTCAAGAATTCTAGAAGTAGATAGACATGGTTTCTTCTTAAAAGATGATTTAACTTGTTTACCTATTTGACATGCATCACATAAGCGATTCTTTTGAAAGGAACCCTTAGGTAATCCCTCTACAAGATTTAGCGATATTAACTGAGAGATTGCCTTAAAGTTGAGGTGATTCATTTTTCTATGGCATAACCAACCCAATTCATTTTGACTTTTAGCAATAAAGCATGTGGGGTTGTTATCAAATGTAGAATCCCAATCTACTAAATACACATTATTTGTTCTTTTTCCTCTTAATTTATAGACTTAGTCTTAGCGTCATTGACATAGCAGAAGTCGCTTGAAAATTTAACATCAAAGCCTTTATCACAAAATTGACTAATGCTCAACAAATTATGCTTAAGACCCTCAACATAATATACATCACTGATCATGATGTTCCCCCTATGTATGATACCTATACCTTTGGTTTTACCTTTGGAGCTATCACCGAATATAACTTAAGGATCGTTGGTTGTACGATAGTTGATCAAGAGATCCTTTGAGCTAGTCATGTGCCTTGGCGACCCACTATCGATGTACCAAACTGAAGTATCGTTGTTGGCTCTAGGTACTTGCATTTAAAGGGCAGTTCTAATTCTTCTTAGGTACCTATGTTGTTTTGGGTCCTTCAACGTTAGTAGCTTTGGTTTGAATTAAAACTTTTGGAACCCATATTTGCCTTGTCTTCATTACGGGAAGATTGGCCTTCTTGGGTTTCGGTTTGTGTTGTGTGTGCTTTTTAGATGTATAGTAATATCCTCGATTATAATAGTAGTCATAATCATAATCATAGTCATAATCATAATTATCATAGTATCGATAATATGATCTTGACTGTCTTGGATATTGACGCTGGTATTTCCTTGGCGCTGGCTTGGGTTGCACTTTTGGTGCTGAACGCTTAGCGCTTGATTCACAGTGTTCAGGCTTACCTTTAGCCTTTTGAGCATTTGGATGAACCCCTTTTTGTGAATCATTTGCTTTAGCCTTACCCTTGCCTGAGACAGCTTTGGCTTTCTCATTGGGCCTCGTACCGTTGTCACTAGGTTCATTTAATGTTTGACTTTGTGAACTTTTCTCAACAAAGAGAACACCATTTTCTTTGTTGTTTGCCGTAACATTAGATTTATTTGGTTGTTTACCGAATTTATTGTATCCTAAACCGGTCTTTTCGCCATATAATCTAGCTACCTCAGTCACATTATCCAACTTTCTAGAAGCTTTTGATAATGATGAGATGAGCTGCTCTGATTTGGCAAGTCTAGCGATCAAATCAGCTTCTCTCTTGACTATTATATCAAGATCGCTTTTCAATTGAATAATCTCATTCTCAAGTGATTGGTTCTTCTCAATGCATTGTTGTTGAACTTTCAACTCTGCTTTGAGCGTTACTTTATCTCTTGTGAGTGATGAAATAATAGCGAGATCATTTTGATATATTTTGGCGGCCTCTTGACAATCTTTATAATATTCATTAACTTTGTCAAGTAATTCATCATAAGAAAGAGGATGAGATAATTCATTGGTTACCTCTGGTAGCGATTTGTCAGATGCTTCATCTACTTTTGCCATGAGACAGATCAACGTTGAGTCGCTTCTAGGCTCATCATCACTACTTTCATCTGATGATTCCAAGTCCTCTTCAGGTGCGGGAAATGGTTCAGATTCTGATAGCAAACCTTGTTGGTGAAGGTTGCTCCTGAATTTGGTTCTATCTACATAGTGTTGCCTTGTGGGCTTAGACACATTGGGATAAGGGCAATTTACTAGGTAGTGCCCTGGTTTCTTGCAATTATAACACAAATTAGTTTTCATTTTTTGTTCAGTGGATAATCGCTTTGATCCAACTGGCGCTGAGTGATTCTGTGTAGGCGATGGAGGCGCTTGATATGGAACTGGCGCAACTGGTTGAGGTGCTGAGTACACTGGCACTTGATACTGAGGCGCTGGTGCTGGGGGAGGAGTTCGAAATGAAGTTTGTCCATTAGGATTTCTCTTTTCATATCTTAGAAATTTCTTGAATTTCTTGACTAATAAGGCCATTTCCTTTTCTTCATTTAATTCCACTGGTTTAACCTCACTAACCACTTTACCCTTACTTTTGGTGGTAGCGATTAAGGCTCCTGATTCAGTCGCTGAAGTTGTTGTGTCGCTGACTTCACCTAACTCGAATTCGAATGCCTTTAACTCTGAAAACACATGTTCTGGAGTAAGAGTCTCCAAAGTTTGTAATTCTCTCATAGCAACTGTCTTGATCAAGTATTTACTTGGAAGACTTCTGAAAATCTTATTGACCATTTCCTTGTTGGTCAATTCTTTATCTAATGATGCAAACTCGGTAACGAGCAAGGTGAATCTTGCGTCCAATTGTTCTAGCATCTCACTGGGCTACATTTTGAAATGCTCGAATCTTTGCATGGCTATGGAGAGCTTGTTCTCCTTCATTTGTGTTGAACAATGCATCGTTATCTCCTAACGCTGAGTAAAGTGCACTTCGTCCAACATTATCCAGATTAGCTCTTTTTCTATCCTCTGGCGTCCACTCTATCTTAAGTTTCTCGACATAACCATCTGGAGTAGCCTCGGTCGCTCCAGGGGCTCGAGTTACAACTTTCATAATCTGAATGGGGCCATCTGTAATCACATCACACATTTCATTATCGCACGAACATAAATATGCGAATGCTCTAAGTTTCCAAAAATCATAGTTTGATTCTACCAACTTAGGCATTTTGTTAAAAGCCATAATGAGATGTTTTAAAGAGAGATTTTAAAAGCGATTAATTTTCTTAAAAAAAATGGATCTCAACAAGCAATTACGCTCGGAAACGCTTAGGTTTCTACTTCAACCGCTCTGATACCACTTGGTGGTCCCAAGTGGCATACGAAAAGGTCTAGAAGGGGGGGGGGGTTGAATATACCCTGAAGTCTTTTTCGACTTCAAAAATTTCGTATCACTTTAAAGGTTTGAACGCTTTGGATAACTGAGTGCTTGGGTCAGACGCTTCAGAAAAGTTAACTTAGACTTAGTGATTTTAGCAGTTTACCAAAATAGGGCAACGCTTAGATCGCTTAATCAGGGTTAGCACAGCGGAAATGAGTTTTAGAGTTCTTTTAGTTAATTTAATCGCTTTGCACTTTAACTTGTCTCTTTCAAAGATAAATGATGTAATAATAATAATAATAAGACAAATAAGATAAATGACAGAAGATATATAAGGTTCACTGGGTGATGTAATCCCAGCTACATCCTTCTTCTCCTTTTTCACTTGGAGGAATTTACTAGAATGATTTTCGAAGAGTCACACAGAATATTCTACACGATAGTAAATGGTGAAAATGATCTTGGGCTCCTTGATCACACAGACTTCAGCACCAATGAAGATCGTCTTCTTCAAGCTTCTCTCACTCAGAAATACTGCCTGAAAAGGTTCAACAACTTTTCTCACTCAGATGAAAGGTTGAGGTTTGTCACTAGGGTTTTGTTTGTTTTTGAAAAGATCAAACAACTTAAAATATCTCAGTTGGAATTTGAATTTCTTTTTTGGAAGATGTTTGAGATATTTGTGACTGTCTGGAATGTTGATAAAAAGCTCGAAAGATTTGGCTATGGAGTTTCTAAGCTTTTTCTCAGCAAGTTTTTCTTGTGTCTGTACGTAATTGTCTCGTATAAAAATTGTATATCTCTATTTAGGGTTTGCTGGGGTAAGGTATTTATAGGCAATTTCTTGGGATCTATCCGTTGGACACATGTAGAAGCGTGCCTCTCACGGGGCGCGTGAGTATACCTTTTCTCTAACATTCCTGAAAGTTCGCTGATGCCGATTGGACGGGAGCAGCTGAAATTCTGAATCTTCTGACAGTCTGGTCAAAAGGTGGCTTGTCCTCAAGTCACATTAGCTTATCACAATTAATGCTCTTATCAGGCATTTAATGCTTTTTGAATTTAATTCCCGTTGGAAATAAATGCCCGTTGAATGATTGCATTTAAGTCCTACATGACTTGAGGATTTATTCAGGTGATTCTGATATAAGTCGCTTGAAGGATTTCGGGCGCTTGATCCATAAATCCTGAAATGAGATCTTTTAGCGTTTGACAGACGCTAAGAAGAAAATCTTTATCTCCGGTTGACTTCAGACGCTAGTCTTCAACTTCTTCTCTAATAGACTCACCTAGAATTCTACTAGTGATTCAGTCACGAAGACTTAGTCTAAATTCTACAAAGATAAAACATTACAAGCCTATAATAAATTACAACTTTCAAATGCTTATACATCATTCTATGAAAAACGGAAACTTACATTATATTTTTGAGGTCTAACATTAAATCAAATCTTGTCATCATCAAAACATCTAACATGAAATTTCTAACAGACTTCTTAGTGGTAATGCTAGAAAGAAGTGCAGAGCTGGTAGGACGAGAAGTAGTCAGAAATTAAACAAGTCATTTGAAATTAACCACGGTTCCTTTTGACAGTTCTGGACATGTGATGGGTGATTGGTTAGTTTTACCAAATGGAAATAAGATAGTTATTTTTCTGACTTGGTCATTAAATATTGATTCTTTAAGCTTGGTAACATTTGAGCTAGTATTTATTTTTGAAATAAATTGGGCAACCATACGTCTTTGCTAAATTGTTTATGCTAATTCGAACATTTGGAATAAGTTTACAGTGAGAGCGTAGTTTGCTTGGAACAAACCAGTAAAATTGTTTGATACCCCTTACCGGGAAAATATTAAGAGACCACTGAAGTTTTATAGTTTTGCATACTGAAGTGTGAGATCACAAGGTTTAACCCGTTCTTTATAAAAAACATGGAATGGATTCACAATTGACACTTCCAGCAAATCCACAAGTCGAATAGGGTAGTTTCATGCGAGAACAAGACTATGTTGGACAATGTTGGTTCTATGCTAGAAATTGCATGGTTCAATGTGGATGAAGCGTATCTCATCTGGATATATTTGGTATATGTCCCTCCAAATTTGTTCCCAACATTCCACATTTGATGGAATTCAAGGAACACGTTGTATTTCAATAAACAAGGTTATGAAAATACTTGACACAAGTTGAAGAAATACAAAGGTAAAATGTTTGGAGGTTGTTTCTTTGAGAAACAAATTTTTTTGTTAAACCTATGAATCTCTATGAGATCTCTTTCACCTACGCAATGATTGAAGAATCATTGTGGCTTTAAAGGCCTAATTTTTCTCAAAGATTAGATCGTTCGAGAAAACTAAGAGTATTAGAAAGATAATTGTGGGAAACAAAATAAACTCTATTCAAACCAAACCCAATAAGACACAACCGCCATTGCAATGGTCTGGTAGAGTATCTCAGCCACCTCAAAGATACGGTAATTTGCTGTTGCAGCGGAAGGAAGCCATGAATATGATTCCTCATAACAAAGCGATGGTGGGCATGGACAATGCGAGATGATGTAATGCTATGAAAGTGGGAATGGATTGGGTTGGCCAAGTTGATGGCGAAAAATGGCATAGTCAATATAAGAGCATTAACTATGAGGAAACCATTTTTACTCACAGTAATAATCAAATCCATTTAGAACTAGCTAGGCTTTCGATAGTAACTCACTTGAATTATAAAATCTGAGGCATAGATGTGAAGGCTCATTGATCTTGGATTCATTCAGAAGGATGTCGAAATAGAACTGCTCAAAAGCTTCATATCTAAGTTCGATTCTCATAACGCGTGGTAGCTGCATAGGTCTATTTATAAAATTAAATGGACGCCTCGTAGTTGTTCACTCTAAAAGACACAATGTCATCAAGAGTGAAGATAAACTGTGTGTTTGCAAGAAGGTCAGTGGGAGCGAGTGAGGTCTCTTGCTTATGAGACATAGACCTCATCTCTCTAAATCTATGATAAGATGGAAGAGACATGTGTGGCATGGCTTATGCCTAGGAAGTAGAATGTCTTAAGTTGGCAACTTTATGTATGAGATGGGATCTTGCTTACGCATTTTGCGAAGTAAGTACGTTTCAAGCTAACCTAGGAGAGAAGCATTGGAATGCGATGAAAAGTATTCTATGGTACTTGAGAAGAACCAAGAATGTGTGAACATGGAGAACTACAAGTGAGCGATTACATAGTTTTGTTTTTGAATCTGAAAATGATGATCGGAAAGCCCACTTATGAGTCTGTATTCCCACTGAATGGTGGAGCAGTGTCTTGGAACAGATTCCAAGCAAAGCATAACTGCCAATTCGATAATTGAGGTTAAATGTATGCCGACCTTTGAGGTTGCCAAATTAGATGTTTTGATTAAGAAGTTCATAGATGAACTTCAAGAGGTTCTTAGCGTGGAAATTTTGTTGTCACAACTGTGTGACGACAATGGAGCTATCGCACAGGCTAAGGAATCGAGGTCTCACAACAAATCCAAACACACAGAGAAGTTATTCGAGAAATCATTAGATTGAGGCAATATTGCCGTGCAGAAAATAGCCTCATCTCACGACGTGGCTGACCCACTTACGATGCTAAAGCGACATCTTTAGAAAATAGGTATAAGATACCATAGCGATTAGCTTTGAGTGCAAATGGGAGATTATTAAGTGTGTGTCCTCAATGCCAATGAGAAATTAGATTTAAGTAGGGCACTATATTATATTGTACGAACATTTATATAAAGACAATGGATTTCTGTTCATGTAAAAATATGTGGAATTAAATGTACTGAACAAACAAGTCCCTAAGATTTAGGTGTACTGACCACCACTTATTTGATAGTGTGGAGGCACTGGTGGAGTTAAGTGCTCGATCTTATAATATGGTTTCCGAGTTAAGGAATCTTAATTGGGCATTAAGATTCAACTCGTAATTCACTTGCTTTGACAAGGACTGTTAGTCTTACACTAACTGGATAGTGGGAGTTGGTGTCATGGATATGGTTAACGCAGTTAACATATTTGAACACGACTCGTTGTAATCGGATCACATAGGTTTCTACTCAGTGATAGTCAATTATCAGGATCACCTGTTACAATAGTATGAGTGAGCTTTAGACCTGAGGAGTCTTTTATATTGTGCTCGCATTAGAGTAGTTAGGCCTAATCACCCGTTGGTAGGGTCGACCTCAAAAGTACGATTCAATTGGTTTGTTTGATAATGGGAAGTTGACTGCCAATAGGGGATTCACTGTCTCAAAAATAAACGAGAAGCAACCTGTATGGTCATAGGTGCTATGGAATTAAAGTGTTTGGCCAAAGTAAATATAACTGACACGTATTGGATATGAAGGGCAATTCAATAATTTCACATCAGTATGATTAGTACAATATCAAGTTCTATGAGTTTGACATTCCATGACTCTAACTTGATTGGATTGCATCAGTGAAGAGGTTATACGCATACAGTGTTTGTAACGTAAAGGTTCGTGATGACATATTCATCTCGCGCTTGATTGGGTTTCCTATATAGCTTCACGGGACTGGCTTGGTGATATCTATATCCTTGGAATCCTCCCAATGCCAATCAAGACGAGCCTAGAGAATCACGCTATCTGAAGATGATAGGATGGAATAGTTTTACTGCAAAAAAGGGGTATTTCGGTAATTTCACATGGATGTGAAACTAGTGATCGTTTGGGATGTGTTGATTTAATAAATATATATTTAATCGTATGAGTTAAATATATTTATTTAATCAATATTAATAGTTGAATTAATATATAGTATTAATTAAAAGAATAAATGTTTAATTAATTGTCCAATTGGATTGGGATTGGATTAATTAATTAAATTACTCAACATTGGTATATACATTGAATGAGCCCAATAAACCCATTCCACTAGGCCCGAACGGATGGCTTGACTTGGTGACCAAGTCACATGGTTTTTATTTAATGCCTTACTCATTAAATCATTACTAACTTAATCACATTTACACCTTACAACTTGGAGTTAGGTTTTCTTAGAGAAAGGAAGTAAAAAATAAAAACATCCTCTACCTCTCATTAAACCCCGGCCGTCAACCCCGCTGCTAGGTAAGGAGGTTGGAGTTTTTGAAGATCATCATCTTCGCGTGACAATCTAGAGGTAGGAACTCACGGGTTGCTAGGTACTTTGCTCTATGTCATTCTTCGATTAAAATCAACAAAAAGCCTAAATTGATCCATGACTAGGGAAACAAATAAATTTTTATCCGCTGCGTATTTTGAATAACGATTCCCAACAAACAAATGATTAGATCAGTTTAAATCCATCCAATTTTGAATAGCATGAGTTTAAATCTTTTGCTCTAGTATCACAATCAAGTGAAAATCATGAACTTGTTAAAGTCACAAAACTGGACCATATGCATGTGTTATAAGATTATATCACTGAGCTTCCTCTAATGTCTCACACAGGTAGCTTCACTGTTTTGGCCAATCTTGTTCTTAATTCGGTCTTCCATGCTCGCACGAACAACATTCATCGATACACATCATTTTGTATGCGAGAAAGTTGTTGCTGGAAAGCTTTGATGAAATAGTTTAGTAAAGGAGTGAAGACTGCATATACTTTTACCAAAGTCTTGCCACTAACAAAATTTGCTCATGTACGGATCTATGTATAATTACGTGGAATAAAAAAAATAGCTTAATATAAAAAATCAAATATAAATCAATTACTAAATTTCAACTATATTGTAATGACAATCCATTTAAATACTATTCACACTAATATAATCATTTTATGCCAACCGTGTGGTGTATAAATTCTATGTAGTTGAATGGTTATAGACTTTTCTATTATCTTTAGATTTCTGAAGTCTTGTATATTTTTCTTTCTTAAGAGTCAATCTTGGCATTGTCCCACAACTCATTTTGTGGAGGGTTATTAATTGCCGATTCTCGTATATAGCTTTGGTCCATATAACAAGATTTGTGTATATTTCTCATTCTTGGATATCGTCCATTGTAACAGAAAATACCACAAAACATACACTTTTCTCTACAATCTTATAGCTAGGTTATCTTCCGCAAGATTCACCGAATTTTTTTTGACTACATTAGAAAAATAACCATGTACTTATCCATTACAAGAAATTGAGTTTTGCCCATATCAATTAGACATGGTGAAAAACCTCTTTGTGGTGGTCAAAATCTATTGGTCACGGCTTCACCTTGACTTTAGCCTTGACGTTTGCAAGCATGGCCAAAATATTGCCCCTGACTTTGAGGCGGCCTTTGCATTTTCCGTCCTCTATCGTTACCACTTTTTCGATTTTGGTCCTTTTTTTTTTCAATTTGCAAAGTCGTCCAGTAACTATCAAACTTTTGGCAATTTTAGTCCGATTTTGACCGGAGCAGATCAATTTGACAGGAATTTGCCACGCGTGATGCTGACCGAACAAAATTGATGTGGTGACATGCCAAATATAGATGTTGACTAGGACAAAATTGATAAGGTGACATCAATTTTGCCCTAGTCAGCATCCATTTTGGCGGGAATTGAAAAATTCTCAATTTTTTGTCCATGTCAGCACCACGTGTCCGACACGTGGCAAATTCCGGTCAAATTGGTCGCTCTGGTCAAAATCGGCCAAAATTGCCAAAATTTTGGTAGTTACCGGATGACTTTGCAAATCGAAAAGAAAAAAAGACCAAAATCCAAAAGTGGTAAAGATAACGGACGAAAGATGCAATTAGCCCGTTTTTAGCCATTGTCAATATTTTGTTCAATATAAAGACCTTGGCTTTTTAGCCTTGATAAAAAGTATTAGATTGATATTTCTTCCACCATAGCTAGTTTGGGATTAAAATAGTTATTACTTTTTTTCACCACGGCGAACGTCAATGTGACAATATGAAATATCTACCAAAGTCAAATTAGTTGTTAGTTTAGAGTGCTATAGGCCACGGCTTTGAACCATAGCGTATATTTTCTATTGCTAATACTTAATTTTCTTGTAGAGTGAAGTGATGAATATTGTATCAATATTCAAATTCTTTATTTTATCAATCTCTTTCTATGGAAGAATTTTCTTGTTATGTCAATGGAGATGATCATATTGATATATGGAAGGTTAACTGGTGCCACATCAAGAATTAAGAAGTGATAAACCTGTTAAGATGCTATGTATATTTTTGTTTCATAATTCTTCCTAAAGAAGTTAATATAAAATTCAATGGATAAGCACTATATGATTGGTTTATACTCCCGCCAAGTGGCTACAATCACATAATAAGTGCTACGCGTTTGTTATGTAACTACAGTGATCAGTTAGAAATTAGATCTGGTCAAACCTAATATGGGAAAGTACATTTTTAATAATCTAATACTCATTATATATTGGGATAATTGCGTAAAAAAAACCCTGTGTTATTACGAAAATGCTAAAAATCCCGTGTTAAAAAACTAGGCTAATCACCTCTCTGTGTTCCTAAAAAGAATGCAAAATAGCTAAATTTTGTTAAAATGATAGGAGAAAATATGTGTTTTTTTGGTGAATTAACACTATTTACCTTTTATAAAGTATGAAGAGTATATAAATGACAAATGAGCATGTCAATAAAGGTGAAAAACATGAAAAACGCGCTCATTTTTTAATGGAATTTGGCTTTTTTGCACACTTTTTAAGAACACAGTGGGGTGATTAGCCTATTTCGTTAACACAGAAATATTTTTTAGCATTTTCGAAATAATACAGGGGTTTTATGCAATTACCCCTTATATATTAGTAAAGCAATGATTTTGACAATGATAATGTTTATAGACACGTAAATTCTTCTAATTCTTTACTGTTAATGGAATATTACATTGCATGGGTCACAAGCATGAATCAAGATTTTGTCTACGACTTCAATCTAGAGAAATCCGGAAGTAGCAGAGTGTTTGAGGTAATATAATCACAATGCCATCCCTCAAATTCAGCAAAAGAATTCTTAGACAATTTTCCTTTGTGAGTTTCTTATTTTATTTCGGTTACAATCCAAACCATTCAGCCAAAAAATCGGTTGTTGTTACAACCATGCATATATAAATACGTCTCCAAATTCTTTATTTCAACCTCCCAGTGCCATCACACATACATATATATACAAATCAATGAAGAATGGACGTGATCTTCCAACCAACTCAAGGAAACCCATTCACTTTAGAAGTGGGCTACTTTGCTACAGTGATTGAGATCAAACACAAAATCCAAAAAGATCAGGGCATTCCCATTTCTAAACAAACCCTAATTTTTAATGGCAGTGTTCTACAAGATGACCTAAATGTCCACCACTCCGACATCCTTGATCAATCCCGCATCCAACTTGTCATGGCCTCCGACCCCGGGACTCACCAGGTAAATAATGAAGAACTTTCACAATCAAAGATCCAGCTCCTGCTTGAAATGCCCACATCCAAACTAGGTATAACGGTTGAAATGTATGTCGATGAAACAATACAAAAACTGAAGGAGAAAATTTACGAAAGGGAAGGAATCCCAATTAACAGGTTAGTCATCCATGCAAATGGAGTCGAGTTGAATGATCATAAATCTATGCGAGATTGTGATTTGTCCGATAATTCAGAAATAGAGGTAAGTGTTCGATCATCTCCTGCCACATCAGGGTCATCGGGGAATATAAGTGGATTGAAGAAGTTAAGAATTGTTGTTCTTAGCAAATGCGGTACTAAGAAAATTCCGGTGGAAGTGAATGCATCGGATAATATTGGGGAGCTAAGGAAAAAGCTGCAAAAGCTAAACAATCAATTGCAGCTTGATCTCCCACAAGATGGTTATTTTTTTATTTATAAACAAAATGTAATGGATGATGATCGATCTTTTCGATGGCATCATGTTTTGCAAGGAGATACTATTGAGATCTTCAATGGGAGTGTTTCTGGTGGATTGTGATTTGTGACAGATGGTGATCTTCTCAGCATCTACAATTTTGTTTCAAATTTATAATTTGTAAAATACATTCATCAAATGTCAGTCATATTGCCTGAAATACTTATGGAGATAGTGAATAAGTCTTATATAATAGCTATATATATAAGAAATGTAGCCAACATGAACTGGTTAAGTATTCACTAGATTTGCTTAATTAAAGTATGTTTTTAATGTCTCCACAAATCCAATCGATGGAGGTGAAATCAGAAACGAATTTAGAAATGAAATATAAACCAAATTAGAGACCAGGAAAAGGTTTATTATTTGAGGCAGTATTAACTTCAGATTTAGGAATATTTTTGTAATAAATACGTCTGTACTTAGAGTCCGGTTATAGTTAAAATTATTTTTTAGAGTCTTAGACACTGGACTAGAGAAGGAAAAGATAACCGTATGAAAAAAAAATCGTATCTAATTAGTGACGCCATTTTCAACTACGGGTTAATTAGGAGATAAATTTTCATATCTATTTAGCTTAAAAACATTGATCTGGGGTTTAGAGGCGAATTGTTCCATCTCCGAAATCCTACTTTCTTGTAGTGATATATAACTACACTAAACTAAAAGTAAGGATCCTTCTAAAAAGTCATCTTCTAAATGGGAAATAATATTAATATTCATTCATTTATTGATTATTAATTTATAATAATTTTCTAGGGTTCCATGAGAATACCAATAGTTTATGGCTGATGCGGGTAAAATTTGTCAGCATATAAAATGTCACGTGATTTACCACGTGGGAAGGGAATCCAACCCAACACACGACAAACTAGATTGGGGGTTATATTAGGTATAGACTACATTCGTTGTTATGCAAGCTACCTACATACCCAATTTGATGGGATCAAGTCAATTCATAGTTCAATAGTGGAATTGCTCCCAGAAGTTGCCAATGAATTTTTTCTGAGAGTAGATAATAATCGTTCACCAGCTCCTTTGAGATATATATAGGGAGTTGGAAGTGGGCTATGGGCACTGGGTTATACCTTAGCACCTGCCCATCAGTCTATTTATTAAACCCAATATTTGACTATTAGGCTATTATAATAGCATAATTACTTTTACAACTTTATTAACATAACGACCCATATTCCAAAAGGGTCGTCAGCCCTTTGAGCTTGACTAGTTTATTAACCGCGGACTTGATCCACCGGAGGTGCGGGAGGTTCTCCGGCCCGAGCTGAGGAAGGATTGATAGTGTTAGTTGTCCAGCGAGCCATTTGTTTTAGGCTCTGCCATCCTAATTAAATCTAAAAGACTATGACAATCTTCTTTTAAATATATTAAATGTTTCTTTATGGTATGCTTCTTTATTGTTATTACTTGTATTAGTATAGATAAAGATTCTATGGATTACATATGGTTAGGGGAGGAGTCAGCTGCATACCTATGGAATGCTCTTAAAGACCGTAATCCAAAATTGTGTACCAAGTCATAGAGGCTGTGAGATGTGGGATATCACTGGCCTAGCTAAAACTTGTTCATACATGTAACTCTCCCAAGAGGTTAACGTGTTCCATTGTTGATGGCTAGTATGACCAATACATGTATGAAGATTCATACTTTGGGTGAGTAAGGAACTGAATGGCCCCGCTAAGGATTCCTAGTTGGTGTTGTCGAACATGGAGTCCTTGGGTTTCGTAGTGTGAGATTAGTCCTTAGACCTGAGATGTCATTGGAAAGGTTATTACCCACTATACTTTGATATGCACATGCACTCCAGTAGAGTCATACGACGTGTATATTCTGTATAGTTCGATAATACAGCGAAACAAATGGCAGTCGTCGAGGGATTCATCCAGGGTCACGAGTACCTGGTATTTCCTATGCTGCTGCGAGAATCTAAATGATCCATGAAAACCTTTGATCAAAGCATTTGTTTTCTAAGAGGGATTGGTAGTCTCGGCTTGTAAGACTGGAGCATTAAATGTCACAACACAGTCATAGTTTCTAAAGTTATTAGGGTTTGACCGTCGCCATAGCCTAGGCCATGGATGGGAAATCGATGAAGGGATTCTACTTAAATGATGATTGTAACTCGGATAGGTTTGCTTTTCATCGTTGACATTTAGGAAGTCGTGGCGACGTTGTTAGACATCGAACCATAATAATAGGTGCCTTACGTTAAGTTGGTGAGTTCACCAAGGTCTAGTTAATTATTGAGAATAATTGATCTAGCTTATGAGAGGACTTATTGCTAGCTTGTCAATGAGACTAAGGGGTCACACAAATAACTTAGTGTAGTACCTATTGGCTAGTTAATTCTTTGTGAATTAATGGAGGGATTAATTAAATGAATTTAATTAATCAAGAGAAATGAATTTAATATATGGTATTAATTAATGGTCCTACAATTTAATATTGGAATTTTAAATTGGGAAGCATTAATTAATAAATAAAAGAAAGAAAAATAAAATATATATATATATCTATACACACATATATGTGCGCTAGTGTGTGTGTATATATATGTGGAATTTTGGTGGAAAGATTTGTCTCGTTCACCATGTTTTTATACATATATATATATATATATATATATATTAAAATCTTTTAAATATATTTGGTAAGATCATTTAGTCGGTAAAGATAACAAATTATAAGGAAAGATCTTATAAGATATACATATATATATATATATATGGATATTGGATAGATATGGGGAATATTTAATTAATTGGAAATGAGTCAAACTAATTGATTAAAGAGAATACAAGAAACGGAAAATAGAATATATATATATACACCAGTGTTTTAAAAGGCAGTCACGGGGCGCTTAGCGCGTACGCCCGGGGTGGGGCGTTGCTGAAACGCCCGGGGCAATAGGAGGGGTTGTAACCCCTCATGGGCGTACGCGCCAAGTCCTTGGGCGTACGCCCAATGCATTTCATGTCCATACGGTATGATTTTAGGCCTAAATTGATTTTTTTTCCAATTTGCAATCTAAAAGCCACTTAAACCTTTTACATGTTTTATTCTTTTAGTAAAAGCCCATGACTCACTTATTCAATTAAATCAAACATTAAAAAAAAATAATTCAAGAGTAACACAGCTTAATGCTCGAATATTGAGAGCCGAAGATGAGATAATGATCTTAATGATGAGACTTTTGATAATGATTGAGTAAATTAGTGCTCGTTAACTATTATTTTAATTCTTTATTTTGCGTAATGCTAGAATTTGAAACAATTATTTGTCTACCTTGATTGTTTTTTGCAAGAGTTGAGCTTCGACTTTTAGTTTGCATGGTTCAATATATTATTATTTTTAACTTTCTCTATCTTATTTTTTTACTTAATTTTATCCTTCAATTTTATAATTTTTCGCTAATTTAAATTAATTCTTAACATTATATTATATTTTTCTAATACTAAAAAAGCAAAATTTGAGGGGCATACGCCCCGCCCCACGTCTTCGCCTTTTAAAACACTGATATACACACACATGCACGCACGCCCCGAATTTGTAGGGAAGGAGGCGTGTGTGTGTGTGTGTTTTTCCACTAGTGTGAACTCTATTTATATGTGTATATTCCACCCTTTTTAAAATAAGGAAGGACAAATTGAAAAACTACACAAGTCTTTTTTCTATTATTCTCTCCTCTTTTTATTTTAGAAGAATTCTTTCAACTCATGTCTTGAGTACGAAGAACACTAAATAAACTTGGTGGTCCCAAATGGCATACGAAAGGGTCTAGAAGGGGGGGGGGGGGTTGAATAGATCTTGAAGTCTTTTTAGACTTCAAAAAATTTCGTATCACTTTAAAGGTTTTAACAGTTTGGATAACTGAGCCCTTGGGTCAGACGCTTCAAAAAGTTAACTTAGACTTAGTGATTTTTGCAGTTTACCAACGTAGGGCAATGCTTAGATCGCTTAATCAGGGTTAGCACAGCCGAAATGAGTTTTAGCGTTCTTTTAGTTAATTTAATCGCTTTGCACTTTAACTTGTCTTTTTCAAAGATAAGTGATGTAATAATAATAATAATAAGACAAATAAGGTAAATGACACAAGATATATAAGGTTCACTGGGTGGTGTAATCCCAACTATGTCCTTTTTCTCCTTTTTCACTTGGAGGAATTTACTAGAATGATTTTCGAAGAGTCACACAGAATCTTCTACACAATAGTAAAAGGTGAAAATAATCTTGGGCTCCTTGATCACACAGACTTCAGTACCAATGAAGATCGTCTTCTTCAAGCTTCTCTCACTCAGAAATTCTACCTGAAAGGGTTCAACAACTTTTCTCACTCAAGTGAAAGGTTGAGGTTTGTCACTAGGGTTTTGTTTGTTTTTGAAAAGATCAAACAACTTAGAATATCTCAGTTGGAATTTGAATTTCTTCTTTGGAAGATGTTTGAGATATATGTGATTGTCTGGAATATAGATAAAAAGCTTGAAATATTTGGCTATGGAGTTTCTAAGCTTTTTCTCAGCAAGTTTTTCTTGTGTTTGTACGTAATTGTCTCTTCTAAAAATTGTATATCTATATTTAGGGTTTGCTGGGGTAAGGTATTTATAGGCAATTTCTTGGGATCTGTCCGTTGGACACATGAAGGAGCATGCCTCTCACGGGGCGCGTGAGTATACCTTTTCTCTAACATTCCTGAAATTTCGCTGAAGCCGATTGGACGGGAGCAACTGAAATTTTGTATTTTCTGACAGTCTGGTCAAAAGGTGGCTTGTCCACAAGTCACATTAGCTTATCACAATTAATGCTCTTATCAGGCATTTAATGCATTTTGAATTTAATTCCCGTTGTAAATAAATGCCCAATGAATGATTGCATTTAAGTCCTTCATAACTTGAGGATTTATTTCAGGTGATTCTAATTTAAGTCGCTTGAGGGATTTCGGGCGCTTGATCCATAAATCCTGAAATGAGATCTTTTAGCGTTTGACAGACGCTAAGAAGAAAATCTTTAGCTCCGGTTGACTTCAGACGCTGGTCTTCAACTTCTTCTCCAATAGACTCACCTAGAGTTCTACTAGCGATTCAGTCACTAAGAATTAGTCTAAATTCTACAAAGATAAAAATTACAAGCTATAATAAATTACAACTTTCAAACGCTTATACATCATTCTATGAAAAACGGAAACTTACATTGTATTTTTGGGGTCTAACATTAAATCATATCTTGTCATCATCAAAACATCTAACATGAAATTTCCTAACAATCTCCCCCTTTTTGATGATGTCAAAACTCTTATAACTTCTTTATAATTTAAGAGTTACTTAAAAGAAAAGGCCCAAAGGGATATAAGTTAGCGTTTGAAAAGTTAGTAAAGTTAGCTAAAGTTAGATTAGCTTGAGCAAGATGTTTCAGTGTTAAAACATTCATTCATTGAAAGAATTTAAAGCATACATGTTTTACACTGAAGGAAAAAACCATAAATAAAAAATAAAAAGGATAAAACAAAAAGGAAATCAATCACTTTTTCTGTCGCTTTGCTCTTTCTTCGCCTTGTAGAACTTCTAACGCTAGTTCCAACAAGTGACGATCAATATCGATCATTGTCGTATGTTGAACTTCATCATAATCATGTCTACGAAGTCTGTCGCTTTCGTTTAGTTCTAACAAACTTTCCATCCAGTCCCTTGGTGGAAGACCAAGTTCACGAATTAAGTCATGATAGATATCTCTTTGTCGATCATTTGAAGGTCTCCAATTGATAGGTCGTTGTAGCGGTCCGGCATAGGCAGGAAATCCCATACTTTCTAAGAACTCGGGGTCCAATTCTGGAAGCGCGTACTTTCCGAGATAATACCTTGGCTTTCTTTTCTTGGATAGCATTTTCTTAATGCTTACTAATTCTTCGAACAATGAACGCCACTGTTTATTATCTATCTTGGAAATCGCTTTGGACTTTTCTTTATCTTCCCCCTTCTTGACATTATCCAGGGAGTTCTTGAGTTCAGCGACATCTTGGCGCAAGAGTCTAACTTCTTCGACGAGAAGAGAAACTTGTTGAGCGACACTCTGAGCGGCGGCATCGGATGAACCGTGTCTTTCAGTATCGGCAAAGGCGCTCTGAGCTAAGTGACGGTTGAATTCAGATGAGAGCTCAACGATAAGGGGTGATATGCTTTGCATGATAGCAATAGTGCTTTTATTTGCCGTGTTTCCAATATCACGACTCCGCGTATCCGACACTATGCGGATATGTCTATCAGCAGCCTCTGAGATCTTGGAGCAGGAACCCTCAATGTTGGTAAGCGAGTTCCGGACTGCCTGTCTGAAGTCTCTGGCTTCTGAATCGCTCTCATAATCTGAATCGGAAGAAGGACGCTCTGGGGACGAGAGAAGTCCATAAGATTTTGAAACTACAGCCTTACCTTTAGATTTATCTCTGATAAAAGGTTCTTTAGGCGCTTGAGCAACTTCAGCGTGCACTTCTTCAATCGCTCGATCCATGATAGGATTTGCAATCGCTGGGGGGCTCGACCACTGGGTCGCTAGAGGGATCTGGAAGTTGAGCGTCATCCTCAGTAGGAGCACTTTTTTCTTCTATAATTTGGATGGAGGGAGAAGGTTCTCTAAGACCATCATATGCCTTGGACTGATCAGGCTAGATTGCGGGATAAAGAATATAGCGTCTTCACGCTCTTCGGTACTTAGTGCAAGTTGCACACCTTCCGATAAAGCAATCCCTGAAGTATAACAGTTGAAGAAGTCCAAAATCAAAGGCATGAGCGCTTGAGCAGCTTCTTGGTCCACTGGCCTAATTAGCGAGATGATCTTGGCCACTTGAATATTTGATTCACTAAAGAGCACAGGGTGAAGAGTATATCCTGGGAAATTGTAACACCCAGAAAAGTGATTGAAACTGATGTCCAGGGCTTGGGCATTTTCAAACACTGCTCTCATTGCTCTGTGGAACTCAGCGAACTCAGCGTGTTCATTTGAAACATCCACACGAATCTGACTCTGGCCTGGAAGAAGAGGTTGTTTACTTGATGAAGCATCTTCATTTAGGTCAGGAAAGACTCGTTGAACAAACCCGGCACGAGGATGCAAAACGTAGCGTCCACCTTGGCTGTATAAGGCAAGTTGCTGGCGAATGTAGCTTTCGATTGGTTGTCTATATCGTGGCAAAGCGCTAACATTCCCTGCAATAATCTGACGCTGTTGAAGCAAAAAGGTTTCATAACCTCGGCGTCTGTACTCTATTCCGAAATCGAACAAAAAAGGATATTTGATCAGTTCTTCAATGGTGTAGAAGTGAAGAACAAATTCTTCAGGCCACCTGGCTGTATTCATCATCCAACGTTTTCTAAGTTTGTCCGCTTTCTTTTGCTCTTTGTTAGCAGCAAGGAACTTCTCAAAACGTTCCGTCTCTTCATCATAATCGTCAGCCAATAATCTGGCGAGATATTTACTAGCCTCATCTTCTATCTACGAGTTGACAGGATTTGGGCGCTCTGCAACAAGCGTTCCTTTACCTTTCCATAACTTAAGTGGATTAGGAGAGAGAGCGTTCTGGGGAGACTTGACAACGGAGGGGAGGGCCGAATAGCCTATCTTGTTGAGATATTCTTCATCTGGATCTTTGTTCCAATCACCCATGTGGGGGTTCTTGAAAACAATCTTGTTTTGGCGCTGAGGATAAAAGGACTCGTCCGAGCGACCGTTTGAATTGAAACGCTGAAGGTCAAGATCAGCTCTGTTGAAAACTAGAGGACGAATATACTCAAAGCGTGATTGAAGACGCTCTAAGTTATATAGTCCTAGATCAGCAATACGCTCGAAGATTTCAAACTTGAGAGAGTTGGACAAATCGGGCCGAAGGAGAGTTGGCAATATGGATTGTTGTTTCTTACTATGCCACGAAACTAGTCTGTCGCCTAGAAATTGACATTTACACCTAGTACTTTTCCTATCTATTTTGCATCCTGCAAAATCTGCGTCTGAATAACCAATTAGTTCAAAAGGAGAGACACGTGGATACCATGAGCCCACATTTTGTGTACCTTTTAGGTATTTAAGGATTCTCATGGCAGCATTTAAGTGTGATTCTCTAGGATCAGCTTGAAAGCATGCACACATGCATACCGAAAACATAATATCCGGTCTACTAGCGGTAAGATAAAGAAGTGATCCAATGATACCTCTATAGTTAGTGATATCAATTTTCTTCCCACTTTCATCTTTATCTAACTTAAGCGTTTGGCTCATTGGAATTTTTTAAGATGATGCATTTTCCATACCAAATTTCTTAATCATATCTTTTGTATATTTAACTTGGTTTATAAATATTCCATTAGGGAGTTGTTTAACTTGTAATCCTAAGAAGAAAGTTAATTCACCCATCATACTCATTTCAAATTGATCTTGCATCATTTTTGAAAATTTCTCACACAATCGCTTATTTGTAGAACCAAATATAATATCGTCAACATAAATTTGGACTAAGAGAATATCTTCATTATGGGTAATTTTAAATAACGTTGTGTCAACGCTGCCTTTTGAAAAGCCTTTACCTATAAGGAAGATAGAGAGTGTGTCATACCATGCTCTTGGTGCTTGTTTAAGGCCATAGAGTGCCTTATCCAGCTTATAAACCATATTTTTTCCATGGTTGTTGATGAATCCTGGAGGTTGCTCCACATAGACTTGTTCTTGGAGTTTACCATTCAAGAATGCACTCTTCTCGTCCATTTGGTACACCGTGAATTTGTTGAATGCGGAAAATGCTAGGAACATACGAATTGCTTCAAGACGGGCTACTGGGGCGTATGTCTCATCAAAACCAATTCCCTCTTCTTGGCAATAACCCTGAGCGACTAGTCTGGCTTTGTTTCTTATAACAATGCCATCTTCGTCCATCTTGTTCCTAAAAACCCATCTAGTCCCAATAACTCCTTGATGAGTTGGCTTTGGTACTAGCGTCCAAACCTTGCTTCTCTCAAATTGGTTAAGCTCTTCTTGCATTGCTTCAATCCAACTTGAATCACTGAGCACTTCATCGACTTTGTTTGGTTAAATTTGTGATAAGAAACTTGCGAACATGGCCTCATTAATTGTAGCTGACTTAGTTCTAACAGGTGCTTCCATATCTCCAATTACTAGCTCTGGTGGATGGTCTCTAAGCCATTTACGGTCTGGTTGGAAAGGGTTGAGATACTCTTGGTCATCAATCGCTTGATCCCTATTTGTCTCTGGCGCAATCGCTTCATCATTCACAGTTCCAGTTTGCTTTTGATGATTATTCTCTTCATGATCATCAGCGATTCTGACTTTACCATCATTTGTAACCTCACGAGTAACCTTAGAAATAGGCACAAAGATCTCATCATCAGCGTCATCATCACTTTCATCAATGAGGTTAATTTGTGACGCTTGTTGGGCAAGATCTTCAATTCCTACATCATCAGGATTAACCTTACTCGGTTCTTGGTTAGCATCATCAAACACAACATGAATGGATTCTTCAACCTTCGATTTGATCTTATTTAGGATGCGAAAACTCTTTCCATTCTTGGCATAGCCTAGAAAGATTTCCTCATCCGTTTTAGGATTAAAAGTCTTTAGGCTGTGGGATCCATTATTGTGAATGAAACATTTTGAACCAAAAACATGAAAATATGAGACGTTAGGCTTACGTCCCTTCCCCAACTCATATGGATTCTTCTCATGTTGTTTGTTGATCATACACCGGTTCTGAGTGTAGCAAGCTGTGTTGATGGCTTTGGCCCAAAACCTTTGAGGCACCTTAAACTCTGCAAGCATTGTCCTAGCGGCTTCTTTAAGCGTTCTGTTCCGTCGCTCAGCAACTCCATTTTGGTGAGGTGTTCTAGAAGAAGAATACTCATGAAGTATTCCAAAATCTGTACAAAACTTTTCAACAAATTGGTTAGTAAATTCAGTTTCTCTATCGTTTCTAATTCTTGTCACTTTTAGATCTTTTGAATTTTGCAATTGACGGATTAGCGCTGTGAGCTTGACACTAGTTTCATCTTTGGTCGCTAGAAATTCTACCCATGTATAGCGAGAGAAATCATCAACGATTACTAGCGAGTATTTTTTACCACTAACACTCATGATTTAAATAGGACCAAACAAATCTAAATGCAATAGTTCAAGAATTCTAGAAGTAGATAGACATGGTTTCTTATTAAAAGATGATTTAACTTGTTTACCCATTTGACATGCATCACATAAGCGATTCTTTTGAAAGGAACTGTTAGGTAATCCCTCTACAAGATTTAGCGATATTAACTGAGAGATTGCCTTAAAGTTGAGGTGATTAATTTTTCTATGCCATAACCAACCCAATTCATTTTGACTTTTAGCAATAAAGCATGTGGGGTTGTTATCAAATGTAAAATCCCAATCCACTAAATACACATTGTTTGTTCTTTTTCCTCTTAATTTAGTAGACTTAGTCTTAGCGTCGTTGACATAGCAGAAGTCGCTTGCAAAATTGACATCAAAGCCTTTATCACAAAATTGACTAATGCTCAACAAATTATGCTTAAGACCTTTAACATAATATACATCACTGATCATGATGTTCCCCCTATGCAAGATACCTATACCTTTGGTTTTACCTTTGGAGTTATCACCGAATAAAACTTGAGGACCGTTGGTTGTACGATAGTTGATCAAGAGATCCTTTGAGCCAGTCATGTGCCTTGACGACCCACTATTGATGTACCAAACTGAAGTGTCGGTGTTGGCTCTAGGTACCTGCATTTAAAGGCAGTTCTAATTCTTCTTAGGTACCCATGTTGTTTTGGGTCCTTCAACGTTAGTAGCTTTGGTTTGAATTAAACTTTCGGAACCCATATTTGCCTTGTCTTCATTATGGGAAGATTGGCCTTCTTGGGTTTCGGTTTGTGTTGTGTGTGCTTTTTAGATGTATAGTAATATCCTCGATTGTAATAGTAGTCATAATCATAATCATAGTCATAATCATAATTATCATAGTATCGATAATATGATCTTGACTGTCTTGGATATTGACGCTGGTATTTCCTTGGCGCTGGCTTGGGTTGCACTTTTGGTGCTGAACGCTTAGCGCTTGATTCACAGTGTTCAGGCTTACCTTTAGCCTTTTGAGGGTTTGGATGAACCCCTTTTTGTGAATCATTTGCTTTAGCCTTACCCTTGCCTGAGTCAGCTTTGGCTTTCTCATTGGGCCTCGTACCGTTGTCGCTAGGTTCATTTAGCGTTTGACTTTGTAAACCTTTCTCAACAAAGAGAACAACCTTTTCTTTGTTGTTTTCCGTAACATTAGATTTATTTGGTTGTTTACCGAATTTATTGTATCCTAAACCGGTCTTTTCACCATATAATCTAGTTACCTCAGTCACATCATCCAACTTTGTAGAAGCTTTTGATAATGATGAGATGAGCTGCTCTGATTTGGCAAGTCTAGCGATCAAATCAGCTTCTCTCTTGACTATTATATCTAGATCGCTTTTCAATTGAATAATCTCACTCTCAAGTGATTGGTTCTTCTCAATGCATTGTCGTTGAACTTTGAACTTTGCTTTGAGCGTTACTTTATCTCTTGTGAGTGATGAGATAATAGCGAGATCATTTTCATATATTTTGGCGGCCACTTGACAATCTTTATAATATTCATTAACTTTGTCAAGTAATTCATCATAAGAAAGAGGTTGAGATAATTCATTGGTTACCTCTGGTAGCGATTTGTCAGACGCTTCATCTTCTCTTGCCATGAGACAGATCAATGCTGAGTCACTTGTAGGCTTATCATCACTACTTTCATCTGATGATTCCAAGTCCTCTTCTGGTGCGGGAAATGGTTCAGATTCCGCTAGCAAACCTTGTTGGCGAAGTTTGCTCATGAATTGGTTTCTATCCACATAGTCTTGCCTTGTGGGCTTAGACACATTTGGATAAGGACAATTTACCTGGTAGTGCCCTCGTTTCCTGCAATTATAACACAAGTTAGTTTTCATTTTTTGTTCAGTGGATAATCGCTTTGATCCAACTGGCGCTGAGAGATTCTGTGTAGGCGATGGAGGCGCTTGATATGGAACTGGTGCAACTGGTTGAGGTGCTGAGTACACTGGCGCTTGATACTGAGGCGCTGGTGCTGGGGGAGGAGTTTGAAATGAAGTTTGTCCAATATGATTTCTCTTTTCATATCTTAGAAATTTCTTGAATTTCTTGACTAATAAGTCCATTTCCTTTTCTTCATTTGATTCCACTGGTTTAACATCACTAACCGCTTTACCCTTATTTTTGGTGGTAGCGATTAAAGCTCCTGATCCAGTCGCTGAAGTTGTTGTGTCGCTGACTTCACCTAACTCGAATTCGAATGCCTTTAACTCTGAAAACACATGTTCTGGAGTAAGAGTCTCCAAAGGTTGTGATTCTCTCATAGCAACTGTCTTGATCAAGTATTTACTTGGAAGACTTCTGAAAATCTTATTGACCATTTCCTTGTTGGTCAAATCTTTATCTAATGACGCTAACTCGGTAATGAGCAAGGTGAATCTTGCGTCCAATTGTTCTAGCGTCTCACTGGGCTGCATTTTGAAATGCACAAATCTTTGCATGGCTATGGAGAGCTTGTTCTCCTTCATTTATGCCGAACCTACGCACACAATGGCCAATTTATCCCATATTTCTTTGGAGGTTTTACATTGCTTGATCTTGTTGAACAATGCATCGCTATCTCCTAACGCTGAGTAAAGTGCACTTCGTCCAACATTATCCAGATTAGCTCTTTTTCTATCCTCTGGCGTCCATTCTATCTTAGGTTTCTCGACATAACCATCTAGAGTAGCCTCGGTCGCTCCAGGGGCTCGAGTTACAACTTTCATAATCTGAATGGGGCCATCTGTAATCACATCACACACTTCATTATCGCACGAACGTAAATATTCGAATGCTCTAAGATTCCAAGAATCATAGTTTGATTCTACCAACTTAGGCATTTTGTTAAAAGCCATAATGAGATGTTTTAAAGAGAGATTTTAAAAGCGATTAATTTTTAAAAATGGATCTGAACAAGCAGTTACCCTCGAAAATGCTTAGGTTTCTACTTCAACCGCTCTGATACCACTTGGAAGTCCCAAGTGGCATACGAAAGGGTCTAGAGGGGGGGGGGTTGAATAGACCCTGAAGTCTTTTTAGACATCAAAAAATTTCGTATCACTTTAAAGGTTTGAACGCTTTGGATAACTGACACGCTAAAAGCTAACGTGCTATAATAGCAAGTGCACTAGACGTATGTAGTAATAAGTGGACAAAAAGTCCGGGTTGTCGAACCACGGAAACTTGAATTTTAGTTTATGATTAATGAAAATGGACAAAAGTAGATTGCAATAAAACGAGTAAGCAAGTGACGAACCAAAAAGAAACGAACTATAGATTAAATCTCACGTATGATAAAATGACTAAGGCACATGCTACAACCGAATCTACTCGTCAATATAGATGAGCTACTCTTCGAATTATTAGACTCCTATTGCTTTGGTGGAAATTCCTTAGATAATTATTACCCGATGTCTCGGCACATAATAATCCTATGATTAATTGATGGTTCTCTAAATATGTCTATCCGAGAATCTAATCAATAACCACGCATTAACGTTCTAGAGTTTCCCCGGATAAATCCGGCTAACCGCACCCGGAAATCTTTACCTATGTCTAGGGACAATTCCACATTAGTTTCGGATGATGAGTTGATTCCATTGAACCCTAATCTATCTTCTCTCGAATGACTAGACTAGGCAAGATAGCAAGCATATGGTGATCAAGCACATGATTGTAATAAAAGCTCAAAATCAACACACAAAGCAATATGAGAATTAATACGAAAATTCACTTCACATATATTGATTCATAAATTGGCTTTCACATGGCCTTAGTTCTACAATATTAGCCTCTCATCAAGGCCTTAAGAAAATCTAATACAAACATATACATACTCATGGAAATAAACATGTAAATGCAAGTAATTAAAACTCCCTCAATTGATTGATGATGGATCCTTGCTTTTGAACTTCAATCCTTAACTCCTCTCTCTTTGTTCCCCTCCAAAAGTGATGAAGAATGGTGATGAATGATGATAGGTGAAGAGTAGTGGCCAGCTCCTCCTCCTCCTCCCTCTTATGATCCGTCCCCAAGTGAAGAAAATGCCTTAAGAAGACCAGAATTTCTGGGCTCCCTAGTGTGTGTCTCCCCTAGTGTGTCCTCCACTACTCTAAAGTGAGTAGTATAAAATTCCATAAAGTAGATCTACTAAGAAACATACTTATGACATCCCCTCCATACATGTGATGACCTCTTGGCTTTAAATGTTCCATTCCCCCATCAAATGATGATCTTTTGGCTGAAAGGAATCAAAACTCGGGTGTGGTCACGCCTAGGCGTGGGCATTACGGCGCTTGGGCGCCGCTGACAGAATGCTGAAATTAAATGCAATGTGTCCTGCGCAGCAATCGTATTTCATTCATAACTTTCTCCACGAAACTCCGATTTGGATGATTCAAGTCCTCATTTGAAGCTAACACATAGTTCTACAACATTGTAGAAGGGAACTTCACCCAATTCGGTCTCTAAACATACGGAAATAGCGCTCGAACGTGGAAAGTGGTGCAGATACGGCGCCCGGGCGTGGACAGGATGGCGCCTAGGCGTGGTAAGCAGAATGTTAACGTTATTTGCATCTTGTCCGGCGCCTGGGCGTGGGTTTTTAGGCGCTTGGGCATAGGGGTGCGTAGCAATTTGGCCTAAACTTGTTTTATACGTCGTTTTTCATCCCGTTCTTTGATTGTATCCATTTAAGACCTGAAATCACTTAATGCACGAATTAAACGCACATGTGGCAAGAATCAAGCGATAAATGAACCTAAAACATAAACGCAAAGGGGCTTAAAAACACGTAAAAATGCCTCTTATCAACACCCCCACACTTATCAATTGATCGTCCTCGAGCAATAAGAGTTTTAAGATAAGGAAACATCATCAATCAAAGAGAGAAACAAAAAGAAAACTACCTAACTCACTTTCGTGGAGTAAACGGTTGCATTTAGCGAATGCAACAAGCCTTTGAACCTTTGAGTTACCTCAAAGGACGAGTTATAGTCTCGTGAGGGTTTGCAGACGATATACCCACAAAATCGAAAGATTTTCAACCCCGATCACTCAACGTAAATTACAATGATTAATAGCACACAATGGTATGAATTCACCTGTTTAAGCTCAAGTTACATATATATACACGTCACCCACTTGCTCATGTTACGCCTTAACATCGAAAAGATCATCCTAAGGGTGTAGTGTAATAAATCTCAAATATTATAGTCGAGTGGCATTCTTACCACTTTTCAAGCATTAACCCCATATTTATCAACTTTTGATTATTCACATGGTACGAGAATTGAATACAACTTCATAGCCACTTAAAAATTCATCACTTCATTCCACTTTCGGCTTTAATTTATGCACTTTCAACTCGAAACATTAGAGACTAGACCATGTGCAATGTTCGATCCTCTTAGGCTTTCTATGACACCCGTGTAACGAGCTTTAGGCCAATAACTCCTAAACCAGACGGCTTTAGGGTATCAAGTGTGGAGACACTCCTAAGGGCTTAATCGCTCGAGTGTCAAAGGCCACAAAATCAAACTAGGTCCCTATTTACTCAACACTTGTATTGGCTTGAGCTCTAGCTCAAATTAGCTTAATAGTACAGTATTCTAGGCATGGTGCTCTTTGCCCCCAGTATCTATTAAGCCTGACTTTTTTTTTTAGTCATACCAATGTTCAACCTCTTTTTATTATTACTAAGCATATGAAGTTAACGTTCTCAACTCATAACACATGTGAAAATTCGAAGTTGATATTTCCAGGATCAAGCCTTTAAATGTTTCAAAATGGTTGCCCACTCATCTCCTCTACCCTCGATTTATGTGCATATGTGAATCATCTTAAGGTCAATCTAGTCTAGTTAGGGTCTCACAAACAAGGAATTGCGTGTATAGCCATTAAAAACCAAATTGATAGAGAATGCGTACCATATATTCACGTTAACCATGCTCAATTCATCAAGTGACGGGTTGAAATCCCCCAAACTTGGACTGAATTATCTCAAGCACCCCCCCCAAACTTAACATGAACATTGGCCCCAATGTTCGAAAGAAAATAAGGGTAAAGTACACATCACAATAGGGGAGCTGAAAAGCAATACCTGAGTCCACTTAAGGCAATCGAGTCCAAGGATGCCAATCACTGTGTCGATCACTACACAGGTAAAAAAAATGCTAGCCATACAAAGCATCAAACATTGGATAGAATAGAAGAAAATAAAACGAGACGAACAAAAACGAGAAACATGCATGGAAAGAAAACATCAAGCATCCAAACATAAAACATAAAATATCCAACAACCCAACAAAAGATATCCAAAAACAAAACGAAACAGGCATGGAAATAAAACAAGATAAGCCTAATCTGTAGTGCCAAAACGGTCAATGTAGTCCTCATCCGTTCCGCCGAGATCATCCAAATCAATCAACGGGCTACCCTCATCATTATGAGCCTCATCATCACCTCCTACAGGAACGAGAGCACCTGACTCGTGCAAATCTGCGGGCTGCTGAGGCGGGGGGTGCGGGTAAGGTGGAGGAGTAGAATAATCAAACGGCCCCCGTCCGACAAACTCATTATGCTCGACAAGAAGCTGACGGAAATAAGCACAAGTGTCGGACATGACCACCCTCATCTCATCTCGCAACTCATCCCTCAATTCATCCTTTAATTGTGTAATGGCGGCGGCATCCATAGGTGGAAACTGTGGGGAACTAGTAGACCGGGATGAAGACGGGCGAGGTCTCTTGGAAGTAGCTGGTGGTGGAGGAGCCTGGGGGTCGTCATCTACCACGGCGAGATAAGAACCAGGGAGCTCAGTACGCTCCATAGGAAATGTGGGAACCTTAGCTGCTTTGCATAAAACTGTGATCAGTGACGGGAGAATGATGGGATTCTTCCGAGTGGGACCTTCGCCCTTTTGCTTAGCCAATTCTTTGTTAATCAACGGCCCTAACTCATTCTTCAACTTCCTAAAGTGGTCCGCAAAGACTTGTGGATCACCCGGGCAAAGTCCACAGCTTTCTTGGACATAATAGCATAGATGAGGGTGGCCCGTTCCTTGTTTGCCTCTGACCGATTGGTACTCGGTATTAAATTGAATCGGATGAAGTCGAGCCAGAAAGCAGCCTCGGGAAGTAGAGCCCTACGGGGGACATGAGCTTCTCCGGGTACCCACTCCCACCCCTCTCGGGCAATAACCCGCAAAATATCCGACAGGCTAACCCGGAGGCGCCCTGCATTGTAAAGAGTGGTGAACTCGCATGTCTGAGGGGTGGGGGTGCCTATGCTCTCCCTAATCTGTCTCAACTCATAATTGACATGTTTGCCCCGTACCAAAAGGGTAGTCCCCAGCCATCCTCGTGTCTCAATCTCATCATAAACTCCGGAGCTGAAGAATTCCAGGACCCAAGGAAGACGAATGGCCTCGGGCTTTTGACAGAAAAACTGTAAGTGATGGAACTGTATCAATTCGTGCACAGAGGGCTGTCCCCGGGTGGTTAAATAGTGCTCCTTAATAAGGGTGCGGGGGGTGCTCAAACTCTGACACATAATTTGGACTTGGGAGTTTTCGAAACGGGTATTATCTGGAGTCTCGGGCTCATTAGAGGAACCCTCACCCACTTTTTTCTTACCCTTGGATGGTCTGTTAGTAGTTCTCGTCATTTGCAACAACAATGGTTAAAATTATCTCAATTTCTCAACTACTCAAATCAACCCGAATGCAACCAACCCAACACAACAATCGTCAATGCCCAACAACACACCAAATTCAGAAAGCAACCCACAATCTAGCAACAATCCACGATCAACAGATTCCTCAATTTTAAGCAATAATCCACAGATTTAACAACCATATAGCATCCATTTCAACAACAACAACCCACAAATTCGACTACAACCCACAAATTGATAACAACCCACTGATTTAACAACAATAGAGCATCCAATTCAACAACAACAACCCCCAAATTTGACTACAACCCACAAATCCAATAAAAGTCCTCAAATGCAACAAAAATACAAACCACAATCGGATAATGCCCCAATTAATCTTCAAAATATAACGTAAGGTACCTACTCGTCGGCTATGAATCGGAATTGGAAGAAGGGTAAAGCCAAAACTCACCTTTTATCCTCAAAATTGTCGCACCGAGTCGATGTGAAAGAAGAGCCACTTGTGCAACGAATTATGTTGATGGAAAGTGGCGGTGAAACACGGTGGAAATGGCCGAAAATGGTGAGAGAGTCGCCGAAAATCGCGTGGGAGAGGAGTTGTGAAGATTTTGTGAGAATTTTGACCGTTTTGACCCACAAATGTGTTTAAATCAGAAACGGGCGCCTAGGCGCGCGTGTTTGGGCGCCTAGGCGCGCGACACAGCGTACCTGGATTTTTTTGAGTGACACTTCCCGCGCCTAGGCGGGAGTTTTTTTGGCGCTTGGGCGGCCCTTTCAGAAATGGGCGCCTAGGCGCGCGTCGATAGGCGCCTAGGCGGGCTCTTCAGAAATATTATGTAAAGAATTTCATTTCCTGTTTCAAAAAAGGAGAGACAAAACACTTAAAACACAAACTAACAAAGATGTAAGACTAGAAAATAAAGCAACAAACGGGATAATAAGAGAAAAAGAAAAGGAAACGGAAAGAAAACATGGGTTGCCTCCCAAGAAGCGCTAGTTTAGAGTCATTAGCTCGACTGAAAGCGAAGAATCACGAAGGGTCCGCGAGGATGAAGGACTCTTTGTCTCTCGGTCCATCCATCCCTAAGTAAGGTTTTAGACGTTGAGCGTTGACCAAGAAAGTATGTCCTTTATCTGTTGTAAGCTCGATGGCGCCGGATGGATAGACATGGGAAATCAAAAATGGGCCCGACCATCGAGACTTAAGCTTCCCGGGGAAAAGTCGGAGTCGAGAGTTGTATAGCAACACCCGCTCTCCCTTGTGGAATTCCCGGGGGAGAATATGTTTGTCATGCCACATTTTGGTCCGCTCCTTATAGAGTTTCGCGTTCTCATAGGCAAGATGACGCCATTCTTCGAGCTCGTTGAGTTGTAGCAAACGTTGTGTACCTACACTTTGAGAGTCAAAATTTAGAAACTTAATGGCCCAATAAGCACGATGCTCGAGTTCAACGGGCAAGTGACATGTTTTGCCAAAAACAAGACGATACGGGGACATGCCAATTGGGGTTTTATAGGCGGTCCGATAAGCCCAAAGAGCATCATCCAATTTAAGGGACCAATCCTTTCTTGATGCGTTGACAGTTTTTTCTAAAATACGCTTAATCTCCCTATTCGAGACCTCCACTTGGCCACTAGTTTGTGGGTGGTATGGGGTCGAAATTTTATGCTTCACCCCGTACTTGGTCAATAAAAGTTCAAACTGCTTGTTGCAGAAGTGGGTGCCCCCGTCACTAATGATGGCTCGGGGAGTTCCAAATCGAGTAAAAATGTGCTTCTTCAGAAAACGAGTGACAACCCGAGCATCATTAGTAGGCAAGGCCACGGCTTCCACCCATTTGGAGACATAGTCTACCGCAACAAGGATATATTTATTTGAACAAGAACTGGGGAAAGGGCCCATGAAATCCACACCCCATACATCAAACAACTCACACTCTAACATGCTATTTAAGGGCGTTTCATGATGTTTAGAGATGTTCCCCATTCGTTGACAGCGATCACAAGATTTGACATAATGATGTGCATCTTTAACAAGAGTAGGCCAGAAGAAACCTGATTGGAGGATCTTAGCTACCGTTTTGGAAGGCCCAAAATGGCCACCCACCGCCATATCATGACAATGAGATAGGATAGCATGCACGTCCGTTTCGGGTATGCAACGTCGAATTAAGCCATCTGCACAAACTTTGAATAAAAAGGGTTCGTCCCAAAGATATTGCTTTACATCAAATAGAAATTTCTTCTTTTGATGAAAAGTGATATCCGGGGGAAGACGGCCCGTAACAATGTAATTGGCAAAGTTAGCATACCAAGGTGAAATTTTGTCAGAAATAGCAAGGAGGTGTTCATCCGGGAATTCCTCACGAATTGGTATCTCATCTAACGGATCATTCACTAGCTCTAATCGTGAGAGGTGGTCGGCTACTACATTTTCGATGCCTTTCTTGTCTTTTATCTCTAAATCAAATTCTTGGAGTAACAAAATCCACCTAAGAAGTCTTGGTTTAGCATCTTTCTTGGCAAGCAAATATTTTAAAGCCGAATGATCGGTGTAAACTATCACTTTGTTTAGCACGAGGTAAGAGTGGAATTTATCGAATGCAAAGACTATGGCTAGTAATTCTTTTTCCGTGGTGGCATAATTCAATTGTGCATCGTTAAGAGTTTTACTAGCATAGTAAATGGTTCGAAATACCTTCTCCTTCCTTTGGCCAAGGACCGCTCCAACCGCGGTGTCACTCGCATCACACATCAACTCGAATGGTAAGCTCCAATCGGGGGGTGACATGATAGGGGCGGAAACTAAGCGTTCCTTCAAATCAAGAAAGGCCTGCATACAAGAAGAATTGAAATCAAAAGGTGCATCTTTGACAAGCAAATTAGACAACGGTTTCGCAATTTTAGAGAAATTCAAGATGAATCGCCTATAGAAACCGGCATGCCCGAGAAAACTCCTAACAGCTTTTACCGAAGTGGGCGGGGGAAGTTTTTCAATGACCTCAATCTTGGTTTGGTCCACTTCGATCCCTTTTTGAGAGATCTTGTGGCCAAGCACAATCCCCTCCCGGACCATTAAATGACATTTTTTCCAATTCAAAACAAGGTTGGTTTCTTCACAACGTTTAAGCACAACATTTAAATGAGCAAGACAAATATCAAAAGTTGTTCCGAATACAGAAAAGTCATCCATAAAAATTTCAAGGAAATCTTCAACCATATCATGAAAAATAGCCATCATGCATCTTTGAAAAGTGGCCGGGGCATTACACAAGCCAAATGGCATCCTTCTATAAGCAAATGTGCCATAAGGACAAGTGAAAGTGGTTTTCTCTTGGTCCTCGGGATCTATGGCAATTTGATTATAGCCGGAGTAACCATCTAGAAAACAATAGAAATCATGCCCGACTAATCGTTCAAGCATTTGGTCAATAAAGGGGAGGGGGAAATGATCCTTACGGGTGGCATCATTCAACTTACGGTAATCTATACATACACGCCACCCACTAATTATACGAGTTGGGATTAGCTCATTATTCGCATTCTCAATTACCGTTATCCCCCCTTTCTTAGGCACCACTTGGGTAGGGCTCACCCACGCACTATCAGAAATAGGATAGATTATACCTGAGTCGAGCAGTTTAATCACTTCCTTCTTTACTACCTCTTGGATTTGTGGGTTTGACCTCCTTTGGGGTTGGCGTGTAGGCTTGGTGGAGTCCTCCATAAGTATTTTGTGCATACATATCGCTGGACTAATGCCTTTGATGTCCGCAAGTTTCCACCCAAAAGCCCGTTTGTGAGATCTCAACACCGTCATTAATTGCTCTTCTTGTGATCCTGAAAGAGATGAGGAAATGATCAATGGGAGTGTTTCGTCGTCGTTCAAGTACACATATTTAAGGTGGGAGGGGAGGGGTTTGAGTTCGAGAGAGGGGGGTTCTTCAATAGATGGGCGAGGTGATCCTGACAATGATCTATCAACTTTGATGAATCCTCCCGAATGAGAGGAAGATTTGTACTCCAAGCTTAGAACCCTTTCCACTAGATCATCTTTCTCCGAGTCCACTTGCATGGATTTCATAAGATCCTGTTCGAGAGAATTTTCAATTGTATTGTCCTGTAAATACTCAACAATCAACTGGTCAAATGTATCAATTCGATAACACGAGTCATGATCAATAGGATGTTTAAGGACTTTGTAAACATCAAAGGTAACTTTGTCATCGCCCACATTCAAGGTAAGCTTACCATTAGCAATGTCAATCACCGCCTTACCCGTGGCTAGGAATGGTCTCCCTAGGATTAATGGTACCTCCACATCTTCTTCCATGTCGAGTACTACGAAATCAACGGGAAAATAAAACTTGTCGACTTGGACAAGAACGTCTTCGATTATCCCCTTGGGCCTCTTGATCGATCGGTCGGCTAGTTGAAGGCTCATTGAGGTCGGCTTGGGATTTCCAAGGCCTAGCTTTTTAAATAGTGAGTATGGAAGAAGATTGATGCTGGCCCCCGAGTCACATAACACCTTCTTGAACGATAGGGATCCAATCGTGCACGGGATTGTGAGGCTCCCGGGATCTTGGAGCTTAGTTGGCAATTTATTGAGCAATACGGCGAAGCATTCTTCCGTGAGGCACACCGTCTCATTCTCCTCCCACTTCTGCTTGTTGGAGAGTATGTCCTTGAAGAACTTCACATAATTCGGCATTTGGAGAATGGCGTCAATAAACGGAATATTAATTCTCACTTCCCGAAGGATTGCCAAAATTCGAAGAAAGCTCGGATCCATCTCTTTTTCTTCTTTTTGGAGCATTTGGGAAGGGGAGAGAACATATAGGGGGAGAAAGCGTTGGATAGACGGATGAAAACCCACTGCAGGGTTGTGGGTGGCGCCTGGGCGTGTATGTCGGGGCGCTCGGGCGCGGGATTCAGAACATATGCATCTGGCAGGGTTGTGGGTGGCGCCTGGGCGTGTATATTGGCGCCTAGGCGCGGATCTGTAGGCGCCTGGGCGTGCATGTCGGGGCGCTCGGGCGCGGGAAACAGAGAATTTTGTCCAGAACAGGGTAGATCAGGCGCCTGGGCGTGCATGTCGGGGCGCTCGGGCGCGGATGTACTGGCAGTGTCACTCTCCAATTGTTTGCCACTTCTCAAGGCTATGGCATTGCATTGGGCCTTCGGGTTCTTTTCCGTGTCGCTTGGGAGAGTCCCCGGGGCTCTACCGTTAACCGCATTAGAAAGTTGCCCCACTTGTGTTCGCAAATCCTTCATCTCCATACACATATCCTTTATCATACCCCGAAGTTCGTTGAAAGATGTATCGGACTTTTTCATGTGAGCATCTAGTTTCTCATCGATTGTGGGAGGTCGCATTTGCACTTGACCTTGACCTTGTCCATTGAAATTTCCTTGCCTCGGGGGTGGGTTATTGAAGGGTGGCCGTGGAGCTTGATAGATCCCCGGTTGTGCGTTCTGTGCGGGGTTGGGCCTTTTTGGAAAATTCTCGGGTATATGAAAGTTCACCCGAGGTTGATTTTGATTCCCCACATAATTAACGTTGCCAACCTCCGGTTCCAAGACTACTACTCCCTCAACTACTTCCTCAATACAAGCAACCTTTTTAGAGGATGAGGCCTCTTCATCGTCGGGGTAAAGCTCGTCTTCTCGGGCCAACTGTTCGACTTTGTCCCATACACTTTGACAGTCTAACCCAAGGAGATCTCCTCCCGCACCCGCGTTGAGTCTATGCCGAATACGTGACCTAACCCCATCATAGAAATGGAGTACTTGTTCATTCAACCCAAAATTATGATCGGGACATTTACGGAGCATGCCCTTATATCTAGCCCAAGCCTCGGCTAAAGACTCATTGCTCCTTTGCCTAAACCCTTTTATATTACTCCGTAGCTCATTGATTTTGGAGGGTGGAAAGAATTTATTTAAAAAGGCATCGACCAACTCACCCCATGTTGTAATAGATTGTGGAGGTAAGGATTTGTACCATGTTGTCGCCCTATCCTTCAATGAGAAATGGAAGACTCTTAGACGAATCGCATCAAGATCTCGTGGGTGATATTGAATGGTCACAAGAGCCTCATCTATGGTTTCCAAATGAGCGTGTGGTGATTCGTGCGGTTCTCCATAGAAAGGATCTCCTTGCACCATATTAAAAATGTGAGCCGGAATGTGGTAGTTTTGGTGTGAAGAAATTAGGCACGACTACGGGCCCCGGAATGGTATGGACCCTAGGTGGTAAGCTACCCCGAACCGACGGGAGTTGTGGAGGAGGTACCGCTTGCATGGCTTGTAGAACACCTTGTAACCACTCCCTAGTTTCCGGTGAGTTCATGTCCGGGAAATTTCCATTCGGGTTTTGGTTGAGATTATTGGCCATTTCTCTTGCTCGCCTACTAGTCCGAAGAACTCGTTCAATTTCGGGCTCCAACTCGTATAGAGGCTTGTTTGAGGAGCGGGTCATGCACCTCAAGAACCTAACAATTAAATACAAGAACAAAATTAGACTAAACACGAAAATAAAAGAAAATCAAGAAATAAACGAAAACTAAGAATTATGAAAAACGAAAATCAAAAACTAAAATAAACAAGTCCCCGGCAACGGCGCCAAAAACTTGACACGCTAAAAGCTAACGTGCTATGATAGCAAGTGCACTAGACGTATGTAGTAATAAGTGGACAAAAAGTCCGGGTTGTCGAACCACGGAAACTTGAATTTTAGTTTATGATTAATGAAAATGGACAAAAGTAGATTGCAATAAAACGAGTAAGCAAGTGACGAACCAAAAAGAAACGAACTATAGATTAAATCTCACGTATGATAAAATGACTAAGGCACATGCTACAACCGAATCTACTCGTCAATATAGATGAGCTACTCTTCGAATTATTAGACTCCTATTGCTTTGGTGGAAATTCCTTAGATAATTATTACCCGATGTCTCGGCACATAATAATCCTATGATTAATTGATGGTTCTCTAAATATGTCTATCCGAGAATCTAATCAATAACCACGCATTAACGTTCTAGAGTTTCCCCGGATAAATCCGGCTAACCGCACCCGGAAATCTTTACCTATGTCTAGGGACAATTCCACATTAGTTTCGGATGATGAGTTGATTCCATTGAACCCTAATCTATCTTCTCTCGAATGACTAGACTAGGCAAGATAGCAAGCATATGGTGATCAAGCACATGATTGTAATAAAAGCTCAAAATCAACACACAAAGCAATATGAGAATTAATACGAAAATTCACTTCACATATATTGATTCATAAATTGGCTTTCACATGGCCTTAGTTCTACAATATTAGCCTCTCATCAAGGCCTTAAGAAAATCTAATACAAACATATACATACTCATGGAAATAAACATGTAAATGCAAGTAATTAAAACTCCCTCAATTGATTGATGATGGATCCTTGCTTTTGAACTTCAATCCTTAACTCCTCTCTCTTTGTTCCCCTCCAAAAGTGATGAAGAATGGTGATGAATGATGATAGGTGAAGAGTAGTGGCCAGCTCCTCCTCCTCCTCCCTCTTATGATCCGTCCCCAAGTGAAGAAAATGCCTTAAGAAGACCAGAATTTCTGGGCTCCCTAGTGTGTGTCTCCCCTAGTGTGTCCTCCACTACTCTAAAGTGAGTAGTATAAAATTCCATAAAGTAGATCTACTAAGAAACATACTTATGACATCCCCTCCATACATGTGATGACCTCTTGGCTTTAAATGTTCCATTCCCCCATCAAATGATGATCTTTTGGCTGAAAGGAATCAAAACTCGGGTGTGGTCACGCCTAGGCGTGGGCATTACGGCGCTTGGGCGCCGCTGACAGAATGTTGAAATTAAATGCAATGTGTCCTGCGCAGCAATCGCATTTCATTCATAACTCTCTCCACGAAACTCCGATTTGGATGATTCAAGTCCTCATTTGAAGCTAACACATAGTTCTACAACATTGTAGAAGGGAACTTCACCCAATTCGGTCTCTAAACATACGGAAATAGCACTCGAACGTGGAAAGTGGTGCAGATACGGCGCCCGGGCGTGGACAGGATGGCGCCTAGGCGTGGTAAGCAGAATGTTAACGTTATTTGCATCTTGTCCGGCGCCTGGGCGTGGGTTTTTAGGCGCTTGGGCATAGGGGTGCGTAGCAATTTGGCCTAAACTTGTTTTATACGTCGTTTTTCATCCCGTTCTTTGATTGTATCCATTTAAGACCTGAAATCACTTAATGCACGAATTAAACGCACATGTGGCAAGAATCAAGCGATAAATGAACCTAAAACATAAACGCAAAGGGGCTTAAAAACACGTAAAAATGCCTCTTATCAATAACTGAGCGCTTGGGTCAGACGCTTCAGAAAAGTTAACTTAGACTTAGTGATTTTAGCAATTTACCAAAGTTGGGCAACGTTTAGATTGCTTAATCAGGGTTAGCACAGCGGAAATGAGTTTTAGCGTTCTTTTAGTTAATTTAATCGCGTTGCACTTTAACTATTCTCTTTCAAAGATAAGTGATGTAATAATAATAATAATAAGATAAATAAGGTAAATGACACAAGATATATAAGGTTCACTGGGTGGTGTAATCCCAGCTACGTCCTTCTTCTCCTTTTTCACTTAGAGGAATTTACTAGAATGATTTTCGAAGAGTCACACAGAATCTTCTACACGATAGTAAAAGGTGAAAATGATCTTGGGCTCATTGATCACACAGACTTCAGCACCAATGAAGATCGTCTTCTTCAAGCTTCTCTCACTCAGAAATACTGCCTGAAAGGGTTCAACAACTTTTCTCACTCAGATGAAAGGTTGAGGTTTGTCACTAGGGTTTTGTTTGTTTTTGAAAAGATCAAACAACTTGGAATATCTCAGTTGGAATTTGAATTTCTTCTTTGGAAGATGTTTGAGATATATGTGACTGCCTGGAATGTAGATGAAAAGCTTGAAAGATTTGGCTATGGAGTTTCTAAGCTTTTTCTCAGCAAGTCTTTCTTGTGTCTGTACGTAATTGTCTCTTGTAAAAACTTTTATCTCTTCTTTTTAGGGTTTGCTTGGGTAAAGTATTTATAGGCAATATCTTGGGATCTGTCCGTTGGACACATGTAGGAGCGTGCCTCTCACGGGGTGCGTGAGTATACCTTTTCTCTGACATTCCTGAAAGTTCGCTGAAGCCGATTGGACGGGAATAGCTGAAATTCTGAATTTTCTGACAGTCTGGTCAAAAGGTGGCTTGTCCACAAGTCACATTAGCTTATCACAATTAATGCTCTTATCAGGCATTTAATGCATTTTGAATTTAATTCCCGTTGGAAATAAATGCTCATTGAATGATTGCATTTAAGTCCTTCATGACTTCAGGATTTATTTCTGGTGATTCTGATATAAGTCGCTTGAGGGATTTCGAGCAGTGATCCATAAATCCTGAAATGAGATCTTTTAGCGTTTGACAGACGCTAAGAAGAAAATCTTTATCTCCGGTTGACTTTAGACGCTGGTCTTCAACTTCTTCTCTAATAGACTCACCTAGAATTCTACTAGTGATTCAGTCACTAAGACTTAGTCTAAATTCTACAAAGATAAAAATTACAACTTTCAAGCGCTTATACATCATTCTATGAAAAACATAAACTTACATTGTATTTTTGGGGTCTAACATTAAATCCTATCTTGTCATCATGAAAACATCTAAAATGAAATTTCCTAACAATTCCTAACCTTTTTTTTCAAAAGCCAAAATTCGATATTCTCTTGGCTAGCACTGGTGGAGATAATCGAGGGTACGAGCTAGGTTGTGAATAAACTCAGAGGCGAAACACTTGGGACGCTAGGGCAAATCCAATTCGGAGAGGTGTAGCAAGAAGTAGCTTAAAAAGGCGTTGCTGCTTTAAGTTCTTCGAGAGGTAAACACGAGAAAACTTTCTTTTAGGATAGTTTTGAATCCAATGGGACCATGTCTGTCTAGCCCTAATTTTGGGATGTCGCCTTTATTTGATAATTTGTATTTTCCGCTTCGCCGATATCCCTGGGGTTTTACTGACCCCAACTACTGGAAAATTTCATTTTAAATGTTATGATGATGACAAGATAGGTTTTATCTTAAACTCCAAAGAGATGTAAGTTTATCTTTATTAGAATATGTATAAACGTTTAAAGTTATCGAGTTGTAATTTTTAGCATAAGGCTTTTTATATTTATGGTTATAGACTAGTATCTAGTGCTTGAGCTATATGATAGAAATCTAGGTGAGTCTATAAAAGTGAAATCGAAGATCAACGTCTGAAGACTTTGAAGATAAGAGATTCGTTAAGCAACTTTCAAGCGCTTAAGAATCATTCTAGGTGATCATGCCACAATGGCCTATCTTCACCTGAATTAAACCCGAAGTCAATATGCACTTAAATGCAACATTCAATGGACATTTAATTCTAACGGGAATTAAATTTAAATGCATTAAATTCTTGGTAAGAGCATTAAATGTGATAAGGACTATTGACGTACAGATAAGCCTTCTCCATTGGCCGTCAACTCAATGTAGGTCTGTACCAACTCAGTGCAGCAGAATTTCCGGAGATGTCAGAACAAGATTAAGTCTTGCGCCTCTTGTGAAACTTGCTCTTCCTTGTGTCCAAGGGACAAATCCTAATAAAAGTCTATAAATATATACTCACAGCTCAACCTTAAATACCGAGAATTATTATAAAAACTTGATATACACTTACGCTGTTGAAATCTATATTCATCCTTAAAAGCTCAAAACCTCCATAGCCAAATTATCTTTGAGCTTATACATCTCCATAGCCAAACCAATATCTCTTACCTCTTCATAGAAGAACTATCATTTTCTAAAGAGATATTCCAAAAGTGTTCGAACTTTTCAAATTAAACGAACCGTGATAAAAACCTATCAGCCTCTTCAATCTCTGTGACGAAGTTGTTGAAGACAAAGCAGTATTTCTGTGTGGGAGAAGCTTTTCAGAAGCAAATCTTAGCTGAGTTGAAATCTTTGTGATTAGGGAACTCGTGATCAAGCCTTCACCATTTGCTATTGTGTTGAAGTTGTCTTTGTGAAGCTTTGTGATTAATTTTAGTGAATTCCTCTTGTGTGGAAAGGAGTAGAAGAACGTAGTTGGGATTACACAAACCCAATGAGCCTTACAATTCTCGTGTCTTTTTACTGTTTTATTGCTTTATTCATTGATATCTTCCTACATGATCATAAAGCATACTTTACTAAATCTCTAAGAGCAACTAAACATTTCAGGGTCTATTCAACCCCCCCCCCCTCCCCCACTTTTTAGACCCTTTCCTATGCCATTTGGGACCAACAAGTGGTATCAGAGTGTTTGAAGTTGAAAATTTTTAAATTTCCAAGCATAATTGCTGGTTTAGATCCTTTTAAATTGTAGTTGCTTTAAAATTTTCTTTCATGGCATTCGCTAAAGTACTAAGTTGACTGAGTCAAACTATGACTCTTGGAAGGTCAAAGTATTTACTTATCTTTGTTTTTGTGATAATAAAATGTGTGATATCATTTCAGATGGACCGATTCAAATCTTTAAGGACATCACTAGAGCGGCTGGAGCCACAAAATAGACCCCTGATGGCTATGTTGAAAACCCAAAACATGAGTCGTCTTCAGATGAGCGTTGGAGAGCAAATTTGGATAATGTTGGACGAAACGCTCTATATACAGCCATCAATGATAATGGTAACTTATTCAATAAGGTCAAGTCGTGCTCTACGACTAAGGAAATATGGGATAAGTTGGCTACAATATGTGGTGGGCCAGCGCAAATCAAAGAAAACAAGCTATCGATTTCTAAGGAAAGGTTTAATGGTTTCAAAATGTTGCCTAATGAGACACTAGAGCAATTGGATATAAGATTTACTGCTCTTGTTACGGAGTTAACATCTTTAGGCATGGATTTACATAATCGAGAAATGGTGGTTAAGATTTTCAGAAGTCTTCCTAGTAGATTTTTTATGAAAACAACGGCTGTAAGAGAATCGAACATGTTGGATCTTCTAACTCCAGAAGATCCTTTTTCAGCACTCAAAGCATTTGAATTTGAGTTAAATTCAGCGAGTGATGTAGTTAGCAGTCCAGTGATAGAGTCTGGAGCGCTAATATCATCAGTCAAGGGTAAATCGTAATAAGGGAAAAGTGCCAGATATAAGTAAGGAAGAGGAACTGGCGTTGCTAAATAGGTTGAGAAAGTTTCTAAGATATGAAAAGAAAGGAAAAGGTCCTAAGCACAGAATTCCTATCAATCGCCTCCTCTAGCACAACAATAGTTTCAAGTGCCTCAGTATTCTACCCCTTCTCCCTCAGCACTAAATCAATACCAAGCGTCTTCTCCCCAAAATGTCTCAGTGCGAGTGGTCTCAAACCCATAAACTGCATGGTTAACAAATGAACAAAAGATGAAAAGTAATCTTTGTTATAATTGTAGGAAACCAGGGCACTACCAGGTAAATTGCCCTTCTCGAAATGTATCCAAGCCCTCAAGGTAGGACTACTTGGATAGAAACCAATTCAGGAGCAACATTCATCAACAAGGTTGGCTAGCGGAATCAGAACCAGCGTTCGCACCTGAAGATTTGGAGTCTTCAGAGTATTGATGATGATGAGCCAGTGGATGATTCAGCACTAATTTGTCTCATGGACAGAGATGCTGAAGCGTCTTCAGACTCGCTATCTGAGGTAAATACTGAAATAACTTATCCTCACTCTTATGAAGAATTACTTGACAGAGTAAAATAATATTATAAATATTGTCAAGATGCCACCAAATTATATCAAAATCACTTTGACATCATATCAGCGCTCAAAGGTGATAACGTAACGCTCAAAGCAAAGTTGCAAGTTCAGCAACAATGCATTGAGAAGAACCAATCATTTGAGACTAAAATCATTTAGTTGAAAAGTGATTTTGATATAACAGTCAAGAGAGAAGCTGAGCTGATTGCTAGACTTGCTAAATCAGGGCAACTTGTCTCATCATTGTCTAAAGTATAAAAAAAGCTAGACAATGTGACTGAGGTAACAAGATTATTTGGTGAAAAGACCAGTTTAGGATATCATAAATTCGGTAAACACCTAAATAAATCCAATGTTACGGCAAACAACAAAGGAAAGGGTGTGTTCTTTGTTGAGAAAGCTTCAAAACGTTAAACACCTATTGAACCGAAGGACAATGTTACGAGACCAAATGAGAAAGCCAAAGCTATCTCAGGCAAGGGAAAGGCAAAAGTGAATGATTCACAAAGAAAGGTTTATCCAAATGCTCAAAAGGCTAAGGAGAAACCTTACCACTGTGAATCAAACGCTAAGCGTGAAGCACCCAAAGTGCACCCTAAGCCAACGTCAATATCCACAACGATCAAGCTCATATTATCAATACTATGATGATTATGATTATGATTGGGATTATGATTACTAATATAATCCAAGATATTACTATATACCCAAGAAGCACACACAACACAAGGTGAAACCCAAAAAGGCTAATCAATCCGCAATGAAGACTAAGCAAATATGGGTTCCTAAAGTTCTAATTCAGATTAACACTACTAATGTGAAAGGACCCAAGTCACAATGGGTACCTAAAAAGAAATAGAACTTCCCTTTTGAATGCAGGTACCTAGAGCTAGAGCCGATACATCTGTTTAGTACATCGATAGTAGGTCGTCAAGACGCATAACGGGCTCCAAGGGTCTTTTGATTAACTATCGAGCTACCAATGGTCCTTAGGTTGTATTTGGTGACAATTCCAAATGTAAAACCACAGGTATAGGTACTACGCATAGGGGGAACATCATGATAACTTATGTATATTATGTTGAAGGTCTTAAGCATAATCTTTTAAGCATAAGTCAATTTTGTGATAAAGGCTTTGAAGTCAAATTTTCAAGTGACTATTGCTACATAAATGACGCTAATATTGGATCTACTAAATTGAAAGGAAAAAGAACCAAAAATATTTATTTGGTAGATTGGGGTTCAACAATAGACAACCACCATACATGCTTTGTAGCCAAAAATGAATCTAAAATGGGTTGGTTATGGCGTAGAAAAATGAATCACTTCAACTTTAAAAAAATCTCTCAACTTATAATGCTAAATCTTGTAGATAGATTACCTAAAGGACCATTTTATAAGGATCGCCTTTGTGACGCTTGTCAAATGGGAAAACAAGTTAAATCATCTTACAAGAGAGAGCTTTGTCTATCCACCTCTAGGATACTTGAACTACTTCACATGGATCTGTTTGGACCCGTTCAAATGATCAGTGTGAGTGGTAAAAAGTATACTTTGGTGATAGTAGATGATTTTGTTGGGTTTCGTTTGAAAAGGCATAAACACAGCGGAAGGAATTTCAAAAATTAAAAATGAAAACCCAATTGGTACTCTAATTCGCATAATTGAATCTAAAAGCGTATAACGAATAAAACTTACTCGTTAATATGAATATGATGATGGAGAAAAACTTCTTCTTCTCCAAACTTGAAATATTGAAGCTTCCAAATCTTCAATCCTTTGGTTTGATTCTTCAAACTTGAACTTGATCCGAACAACGAAAATACATCTTCTCTAAATCGTCACGCACGGATCAACAAACGAAAAATCCCCTTTCTTTTTTCTATATGGTCGACGGCTAGATATAAAGGAGGGGAGGAATATTTTTCCTTCTTTTGAGAGTTATGAGAGTTGTGTATTCTCCTTCTTACTTGTTCTAAGTCAAAGAGTCCTTATATATCTCATGACTTATTGAACAAATCAAAACAAAAGAGGCCTAAAATGTGGCCTCTCAAAGACACCACATTGAGGCCTAGTAGGCGTCCAATTGGACTCCTTGTTTAGCCCCGGGATTTGTTTTGTTTAATTAATTTCTTATTTCAATTAATAATTTATTGTATCCAATAAATAAATTAATTAATTAAATAACCAAATTAATTAGATAAATTAATTCATTAATATATTTCACAAATAAATTAATTAATAATTAATCTTATCATTATAATTAATTATTTCATCTAATGAATAATTAATTATTTAATTTATCCAATAAATTAAAACTCCCAAAAGAAATAATAGAAATCCCTTTTTCTTTGCCAATCCTTTAGCGCGATTCTTTAGGTTCATTTCATTTGGCAATGAGAGGAAACCAAAGGAAGTGGTAACACCTAGCCAGTCACGTGGCCCACTTCGTAACCCAAACAAAAACGAATGATAGGATCATTCTGAAACCTTCCAATCGTAAATACCGTATATGTATAAACCCTTTGTTCACGTTCCCCGGTCAAGTGAGAGTCATGGTTATGTCAAACTCACTCGACTTGACCATATGTATAAATCATAATAAATACGAGATCATTGAGATCGATTTAGTGCCAAGCACAATCATCTCGTTTGCTTTGGCCAAAGACTTTGATCTCTATTTATCTATAATTACATAAGGTACATACTCATTCACTTATGAGAGAACAAATCCCATATTAGATATCTGCTAAGATTACCACTTGCCCATCAAGTCCACATTTCGAGGTTGACCCCATCAAAGGGTGAATTGGGTCTAACTACTCTAGTGAAAGACTTGACGTCACAAGTGCATCTTCAGCATGATACTTCGGGTCAAAGGTTCACATATACCTATTACGTATAATCAGTTCCGTCATTGACAGTCACAGATTGAAAACCCATGTGTTCGAACATATCAGTTCCACTGACGAGTCTACAATCTTAATCTCCTATCATCCCATGATACCAGACAGACACTCCCATGTTGGAGCTAAGATTGTACAAGTATTCAAAGTCTTTATTTGTCCATTAAAGACTTCATATTACTTGCGAACTTATTTTAGTAATCAAGATCGATCTCTCTAGTGCCAATCTTTCTATCCCATAGGAAGTAGAGGGATCGCCCTGAAAACATGAACAAAACGTTTTACACAACTTATAGATGCAGATAAGAATTAAGTGAAAACTCAATAATGCCTTTTATTTAAGAAGAGTTTAAGTTCAATACAGGATATATGCCCTATACATTCTATCCTTTATCACATCTAAGGGCATAATCCTAACAATCTCCCACTTGCACTTAATGCCACTCATTGTGGTATCTAATACCCATCTTTTCCAGGTGTCGGTCTAAAACAGCCTGAGGTAGTGGTTTGGTGAACGGGTCAGCTATATTGTCAACTGAGGCTATTATCTGCACTTCTATCTCTCCTCTACCAACGATCTCCCTGATGATGTGAAATCTTCTCTCAATATGTTTGGACTTGTTATGAGACCTCAGTTCCTTAGCTGGCGCTATCGCTCTATTTTATCACAATAAAGTGGCAACGGGAGCTGAGCACTAAGTTCTCCAAGAAACTCCCTCATCCAAATAAATTCTTTCCCTGCCTGTAAGGCTGCTACATACTCTGCTTCAGTGGTGGAATCAGCGGTTGTGCTTTGCTTGGAGCTCTTCCAAGACACCGCTCCACCATTGAGAGTAAAAACAAACCCTAAGTGGATTTTCGGTCATCAACATCAGACTGAAAGTCTGAATCAGAATAACCTTCCATCTTCAGGTCTCCACCTCCATAGATGAGAATCATATCCTTAGTTCTTTTCAGATACTTTAGGATATTCATCACAGCTATCCAATGTTCCTTTCTTGGGTTTGCCGAAAATCGACTCACCATGCTCACAGCATAGGCAATGTCGAATCTAGTACACGACATTGCATACATCAGGCTACCAACTACAGAAGCATAGGGTAGATTACTCATCTCTTGCCTATCTTCCTCACTTTGAGGACACATAGACTTGGATAAGTGTACTCCATGCCTCATGGGAAGAAACCCTTTCTTAGAGTTGTCCATCCTAAACCTCTTTAGGACCTTTTCTAAAAAAAGGACTTGAGAGAGGCCTATCATTCTATTCATTCTATCCCTATAGGTATGAATTCCTAGATGGAAAACGTACTCGAAAGACATTTCTTGACAGTGATGAGGATTCCTATGTCATTTCCTATAAGTAGAATGTCATCCACATATAGTACTAAGAATGAGAGTTTGCTCCCAATAGTCTTCTTGTAGACACATGGTTCATCTTCATTCTTGATGAATCCATATCCCTTAACTTCTTCATCAAAATGGAGATTCCAGCTTTTAGATGCTTGCTTGAGACCGTAAATAGACCTCTCAAGTTTACATACTTTATGGATATCGGACTCGGACACAAAACCCTTTGGCTGTTCCATATAGATATCCTCCTCGAGGAATCCATTTAGAAAGGCCGTTTTGACATCCGTTTGCCATATGGATAACAGAATTCCTATGGACTTTATCATAGCCACGGGTGAAAAGGATTCTTGATAGTCAATTCCTTCTCTTTGACTATACCTTTTCGCTAAGAGCCTAGCTTTAAAGGTGTCAACCTTTCCATCGCTACCTATCTTTCTTTTGTAGATCCACTTACATCCTATAGGTTTTATACCTTCAAGACGATCTACCAAAGTCCAGACATGGTTCGATTGCATAGTGTCCATTTCTGTTTCCATAACTTCTCACCATCTTGAAGCGTCGACATCCACCATCGCTTGATCATAGGTACGAGGATCATCTTCATGACCTTCGTGTACTACACTGTGAAGCTCTCGCTCCCCCTGCAGTAGATACCCATACCTCTCAAGTTCATGCGGTATTCTACCAGATCTACGTGGTGGTTGTGCTACTATGGGTTCAGGCCTAGGTTCTTGACCAAATGTATTTGAAGGAGTTTTATTTTGTTCTTCTAGAACAATTTTCCTACCTTTGCCCCCTTCCAAGATGATCTCATCCTCAAGGAAGTGAGTTTGTAGGGCTACGATGATTCTTTGATCATCATGCAGGTAAAAGAAGAAACCCATGGAATCTTCAGGATAACCAATGAAACGTCCCATTAGGGATCTTGCCTATAATTTCTTCACTTTAGTCTTCTTGACATAAGCGGGGCATCCCCAAATCTTAATATGACTAAGACTCGGTTTCTTATTATTCCACATCTCATGCGGAGTTTTAGGAACAGATTTGGAGAACATCTGTTCAAAACATAAGCAGCGGTAAGGAGCGCGTATCCCCACAACGAAATGGGTAAATTAGTGTAACTAAGCACGGAACGAACCATGTCCAATAGTGTTCGACTCCTTCGCTCGACTACTCCATTCAGTTGAGGAGTTGCTGGTGGTGTTAGTTGTAACATTATTCCTTATTGTCTTAGGAATTCATCAAACTCGGCACTCATATATTCTCCTCCATGATCCGATCACAGACTTTTTATATTTTGCCCAATTTGATTTTCTACTAAGGCCCTGAACTCTTTGAATCCTTCAAAGGATTCAAACTTTTGCTTCATCAGATACACTAGACCAAATCTTGAATGTTCGTCTGTGAAAGTGATGAAGTAGTAGAAACCTCCACGAGTCATTTCTCCAAATGGTCCGCAAACGTCGGTATGCACTAATCCTAAGACTTGCTTAGTCCTTTCAAAAGTCCCTGTGAAGGGGGATCTAGCCATCTTCCCTAAGAGACATGATTCACATGCAGGAATAGGGCCCGACCCTAGTGAGCTTAAAAGCCCATCTTTTTCCATTTTGTGGATCTTGTGCTCTCTGGCATGGCCTAGTCTAAGATGCCACTTGAGTCTTAAGTTAGTTTCTTGCCTACCATGTTTACGTGTTACAACATTAACATCAGATGAATTACGGACATTTAAATAATACAAACCATTAACTAAACATGCACTGCCAACTAATTTATTTCCCTAATAAATGTCGCAATTTAATTTAGAAAAATGGAATGTATATCCAATCTTAACTAAGACAAGAATAGATATAATGTTCTTAAGCCCCTTGGGCAAAACCAAAACATTATCTAAAAACAGTAAATGTCTAGAATTCAAATAAAGAGAAGTAGATCAGATCCTAGTAGCTGCGACGCTTTCCCTGCTACCTACTTTGATCATCACTTCTTCTCGGCCCAGCTTTCTACTTCTCTTTAGATCCTGATTCAAGCAACAAACATGGGCACTAGCCCCTAAGTCCAGAATCCACGAAGTAGAAAATACGGTCATAGAACAGTTAGTTTAAAAAACTAATAGTTCCATAACTTGTGCGCCTTTGCCTAATTTGGGACAGTTTCTCTTCCAGTGGCCAAGCTCACCGCACTCGAGACATCTATCCATTTTCTTAGGTCCTTTGCTCTTGTAAAACCCTTAAGCCTTTTCCTTACCCTTCTTGGTACCCCCTTGAGCTCCAAGCTCGCTAGACTTTTTCTTGTTCTTTTTCTTCTTAGACTTTTTGGGTCCAGAAGAGATGACCAAGGCAGTTTCCTTTCCCTTTGGTTTCATTTGAGATTGTGCAGTAACCAACTTGTTCATTAGCCCAGCTAAATTGCACTCTATCTCATTGCAGTTAAAGTTAACCACAAATTGGGAGAAGGAATCAGGAAGAGACTGCAAGATTATGTCAGTTTGAAGGGTGGCATTCATGGTGAATTCAAGAGATTCCAATTTCTCGATCCTCGAAATCATTTTGAGGACATGATTCTTTCATCTTGGCTCCGAAGAGCTCTTTCGATATCTCATATCGTGCAGTTCGACTATGCTCTCCATAGAGCTCTACCAGGTGAGCTAGGATAGCTCTTCCAGTGGGCATCTTATGATGTGACCTTTGAAGATCATTACTCATAGATCCCACCATGTATCCTCTCACCCGGAGGACGTCCTTAACCCATTTTTCATGGGCTTGGACCTCTTCCTCGTTGGCACGTGTTCTAGCAGGAGCCGCTGGGATATCAGCCTCCAAGACGTATCCCAGTGATTCCATATTGAGGACAATCCTCAAATTTTTAAGCCAGTCCACATAATTGGGTCCAGGCAGAGTATTCTTTTCGAGTAGAATTGAAAGTGGGTTTGTCATATTTGAGAGAGATAAACGAGAAAATGACTGCGAAAATAAACCAGATTTATTAGATTACTTGTTTTTGACTTAACCAAGAAAAATTAAGGACTTAAAATTTATCTTGGCTCCCACTGCATTTTTCGAGTCCCACACTCCCATGTGAAAATCGGGAATCATCATTGGCATCGATTCCACAGCAGGTATTGAGGTCCTCAATTAATTAAATAGATTGCAACTTAACCAGTTTCTGGCCCATTAATTATTTGAAGTGATATCTAATATCAATTTATGCAATAAATATTTCAATACGTTTTCCCATAGTTCACCAAACCGCAACCCATTTGATTTCTAGGTTCGTGAACTACCCGAGTTTATCCCACTAACTCCTATAATCTAGCATTTTAATTTCACCTTCCAACCGAACAGGTTTCTGGGGTGAAATATATTTCGATTAAGGCATTTGCATGCACTTTCTAAAATTTCAAATTATTTCAAAATGTATAACCCCCATAACTGGGAAGCATTACACATTTATGGTAATTCTAATTTTAGAAAGCTTAGTGGAGGGTGAGGATTCAAACATCCTTTTCTAACTCGGTATAATTTATTTGGGAGAATTGAATTCGTCAAAAGATTTTGGTCTCACTTTGCACATTATTCCATTTATGTAGCGCTTTATTCTATATTGTTCATGCATAAAAATACTACTAATAATCATGCCTTTCAATATAAATAAACATAGAATTTAAATAAATGAATACATAAATTCATCACTTGATCATGGGCTTTTACTAGAGGGCCTGAGCCAATGGGCTACCACAAAAGGCATAGATTAAAGCTATTAAACATTCATGGGCCTTTCGACTTTATCAATTTTGAACTATTTTATCTCGATTCCTAAAACAACTCATGCATTATTTCTAATAATATAATAAATAGCTTCAGATTTGATAACCCATAAAATTAAAGGTAAAACATATAATCCTAAGTCCATGATTAGTGTTTTAATCACATAAGATATGCTCGCATCAATTAATACATGCTCGCAACATTTAATACATGCTCGCAATATTAAATCACTTATGTTGATTATTAAAAATTTTAGTCCAACTAAAAAGTCCTTTATAAAATTCCTTACACATATTCACCATTTCAATTAAAATCATTCTAGTCCAACTAGATGACTTAGATGTACGAAATTAAGAATTAAGTGCATCTACCTTTAATTAAAATAATAGGAACACATAAAATATAGAATTCTATATTATTGTATTATGATTTAAAGCCATCAAAAATTGGAAATACTTTTATTTGATCAAAAAATTAATTATTAATCTTTAAGCAAAATAATTTATATTCCTTATTCAAAATGAAGTAATTTCCAAGTCGAGGAAAAAATAATAATATTTAATCCATAAATCAATTATTATTCTCCAAGAAAAATAATTAATTAGTTCTAATTAAATATTATATTCCAATTAATCTCATTTGGCTCGCTTTCATCAAACCCAAGTCACCATCCTTTTGGTCCACTTAGATTCAATTTAATTGGGCACAAAATAATTAATTAGAACAACATTCACGTTTATTAATTTCTTATTGGGCTAAATTTAATTTAAGTCCAAATCACCAATCTAATTGGCCCATTTAGATTTAATTAGATTAAGTCCAAACTAATTAACAAATCAAAATTGGATAATTTTCAATTGGGCTTGATTTAAATTATTCGGCTCATCATCCTTTTGATCAACCCAATTGATGAAAATCACCCAAAATTCAAAAATCAATTTTGACCCAAACATAGCCCAATTTTTTACTATCCGAATCCATGACCCGGATCAACAAATTGGGTATCGAAACCCATGACCCATCGGGCCACGGTCACGACCCAACAGGCTGTAACTGGGCAGGGCCAGGCCGAACGGCCCGGCTGCGCTAAACAGCACGTGCAGCTGTGGGAGTTTTTCTCTGGGCTTTCGAGCCCCATTTTTCCTCAGTATTTTTCGATTTTCAATATCATCAAATATCCCCATATTTACAATAACTAAAAATAAAAAAACTAGGCAAAAAAACCATAAAACGCAGATTTAAGAAAAACATACAAACATGCTTCACAAACACATAACATGCAATTCATAAATCACGTAAACAAGATCAAATATGCAAATCAAAGATTGGCTCTGATACCACTTTTGGGTTTCGTTCGAAAAAGCATAAATGCAGCGGAAGGGAATTCAAAATTTAAATACAAAAACCCAATTGGTACTCTAATTCGCATATGATGACTTGTGAATTGAGAAATCTTTTTTTTGTGAGAATCGGGTCGGAAAAACCCCGCGACGAGCGCGTTGAAAACAACATGCGCATGTGCGCACACTAGGGCTGGGCATTGGGGTCGGGTTTTCGGGTACCCACCCGACCCGATCGGGTTCGGGTAATTCGGGTAGCAATTTTTTCCAAAAAATCGGGTATCGGGTAGGAAATTCCTACCCAAATACCCAATTGGGTACCCGAAGTTTCAAAGCAAAAAATATATATATATATAATATACATACTAACATTACATAGTGGCATATCACACATACACATATGACATATCCGTAGCCCGTAGGCAGTGGGGAATTATTTCTTGTTAATTGTTGATTAGTTGTTAAATTGTAAATAAATTAATTGTTAAATCTTAACTTATTTCTTAATTACATAGTTAACTATTTTTAATAATATTAAAAATAAAAAAAATGCAAGCAACAAAGGCTAAAGCCCTCTGTTGCTTGCAATTTTAAATCCAAAACAGAGGCTTCAACACCTCTGTTTTGGTCAGCCTTTGCAATCTGCTTTAAAAGCAGATTGCAATAACCGGGTACCCGAAACCCGAAATTTCGGGTACCCGGTTTTTCGGGTACCCAAAATTATCGGGTATTAATTGGGTAGCAATTTTTGCTACCCGAACCCGAATTACCCACCCGACGCCCACCCCTAGCGCACGCTGTGTGCACACGACACGTCGTGTCGTCGCCCAGTTTCGTGGGCCCAGGTCCATGACCCGAGTCCTAACAGGTCGGGTTATTTTTCCTCGTGTCCAATTTTTTATTTAAATGGGTTTTGGGCTATTTTAATTATTCGAGTGGGTCAAAAGGATGATCCAAATTTAAATAAATAAGCCCAAATTGTTTTATTTAAAAATATGGACTCTTCAATAAATTAGCTTTGGGCCTAATTAATTAAAATTAAATATGCCAATGGTTGGTAATTATATTTTATGAAATAAAGCCCAAATTGTTTTTATTGAATATTATTAATTTAAGTGAAATAACTAATTAAATGTTCTTGGAGAATTTTTTAATTAAGTTATTTATTTAAATTAAAGATTCTCACTAAATGGTTTATTGTCATGATTATCAATAAAATTTGGAATTTTTTTGAGGGAATTAATTAGTTGGACTAATGATTCATTAACTTAATTACCAACATAATTGTTTTATTTTTCGCGAGCATGTATTATATGATGGTGACATTGTCCATGGGCTTAGGTTATTTCTTTTGATTGTATTTCCTTTTATGGGCTGTAAGGGCCGGAATTGAGCTCGTTTATTTTATTTCTAGAATTATGTATAGGTTGTTAAATAATCTCATGTAATAGATAGAAATAGAATAGGTCTTTCAAGAGAAGATCAATCCAAAAGAAGAGGAGCTTGGAGCCCATGAAGAATAGCTAGGCTTATTTTTCTTTTTTTTTTAATGATGGCCCATTGGCTTGGGTCCTCTAGATAAAGCCCATGGACATATGTGTTGGTTTATTGCTTTCGAAGCATGTGCATTAGTTCTATGAAGCATGTGTGTTATCAATATGCGCTATATAAATTGAGTAATGTGCAAAGTGAGGGGTGCTAGGCATCCTTTCCCTCCACTAAACTTAATGAAATTAAGTATTAAACCTAGTATATGGCATTTTCCCAGTAAGTGGGGGTCGTATATCAAGATTTAATTTTAGAATTTTATTAAGTGCATTAGATGCCTTAATTGAGACATATTTCACCCCAAATATCGTTAAAGGGTTGCAAGGTAAAATTCAAATGTTAGATTGTGAGGAGTTAGTGGGAGTAAACTTAGATAATCCACAAAGCCTATAAATCGTTAAAGGGTTGCGGTTTTGGTGGATTATGGGAAAAAGAAGATTGAACCATCTATTGGATAGATTGATGTTGGACATCACTTTAATTAAAATAATGGACCATATATCGTTAAAGGGTTGTCATCCATTAGATTAATTAAAGAAATCAATCCCCACCACGAAGTACATTGCAGTGATCACTTCCATTTTTCACAGTGGGAGTGTGAATCTCGAAAAATGTAGTGGAAGTCAAGTTATAAGTCGAAGTCTTTGATTTTAAACTTGGTTTTAGTTTAGCTACACAAGTCTAATAAAGTCTGGTTTATTTTCTGCAGCTATTTTGATTTATCTCTCTCAAAAACAAAAATGACTATCAACCAACTTTCCGTTTTACTCAAAAAGAACATCCTTACCGGACCCAACTACGTGGATTGGCTGAGGAACTTGAGAATAGTTCTCAACATGGAGTCCTTGGGATACGTGTTGGTCATAGACATCCCTGCTCCTCCTACCAGAACATGTGCCAACGAGGAAGAAATCCAAGCTTATGAGAAATGGGTAAAGGACGACGTCCGAGTGCGTGGGTACATTCTCGGCTCAATGACAAACGAGCTTCAAAGGTCCCACGAGAAGATGACCACAGCAAGGGCTATCTTGGCACACTTGGTCGAGCTCTATGGTGAGCACAGCCGTACTGCTAGATATAAGATATCTAAATAGATCTTCGGGGCCAAAATGAGAGAAGGTGAGAAAGTTGGGGATCATGTTCTCAAGATGATCTCGAGGATCGAGAGATTGGAGGCTCTCGATTTTACAATGAACTCATAACTTCAAACCGATCTCATTTTGCAGTCTCTTCCTTATTCTTTTTCCCAATTTGTCATGAACTTCAATTGCAATGAGATTGAATGTAACTTAGCTGGGCTAATGAACAAATTAAACACTGCACAATCTCAATTGAAGCCCAAGGGAAAGGAAACTGCATTGGTTATCTCTTCTGGGCCCAAACGGGCGAAGAATAAGAAGAAGAAAGCCAAGAAGCAGAGTGGCGAGCTTGGAGCTCAGGGTGGTGTCGATAATGGAAAAGAAAAAGCTCCTGTGAATCGCAAGCATAAAGGACCACAAAAGACAAACAGATGCCTACACTGCGGTTAGCTAGGCCACTGGAGAAGGAACTGTACGAACATGGGGCTAGGCATACAAGGTATGGAACTTTACGTTCATGAAACTTATTGTTCTATGACCGTCTTCTCTACATCTTGGATTCTTGATTCTGGAGCTAGTGCTCACATTTGTTGTATGAATCAGGATCTGGTGCGAGGAAGGAAGCTGGACAGTGATGAGGTGAAGATAAAAGTAGTCAGCGGGCATAGCGTCGTAGCTATTGGAATTGGATCTACCTCATTACTTTTAAATTCTAGACATATACTATTTCTGGATAATGTTTTAGTTTTGCCCAATGGGCTTAAAAATATTATTTCTATTCCCGGTTTAGTTAAACTTGGTTACACTTTCCGTTTTATTGATGAACGATGCAACATTTATTATGGTAATAAATTAGTAGGCTTTGCTTCTTTAATAAATGGATTGTATTACCTTAATGTCCAGAATGAGTGTTCTATGAATACTATACAAAGGAAACGTAGTAAGCTTGGAATAAACCAAAGATTGATTCGGCATCTTAGACTAGGCCATGCCGGCAAACATAAAATTCGCAAAATGGAGAAAGATCGACTAATTGGCCCATTGGGATTGGATCCCTATCCTACTTGTGAATCTTGTCTCAAAGGCAGGATGGCTAGATCCCCCTTCACAGAGACTTTTGAAAGAGCCTCACAAATCTTAGGCTTAGTGCATGCTGATGTTTGTGGTCCATTTAGAGAAATGGCACGAGGAGGTTTCCTTTACTTCATCACCTTCACTGATGACCATTCAAGATATGGTCTAGTGTACATGATGAGGCACAAGTCTGAATCCATTGAAAAGTTCGAGGAATTTAAGGCTTTAGTGGAAAATCAAACTGGTCAACATATAAAAACCCTTCGATCGGATCGAGGAGGAGAATATATGAGCGATGAGTTTAATGTATACCTCAGAGAGAATGGTATAGTATTACAGCTCACACCTCCAGCGACACCACAGTTAAATGGAGTAGCAGAGCGAAGGAATCGAACTTTGTTGGACATAGTTCGCTTCATGCTCAGCTACACTGACTTTGTGGGGTCATGCGCTGCTTACAGCTGTACACATTTTAAATAGAATTCCGTCCAAGTTCGTTCCTATAACTCCTTATGAGATATGGAGGAATAGGAAACCAAGTCTTAATCACATCAAGATTTGGGGATGTCTGGCTTATGTCAAAAAGACCAAAGTGGACAAGTTAGAGGCTAGATCCTTGAAAGGACGTTTCATTGGATATCCTGAGGATTCAATGGGATACCTCTTTTACCTGCACGATGATCAAAGGATCATTGTAGCTTTGCAAGCCCACTTTCTTGAAGATGAATTCATTCAAGAAGGAGGAGCGGGTAGAAAGATTATTCTAGAAGAACAAAATGAGACTCCAGTGGATACATCTACACAGGAAGTGAGAACCGAACCTTCTGTAACACAACCACAACCACGAAGATCAAGTAGAGTACGTCAACCGCCTGAGAGGTACGGATATCTAGTACAGAGGGAGCTGGATCTCCATTCTGTATTAGAGGAGGATAATGGAGATGATCCCTCCACATTTGATCAAGCAATGGAGGATGTGGATGCTACTAGATGGCGTGAAGCTATGCAAACTGAGGTCGATTCGATGCATGCAAACCAAGTCTGGAAACTTGTGGACCAACTTGAAGGGGTAAAACCAATCGGGTGCAAATGGATCTACAAGAGAAAGATTGGTGTTGATGGCAAGGTTGACACCTACAAAGCCAGGCCAGTGGCGAAAAGGTATAGTCAAAAATAAGGAATTGACTACCAAAAAACCTTTTCGCCAGTGACTATGATCAAATCAATAAGGATTTTACTTGCAATAGCCGCACACCTGGACTATGAAATATGGCAAATGGATGCCAAAACTTCTTTCCTAAATGGATTCCTAAAAGAGGATGACTATATGGAACAGCCTAAAGGTTTTGTTTCCAAGGAGCATACTCATAAGGTGTGTAAGCTTGAGAGATCCATTTATGGACTCAAGCAAGCATCCCGTAGCTGGAATCTACGTTTTGATGAGGCTGTCAAAGGATTTGACTTCATCAAGAACGAAGACGAGACATGTGTTTACAAGAAGGTTAGTGGGAGCAAGATAACATTCCTTGTGTTATATGTAGATGACATATTACTCATAGGGAATGATATAGGAATGCTCACCACTGTAAAAAAGTGGCTTTCGAGTACTTTCTCCATGAAAGACTTGGGAGAGGCAACTTATATTCTAGGGATTCGAATCTACAGATATCGAACACATAGAATGATAGGGCTCTCTCAAGACCTTTACTTAGAAAAGGTCCTAAAGAGATATAAGATGGAGGATTCTAAGAAAGGTTTCCTGCCGATGAGGCATGGGATACATCTCTCAAAAACTATGTGTCCCCAAAGTGAGGAAGATAGAAAGGAAATGAGCACTGTACCCTATGCATCAGCAGTAGGTAGCCTGATGTACTCAATGTTGTGTACTAGACCTAACATTGCTTATTCGGTAAGCATTGTTAGTCGATTTCAAGCAAACCCAGGCAAGGAACATTGAATAGCTGTTAAGAATATCCTAAAGTATCTAAGAGAACCAAGGATATGATTCTCATTTATGGGAGTGGTGGCCTGAGAGTGGACGGGTACACTGATTCGGATTTTCAATCTAATGTCGATGACCGGAAATCCACCTCAGGATTCGTATTCACCCTCAATGGTGGGGCGGTAACTTGGAAAAGTTCCAAGCAAAGCACAACCGTGGACTCCACTACAGAGGATGAATATATAGCTGCCTCTGAGGCAGCTAAAGAGGCTGTTTGGATAAGGAAGTTCATAGAAGAACTTCAAGTGGTTCCTAGCATAAAGCTCTCGTTGCCACTTTACTGTGACAACACCGGAGCAATAGCGCAAGCAAAGGAACCTAGGTCTCACAACAAGTCCAAACACATCGAGAGGAGATATCACATCATAAGAGAGATCGTTGCACGAGGAAAAATATCTGTTCAGGAAATAGCCTCCGCTGACAATGTCACTGATCCATTAACCAAGCCATTGGCATAGGCGGTGCTAGAAAAACAATTCGAAGGGATGGATATTAAATACCATAGCAAATGGCATTGAGTGCAAGTGGGAGATTGTTAGAGTGTATGGCCTCAAATGCTATAAAGAAGATAGATTTATAGGGCATAGACTTGTAACAAAACAATATCATTTTATAAAAGGCATTATCTTATTGTTTTCTTATAGGCGTTTGTAAGTTGTTAATAAACAACGTAAAGTCCTTGAGTATAAGGCAAACCTTCTACTTCCTATGGGATAGGGAGAATGTCACTAGAAGGGTTTGATCTTTATTCTCTAAATAGGGTTCGCAAGTCTAAGAAAGTATTTGACTGGACATCAATACAGAACAAGGACTTGCATGATATAAGTTTTGACAGAGAAAGTGCCAGTCGAACACTATGGGAATGATAGTGGGAACTTATGTCCTGGACATATAAGTTGGACTAATATGTTCGTGCACGGCTCGCATCAGTTTCATCACATGGGTATTCACTCACAGACAGTCAATGATGAAACTGATAAGTTGTGATAGGTACGCGTGAACCTTAGACCTGAGGAGTCGAGTTGAAGATGTACTTGTGACATCAAGTCTGTCATTAGAGTAATTAGATCCAAATCACCCTTTGGTGGGATCGACCTCGAAGTGCGACTTGATGGCCAAGTAGCATTGTTAACTGATTAGCAAAATGAGATTTATTCTCTCATAAGTGAATGAGCTAAGTATCCTATGTAGTCATGAATGAGAGAGGTTAAAAGTCTTTGGCCAAAGCATAAAATGACCTCGACTCATTATGAGCTAAGCATATGGTCAAGTCATGTGAGTTTGACTAAAACCATGACTCTCACTTGACTGGGATGCAAGAATAAAGGTTTATACACGTACGGTATTCACAGCGTATATGGTTTGGAATGATCCTATTCATTCGTTCTCAATTGGGATACAATGTGAGCCACGTGACTGGCTAGGTGTGTAACGCCCACCGACCACCTGGTGGCCCGCTACACCGCGACACTAGCTCGATCCACGAGACTGTCCTTTCTCGAGCTAGCGCTAAGCGTCAGAACTATACCAATTCTTCATCTACTAAAACTAAAAGAATTTCATTCCACTTAAACCAACAATACCTTATTCATCAGTCTTACACAATTAAACAATAACCCTATCAATTACAAATCTCCAAGCCAAAACATATATACCCAATCGTACATCCCAAAACATTACTCCCTTTGATAGAAACAAACCAATGCTTCCTTTATTTCTCATTTCTCCATTTGTATCCGACATTCTAAGCTTATCTGAAAAGGAAGAAAGAAGGAGGGCTGAGTCCGAATGACCCAGTGAGGTAGGCTAATGGCTTGCTTTACCTTATCAGGAGAGATAGAATCTGCAGCAAAAATCAATAACGACATGGACATATACGATGGCAAGCAAAAGAATAGAATAACATATCACAAGTTAAATTAATCGAGTATGTTACGTATGAATCAGAGGACATAACCCATGTACTTTTGTAATCATATCATGTGATCGTGATCCACCTTCCACTGTCCCATACCAGCAGGAGGCTTCACACCTTTATGTTCTATGAAGTGTTCCAGATGTCGGGATTCTAGTGGTGGCTCCTACGGGTTCAAGAGGTGGCCCCCGCCGTCGCGTGGCACTTTGTCCCGTATAGCACTTAGCTCCCTTCACTCTGCTTTTTCGAATCAAAGCTGTATATCAAGAAAATGACACATCACGGATGGATGCCAGACTTCAGGATTCTAGAGGTGGCTCCTACGGGTTCAAGCGGTGGCCCCCGCCGTCACGTGGCACTTTGTCCCGTATAGCACTTAGCTCCCTTAGCCGACGGAATAGAGCCAAGAAGAATAATCGTTTCAACGAGTTTCCTACTAGAATATGTACACTGATTTGTATTCGAGCGAGAGCGAGCGAAAACAAGAACGATAGACTACAAATTGGGACACGGTTGGACACTTACCTTAGATGAGAATAAGAGTCTGATCAATGAAACTTTATGAGGTCACACTTGGTTATGATTTAAAAGGGAACGAAAAATGGTAAGCAAGATCAAGTTGAAAGAATAAGAGAAACCCTCACAATAATAAACCGGCGTCGTTGCCTCGGCCTCGGAATCACGAAAGTATCCTGTGATTCAAAATACCATCATTTTCACAAAACAATACACTTTTAAGCTAATCACATACAACAGGTTATATCATACTATCCAAACATATAGGCAACTAGGTTCAAACTAGCCCCCTTACATGCGCAATATTTTTCAACAATTTTTTAACACATTCTTGGATTGGAATTTCTTTCTCAAATTTTTCAGGATATCAGATAGGATGATGAAAAATTCTACATAATTTTTCCAGATTTAAGTTCCTTGTCAAATTGGGGATTCGATCAACGAAACGGGAGTGTCCCGGCAGATTTGTTTCAGATTAGACACCTTATATTCCAATATTTTTGTAAACTCTCCTGTTTACTGAAAAATTCCGAAATTTATATGAAGTCTCTATAACACATGTATCAAGATACCGTAAAAGTTTTAGAGTAAACCCAAATTTCCAGGTACACGAAATATCTTCAAAACAGTAACAATTTTCACTTCCGCCGAACAGACTGGCGATTTTGTTCAACGATTTTTAGAAAATTCCACAAAACTCTAACCTTTACCAAATTTTTCATAGATGTTTAAAACACAATCAAGTTATTCCAGAAAATTTATCATAATCAAACTCACAAGTTTAGGCACCTCATTACAGCTTTAAACGTAACTTCCAGAAACTGAAATTTTCTGAAAACTGGATGTCAAGCAATTTAACTTAACTAAATACATATACATGATAGAATACTTTCAAATTCAGACCTTGAAGGTGTTATCCATCTTGAATACAAGCATCTACTCAACTTTAAACATATAATCAAAATATATAAGTTAGTCATTTTATACCTCAAAGAGTGATAAAATAAGATGAAGCTTCCTAGTCTTGCTTTATGTTCTCTCTTCCAATTGAATTTCTTTCTTCCTACAAGTGTTTGTATCTTAAGAGGAGTAAGAAGGCTTAATTGGGGAGGGTGTTTCAGCTGTGAGTGTGTGAAATTTCGAAGAAGAAAAAGGGGATGACTAACAATATAATAAAGAAAGGAAGGATCATTTGGCTGCCACGTTTTTTGAGAGGGTCAAGGTGTTTTCCTCTAATGATGACACCTAATCCAATGTTTAGCATCTACAAAGAACATATATATACATGTATGTATATATATATATATATATACTCACGTTTCAGCCCCCTATAAGAATATATAATGTTGCCACTAATACTTACATTATCTACACAACTTTTAGAATAATTACCCTACCCACAACTAATATACTATAATAGGTAAATATTGATTGTCTATTTTTCTTGGAATATGATATTAGCTATATCATAACTAGACGAATATTTTTGGTCGAACGCGAATCACTAAAATCAAATAATTTATGAAATCTAATTAGCGGTGATTATAATGTTTACCTTCGCTTCTACGAAATTAGGAACCGAGAATATTGGATGTTACAAGGTGTTATTCACATCCTTTTGGTTTCCTCCCAATTGCTTTTTGAGACGAACCTAAAGAGTCGCGCTTAAAGGAAATGCAAAAAGAAAATCGTAGGAAAAGACTTCAGAGAATTTTCGGTATTGGATATCAAGATTAATTAATTAATCATTAGATGATTTTATTAATTAATTAAGTTAATGAATTAATTAATTCCTCATGGGCATTTAATTATAATATTAACATGAATTTAATTGATTATTTAATTAATTAATTTATTGGATATATAATATTAATTATTTAATTAATTAATAAACAAAAGCCCGAAGGCTTAAAAGCCTACAAGTGGGCGTCCACTTATGAAGCCCAGGTTATTGTTTTCTATTGTAGTATATATATATATACTACTTAGTGACAAAATAACTAGGTTAAGAGAATCAACTCAAAAACTTTCTCTCCAAATCAAATTCTCCTCCCTTTCTCTCTCACTCTAGTCGTCCATCAAGGTGAAGAAGAAGGTGATTTTCGTTTTTGGCTCCGGCGTGGCAATTTAGAGAAAAGGATTGCAAAGCTGCTTCAGATTTCAACATACGCGAGAACGGTAATTAATTTCGTAAAACCCAATTTAAATAGGAGAAATAGAGATGAGCCACTGGGAATAAACTTATAATTCTTCCGCTGCGTTTTTATTTTTATGCAATTTTTCCCAACATCATCTTTATTTGACTTCAGACGCTGATCTTCAACTTCATCTCTAATAGACTCACCTAGAATTCTATTAGCGATTCGGTATCTAATACTTAGTCTAAAATCTACAAAGATAAAAAATTACAAGCCTAACAAAATTATATACTTTCAAATGCTTATACAATTGATCTATGAAACATAAACTTACATTATATTTTGGGGTCTAACATAAAATCTTATCTTGTCATCATCAAAACATCTAACATGAAATTCCTAACAATTTCCCCTTTTTTGATGATGTCAAGACTTTAATTCCTATAACGCTTTTAAAGATTAAGAGTTCAAAGAAAAGCTCAAATAAATATAAGTTAGCGTTTGGAAAGTTAGTAAAGTTAGCTAATGTCAGCGATAAATCATTCATTTATATAGAAAGATAAGCATACATGATTTATACTGAATATAAGATAATTGAAAGCGATAACAGAAATATAAAGTATTCATTTTTTTTGTCGCTTTGTGCTTTCTACTCCTTGGTAGATTTCATTTGCTAAGTCCATAAGGAGTCGATCAACGTCTATCATGGTGGTATGTTGGAGTTCATCATAGTCATGGCTTCGTTGTCTAGCGCTTTCATTCAGTTCCTTCAGCCTGTCCACCCATTCCCTCAGAGGAATACCAAGTTCACGAATTAAGTCGTAATAGATGTCTTGTCTTCTATCGTTGGATGGTTTCCAGTTGACAGGTCGTCTAAGCGGTCCGGCATAAGGATGAAAACCCATACCCTCCAAAATTTGACGTCCAAGTTCGGAAGCAAGTACCTTCCTAGATAATATCTTGGTTTTCTCTTTTTAGTTAGCATCTTCTTTATGCTCACTATTTCATCAAACATTGATTGCTAGTCTTTATTATCTGTTTTAGATATTGCCTTGGACTTTTCTTTATCTTCCCCTTTCTTGAAATCAGCAAAGTATGTCTTCAAGTCAGCGATATCTCGGCGCCTAAGCCTGACTTCTTCAATCAAAAGGGCAACTTGTTGAGCGATACTTTGAGAGGCTTGATCAGAAGTAGTGTGTTGCTCAGTGTCAACTGAAGCATTCTGCGCAAGCGTCCGGTTGAATTCTTCGGAAAGCTAAGTGATCAGCGGTGATATGGTATCCATGACTGCGATTGTGCTCTTTGTAGCAGCTTTTGAAATATCACGGCTTTGAGTGTCAGAAATAATTCAGATTTGCCTATCAGCTGTATTCAAAATCTTTGAGCAAGAACCCTCAATGTTGTTAAGTGAGTTCCGCACTACTTGTCTGAAATCTCGAGCATCTGGATCACTGTCCAAGTCTGAGTCCGAGGAGGAGCGCTTAGGAGATGGAATGAGTCTGTAAGAGCTAGAAACTGCAACCTTGCCTTTGCTTTTATCTCTGATAAATGGCTCTTCAGGCTCTTCAGCAATTTCAGCATGAACTTCTTCTATCACTGAGACAAGAGATTGAGTAGTTGCCTCAATCTGAACTCTTTGTTCAACAAGAGGAACCTCGACTGCTGGATCACTGGGGGCAACTTCTGTTTGTATTTCAGCATCTGTGGGTTGAGCGAATTCCACAGGAGGAGTTTGATCCTCTTCTATTTCAACAATCTTGACGGAAGGAGAAGGGTTTTCAACATCAATGACCCAGAGTGGGCCAATCACTTCCATCACATGCCTTGGACTTATCAGGTTGGTCTATGGAATAAAGAATATAGCGTCTTCGCGCTCTTCATTGCTTAGTGCAAGTTGCACTCCTTCCGGCAGATCAAGTCCTGAAGTATAATAGTTGTAGAAGTCCAAAATAAATGGCATTAGCGCTTGAGCTACTTCTTGGTCCACTGGCCTGATCAGCAATATCATCTTGGACACTTGAATGTTCTGTTGACAAAAGAGCACAGCGTGAAGATTGTATCCTCGGAAGTCGCTTAGCCCTGAATAGTGGTTGAAAGTGATATCCAGCGCTTGTGCATTTTCTATCACTGCTCTTCTATCTTGGTAGAATTCAGCAAACTCAGCGTGCTCATCTAAGACATTGACATGAATTTCACTTTGTCCTGGAAGAAGCAGTTGTTTATTGGTGGAGGCTTCTTCGTTCAGATCTGGAAAGATGCGCTGAACAAACGCTTGAGGAGGATGAAACACTTATCGTCCGCCTTGACTGAATAAGGCTAGCTGTTGGCAGATGTAGCTCTCGATAGGTTGTCTATAAACTGGCAGATCGCTAACATTTCCAGAAATATGCTAACGGTGTTGAAGTAAAAAGGTAGCAAACCCTCGGCGTCTGTATTCGATTCCAAATTCAAATAAGAATGGATATCTCACAAGTTCTTCAAGAGTATAGAAGTGTAAAACGAACTCTTCAACCCATCTGGCTGTATCCATCATCCATCGCTTGCCAAGCTTGTTAGCTTTCTTCAGATCTTTTCTGGCGGCAAGGAATTTCTCAAAACGTTTAGTTTATTCATCGTAAACCTCAGCCCATAATGTTTCAAGGTATTCACAAGCTTCATCTTCTATCCACGAGTTAATTAGATTTGGACGCTCAGCAACAATCGGTCCTTTTCCTTTCCAAAGCTTGAGTGGATTAGCAGAGAGAGCATTATGAAGAGATTTGACGAGATCCTCTTCATTGGGATTTTTAAGCCAATCGCCCATGTGGGGATTTTTGATAACAACTTTGTTTGACCGAAGAGGATAAAAGGACTCATCAGAGCGATCGATGAAATTAAAACGTGCTTGGTTAAAATCTGTTCTGTTTATTGCAGGTCTTCGAATATATTCCAATCGAGATTGAAGACGCTCCATTATGTAGAGATCAAGCTCTACAAGTCTTTCAACGAAGTGAAACTTTTTTGTGTTAGAGAGACGAGGATTAAGAAGAGTATCTTGAAAAGTTATCTCCGATTCAACAAGGGTCTGGGTGTCCCGTTCTCTAGCGGCATAATAAAATTCAACTTTGGTCGAATATCTGTGAGGAAAGAAATCGATGACATGAGGAGGAGATCCAGTTGGAGTAGGAACAAAGGCAATTTCTTCTGTTGGAATAGGGGTAACTTCTATCGACCGCTCAGCGTGTAGAGTCGGTTCACTGACTGGAGATGTTTTAGCGTCAGGAAGGACTTGAGCTACTTCTTTAGCTATATCCACAACAGTTGCCAGATCAACATATACTTCAATGGAAACCTCTCATGATGGAGGTACATCAACATCTGGTGCATCTTGAGCTGATACAAGCAAGCGTTTGAGAAAAGCAAGCAAAATTTCTACTAATTAGAAATTACAAATAGAAGACTAAAACGCTTACCCTAAGGATTATCATCGATTGACGCAGTCGCTTGATCTGTTTCTACATTTGATACAGTTTCCTCAGGCTCCGGAACAACTTCTTCTGGATCTAAATCGAGAAAGGAAGTAATTAGATCAACACGGATGGGAATATGCAAATCCTCAAGAGTGTTGAGAAAGTTTGAATATTTGCTTCACACTCGGCTAAAAATATTTTATCCTAGCGTTAAAGACTTAGAAACTAACGAAGAAATGATAAACTACTTTGCTTAGCATAAGTACTTACCTCGAACATGGGAAAGCCTCTCAGATTGAGCATCGACTTTAGGATCTGAGCTGATTTCAGCAACAGCTTCAGACGGAGGTGGAACACTCGCGGGTTCTTCAAGCGCTAGCTCTACTGGAGCACTTATTGATGCAGCTGGAGTGGATGAAGGAGTACGCCTTCAGGCTAGCGATACTTCTTCTACCTCTTCTTCCTCTTCTGGAGAGATAACGAAGACAAGTGGGGGAGAGGGTGAAGGAGACTTCTGTTTCTTCTTTGGTTCTAGCTTCTGCTTCTGCATCTTAGCGGGCTTAGCTGGCTTAGTGACTTTAATAGCGATCTTTCATTTTGCTCGCTTAACCACTACTGCTTCTTCCGATGAAGATGATGATGAAGATGAAGACGCTTTCTCTTCATCATCTCTGTGAACAACTCCTTCGGTAAGAAGTACCTCACGCTCTTCTTTGGGAACCGCTGCACCACCACGTCTTCTTGGCTTGAGCAGCTCGCTGATCATCTTATTTTTATAGAATTTTAGCATTGGGAACTTCTTTCCAGCGGTGTTGGTGTAACCACTAGCGCTAAGAATACGACTTAAAACAATCCCATAAGGCTTGGGATTTACTGAGTTGGCCATCGCTGCCTTGAAGTGATTCACGACATAAAGCGACTAATTTATCTTCAGTTTGGTCAGAATGGCCACCATCATCTTGTACTGGATATTTGAAACTTTATCGAAGCTTCCTTTTCTACATTCGATCATGTTTGCGCATATGTCCGCAGGAATGACATATTCGCCCTTCATGTCATTTTTTTTGAAGTTGGGTTCGTAGGCAGCCTCAACTTCATCCTTTTTGATCAACGCCCCGACCTTGGTAGCATCACCAAGAGTAACATTTTCAACTTCGCCACCATCGTTTGGCAGAACAAGTAAAGATGAAATAAGAGCAGGAGTGAGGACAAAGGTCTCACGAGCAAAGGGAAAGACACAGGAAATGGAGTTTCCATCGTCAGAGATTTTTGCATTTTTGAAAAAGAAAAGGGTTTCTTCTTCATAGATGTTGAAAATGGTAGTTATCATATCACGTAAAGCAGACTCCTGGATGAGTGGAAGAACAGTCCTAAGAGGGAAGTTCTGGTTATCAAATAGATAGTCCCAGTTAACAAGAAAACCGGCGTGAACAGTGACTGGTTTCTCTGATTTGGAGGATTTTTCGACAGTAGATTTGGAAGTTTTGGGTGCCATTGATGAACTGGAAAAACTTTGGTAGAGGAGAGAAAATATACTCATTTTGCCTTAGAGAGAGAACTTTTATAGTAGAAGAATTTGGAAGTGATAATGTTTTACTGTAAAAACTATGAAGGGTTTAAATAGGAGGCAAAAATAACTCCTCAACTAGTAGACTAATGACACGTACTAAGTTATTAATTTTGAAAATTGAAATATTTAAAATCTAAGTCATTTACTCATAAATACGGATGTCAAAAAGTGCGGTAAATAGGGTAACAATAAAAAATATGACTTTTTGAAGTCCGCAGTTACTTTTTCAAAACGTTTAAATAATTTTGAAATTTTCAACGTGAAATACACGCGCCTATAGTACACTGACACGTACTCAGACATGTGTAGTTACTGAACCGCCTAGTTTTTAGATAGGAATCATTAACCGTCAGTTTGTTTTGATAAGCACGTATGGGCAGTTGTCAAATCTAATCTTTTGGACATTTCCACACGATATCTTTTAACTATGAAAACTATGCACGTATTTCAGAAAAAGGTTACTTAGCGTTGAAGTGGGAATCTTTTTAACGCTGAAGTCTTTTTAAGAACAAAATTTAATTTCGTAAATTTAAAGATAAAATCATTCACTTGGATTCATAAAAGACACTTTCATTTATTAGAGATTGATTTTGTTATGCATAATAGATAAGCTCAAGTGATCAATGCATAAATTTTCAAAGTCATTTTTTATCATAGTGACTTATGAATTGAGACAAGTACAATTTTAAGGTTCCCCCTAAGATTGATGACACATTTTAATTTGAAAAATGATTTAGACATAGACATAAAGTGGATTCCCTCTAAATTGTATGCCTATATAATATGATGCTTTATGATTTAAGCATTTAAATCAATCATACCTGATTCACTTCTCAAAGTGAGAAAGCGTTGTCATTGAGCGCTTTGGTGAAGATATCTGCCAATTGTTTGTCAATGAAGTGCATGGAGATATTTTTCTTTTGAACATGGTCACGCAAGAAATGGTAGCGACTGTCAATGTGTTTAGTTCTGGAATGAAGGACAGGATTTTGGATCATAGCTAAAGCGCTTTGGTTATCACAATGGATTGGGGTAGGACCTAGGATTGTTCCATAATCTCTAAGTTGTTACCTCATCCAAAGGATTTGTGCACAACAGCTCCCTGTGGCTACGTACTCTGCTTCAGCTGTAGAAGTCGCTATGGATTGTTGTTTCTTACTATGCAACGAAATTAGTCCATCACCTAGAAATTGACATGTACCACTAGTGCTTTCTCTATCTATTTTGCATCCTGCAAAATCTGCGTCTGAATAACCAATTAGTTCAAAAGGGGAGTCTCTTGGATACCATAAGCCCACATTCTATGTGCCTTTTATGCATTTAAGGATTCTCTTGGTAGCATTTAAGTGTGATTCTCTAGGATCAGCTTGAAAGCGTGCACACATGCATACCGAAAATATAATATCGGGTCTACTAGAGATAAGATAAAAAAGTGATCCAATTATACCTCTATAGTTAGTGATATCAATTTTCTTCCCACTTTCGTCTTTATCCAACTTAAGTGTTTGGCTAATTAAATTTTTGAAGATGATGCATTTTCCATACCAAATTTCTTAATCTTATCTTGTGTATATTTAGCTTGGTTTATAAATATGTCATTTGGTAGTTGTTTAACTTGTAATCCTCAGAAGAAAGTTAATTCACCCATCATGCTCATTTCAAATTGATCTTGCATCATTTTCAAAAATTTCTCACAAAATCGGTTGTTAGTAGAACCAAATATAATATCATCAACATAAATTTCGACTAAGAGATATCTTCATTATGAGTAATTTTAAATAACGTTGTATCAACGCTGCCTTTTGAAAAGCCTTTACCTATAAGGAAGATAGAAAGAGTGTCATACCATGCTCTTGGTGCTTGTTTAAGGTCATAGAGTGCCTTATCCAGTTTGTAGACCAAACTTTTGCCATGGTTGTTGATGAATCCTGGAGATTGCTCCACATTGACTTCTTCTTCGAGTATACCATTCAGGAATGCACTCTTCACATCCATTTGGTATACTGTGAATTTATTGAATGCGGCAAACGCTAGGCACATCCTACTCGCTTCAAGATGGGCTACTAGGGCATACGTCTCATCAAAATCAATACCCTCTTCTTGAAAATAACCCTGAGCGACTAATTTGGGCTTGTTTCTTTTAACAATGCCATCTTCATCCATTTTGTTCTGAAAAACCCATCTAGTTCTAATAACTCCTTGGTGAGTTGATCTTGGTACTAGCGTCCAAACCTTGCTTTTCTCAAATTGGTTAAGCTCCTCTTGCATTGCTTCTACCCAACTTGAATCACTGAGCGGTTCATCCACTTTCTTTAGTTACATTTGAGATTAGAAGCTTGCGAACATGGCCTCATTGATTATTGCGGACTTAGTTCTAACAGGTGCTCCAATATCTCCAATTACTAACTCTGGTGGATGATCTCTAAGCCATTTACGGTCTGGTTGGAACGGGTTGAGAGACTATTGATTATCAATCGCTTGACTCTCATTAGTCTCTGGCGCAATCCCTGCATCATTCACAGTTCCAATTTGCTCTTGATGATCATTCTCTTCATGATCATCAGTGATTCTGACAATATCATCATTAGTAACCTCACGAGTAATCTTAGGAGTAGGCAAAGATCTCATTATCCTCCTCATCATCACTATCAACATCAAGATTGATTTGTGATGCTTGTTGGGCAAGATCTTCAATTCCTACATCATTAGGGTTAACCTTACTTGGTTCTAGGTTAGCATCATCAAACACGACATGAATGGATTCTTCAACCTTCGATTTGATCATATTTGCAAAAACTCTTTCTGTTCTTAGCATAGCCTCAAAAGATTCCCTCATCCGCTTTAGGATCAATGCCTTTAGGCTGTGGGATCCATTGTTATGAATGAAGCATTTTGAACCAAATACATAAAAATATGAAACGTTAGGCTTACGTCCCTTCCACAACTCATATGGAGTCTTCTCATGTTGCTTGTTGATCATACACCGGTTCTAAATGTAGCAAGCGGTATTGATAGCTTCGGCCCAAAACCTTTATGACAGCATAGACTCTGAAAGCATCGTCCTAGCGGCTTCTTTAAGTGTTCTGTTCCGTCGCTCGGTTACTCCATTCTGTTAAGGTGTTCTAGGGGCAGAATACTCATGAAGTATTCCAAAGTGTATACAAAACTTCTCAACAAATTGGTTAGTAAATTCAGTTAAATCTTTATAAGTTTGCAATTGACGAATTAGCGATGTGAGCTTGACACTAGTTTCATCTTTGGTCGCTAGGAATTCTACCAATGTATAGAGAGAGAAATCATCAACTATTACTAGCGATTACTTTTTATCACCAACACTCATGATTTGAATAGGACCAAACAATCTAGATGCAACAATTCAAAAACTCTAGAAGTAGATAGGCATGGTTTCTTCTTAAAAGATGATTTAACATGTTTACCCATTTGACATGCATCACATAAGCGATTCTTTTGAAAGGAACCCTTCGGTAATCCCTCAACAAGATTTAGCGATATTAACTTAGAGATTGCCTTAAAGTTAAGGTGATTCATTTTTCTATGCCATAAACAACCCAATTCATTTTGACTTTTAGCAACAAAGCATGTGGGGTTGTTATCAATTGTAGAATCCCAATCCACTAAATATACATTGTTTGTTCTTTTTCCCCTTAATTTAGTAGACTTAGTCTTAGCGTCGTTAACATAGCAGTAGTCACTTGAAAATTTTACTTCAAAGCCTTTATCACAAAATTGACTAATACTCAATAGATTATGCTTAAGACCCTCAACATAATATACATCACTAATCATGATGTTCTCTGATAAGTCCATATTTTACAGTATTTTATGCCCCATTGTGATATGATTTGATCGTTACTCTGATCACTTTTTATCCCTCATAATGCTTTGATTGGTATATATTTTGTTTTGTAGGATAAAAGTTGATTTACGCATGAAAGACGAGAAAAGAGATCCAAATTGAGCATGAAATTGAAGAAAGAAACAAAAGAAGATAGTTGACGAAAGATTTTACACAATATTCATATTTAAACGCGGTTTTCATCCTCTTACGGGCCGAATAAGATTAAGGTTTCTTCTTCAATATTGTAGATTTGGTTCTTAGCTTCGCGTGGCAACTTGAATCACCTCAATCCGACATGTGTACAGAGAGTTATGATCAAAATACGAAAGCTGTGAATTCTGCGTCAGAGGACCGTGGTCTGATAAGAGTTTGTGCCGCGGTCCAATTCTCCCGAAGCCCTAAAATTAAGTCCGCCGTTTTCTCCCTTTATAACACACTTTTCTCTTGGAAAACAGGAAAAAATGCTCAAAAACACCAAGGGGAAGCCATGGGAAGTCCTAAGGAAGCTTGAAGAGCCATCTTCATCCTCATCATCATCATTTTCATCATCAAAGCTTGGATTCACACTTTATAATAGGGAGTAATTCAACTCTTTCTCTTGATTAGTATTTCAATTATGTCTTGTAGAGTTGTTGAATCATTTGTTATTATAAGTATGAGCTAAGCATCTTTGTGGTTGGGTTATGTAAATACTTTGTGATGTTTTGTGTTTAATGAATGATTAATTTCCGGATTTATTACATTCTTGTTACATGTTTGATTTTATGCTTAATGCTTTCACATGAATGATCACCATGTGTTTGATATAATGCTTTGTCTTGAGACCGAGAGGAGATAGATAAAGGGAGATCGAAAAATCAAACATCATAACGTAACAATTGACTAGAGATAGAATCGATTGCGTTGTGTGGCTTTTTGTGATAAGATGACCCGATTGAATGTAGGATCTTCGTAAACAAGGAACTCTTTTGAACCTAAATGCATGTTAGTTAACTAGTATAGGCTTGTTATTTCAAGAGATTGAATAATAAATACGGTAGGGGGTTTCGCCATAACAAGGGCGTCCTAAAAATCCGGATAATTAAGAGTTCATGAACATAGAATAGAACATAGTAGGATCATAACCCAATCACCTCTTCCCATTTGATTTATTACCTTGATAATCATTTTAGTTATCTTTAGTTATTTTCATAGTATAAACACCTATCATCTTATAAATTGATTGAGCTTAGAAATAGGTAATATAGCAATTACGAGCATTGAATCCAATTGTCCCTGTGGAGACGATACACCCCGGGCTAAATAGTCAACTTTATTACTTTGCACGACCTAGTATACTTGCTAGGATTTCGCGTGTCATTCTCCCTATGCATAATACCTATACCTTTGGTTTTACCTTTGGAGTTATCACCAAATATAACTTGAGGACCATTGGTTGAATGATAGTTGACCAAGAGATCTTTGGAACCCGTCCTGTGTCTTGACGATCCACTATTAAAATACCGTACTAAGGTATCGGTGTTAGCTCTAGGTATCTGTATTTAAGGACATTTCTAATTAGTCTTAGGTACTCATGTTGTCTTAGGTCCTTCATTGTTAGTGACTTTGGTTTTAATTAAAATTTTAGAAACCCATATTTGCCTAGTCTTCATTGTAGGAATACTGGCCCTCTTGGGTTTCATATTGTGTTGTGTGTGCTTTTTGGGTGTATAGTAATATCCTTGATTATAATAATAATCATAATCATAGTCATAATCATAATTATCATAGTATCGATAATATAATCTTAACTGCCTTGGAAATTGACGTTGGCTTGGGTTGCACTTTTGGTGTTGGACGCTTAGCGCTTGATTCACAATGGTTAGATTTATCCTTGGCCTTTTGAGCTTTTGGATGAACCCATCTTTGTGGATCATTTACTTTCGCCTTACCCTTGCCTGAGTCAGCTTTGGCTTTCTCATTTGGCCTCGTACCATTGTCTCTAGGTTCATTTAGGTCCCTAAACCGGTCTTTTCACCAAAAAGTCTGGTTACCTCAGTCACATTATCTAGGTTTCTTGATGACTTGGATAATGATGAGACGAGCTGCTCTGATTTGGCAAGTCTAGCGATCAGATCAGCTTCTCTCTTGACTATTACATCAAGATCACTTTTCAATTGAGTAATCTCATTTTCAAGTGATTGGTTCTTCTCAATGCATTGTTGCTGAACTTGCAACTCTGCTTTGAGCATTACTTTATCAGTTTTGAGAGATGAGATAATAGCGAAGTGATTTTGATATATTTTGGCGGCATCTTGACAATCTTTATAATATTCATTAACTTTGTCAAGTAATTCATCATATGAAAGAGGATGAGATAATTCAGTGGTTACGTCTGGTAGTGAATCGTCAGACGCTTCATCATCTCTTGCCATAAGACAAATCAACGTTGAGTCGCTTGTTGGCTCATCATCACTACTTTCATCTGATGATTCTAAATCCTCTTCAAGTGTGGAGAATGTTTCAAATTCCGCTAGCAAACCTTGTTGATGAAGGTTGCTCCAAAATTGGTTTCTATCCGCATAGTCTTGCCTTGTGGGCTTAGACACATTTGGATAAGGGCAATTTACTTGGTAGTGCCCTAATGAGATTTGTCCAATGGGATTTCTCTTTTCATATCTTAGAAATTTTTTAATTTCTTGACCAATAAAGCCATCTCTTCTTCCTCATTTGATTCTATCACTTTCACCTCACTAATCTCTTTACCCTTGCTTTTGGTGGTAGTGATTAATGCTCCTGATTCAGTCGTTGAAGTCGATGTGTCACTGACTTCACCTAGTTCAAACTCAAATGCCTTTAATTATGAAAATACATGTTCCGGAGTAAGAGTCTCCAATGTCTGTGATTCTCTCATAGCAACAGTCTTAATCAAACACTTGCTTGGAAGACTTCTGAAAATCTTATTGACCATTTCCTTGTTGGTCAACTCTTTGTCTAATGACACCAACTCTGTAATGAACAAAGTAAACCTTGCGTTCAATTGTTCTAGCGTCTCCTTGGTTTACATCTTGAAATGCTCAAATCTTTGCATGGCTATGGAGAGCTTGTTCTCCTTCATTTGTGTTGAACCTTCACATACTATAGCGAACCTATCTCATATTTCTTTGGAAGTCTTACATTGCTTGATCTTGTTGAACAATGCATCATTGTCTCCTAACGCTGAGTAAAGTGCACTTCGTCCAACATTGCCTAGATTTGCTCTTTTCCGATCATTTGGCATCCATTCTAACTTGGGTTTCTCGACATAACTATCTGGAGTAGCCTCAGTTGCTCCAAGGGCTCGAGTTACAACGTTCATAATCGGAATGGGGCCATCTGTAATCACATCACACATTTCATTATCGAAAGAGCATAAATAAGCGAATGCTCTAAGTTTCCTAGAATCATAGTTTGACTTTACCAACTTAGGCATTTTGTTAAAAGCCATAATGAAATGTTTTAGAGAGTACTTTAAAGCGACTAAGTTTTAAAAAAAATGGATCTAAACAAGCAGTTACGCTCGGAAATGTTTATCTATCTACTTCAACCGCTCTGATACCACTTTGTGGTCCCAAATGGCATACGAAAGGGTCTAGCACGGGGGAGGGGGGGTTGAATAGACCCTGCAGTCTTTTTCGACTTCAAAAATTCCGTATCACTTTTAAAGATTAGAACGCTTAGGCAACTGAGCGCTTGGATCAGACGCTTCAGTAAAGATAACTTAGATCGCTTAATCAGGGTTAGCACAGCAAAAATAATTTTAAATCTTTAGCGTTCATTTTGGTTAAATAGTCGCTTGAAAGATTTAGCCTCTCTTTCTCAGAATAGATAAAATAATATAAAACAAGACAATAATGAAAGTAAATGACACAAGATATATAAGGTTCACTGGGTGATGTAATCCCAGCTACGTTCTTCTTCTCCTTTTTCACTTTGAGAGAATTTACTAAGTTGATTATCAAAGAATCACACAGAATCTTCTACAAGGTAGTAAATAGGTGAAATGATCTCGGGCTCCTTGATCACCGATTTCAACACCAATGAAGATCTTCTTCTACAAGCTTCTCTCACTCAAAAATACTGCCTGCAAGAGGTTTCAACAACTTTCTCACTCAGATGAAAGGTTGAGGGTTTTATCACAAGGGTTTGTTTGTTTTTGGAAAGATCAAACAATTTGGAAAATCTCAGTATGAGTTTAGGTTTCTTCTTTGGAAGATGTTTGAGATACTTGTGATTGTGTGGAATGTATGTAAAAAGCTTGAAGAATTTTGGCTATGGAGTTTCTAAGCTTTTTCTTTGATAGAGAATTTCAGCAAAATTTTCTTGTGCGTGTACGTATGTCTCTCTCTTTTAAGGTTTGCTAGAGTGAGGTATTTATAGGCAATTCTTGTGATTATGTCCATTGGACACATGTAGGAGTGTGCCTTTCACGCGGCGTGTGATTCTACCTTTTCTCTGACATTCCTGAAATCCTGCTGGTTCCGATTGGACGGGAGCAGCTTTGAACTTTGACATTCTGACAATCTAGTCAAAAAGGTGTCTTGTCCACAAGTCATAATACCTTATCACATTTAATGCTCTTATCAGGCATTTAATGCATTTGAATTTATTTCCCGTTGTAAATAAATGTCCATTGAATGATTGCATTTAAGTCCTTCATGACTTGAGGATTTATTTCAAGTGAATCTGATACTGATCGCTAGAGTGCTTTGAGTGCTTAATCCATGTATCTTGAAATAGTCCTTTAGCGTTTGACAGACGCTAAGGATAAACTTCATCTTCATTTGACTTCAGACGCTGATCTTCAACTTCATATCTAATAGACTCACCTAGAATTCTATTAGAGATTTGGTATCTAATATTTAGTCTAAAATCTATAAAGATAAAAAATTACAAGCCTAACAAAATTACATACTTTCAAACGCCTATACAATTGATCTATGAAACATAAACTTACATTATATTTTGGGGTCTAACATAAAATCCTATCCTGTCATCATCAAAACATCTAACATGAAATTCCTAACAGCCACTGTCCGCCCCATCAATTCTTGCACTTCCTTCTTGGACCTGGGAGGAGTTAGGTCTAAGATAGCTCTGGTTTTCTTGGGTTTTTCTTCAATCCTGCTCTCACTCATCATGAAGCCCAAAAACATTCCTCCCCGTACCTCAAAAGTACATTTGGCATGGTTGAGTTTCAACTTGTAGCGCCTAAGTGCTTTGAAACACTCTTCCAAATCATGTATATGGTCTACCCCCTTTTTGCTTTTGACTAACATGTCATCAATATAAGCTTCCATATTGCTACCCAGCTGTACTTCGAACATTTTATTAACCAACCTCTAATACGTAGCGCTGCGTTTTTTAACCCAAAAGGCATCACGTTGTAACAGAAGGTCCCTTGGTCAGTGATGAAGCTCGTTTTCTCTTGATCCTCGGGTGCCAAGAGAATTTGTTTATACCCTTGCCTTGCATCCGAAAAGGTCAAGAGTTTGCATCCAACGGTGGAATCTATCAAATCATCAATTCGGGGGAAAGGATAGATGTCTTTTAAGCATGCCTTATTTAGATTAGTAAAGTCTATGCACATCCTCCACTTTCCATTTGGTTTTTCCACCGACACGACATTGGCTAGCCACTCGAGGTAGTGCACGACCCTTATTATTTTGCAGCCAACAAGTTCTCTATTTCCTCCTTAGTGGCTATACTTATTTATCTCCCCACGGTCCGCTTGCGTTGTTACACAGAGCGAGCATCAGGATAGACGTTCAAATGATGGGTCATGACCCCGGGGTCAATCCCCTCCATATCTTCCATGCTCCACGAGAACACATCCATATTATCTCTGACAAAGCACACTAAGTCACTTTCATGCCTTATTTAAAATGTCACGTGATTTACCACGTGGGGAGGGAATCCGGCAGAATACACGACAAACTAGGCTGGGGTTTGTATTAGGTATAGACTGCACTCACTATTATGCAAGTTGCCTACGTACCCAATTTGATGGGATTAAGTTAGTTCGTAGTTCAATAGTAAAATTACTCTCAGAAGTTGCCAGTGGATTTTTTCTGAGAGAGTAGATAATAATCGCTCACCAGCTCCTTTGAGATATATATAGGAAGCTGGAAATGCGCTATGGGCCATGGGCTATACCTTAACACCGGCCCATCAGTCTTTTTATTAAACCCAATATTTGACTATTATGCTATTATAATAACCTAATTACTTTTACAGCTTTATTAACATAACGACCCATATTCCTAATGGGCCGTCAGCCCTTTGAGCTTCACTAGTTTATTAACCGCGAACTTGATTCACAGGAAGTGCAGGAGGTGCCTCGGCTCGAGCCGAGGATGAATTAATTATCATAATGCCCCTAGACATTTTGGGTGCACATCAATGGTTAAATATTTTTAGTGATACCATGTGCAACTCTTTCTTCTCATTCCTCCTAACAGTTACTCTGTACATTTAGATAAAAGTTGAAAGACAATCGACTGAAGTCAGACATGTTAGGGAGTTAGCAAAAATTTGAATAATCTAATACATTTTTTAGTTAGGCCATTTACTAGACTACACTGCAAGTCTACAAATGTATAAGAAATTTCAATATAAAATATGGATATGTGTCCAATTCACGCCAATAGTGTTTATATATTAATGGGATAATTGCATAAGGGTCCCGTGTGATATGCGAAACCTGCGCCAAACTCCCCTGTGTTAATTTTTTTGCGAATCACCCCCTTGTGTTATTTTTTATTCTGCATATTCCCCCTTTTTGATTTTTTTTAGTATTTTTTTCCATCATAAATGTTCTATATCCAACCCAAATTAAATTATTTAACTATTATAAACATGTTTGGGGGCAAAAATGCATTTGGATTGACATTTATGATTAAAAAAACACCAAAAAAAACCAAAAAAGGGGGAATATGAGGAATAAAAAATAACACAAGGGGGCGATTCGTAAAAAAAATTAACACAGGGGAGTTTGGCGCAGGTTTCACATATCAGAGGGGGGGTTTTATTCAATTTTCCCTATATTAATTTATGGAAAAATGAGATAATACGTGAATGATAGATAAATCGACAAAGCATTTGATAGAAGAAACAACAGTTGTTGTAAATTTTAAAGTGAAGCTATAATAAAGACGAGAGTTTAACGTGGTTCGATCAATGAGACCTTCGTCCATGGGGAAGTAAAGTTTTTTTTTCATTCATCCTTCAAGACAAGTATTTATAAAAATTGATGGTCTCGGCTAAATAAGGTAGCTTGATACGAGCTAGTATTCTTCTATAATTACATATGGAAGCTAATATAAAGCTAGTCTCCTTCCTTTTCTACACATGGTAGTTGCAGCTATTCAGGAAGAATTGGAGCCCCTGGATCGAGGCTGATCAGCTTGATATCCTCAACTTGCTATGGTAGGTACCCAATTAGGTGAATCTTGTCTCCAACCTTGCTCCATATAGACTTAGCCTTCTTTGCTACTGATCCTCGAGCCTAGTTGGGTCGTACTTGTGCAGGCTTGATCAAGTTGGCACTGATCCAGGTCTTTCTATTGTGGAAACATGCATATAGCCAGACTAAGCATAGTGAAAAATTAAAATTTTAGTTTTAAGGATTTAAACATATAAGTATTTTAATCCTACAGGCTTATCACATATTATAGGCTTGTGCATCTCTATACTAGTTATCTAAAACCCAAAAAGAAGATCTTACCTTATTCGATTTTTCATAAAAATCAAAGAGTTTCTTCTTTCTTAACGTAAGATCCCTAGCTTTTTCCTCGTTCCTTGAATCAACCGGCTCGTTCTTTCTCTAGTTGAAGATTCAAATTCCTCCACCAAATATCACCATTGTATAGATTCTTGGCTCACTTCAAAGACCCAAGTATTTCTTATCTTAAATTGATCCACACCCCGGATATCCATTTTTTTATGATCTTTAGCTAGGTGGATCTATAAATGCTTATTCTAATTTAAAATATAGTGTATGGGATTAACATTGAAGTAAATAATACTTCTCTAAGTATTTTAGATGAATTCTTGAATTCAAGATCTTGATTAATAATCATACTATATGAGAGAGAGAGAGAGAGAGAGAGAGAGAGAGAGAGAGAGAGAGAGAGAGAGAGAGAGGAAGGGGGAACGATTTTTCTATGCAAGAGGAACAAAAACTTTGGCTTGTAATTGCTTGAAATTTTTGTCCAAGACTATTCCTATTTATAGACTAGTTTTTGAAATACTTTCCCATGTAGAACTCTTCTACATTAATTCTTTTCCTTATAGAAGTAGAAGACTTACTAATTCCTAAGTAGAACTCTTCTACTTTAATTAGTTTCCTTTTTGAATTTACTCTATAAGGTAGATTCCTATTTATTAGGAACCTTATCCTTGTCTAATAGGAATCCTGTTCCTATCTTTAAAAGGAATCCTTTCTCTCCAAGAAATCTTATTTTCTTCTAAACGAAAATTAATTAAACTCCTTTATTTATTTTTGTTAGGTCTTGAAATTGACTTTTTTTTACTATTTTTTTGCCTCATATTTGCCAGGAATTTTTGCTTTGAGTTAATTTTTTTAGTCGTTTTTATCCTTGTTTGTGTATTCTTGCTTCTAAGTCGTTTTAATGCTTTTGTAAGCAATGAACAATGGTTTTGACAAGTTAAAATGTGATTTTTGAATAGATCAAAGAAGGCTAACTAAGAGACCTAAACAAGAACAAGAGAGAGTCCAAACAAATTTTAGTTGAAAAAAACGTGGTGAAAAAATCCGGACAACAGCTTTGGCTCAGTGGTGCCAAAACTATGGACAGATTCTGCACCATTGTGCAAGCGTGAATTTAGACTTTTTTTTATGGGCTCGATTTTTAGGATTTTAATTTGGTGTTTTGGTAATTAGAGATCCTTTATAAGGTATATAAGAGAGAATAATCGCAGACATTCATAGAAAGAAAAGATAGAATACGCTACTGAGAGAAAAAGAGTATTGGAAGAGAATAAAGGAATTTCAGTGAACATAGGAGAGAGAAATCTTGATTTCTCACCAATCAAAAGCGTTTCTTCTTAGATTTTCTTGCTTCTTCTTCTTCTCTAATTGTATTCTTGAATTTCTCCATTGTTGAACATGAAGATTCTTTATTTTATGCAATTTAATTCTATTTCTTCTTTAAATATGCTTGACTAATTTATTTTTTAAGGTTTAAGATGTAATCTTGTGTATGTACATAGATAAACACTATGACAGTCTTGTTTTATATATATTAAATGTCTATTATTTATGGTATGCCTCTTTATTGTCATTTAGTTATATTAGTTTAAATAAAGATCACAGGGATTGCATTATGGTTAGGGTAGTGGTCGGGATACCTATGGAATGCTCTCAAAGACTGTAATCCTAAAACGTGCTCCAGGTCATAGAGGTTGTGAGATGTAGGATATAACGGGCCTTGTGAAGACTTGTTCGTGTATGTTACTCTTGTTAGAGATTGATGTGTTCCATTGTCAATGGTCGGTGAGTCAGTACATGCACGAAGATTCATACTTAAAGATGTATGGAATTGAACGACCCTGCAAGGATTCCTCATTAGTTTTGTTGAACATGGAGTGCTTGGATTTCGTAGCGTGAGATTAGTCCTTAGACCTAAGATGTCATTGGGAAGGATTCTATCCACTATGCTTTGATGTGAACATGCACTCCAGGAGAGTCATACGGCGTGTATGTTAGGTATAGTCTAATAGTACAGCAGAATAGATGGCAGTCGTCAAGGGATTCATCCAGGATCAAGTACCCGTCATTTCCTATGTTGTGGTGAGAATCTAAATGATCGTTCAAAGACTTTGATCAAAGCAGTTGTCTTATAAGAGGGATTGGTGGTCCTGTCTTGGAGCACTGGATCATTAGATGTCACAACACAATCATAGTTTTCTAAGGTTATTAGGGTTCCACCGTCACCATACCCTAGGCTATAGACGGGAAACTGATGAAGGGATTTTACTCATATAAAAATCGTAACCTGGGAAGGTTTGCTTTTCATCGTTGACATCTAGGAACTCGTGTGCTAGACATCGATCCATGACCAATAGGTGCTTTGGGTTAATTGGTGAAGTTAATCCAAGGCCTAGTTAATTATTAAGAGTAATTAATCTAGCCTATGGGAGGACTTATTGCTAGTTTGTTAATGAGTCTAAGGGGTCACACACTTAACTTAGTGTAGTACCTATTGGCTAGTTAATTATTTGTGAATTAATGGAGAGATTAATTAAATGGTTTTAATTAATAGGGAAAAGGAATATATTAATGGTATTAATTATTAGTCTTATAATTTAATATTGGCATATTAAGTTGGGAAAGACTAATTAATTAATTTGTGAAAGAAAATATATATATATATATATATATATATGTACACATGCGCATGTATATGTATGTGTGATATTGGTGGAAAGATTTTATCTTGTTCATTAAGTTCATATATATATATATATATGTATCTTGTAATATACTTAGTAGATCTATTTTAATTAGTTAGTTACTAATTAATATGGAAATATCTTGTAAATATATTAGTAAAGATATTGGATAGATATGTATATTTGAGATGATCTCAAATATATGGAAATATCTTGTCAATTGGAAAAGTATCCAACTAATTAAGGAAGAGAATGAAAGAGAAAACAAATGAAATATATATACATATATATAAACATACACGCCAATTAGGCGTGTATGTGTCTGTTTCTACTTTGGTGCACTCTATATAAATGTGTATTCCATATTTTGAAAAGATAAGTTGAAGAGATTCAATTCCTCAAAAAGTCTTTCTCTTTAATTCTCTCTGCTTTTTCTTTCTCTCTAATTCTTCCAACTCATGTGTTGAGTAGGAAAAACATTAAGTAAATTCCTACCTTTTTTTCTCACGAGCCAAAATTCTATATTCGCTTGGCTAGCACTAGTAGAGATAGTCGAGGGTACGAGCTAAAGTGTGGATAAATCTCAGAGGCGCAAAAATTGGGACGCTAAGCTCGTTCAGGATTTTGAAGCAGGGAGTAGTTTAAAAAGAAAGTTGTTGATTAGTTCTTCAAGAGGTAAATACGAGTAAACTTTCTTTTACTTAATTTTTGAATCTGATGGTACCATGTCTACCTAACCCAAATTTGGGGATGTCGGATTTTTTATTAAAATCTATACTTTCCGCTGCGCTGGGATCCCCGGGGTTGTACCGATCCCAACATAATGCTTATAGTTGCTTGATCACCAATAACATGATTTAAGTTAATTTAAGAAGTATCGGGAGATGAACTAAAGTTTTGGTTCAGATATGATAGACATGTTAGAATTACTTAATAAGGATATTAGTAATTTTGCATGAGGCTAATTAATAATTTTCATAAAAGTTATTAGATTCATCTAGATTAGTTGTTGATTATGTGAGTGACAAAACTTAATTTAGTTGGGTACTCATGAAGATCTCAGAAGAGTGTTTATGTAATTAAGGAAAATTGGGTCTTTAAATTATGCAAGAATGATAACTCATTGAAATCCAATAATCCATAGAAATACCTCGATGAAATCTTAATCCCTAGACTTTTCGTTAATTGATTTACCATTTTAATTAATTTTGTTTTAATTAATTTTAATTATTAATACTTTTATTAGTTTAAAAATGTCATCTCTTATAATCGATTGTCTAGATAATAGGGTAGACTTAGTTTGGTACTTGACAACCTTCCCTGTGGAGACGATGCTTTTTTTACCACTATATTATTTATTCGATTTCGTGTTGTTACAGACGGTTAACAAATTGGCGTCGTTTCTGGGGAGGGCAACAAATAGTCAATACCAATAGTAAGATGATTCTTATTAGTTTAGACATTTTTCTTTATTTATTTATTTTTGTTTTCGATCTTATTTGTCTCAGCTCTAATTTTAAACTTTTGTTTCAGTTGAATTTTGGTAGATGCAAAAGTGTGCACTGAATGCACCTACTATTGAAATCGATCCAAAACCAGAATGAACCTTTTGAAGAGGCAGACATCAGCAAAGAGAGCAACGTAGAATAGCAGAAAAAATACAAAGGATTGAACCTGCAGTTCCTGCTGAGGTGTACAGATAACTCTCCGGGATTATGCTACGCCAACATATCAGAACCTAACTTCAAGCATAGATGTACCAAATGCCCAGGCCAATACTTTTGAGTTGAAGCCATCTATTATTCAGATGCTACAGAACACTGCTTTTGAGGGAGATATGGAGAGGGAGGATCCTCATTCACATCTGGGGATTGTGTTTGGAAATTTGCAGTACTTTTAAGATGAACGGCGTCGCTGAGGATGCCATTTGCATACGATTCTTTAAAATGAGCCTTCAAAAGATCTCCAAAAATCTCCTCGATGGTGGTGGTGGATGGCTGGGAGAGATATTTTGGGATAGCAGCTTTTTCCTTTTGTGTTATGCAATTAGGGTTAAGGTTTGTTGTAGCAGTTGGAGTTAACTTATAACTCTACTTACTTAAGAAAGAAGTAGGATTCCATCTTTGGACTCCTCTTGGCCGCCCCTAGGGCCCCAAGTGGACAGTCAAGGTGGGCTTTTTGGCCTGGCCAATTTAGTCCACCTTTTAATACATATTTAATTTAATTCCCATTTAAATTCAATACATATTATTAATTAATGTCATTAATTAATATTTCACATAAATAATTTAATTTAATCTAATTAAATTAAATATTTAATTTATTAATTTAACCAATAAATCAATCCGTCCAATTAATTTTATCATTCTAAAAGATTAATACAAAAGGACATCATGTTCGTTTCTTATAGCGCGACTCTTTAGGTTTATCCTAATTAGCAATGGGAGGAATTACCAGAGGATATGAGTGTCACCTAGTCAGTCCCATGGACTCACATCGTAACCCAATTGAGTACAAAATGAATGAATCATCTACGAACCTCTGGACCACAAATACCGTATGTGTATAAGCCCTTCACTGATGTATCCCGATCAAGTGAGAGTCATGGTATATGTCAAACTCACTAAACTTGATATTGTGCATTTAATCATAGCATAATGAAATTACCAAACTACCCTCCATGTCCTACATTAGTTACTTTCATTGCTTTAGCCAAAGACTTATAATTTCATTTGCCTATGATCGCACAGGATACTTTCTCGTTCACTATCGAGACCGTGAATCCCATCTTGGCGATCACTTCACAAGTGCTACTTGACTCATTGAGATCGCACTTTGAGGTCGGCCACACCAAAGGATGACTTCGGCCTAACTACTCTAGTAACATATTCAACAGTACCAGTACGTTGATCATGAACCCTCAGGTCTAAGGCTCACACATACTATTAAGGTCAATAATCCAATCATTGACAGTCACTGAGTAAATACCCATGTGATCGGACTACTGCGAGCCGTGTTCGAACATATCAATTCCATTGGTACATCTAGGACACATGTTCTCACTATCACATAGTGTTCGACTGGCACTCCTTGTCAGAGCATATGTCATACAAGTCGAATCTTAATGCCCAATTAAGATTCCTTGACTTGCGAACCCTTTTAAGTGATCAGGAGTAAGACTCTCCCCATGCCACTTCTTTATTCCATAAAGGGCAAAGAGTTAACCTTGATACATATGGACTACTTGTTCAATACTTATTAATGCCATGAAGTTTTATAGGAATAGAAGATTAAATGCCTTTATTAAATATAAGTGCGTACAACATAGTTGGATACCCTATACAATCTATTTGTCCTCATTGGCATCTAGTGCATATACCTAACAATCTCCCACTTCAACTTAATGCTAATTTCTTTGGTATCTAATACCCATCTTCTTAAGATGCCGCTCTAACACAGCCTGCGCCAATGGCTTAGAGAGTGGGTCAGCCACGTTTTCCGCTGAGGTTATTTTTTGCACAGCAATGTCGCATCTTCCAATGATTTCTCGAATTATGTGATATCTTTTCTCTATGTGTTTGGATTTCTTGTGAGACCTTGGTTCCCTAGCTTGCGCAATGGCTCCATTGTTTTCACACCAAAGTGGCAACGGTAGCTCCACACTAAGAACAACTTGAAGTTCTACCATGAACTTCTTAATCCAAACAACTTTTTTGGCTGCCTCTGAGGCTGACACATATTCAGCTTCAGTGGTCGAATCAGCAGTTATGCTTTGCTCGGAACTCTTTGAAGACACCGCTCCACCGTGCAGAGTGAATATGAACACAGAAATAGATTTGCGGTCAATGATGTCTTATTGGAAATCAGAATCTGCATAACCATCCACTTTCATTTCTCCATGGCCATATTCGAGAATCATATCTTTGGTTCTGCTCAAGTACTTTAAGATAGATTTCACAGCAATCTAATGTTCTTTACCCGGGTTAGCTTGAAACCTACTTACTACGATCACAGCATAGGCAAGATCTGGTCTCATGCATAACAATGTGTACATGAGACTTTCCACTGCTGATGCAAACAGAACTACACTCATCTCTTTTCGATCTTCCTCACTTTGAGGACTCATCTTTTTAGAGAGATGAATTCCATGTCTTATACATAACATTGAATAATTATTTATTCAATTAATAATTTATTTTATCCAATAAATAAATAAATTAATTAAATAATAAAATTAATTAGAAAAATTAATTCATTAAGATATTTCTCTAAGAAAATAATTAATAATTAATCTTATCCATTTAATTAATTATCTTATCCAATAAGTATTAATTAACTATTTAACTTATCCAATAATTTAAATCTCTCCAAAAATAAAATAGAAAATCCTTTTCAATTTTCTTCATCAATTCTTTAGCGCGGTTCTTTAGGTTCGTTTCCTTTGGCAATGAGAGGAAACCAAAGGAAGTCGGTAACACCTAACCAGTCACGTGGCCCACTTCGTAGCCCAAATGAAATACGAATGAATGGATCATTCCAAAACCTTCCAATCGTAAATGCCATATATGTATAAACCCTTTGTTCACGTTCCCTGGTCAAGTGAGAGTCATGGTTATGTCAAACTCATTGGACTTGACTATATGTACAAATTATAATAATACGAGATCATTGAGATCGATTAAGTCCCTAGCACAATCGTTTCTTTTGCTTTGGCCAAAGATTTTGATCTCTATTAATCTATAATCTCATAGGGTACATTCTCATTCACTTTTGAGAGAATAAATCCCATATTCGATATCTGCTAAGACTACCACTTGCCCATCAAGTCCGCATTTCAAGGTCGACCCCACCAACGGGTGAAATGGGTCTAACTACTCTAGTGAAAGACTTGACGTCACAAGTCCATCTTTAGCCTGATACTTCAGGTCAAATGTTTACATATACCTATTACGCATAATCAGTTCTATCATTGACAGTCACAGAGTGAAAATCCATGTGACAGAACCGATGCGAGTCGTGTTCGAACATATCAACTCCACTGATTTGCCTACAGTCATAAGCTCCCACCATCACATGGTGTTCAACTAGCACTCCCATGTCAGAGCTAAGATTGTACAAGTATTCGAAGTCCTTATTTTCCCATTAAAGATTTCATATTACTTGCGAACTAGTTTTAGTAATCAAGGTCGATCTCTCTAGTGCCATTCTTTCTATCCCATAGGAAGTAAAGGGATCGCACTGAAAACACCGGCAAAGCGTTTTACACAACTTATAGATACAGATAAGAATTAAGTGAATAACTAAATAGTGCTTTTTATTATAAATAATATTTAAGTTCAATACAAGACAGATACCCTACTCATTCTATCCTTTATGGCATCTGAGGACATAATCCTAACAATCTCCCACTCGCACTTAATGCCACTCATTGTGGTATCTAATACCCATCCTTTTCAGGTGATGGTCCAAAGCAGCCTGATGTAGCGGTTTGGTGAACGGGTCAACTACATTGTCAGCTAAGGCTATTTTCGACACTGCTACCTCTCCTCTGCCAACGATCTATGTGATGATGTGAAATCTTCTCTCAATGTGTTTGGACTTGTTATGAGATCTCGGTTCCTTGCCTTGCGCTATTGCTCTATTGTTATCACAATAAAGTGGTAATAGGAGTTGAGCACTAGGGACCGATTCAAGTTCTCCAAGAAACTTTCTAATCCAAACAACCAAATGCTCCGCCTCAATGGTGGAATCAACGGTTGTGCTTTGCTTGGAACTTTCCCAAGACACCGCTCCACCATTGAGAGTAAAAACAAACCCTGAAGTGGATTTTCGGTCATCAACATTAGACTGAAAGTCTGAATCAGATAACCTTCCATCTTCAGGTCACCACCTCCATAGATGAGAATCATATCCTTAGTTCTTTTGAGATACTTTAGGATATTCTTCACAGCTATCCAATGTTTCTTTCTCGGGTTTGCCTGAAATCGATTCACCATGCTTAAAGCATAGGCAACGTCGGGTCTAGTACACAGCATTGCATACATTAGGCTACCAACTGCAGAAGCATAGGGCACATTACTCATCTCCTGTCTATCTTCCTCACTTTGAGGACACTTAGACTTGAATAAGTGTACTCAATGGCTCATGGGAAGAAATCCTTTCTTAGAATTATCCATCCTAAATTTCTTTAGGACCTTTTCTAAGTAAAGGGCTTGGGAGAGACCTATCATTCTATTCGTTCTATCTCTGTAGATACGAATTCCTAGAATATATGTCGCTTCTCCCAAGTCTTTCATGGAAAATGTACTCGAAAGCTAGTTCTTAACTGTGGTGAGCATTCCTATGTCATTTCCTATAAGCAGAATGTCATCCACTTATAGTACTAAGAACGAGAGTTTACTTCCACTAGTCTTTTTGTAGACACAGGGTTCATCTTCGTTCTTGATGTAGCCATATCCCTTTACTACTTCATCAAAATTAAGATTCCAGCTTCTAGATGCTTGCTTGAGACCGTATATGGACCTCTCAAGTTTACATACTTTATGGATATCGGTCTCGGATACAAAACCTTTGGCTGTTCCATATAGATATCCTCCTCGAGGAATCCATTCAGGAAAGTTGTTTTGACATTCATTTGCCATATCTCATAATCCAAGTATGCAGCTATGGATAACAGTATTCAGATGGACTTTATCATGGCCATGGGTAAAAAGGTTTCTTGATAGTCAATTCTTTCTCTTTGATTATACTCTTTCGCTAAAAGCCTGGCTATAAAGGTGTCAACCTTGCCATCACTACCTATCTTTCTTTTGTAGATCCACGATCCACTTACATCCTATAGGTTTGATACCTTCAGGATGATCTACCAAAGTCCAGACTTGGTTCGATTGCATAGAGTCCTTCTCCGTTTCCATGACTTCTCGCCATCTTCAAGCATCGACATCCACCATCACTTGATCATAGGTACAAGGATCATCTTCATAACCTTCTTGTACTACAGTGGGAAGCTCTGGCTCCCCCTGCAGTAGATACCCATACATCTCAAGTTCATGTGGTATTCTACTAGATCTACTTGGTGGTTGTGCTATTATTGGTTCGGGCCTTGGTTCTTGGACAGCTGTCTCTGAGGGAGTTTCATTTTGTTCTTCTATAACAATTTTCCTACCTTTGTCTCCTTCCAATATGAATTCATCTTCGAGGAAGTGGGCTTGTAGGGCCACGATGATTCTCTAATCATCATGCAGGTGAAACAAAATTCCCATTGAATCTTCAGGATAACCAATGAAACGTCCCAAGAGGGATCTTGTCTCCAAATTCTCCACTTTAGTCTTCTTGACATAAGCGGGACATCCCCAAATCTTAATATGATTAAGACATGGTTTCCTATTATTCCACATCTCATGCGGAGTCTTAGGAACGGGTTTGGAGGGACATTTGTTCAATATATAAGCAGCAGTAAGGAGCATGTGTCGCCACAACGAAATGGGTAAATCAGTGTAACTAAGTATGGACGAACCATGTCCAACAATGTTCGGTTCCTTCGCTCGGCTACTCCATATAGTTGAGGGGTTATTGGCGGTATTAGTTGTAACATTATTTCTTGTTGTCCAAGGAATTCATCAAACTTGGCACTCATATATTCTCCTCCACGATCCATTTGTCGAGTTTTTATATTTTGCCCAGTTTGATTTTATACTAAAGCTTTGAATTCTTTGAACCTTTCAAAGGATTCAGACTTTTGCCTCATCAGATACACTATGCCATATCTTGAATGATCGTCTATGAAAGTGATGAAGTATAGAAACGCCCACAAGCCATTTCTCCAAATGGTCCACAAAGTAGAAAATACGGTCATAGAACAGTTAGTTTCAAAAACAAAGAGTTCCATACCTTTTGCGCCTTTACCTAATTTGGGACAGTTCCTCGTCCAGTGGCCAAGCTCACCGCACTCGAGACATCTATCCGTTTTCTTAGGCTCTTCGCTCTTATAAAACCCTTGAGCCTTTCCCTTACCCATTTTTACACCCCCTTGAGCTCCAGGTTTGCCAGACTACTTCTTGTTCATCTTCTTTTTATACTTAGACTTTTTAGGTCCAGAAGAGATTACCAAGGTAGTTTTCTTTCCCTTTGGTTTAATTTGAGATTCTGCAATAACCAATTTGTTCATTAGCCCAGCTAAATTGCACTCTATCTCATTGCAGTTAAAGTAGACCACAAATTGGGAAAAGGAATCAGGAAGAGACTGGAAGATTAAGTCAGTTCTAAGGGTGGCGTTCATGGTGAATTCGAGAGCTTCCAGTTTCTCGATCCTCAAAATCATTTTTAGGACATGATCACCAACCTTCTCACTTTCTTTCATCTTGGCTCTGAAGAGCTCTTTCAATATCTCATATCGAGCAGTTCGACTATGCTCACCATAGAGCTCTACCAGGTGAGCTAGGATAGCTCTTCCAGTGGGCATCTTATGATGTGACCTTTGAAGATCATTGGTCATAGATCCCACCATGTATACTCTCACCCGGAGGTCGTCCATAGCCCATTTTTCATGGGCTTGGTTCTCTTCCTCGTTGGCACGTGTTCTAGCAGGAGCCCTAGTGATATCATCCTACAAGACGTATGCCAGAGATTCCATATTGAGGACAATCTTTAAATTTCTAAGCCAGTCCACATAGTGGGGTCCAGTAAGAGTATTATTTTCGAGCAGAATTGAAAGTGGGTTTGTCATATTTGAGAGAGATAAACGAGAAAATAACTGCAGAAATAAACCAGATTTATTAGATTACTTGTTTTGACCTAACCAAGAAAAATTAAGGACTTAAAAATTTTCAAATCCCACACTCCCATGTGAAAATCAGTAATCATCATTGGCATCGATTCCACAGCGGGTATTGAGGTCCTCAATTAATTAGATGGGTTGCAACCTAACCGGTTTCTAGCCCATTAACTATTTGAAGTAATATCTAATATCAATTTATCCAATAAACATTTCAATACCTTTCCCCAAAGTTCACCAAATCGCAACCGAACAGGTTTCTAAACTCGTGAACTACCCGAGTTCATTCCCACTAACTCCTATAATCTAACATTTGAATTTCACCTTGCAACCGAACATGTTTCTAGGGTGAAATATGCTTCGATTAAGGCATTCCATGTACTTAATAAAATTTTAAATTATTTCTAAATGCATAACCCCCATAACTGGGAAGTATTACACATTTATAGTAATTTTAGTTTTAGAAAGCTTAGTGGAGGGTGAGGATGTCAAACATCCTTTATTAACTCAGTATTATTTATTTTGGAGAATTTTGATTCATCAAAAGATTTGGTCTCACTTTGCACATTATTCAATTTGTATAGCGCTTTTATTCTATATTGATCATGCATAAAAATACTACTAATAATCATGTCTTTCAATATAAATAACCTTGGAATTTAAATAAATAAATCCATCATGCGATCATGGACCTTACTAGAGGCCCCGAGGCAATGGGCCATCACAAAAGGCATAAATTAAAACATATTTAACATCCATGGGCATTTTGACTTTATCGTTATTGAACAATTCTATTTCAATTCCTAAAACAACTCATGCATTATTTCTAAGAATATAATAAATAGCCTCAAACTTCATAACCCATAAAATATAAAGGTAAAACAAATAAACCTAAGCCCACGATCGGTGTTACAATCACATAAGGCATGCTCTCATCAATTAATACATGCTCGCAATATTAAATCAGTTATGTTGATTATTAAAATTTTAGTCCAACTAAAAAATTCTTTATAAAATTCCCAACCTTTTATACATTCAATATTTCAATTAAAATCATTCTAGTCCAACTAGATGACTTAGATATACGAAATTAAAAAATTAAGTATATCTACCTTTATTTAAAATAATATTAGTCCTACTAAGAGAATACATAAAATATGGAATTCTATTTGATTCTGATTTAATGTCATATTTAATGGAAAATACTTTTATTTGATCAAAAAATTAATTATTAATCTCTAAGAAAAATAGTTTATATTCCTTATTAAAAAATTAAGTAATTTCCAAGTCAAGAAAAAATTAATAATATTTAATTCATAAACTAATTATTAATTCCCAAGAAACATAATTAATTATTCTAATTAGATATTTATTTTCAATTAATCTTATTGGGCTCGATTTCATCAAACCCAAGTTACCATCCTTTTGGTGTACTTGGATTTAATTCAATTGGACTCAAATTAATTAATTCGGAAAAACATGCACATTTTATTAATTTTTATTGGGCTATTTTTAATTAAAGTCCAAATCACCCATCCAATGGGCCCATTTGGACCTAATTAAATTAAGCCCAAACTAATTAATAAGTCGAAAATTGATTAAGGCATAATTAAATTATATCGGGTCATCATCCTTTTGACCCACCTGAATAATTAAATTTACCCAAACCCAAATTTCAATTTCAATTTCGACCCAACACATAGCCCATTTACCGACCCTGATCCCGAACCTAAATCAGCAAATCGAGCGTCGAAACACAGGACCCGTCCGGCTGAGCACACGACCTGATGGACCGTGTGCAGGTGACCAGGCCATGTAGCAGCGTGCACAACATGCGCGCAGCAGATTCTCGGGGCTCTTCGAGCCCCGTTTTTCCTCGGGTTTTTCGATTTTTCAATATCATCAAATATTCCCAGATTTACAATAACTAAAAAATCAAAAGTTCTAGGCAAAAATCATAAAAATGCAGATTTAAGAAAACATACAAACATGCTTCAAAAACACATATCATGCATATCTTAAATCATGTAAACAAGATCAAATATGCAAATTAAAGATTGGCTCTGATACCACTGTAGGGTTTCGCAAAAAAACTCATAAACGCAGCGGAAGGATTTCAAAAATTTTAACAAAAACCCAAAGTATTTCTCTAATCGCATAATTTAATAAAAAACGCTTTAATAAATAAATCAACTTACCCGTTGAAGCGAGGTGGTAGGAGAATCTAATTCTTCTTCAACTCTTCGAATTGATGAACTTCTTGAATTCTTCAATTCTCGTATTCTTCAAGTCTTGATTTCTTGAAGCTTCTTGAAAATTAATCCAAACAACGAATCACGTTGTCTCTAAAATATCACACACGAATTGATGATGACAAAATTCCACTTTTTCTCTATATGGGTGACAGCTAGTGTGTGTATAGAGGGGAAGGATATTTTTCTTCTTCTATTATTTGGAGAGTTACATTGAATTGTTATTCATTAATTGTAAATTATATCTATGTTAAAGTCAAGAGATGTCTCTTATACCTCAATGACTTATTGACCAAGACAACAAAAGAGACCACTTTGATCATCCAACCTAGCCTAATGGACGTCCTCTAGGGCGCCCCATATGGGGCCTGGAATTTCTTTTGCATTGTTTAATTAATTCTTTATTCAATTAATAATTTATTTTATTCAATAAATAAATTTAACTTATCCAATAAATTAAATCTCTCCAAACATAAAATAGAAAATAGAAAATACTTTTCAATTTTCTTCATCAATTCTTTAGCGCAATTCTTTAGATTTGTTTCATTTGACAATGAGAGGAAGCCAAAGGAAGTGGGTAATACCTAACCAGTCACGTGGCCCACTTCGTAGCCCAAATGAAATACGAATGAATGGATCATTCCATAAATTCCAATCGTAAATACCATATATGTATAAACCCTTTGTTCATGTTCCCTGGTCAAGTGAGAGTCATGGTTATGTCAAACTCACTGGACTTGACTATATGTATAAATTATAATAATACGAGATCATTGAGATTGATTAAGTGCCTAGCACAATCGTCTCTTTTGCTTTGACCAAAGACTTTGTTCTCTATTAATCTATAATCACATAGGGTACATTCTCAATTACTTATGAGAGAACAAATACCATAGTAGATATCTGCTAAGACTACCACTTGCCCATCAAGTCCGCATTTCGAGGTCGACCCCACCAATGGGTAAAATGGGTCTAACTACTCTAGTGAAAGACTTGGCGTCACAAGTGCATCTTCAGCCTGATAGTTCAAGGCAAAGGTTCACATATACCTATTACACATAATCAGTTTTGTCATTGACAGTCACAGAGTGAAAACCCATGTGACAGAACCGATGCGAGTCGTGTTCGAGCATATCAGTTCCACTGATGTGCCTATAGTCTTAAGCTCCCACCATCACATGGTGTTCAACTGCCACTCCCATGTCAGAGCTAAGTTTGTACAAGTATTCGAAGTCTCTATTTGCCCATTAAAGACTTCATATTACTTGCGAACTAGTTTTAGTAATTAAGGTCGATCTCTCTAGTGCTATTCTTCCTATTCCATAGGGATTAGAGGAATCGCACTGAAAACACGAGCAAAGCATTTTACATAACTTATAGATGCAGATAAGAATTGAGTGAAAAAACTAAATAGTGCCTTTTATTATAAATAATATTTAAGTTCAATACAAGATAGATGCCCTACTCATTCTATCCTCTATGGCATCTGAGGGCATAATCCTAACACTATCATGTATATCATGTTCATAACATGAGTTGCTACTTCATTGTCTTCTCCCATTTTTGCTTGGAAAAGTTCCTTCGACAAATAATATCGAATTGATTTTCCTTGTTCCCCGAACATTTCCTCCAAAAGAATCATAATCGACTTTGGACTTTCCAGATCCAAATGAATGTGTCTTAAGTCTTTGATCATAGATTGTAACATGTAGCTGGTGACCTTTTGGGCATCAGAGTTCCATCTTGCCCTCAGCATCATAACACAGTCATTGTAGTTTGGCCCAGTGAGGACATTTTTCTCAAGCACTGTTGATAGTGGGTTAACCATTTTGAGAGAGATATAAATGGCTGCAGAAAATAAATCAAGATTTAATTAGATAATTATGTTGTGCTCAAGTAAAATTAGGAATTAATTTGACTTGGCTCCCACTAAATTTTTCGAACCAATGCACTCCCACTGCAATGAACAAAAGTTTCATTGGACAGATTTCGTAGTAAGTGGTTGAGTTCTTCAAAATTTTCGATGAGTTGCAATCTGTAACGATATATGACTCATTGAAATTTTGAAGTGGTGTGCCACGCCAATCAGTCCAACTGATGGTCAATCTCACTTTTGGCTCATGGATCACTTAACCTCAACCTGTAACGAAATATTGGGGGTGATCCATTTAAGTACTTTCCCATCAATCGTATCGATCTAACAATTTAGTCCACCTTTTAATACATATTTAATTTAAATCCTATTTAAATTCAATACATATTATTAATTAATTTCATTTAATTAATATTTCACACAAATAATTTAATTTAATCTAATTAAATTAAATACTTGGTGGTCTCAAGTGGCATACGAAAGGGTCTAGAAGGGGGGAAGGGTTGAATAGACCCTGAAGTCTTTTTCGACTTCAAAAAATTTCGTATCACTTTTAAAGATTAGAACGCTAAGGAAGATGAGTGACACGCTAGAAGCTAACGTGCTTTGGTAGCAAGTGCACTAGTCGTGTGTAGTAATAGAAATGGACAATAAGTCCGGGTTGTCGAACCACGAAGACTTGAATTTTAGTTTATGATTTTCGATAACAAAAGGAAGTAAATTAGAGATTTAACTAAAAAGGAAAGTAAAATAAGCTAAAGCGAAAGTAAAGAGAGATTAAACTTCCGAGGTGGAGAGGTGACTAAGGCTCATGTTCGGGCACATGTTGCGTATTGCTATCCTAAGATCATTACCAATTCATTAGACATACATTGCTATGGTGAAAGCTCCTAAGGTAAAGAATAACCGATGTCTCGTGATAGACTCCTATACTTATTGGTGGTTTCCTAAGTATGTCTACCCGGAAATCTAACCACTAAGCATGCATTAAAGAACTAGAGCTTTCTTGATTAATATCGAACGACTTCACCCGGGAATCTTTACCTATATCTAGGGCAATTCCTATTTGGTCGGTGATGTTGTGAAATTCTTGCACCCCAAGTCAACTTTCTCTCGAATAATTCACCTAGGCATGATATCAAACACATGGTGATCAAGCATATGTAAGGCATTCAACCACAAAATCTCAACACATAGCAATATACGAATTGAAATGGAAAACGATCTTGTTATCACAATACTAACAACATGGCCTTCTCATGGCCCTAGTTCAACAATTTAGCTCATAAAATGCATAGGGAAAAAGCTAAGCATAAGATCCATGTTTATAGACAAAGATGAATCTAAAGCTAAGAAACTCCCTATGTTGAATTGATGATTGAATCTTTAATTGGAGGCTTGAATCTCTTCTTTCCCTTCTCTTTTGCTCTTCTAAAGTGATGAAAAGTGAGCTCCCAATCCCAAGAAATCCCCAAAATTCCTTTTGAATTCGAACCCCTGAAATGAATTGAAAAATCCAATTTATAGAATCAGAATTCTGTTATCGCGGCACCTAGGCGCGCGTCGATCGGCGTCTAGGCGCCGCCTACGTGGCGTATCTTTCTTGGGGCAGAAGTTCAGGGGCGGCCAAGTGTGGAGATAAGAGGCGCCCAGGCGCGCGTCATTGTGCGCCTAGGCGGGCATTTCAGAAGCCAGATCTCTCTCTGCCTGGATGGCGCCCAGACGTGGTCTTCAGAAACCTGAGTAGCGTTGATGAAACGAGTCGTCTTTTTCCCTTTTCTTCGTCCATCGTTGCTTACTACCTGAAATCACTTCGCAAGCATATTCAACGCACGAGTGGCATGAAATAAACTGTATACGAGCCTGAATTGTCATTAAAAAGGCCTAAAAACTTATGCAAAAATGACTCCTATCAACCCCCCCAAACTTATCACTTGCTCGACCTCGAGCAAGAAAAGGTATAAGATACGAACTCATCATCAAACACAGGGAAGCAAAAGAAAAGAAACTACCAAACTCACTTTCATGGAGTAAACGGTTGCATTTAGCGGATGCAAGAAGCCTTTGAACCCTTGAGTTACCTCAAACGACGAGTTATAGTCTCGTGAGGGTTTGCAGACGATATACCCACAAAATCGAAAGATTTTCAACCCCGATCACTCCACGTAAATTACAATGATTAATAAAACACAATGGTATGAATTCATCTGTTTAAGCTCAAGTTACATATATATACACGTCACACACTTGCTCATGTTACACCTTAACATCGAAAAGATCATCCTAAGGGTGTAGTGTAATAAATCTCAAGTATTATAGTCGAGTGGCATTCTTACCACTTTTCAAGCATTAATCCCATATTTATCAACTTTTGATTAGTCACATGGTACGAGAATTGAATACAACTTCATAGCCACTAAAAATCCGTCACTTTATCCACTTTTGGCTTTAACTTATGCACTTTCAACTCGAAACATTAGAGGTTAGACCATGTGCAATGTTCGATCCTCTTAGGCTTTCTATGACACCCTTGTAACGAGCTTTAGGCCAATAACTTCCAAACCAGACGACTTTAGGGTATCAAGTGTAGAGACACTCCTAAGGGCTCAATCGCTCGAGTGTAAAAGGCCACAAAACCGAACTAGGTCCTTATTCACTTAACACTTGCATTGGCTTGAGCTTAGCTCAAATTAGCATAATAGTACAGTATTCTAGGCATGGTGCTCTTCGCCCCCAGTATCTATTAAGCCTGACTTTTGCAGTCATACCAATGTTCGCATATGAAGTTAACGTTCTCAACTCATAACACATGTGAAAATTCTAAGTTGATATTTTCGGAATCAAGCCTTTAAGTGTTTCAAAATGGTTGCCCACTCAACGCCTCTACCCTCGATTTATGTGCATATGTGAATCATCTTAAAGACAATCTAGTCACGCTTAGGATCCCACAAGCAAGGAAACGATGTGTATAGCCATTAAAAACCAAATTGATGGAGAAAACGTACCATGTATTCAAATTAACCATGCTCAATGCATCAAGTGATAGGTTGAAATTCTATCAAAAAAATTTCAAAATTGCACAAGCCTCGCATGTAGAGGTGCCACCCCCCCCCCCCCCCACAAACTTAACATGAACATTGGCCCCAATGTTCGAAAAAAAAGAAGGGTAAAGTACACATCACCATAGGGTTGCTGAAAAGCAAACCCGAGTCCACTAAGGCAATTGAGTCCAAGGGTGGCAATCACGGTGTCAACCACTACACATTTAAACATATGCTAGCCATACAAATCATCAAGCATTGGATAGAAATGATGAAAACACAACGAAACAAACATACTAGAAGATGCAAAGATAACGAACTAGAAAGGAAACAAAAGAGCATTCAACATATAACAATATCCAACAAATCAAATCAAAAGATAGGCAAAATGACAAAGCGAGATAGGAAATTGAAAATACAAGCCAAGACTAATCCTCGGTGCCAAAATGGTCAATATAATCCTCATCCGCTCCTCCCTCAAGATCAGCCAAATCGATCATAGGGCTACCCTCGTCATCGGGAGCATCCTCATCATCTCCCACGGGAAGTATAGCACCCGACTCGGGCACATCCTCGGGTTGCTGAGGAGTGGGGCGCGGGTAAGGTGAAGGAGTAGAATAGTCAAATTGGCCCCGGCCGACAAATGCGTCCTGGTCGATGAGAAGCTGACGGAAGTAGGCACATGTGTCAGTCATTACCATCCTCATCTCGGCCCTCAACTCATCCGTCAACTGTCCAACGGCGGTGGTATCCGGCGGTGGAAACTGTTGAGAACTAGTAGGTAGGGACGACGACGGGCGAGGCCTCTTGGAAGTGGCCTGTGGCGGGGGAGCCTGTGGGTCATCAGCTACCATGGCTAGATTAGAACCTGGGGGCTCCGTGCACTCCATGGGAAATAATGGAACCTTGGCCTTCTTACACAAGATGGTGATAAGGGACGGGAGAATGATGGGGTTCTTCCTGGTGGGCCCATCACCCTTTTGCTAGGCCATCTCCTTGACAATCAACGACCCCAATTCATTCTTCAATTTCCAAAAATGGTCCTCCAAGGACTTATGAATCACCCGTGCAAAGTCCACAGCTTTTTTGGACATAATGGCATAAATGAGGGTGGCCCTTTCCTTGTTAGCCTCGGACCGGTTGGTACTTGGGATCAAGTTAAACCGGATGAAGTCTAGCCAAAATGCTGCCTCAGGAAGTAGGACCCGACGAGGAATATGAGCATCTCCGTGCACCCACTCCCAACCCTCTCGTGCGATAACCCGTAAAATATCCGATAAGCTAACCCGTAGGTGCCCCGCATTGTATAGAGACATGAACTCGCACATTTGAGGGACGGGGGTACCTATGCACTCCCTTATCGTCCCCAACTCATAGTCGACCCCCTTACCCCGTACAAAAAGTGTAGGCCCTGTCCATACTAGCTTCTCAATCTCACAATACGCACCGGAACTGAAAAATTTGAGGACCCATGGAAGGTGGATGGCTTTGGGTTTGTGGCAGAAAAACTGTAGGTGATGGAAATTAATCAATTCTTGCACAGAGGGCTGTCCCCGGATGAGGAGATAGTGCTCTTTAATTAGAGTACGGGGGGCGCTCAAAATCTGACAGAGAATCTGGACTTTGGGGTCTGCAAAACGGGGATCAAAGGGGGTCTCGGGCTCGTTAGAAGAACCCTCACCTACTTTCTTCTTGCCTTTTGACTGTTTGTTGGTTGTTTTCGGCATTTTCAAACGAAAAATGGGCGTTATAGAGGCGTAAATCGAATCCCCAGTATTCGGTTCTACCCAATTCAATCAACCAAATCAGCAATAACCATAATACCCAACCAAGACTCCACAAACACGTATCAACCCTCAATGCACAATCCACAACCCAACAACAAACCACAAATTTCACATAAATAAAATGCACCAAATACCACGGCAATGCCCCAAATTCTCAAAGCGATAATAGCTTCCCACAACACAAAATCCACCCACTTATTCGGCTAAAGATGGAAATGGAGGAAGAAGATAGCCAAACTCACCTTTTTGTATTCAACGAATGGGTGTACCGATCCGGATGTGTACAAGGAGCCCACTGCGTGACGGCAGAGATTGGCGGTGAAAAACGGTGGAAATGGCCGGACAAATTGAGAGAATCGCTGGAGATCGCGGTCAGAGAGGAGGTGTGGAGGATTTTGAGGGATTTTGACCGTTTTGACCAAAGAAAAAACATAAATACATTAAACTGCGCCTGGGCGCGCGTATTTTGGAGCCCAGGCGCCTCATTCAGTACCTGAAGATGTCGGGAGATCCTTAGGCGCCTAGACGTGCAATTTGTGGCGCCTGGGCACGCAGTAATGTGCGCTCGGGCGCGTGGTTGGTGGCGCTTAGGCGCCATGAATAGAGGCTAAGTGAATTCCTGGAATCCCTGGGCGCGGTATGATCGGCGCCCAGGCGCGGGTCACCTGTTGTGTAAGATTTGCATTTCCTGTTTCAAAAGAAGAAGAAAGAGACTTAAAACACGAACCAACAAGGATTTAAAACGAGAAAAGAAAGCACTGAAACGAAAAAACACGAGAAAAAGAAAAAGAAACGAAAAGAAAGCTTGGGTTGCCTCCCAAGAAGCGCTAGTTTAGAGTCATTAGCTCGACTTAAGACGAGAGATCATGGAGGGTCCTCAAGGATGATGGACACTTTGTCTCTTGGTCCATCCAACACGGCATATGGTTTCAGACGTTGAGCGTTGACCAAGAAAGTCTGTCCTTTATCCGTTGTGAGCTCGACGGCGCCCGATGGATAAACATGGGAAATCAAGAATGGGCCCGACCATCGAGACTTAAGCTTCCCGGGGAAGAGTCGGAGTCGAGAGTTGTATAGTAACACCCTCTCTCCCTTGTGGAACTCCCGGGGGAGAATATGCTTGTCATGCCACATTTTGCTACGCTCCTTGTAGAGTTTTGCGTTCTCATAGGCGAGGTGACGTCAATCTTCAAGCTCGTTGAGTTGTAGCAAACGTTGTGTACCTACACGTTGAGAGTCAAAGTTCAGAAACTTAACGGCCCAAAAAACACGATGCTCAAGCTCAACGGGCAAATGACATGTTTTGCCAAAAACAAGACGATACGGGGACATGCCAATTGGGGTTTGATAGGCGGTCCGATAAGCCCAAAGAGCATCATCCAACTTAAGGGACCAATCCTTTCTTGATGCATTGACCATTTTTTCTAAGATACACTTAATCTCCCTATTTGAAACCTCCACTTGGCCACTAGTTTGCGGGTGGTATGGGGCCGAAATTTTATGCCTCAGCCCGTACTTGTTCAATAAAAGCTCAAATTGTTTGTTGCAAAAGTGGGTGCCCCCGTCACTAATGATGGCTCGGGGGGTTCCAAATCGAGTAAAAATATGCTTCTTTAGAAAACGAGTGACTACCCGAGCATCATTAGTGGGCGAGGCCACGGCATCCACCCATTTGGAGACATAGTCTACCGCAACAAGGATGTATTTATTTGAACAAGAACTGGGGAAAGGTCCCATAAAGTCCATACCCCATACATCGAACAACTCACACTCTAACATGCTATTTAAAGGTGTTTCATGGCGTTTAGAGATCTTCCCCATTCGTTGACATCGATCACACGATTTGACATAATGATATGCATCTTTAATAAGAGTAGGCCAGAAGAAACTTGATTGGAGGATCTTAGCTACCGTTTTGGAAGGTCCAAAGTGACCACCCACCGCCATATCATGACAATGAGAAAGGATATCATGCACTTCCGTTTTGGGTATGCAACGTCGAATAAACCATCTGCACAAACTTTGAATAGAAAGGGTTCGTCCCATAGATATTGCTTCACATCAAATAGAAATTTCTTCTTTTGATGAAAAGTGATATCCGGGGGAAGGAGGCCCGTAACAATGAAATTGGCAAAGTTAGCATACCAAGGTGAAATATTGTCAGAAATAGCAAGGAGGTGTTCATCCGGGAATTCCTCACGAATGGGTATCTCATCTAACGGATCATTCAATAGCTCTAATCGTGAGAGGTGGTTGGCTACTACATTTTCGGTGCCTTTCTTATCTTTTATCTCTAAATCAAATTCTTGTAGTAACAAAATTCACCTAAGGAGTCTCGGTTTGGCATCTTTCTTGGCAAGCAAATATTTTAAGGCGGAATGATTGGTGTAAACTATCACTTTGTTTAGCACGAGGTAAGAGTGGAATTTTTCAAATGCAAAGACTATGGCTAGTAACTCCTTTTCCGTGGTGGCATAATTTAATTGTGCATCGTTAAGAGTTTTACTAGCATAGTAAATGGTTCGAAATACCTTCTCCTTTCTTTGGCCAAGGACTGCTCCAACTGTGGTGTCACTTGCATCACACATCAACTCGAATGGTAAGCTCCAATCGGTGGGTGACATGATAGGGGCGGAGACTAAACGTTCCTTCAAATCGAGAAAAGCCTGCATACAAGAAGAATTAAAATCAAACAGTGTATCCTTGACAAGCAAATTAGAAAAAGATTTCGCAATTTTAGAGAAGTTCAAGATAAATCGCCTATAGAACCCGGCATGCCCGAGAAAACTCCTAACGGCTTTGACCGAAGTGGGTGGGGGAAGTTTTTCTATGACCTCAATCTTGGCTTGGTCCACTTCGATCCCTTTGTGAGAGATCTTGTGGCCAAGCACAATCCCCTCCCGGACCATTAAATGACATTTTTCCCAATTCCGTACAAGGTTGGTTTCCTCGCAACGTTTAAGCACATCGTTCAAATGAGCAAGACATGTATCAAAAAGTTGTTCCGAACACAGAAAAATCATCCATAAAAATCTCGAGGAAATCTTCAACCATATCATGAAAAATCGTCATCATGCATCTTTGAAAGGTAGCCGGGGCATTACACAAGCCAAATGGCATCCTTCTATAAGCAAATGTGCCATAAGGACAAGTGAAAGTGGTTTTCTCTTGATCCTCGGGATCTATGGTAATTTGATTATAGCTGGAGTAACCATCGAGAAAACAATAGAAATCATGCTCGGCTAATCATTCAAGCATTTGGTCAATAAAAGGGAGAGGGAAATGATCCTTACGGGTGGCATCATTCAATTTACGGTAATCTATACACACACGCCACCCGCTAAGCATACGAGTTGGGATCAACTCCTTATTCGCATTCTCAATTACTGTTATCCCCCCTTTCTTGGGCACCACTTGGGTAGGGCTCACCCACGCACTATCGCAAATAGGATAGATTATACCTGAATTGAGCAGTTTAATCACTTCCTTCTTTACTACCTCTTGGATTTGTAGGTTTGACCTCCGTTGTGGTTGGCGTGTAGGCTTGGCGGAGTCCTCCATAAGTATTTTGTGCATACATATCGCTGGACTAATGCATTTGATGTCCGCGATTTTCCACCCGAAAGCTCGTTTGTGAGACCTCAACACTGTCATTAGTTGCTCTTCTTGTGGTCCTGAAATAGATGATGAAATGATCAATGGTAGTGTCTCATCATCATTTAAGTACACATATTTAAGGTGGGAGGGGAGGGGTTTGAGTTCAAGAGAAGGGGGTTCTTCAATAGATGGTCGAGTGACTCTCGACAATGATCTATCAACTTTGATGAAGCCTCTTGAATGATAGGAAGATTTGCAGTCCAAGCTTAGAACGCTTTCCACTTATTCATCACTCTCTGAGTCCACTTGTATGGAGTTCATAAGATCCCGTTCGAATGAATTTTCAATCGTATTGCCCTGCAAATACTCAACAATCAACGGGTCAAACGTATCAATTCAAAAACACGAGTCATGATCAAGAGGGTGTTTAAGGACTTTGTAGACATCAAAGGTAACCTTGTCGTCGCCCACATTCAAAGTTAGCTTACCATTAGCAATGTCAATCACCGCCTTACACGTGGCTAGGAATGGTCTCCCTCGGATTAGCGGTACCTCCACATCTTCCTCCATATCAAGGACCACAAAATCAACCGGGAAATAAAACTTGTCGACTTGGACAATAACACCTTCGATTATCCCCTTGGGCCTCTTGATTGATCGATCGGCAAGTTGAAGGCTCATTGAGGTCGGCTTGGGATTGCCAAGGCCTAACTTCTTAAATAGTGAATACGGGAGAAGATTGATGCTAGCCCCTGAGTCACATAACACTTTTTTGAACGACAAAGACCCAATTGTGCACGGAATTGTGAGGCTCCCGGGATCTTGGTGTTTAGTTGTCAATTTATTGAGCACTACGGCGGAGCATTCTTCAGTGAGACACACCGTCTCATTTTCCTCCCACTTCTATTTGTTGGAGAGTATGTCTTTGAAGAACTTCACATAATTCGGCATTTGGAGAATGGCATCAATAAACGGAATGTTAATCCTCACTTCACGAAGGATTGCCAAAATTCGAAGAAAACTTGGATCCATCTCCTTCTTCTTCTTCTTGTATGCATTTGGGTAGGGGAGATGAACCTCGATAGGAAGAGAAGGCATTGGAGTGGAGGAAGTAAAACCAGAGGAAACTGGTGGCGGCGCCTGGAAGCCGTATGATGGGCGTTTGGGCGCCGAGGTGCTGGAAGTTTCACTCTCCAATGCTTTTCCACTTCTCAAGGCTATGGCATTGCATTGAGCCTTCGGGTTTTTTTTCGTGTCGCTTGGTAGAGTCCCCGGGGCTCTACCATTCACCGCATTGGAAATTTGACCCACTTGTGTTCGCAAATCCTTCATCTCCATAAACATATCCTTCATCATATCCCGAAGTTCGTTGAACGACGTATCGGACTTCTTCATGTGAGCATAGAGTCTCTCATCGGTTGTGGGAGGTCGCATTTGCACTTGACCTTGACCTTGTCCATTGAAATTGCCTTGCCTCGGGGGTGGGTTATTGAAAGGTGGCCGTGGAGCTTGATAGATCCCCGGTTGTGCGTTTTGTACGGGGTTGGGCCTTTTTGGAAAATTCTCGGGTACATGAAAGTTCACCCGAGGTCGATTGTGATTCCCCACATAGTTGACGTCGCCAACCTCCGGTTCCAAAACCACTACTCCCTCAACCACTTCCTCAACACAAGCAACCTTTTTAGAAGATGGGGTCTCTTCATCGTCGGGATAGAGCTCGTCTTCTCGGGCCAACTGTTCTATTTTGTCCCATACACTTTGACAGTCTAACCGTAGAAGATCTCCTCCCGCACCCGCGTTGAGTCTATTCCGAATACGTGACCGAACCCCATCATAGAAATGTAGTACTTGTTCATTCAACCCAAAATTATGATCGGGGCATTTTCGGAGCATGCCCTTGTATCTAGCCCAAGTCTCGGCTAAAGACTCATTGCTCCTTTGCCTAAATCCTTTTATATTACTCCGGAGCTCATTGATTTTGGAAGGTGGAAAGAATTTATTTAAAAAGGCATCGACCAACTCACCCCATGTCATAATAGATTGTGGAGGCAAGGATTTGTACCATGTTGTCGCCCTATCCTTCAATGAGAAATGGAAGACTCTTAGACAAATCGCATCAAGATCCTGTGGGTGATATTGAATGGTCACAAGAGCATCGTCTATAGTTTCTAAATGAGCGTGAGGTGATTCGTGCGGTTCTCCATAGAAAGGTTCTCCTTGCACCATACTAAAGATGTGAACCGGAATGTGGTAGTTTGGTTCGAAGAAATTAGGCAAGACTACGGGCCCTGGAATGGTATGGACCCTAGGTGGTAAGCTACCCCGAACCGACGGTAATTGTTGAGGTGGTGCCGCTTGCATGGCTTGTAGAACACCTTGTAACCACTCCCTGTTTTCCAGTAAGTTCATATCAGGAATATTTCCGTTCGGGTTTTGGTTGAGATTGTTGGCCATTTCTCTTGTTCGCCTACTAGCCCGAAGAACTCGTTCAATTTCGGGCTCCAACTCGAATAGAGGCTCGTTTGAGGAGCGGGTCATGCACCACACAAGAATCTAACAATTAAACACAAGAACGAAATTAGACTTAACACGAAAATAAAAGAAAAGCAAGAAGTAAATGAAAAACTAAGAATTATGAAAACGTAAACAAAAAAAAATCAAAAACTAAAATAAACAAGTCCCCAACAACGGCGCCAAAAACTTGACACGCTAGAAGCTAACGTTCTTTGGTAGCAAGTGCACTAGTCGTGTGTAGTAATAGAAATGGACAATAAGTCTTGGTTGTCGAACCACGAAGACTTGAATTTTAGTTTATGATTTTCAATAACAAAAGGAAGTAAATTAGAGATTTAACTAAAAAGGAAAGTAAAATAAGCTAAAGCGAAAGTAAAGAGAGATTAAACTTCCGAGGTGGAGAGGTGACTAAAGCTCATATTCGGACACATGTTGCATATTGCTATCCTAAGATCATCACCAATTCATTAGACATACATTGCTATGGTGAAAGCTCCTAAGGTAAAGAATAACCGATGTCTCGTGATAGACTCCTATACTTATTGGTGGTTTCCTAAGTATGTCTACCCGGAAATCTAACCACTAAGCAAGCATTAAAGAACTAGAGCTTTCTCGAATAAAATCGAACGACTTCACCCGAAAATCTTTACCTATGTCTAGGGCAATTCCTATTTGGTCGGTGATGTTGTGAAATTCTTACACCCCAAGTCAACTTTCTCTCGAATAATTCACCTAGGCATGATATCAAACACATGGTGAACAAGCATATGTAAGGCATTCAACCACAAAATCACAACACATAGCAATATACGAATTGAAATGGAAAACGATCTTTTATCACAATACTAACAACATGGCCTTCTCATGGTCCTAGTTCAACAATTTAGCTCATAAAATGCATAAGGAAAAAGCTAAGCATAAGATCCATGTTCATAGACAAAGATGAATCTAAAGCTAAGAAACTCCCTATGTTGAATTGATGATCGAATCTTTAATTGGAGGCTTGAATCTCTTCTTTCCCTTCTCTTTTGCTCTTCTAAAGTGATGAAAAGTGAGGTCCCAATCCCAAGAAATCCCCGAAATTCCTTTTGAATTCGAACCCCTGAAATGAATTGAAAAATCCAATTTATAGATTCAGAATTTTATTATCGCGGCGCCTAGGCGCCGCCTACATGGCGTATCTTTCTTGGGGCAGAAGTTTAGGGATGCCTAAGTGTGGAGATAAGAGGCTCCTAGGCGCGCGATATGTGGCGCCTAGGCGCACGTCATTGTGCGCCTAGGTGCACGTTTCAGAAGCCAGATCTCTCTCTGCCTGGGTGGCGCCTGGGCGCGGGTCAAAATGGTGCCTAGGCGTGGTCTTCAGAAACCTGAGTAGCATTGATGAAACGAGTCGTCTTTTTCCCTTTTCTTCGTCCATCGTTGCTTACTACCTGAAATCACTTCACACGCATATTAAACGTACGAGTGGCACGAAATAAACTGTATACGAGCCTGAATTGTCATTAAAAAGACCTAAAAACTTATGCAAAAATGACTCTTATCAATGAGCGCTTGGGTCGGGCGCTTCAGTAAAGATAACTTAGACTCTATGATTTTAACAATTTACCAAAGTAGGGTAATGCTTGAATTGCTTAATCAGGGTTAGCACAGTGGAAATGATTTTAAAGCTTTAGCGTTCATTTTGGTTAAATAGTCGCTTAGCAGTTTAGATTGTATTTTTTTCAGAATAAATAAGATAACATAAAACAAGACAATAATGAAAGTAAATAACACAAGAAATTGTAAGGTTCACTGGGTGATGTAATCAAAGCTACGTCCTTCTTCTCCTTTTTCACTTAGAGGGAATTTACTAAGTTGATTATGAAAAAATCACACAGAATCTTCTACAAGATAGTAAGGAGGTGAAAATGATCTCAGGCTCCTTGATCACACAGAATTTCAGCACCAATGAAGATCTTCTTCTACAAGCTTCTCTCACTCAGAAATAATGCCTGTAAGGGTTTTCAACTACTTTCTCACTCAGATGAAAAGTTGAGGATTTTGTCACACAGGTTTTGTTTGTTTTTGGAAAGATCAAACAACTTGGAATATCTCTGTAAGAATTTTGGTTTCTTCTTTGAAAGATGTTTGAGATATTTGTGACTGTTTGGAATCTATGTAAAAATCTTGAAAGATTTTGGCTTTGGAGTTTCAAAGCTTTTCTTGATAATATTTTAGCAAAGGTTTCTTGTGTTGATCGTGATTATTCTGTATCTTTAGGGTTTGCTGGGAGTAAGGTATTTATAGGATGTTCTTGAAAATTGGCCGTTGGACACATGTGAGCGAGTGTTCTTCACGCGGCGCATGAATCAACCTTTTATCTGACATTCCTGAAATCCTGCTGATTCCGATTGGACGGGAGCAGCTTTGAACTCTGAAATCCTGATAGTCTAGTCAAAAGGTGGCTTGTCCACAAGTCATAATAGCTTATCACATTTAAAGCTCTTATCAGGCATTTGAATTTATTTCCCGTTGGAAATAAATGTCCGTTGAATGATTGCATTTAAGTCCTTCATGACTTGAGGATTTATTTCAAGTGAATCTGATCGCTGGATTGTTTTGAGCGCTTGATCCTTAAATCCTGATATGGTTCCTTAGCATTTGACAGTCGCTAAGTACAAATATTTGACTTCAGACGCTGATCTTCAACTTCTTCTCTAATAGACTCACCCAGAATTCTATTAGCGATTCGGTATCTAATACTTAGTCTAAAATCTACAAAGATAAAAATTACAAGCTTAAAAAAATTACATACTTTCAAACGCTTAAACATTTATCTATAAAACCATAAACTTACATTATGGTGGTCCCAAGTGGCATACGAAAGGGTCTAGAAGGGGGGGGGGGGTTGAATAGACCCTGAAGTCTTTTTCGACTTCAAAAATTCGTATCACTTTTAAAGATTAGAACGCTTAGAAAGCTGAGCACTTGGGTCAGACGCTTCAGTAAAGATAACTTAGACTTAGTGATTTTAGCAATTTACCAAACTACGGTAACTCTTAGATCGCTTAATCAGGGTTAACACAGTGGAAATGATTTGAAAGCTTTAGCGTCACAAGTTGTTTCTTAGTTGCATAGCGTTTGATTGTGTTTTACTTAATCAATTTATGCAATGAGATGATAATAAGAAAATTGACTGTAAAGTAAATGACACAATATTTGTAAGGTTCGTTGGGTGATGTAATCCCAACAACGTCCTTCTTCTCCTTGATCACTTGGAGGCAATCTACTAAAATGATTCTCAAAGAATCACACAAAATCTTCTGCAATTTAGGGACAAAGGAAGAGATGGATATGGATGACTTGAGCTCCTTGGTCACACAAATTTTTGCTACAAGCAACTTCAGTCCTCTACTTCTCGAAAGACGATCTTGAGCTCCTTGATCACACAGATTTCAGCTCCAATAAAGATCTTCTCAAAGATGGCCTTGAGCTTCTTGATCACACAGATTTCAACTCCAATAAAGATCTTTCTTCCACAAGCTTCTCTTACTCAAAAATACTTCTTGTGGAAGTCAACAATCTTTCTCACTCAGGTGAAAGGTGTTGAAGGTTTATTGTAACAGGTTTGTTTGATGTTGGGAAGTTCAAACAACTTGGGATATCTCAGTAAGAATTTAGGTTTCTTCTTTGGAGGAGGTTTGATATATCTGGTGACTGTCTGGAATGTATTTGAGAAGCTTGAAGGATTTTGACTATGGGGTTTGCAAGCTTTTCTCTCCAATTATTTCTCAGCTCTCTTTCACATTTACGTCTTTTCACACTCGCACAGAGATAGCTGAAGGGTACTATTTATAGAGAATCTCGGGATTTGTCCGTTGGACACAAGTCAGGCGCGTGTACCTCACGGGGAGCTTCAAATAGTCCCTTTTCTGACATTCCTTAATTTCTGCTGATTCCGATTGGACAGGAGCAGGTTTGAACTCTGAAAAGCTGAGAGTCTAGTCAAAAAAGGTGGCTTGTCCACAAGTCATACTATCTTGTTTACATTTAATGCACTTATCAAGCATTTAATGCATTTTAAATTTATTTCCCGTTAGAAATAAATGTCCGTTGGTGATTGCATTTAAGTCCTTGATAACTTGGGTTTTATCCTTCAGTTGAATCTAAAAGCTGGACGCTTGAGTCGCTCAGACGCTTAAGTAGGACGCTTGAGACAGCTAAGCGCTTGAGTCGCTGAGAACAATCGCTGAGAGCAGTTGCTGAGCGCTTGACTGAGCGCTTGGAACAAATCTTCATCTTTACGTTGACTTTGGACGCTGATCTTCAACTTCATCACTTAATATACTCACGCAGAACTCTATTAGTGATTTGGTATCACAAACCTAGTCTAAAATCTATAAATATAAAAATTACAAGCCTAACAAAATAAGTAAATGTTAGAGTGTATGCCCTCAAATGCCATAAAGAGGATAGATTTATAGGGCATAGACTTGTAACTAAACAATAACATTTTATATAAGGCATTATCTTGTTGTTTTCTTATAGGCATTTGTAAGGTGTTAATAAACAACGTAAAGTCCTTGAGTATAAGGCAAACCTTCTACTTCCTATGGGATAGGGAGAATAGCACTAGAAGGGTTTGATCTATATTCTCTAAATAGGTTTCGCAAGTCTAAGAAAGTATTTGACTGGACATCAATACAAAACAAGGACTTGCATGATATAAGTTTTGATAGAGAAAGTGTCATCCGAACACTATGGGAATGATAGTGGGAACGTATGTCATGGACATATAAGTTGGACTAATATGTTCGAACGCGGCTCGCATCAGTTTCATCACATGGGTATTCACTCCCAGACAGTCGTTGATGAAACTGATAAGTTGTGATAGGTACGCATGAACCTTAAACCTGAGGAATTGAGTTGAAGATGTACTTGTGACATCAAAACTGTCATTAGAGTAGTTAGATCCAAATCATCCTTTGGTGGGATCGACCTCGAAGTGCGACTTGATGGCCAAGTAGCATTGTTAACTGATTAGCAAAATGGGATTTATTCTCTCATAAGTGAATGAGCTAAGTATCCTATGCAGTCATGAATGAGTGACGTTAAAAGTCTTTGGCCAAAGCATAAAATGACCTCGACTCATTATGAGCTAAGCATATGGTCAAGTCATGTGAGTTTGACTAAAACCATGACTCTAACTTGACTGGGATGCAAGAATAAAAGATTTATACATGTATGGTATTCACAGCGTATATGGTTTGGAATGCTCCTATTCATTCGTTCTCAATTGGGATATGATGTGGGCCACGTGACTGGCTAGGTGTTACTCACATCCTTTTGGTTTCCTCCCAATTGCCTTTTGAGAAGAACCTAAAGAGTCGCGCTTAAAGGAAGTGCAAAAAGAAAATCTTAGGAAAAGACTTGAGAGAATTTTCGGTATTGGATATCGAGATTAATTAATTAATCATTAGATGATTTTATTAATTAATTAAGTTAATGAATTTATTAATTTCTCATGGGAATTTAATTATAATATTAACATGAATTTAATTGATTATTTAATTAATTTATTTATTGGATAAATAATATTAATTATGTAATTAATTAATAAACAAAAGCCTGAAGGCTTAAAAGCCTACAAGTGGGCGTCCACATATGGGGCTTATGAAGCCTAGGTTATTGTTTTCTATTGTAGTAGATATATATACTACTTAGTGAAAAAATAACTAGGTTAAGAGAATCAACTCAAAAACTTTCTCTCCAAGTCAAACTCTCCTCCCTTTCTCTCTCACTCTAGCCGTCCATCAAGGTGAAGACGAAGGTGATTTTCGTTTTTAACTCCGGCGTGGCAATTTAGAGACAGTGACGGATTTGCTGTTCAAGAAAAGAATTGCAAAGCTGGTTCAGATTTCAACATACGCGAGAACGGTAATTAATTTCGTAAAACTCAATTTAAATATGAGAAATAGAGATGAGACACTGGGATTAAACATATAATTCTTCCGCTGCGTTTTTTTTTTATGCAATTTTTCCCAACAGTGGTATCAGAGCCAATCTCTGATTTCTGTATTTAATTGATTACGTGATTGTGTGTTATTCACGTTTTTTGAAGCATGTTTTGAATATGTTTTTCGTGATGATTTCTGTATTTCTGTATTTAATTCATGTATGTTGTAGTATGATGACTTGTGCATTGAGAAATCTAATTTTTGTGAGAATCGGGTCAAAAAAACTCCGCGACGAGCACGTTGAAAATGACGTGCGCAGTCTGCTCGCTGGGCGCGCAGACAGCACACGCTGTGCTTGCAGCGGATGGCCTTCGGGCCACACGCTGCACGCACAGCGTGCGTACGACGTCGTGCGTTGGGTGCACGATGTCGTGCGCGTGGCTAAGCCACTGCCATGCGCTGGGCGCACGGCGCCTGACCAGGCTCAAGCCGCGCGCTGGGCTCACGGCACACGTCGTGTCGTGCGCCAAGCGCACGTGGGCCCAGTTTCATGGGCCCGGTTCTATAACCCGGGTCCTAACAGGTCGGGTTATTTTTTCTCGGGTCTAATTTTTTATTTAATTGGGTTTTGGGCTATTTTAATTATCCGGGTGGGTCAAAAGGATGATTACCCGGATGTAATTAAATAAGCCCAAATTGTTTTATTTAAAAATATGGTCTCTTCAATAAATTAGCTTTGGTCCTGATTGATTAAAATTAAATATGCCAATGGTTGGTAATTATATTTTATGAAATAAAGCCCAAATTGTTTTTATTGAATATTATTAATTTAAGTGAAATAATTAATTAATGGTTCTTGGAGAATTTTTTCATTAAGTTATTTATTTAAATTAAAGATTCTCACTAAATGGTTTATTGTCATGATTATCAATAAAATTTGGAATTTTATTGAGGGAATTAATTAGTTGGACTAATTATTCATTAACTTAATCACCAACATAATTGCTTTATTTTTCGCAAGCATGTATTATATGATGGTGACATTGTCCATGGTCTTAGGTTATTTCTTTTGATTGTGTTTCCTTTTATGGGTTGTAAGGGCCGGAATTGAGCCCGTTTATTTTATTTCTAGAATTATGTAAAGGTTGTTAAATAATTTCATGTAATAGATAGAAATAGAATAGGTCTTTCAAGAGGAGATCAATCCAAAAGAAGAGGAGCTTGGAGCCCATGAAGAATAGCTAGGCTTATTTTTCTTTTTTTTAATGATGGCCCATTGGCTTGGGCCCTCTAGATAAAGCCCATGGACATATGTGTTGGTTTATTGCTTTCGATGCATGTTCATTAGTTGTATGAAGCATGTGTGTTATCAATATGCGCTATATAAATTGAGTAATATGCAAAGCGAGACTTAGATAAATGTTTAGAACATGAATTCTCCCAAGCAAAAATTGATACTAAGTTAGTAAGGGGTGCTAGGCATCCTTTCCCTCCACTAAACTTAATGAAATTAAGTATTAAACCTAGTATATGGCATCTTCCCAGTAATTGGGGGTCGTATATCAAGATTTAATTCTAGAATTTTATTAAGTGCATTAGATGCCGTAATCGAGACACATTTCACCCTAAATATCGTCAAAGGGTTGCAAGGTGAAATTCAAATGTTAGAATATGAGGAGTTAATGGGAGTAAACTTAGATAATCCACAAAGCCTATAAATCGTTAAAGGGTTGCGGTTTTGGTGGATTATGGGAAAAGGAAGATTGAACCATCTATTGGATAGATTGATATTGGACATCACTTTAATTAAAGGGTTGCCATCCATTAGATTAATTAAAGAAATCAATCCCCACCACGAAGTACATTGCAACGATCACTTCCGTTTTTCACAGTGGGAGTGTGAATCTCGAAAAATGTAGTGGGTGCCAAGTTATAAGTTGAAGTCCTTGATTTTAAACTTGGTTTTAGTTTAGTTACACAAGTCTAATAAAGTCTGGTTTATTTTCTGCAGCTATTTTGATTTATCTCTCTCAAATCTAATTATATCTCCCAAACCACTGTCGAAATTGATGGAAAACACGATTCTCACTGGTCCAAACTACATAGAATGGCTCACAAAGCTGAGGATGGTCCTTAGCAGTGAATCTATAGACTATGTATTGGAAATTGGTCGTCCTCCCATTCCTGGAAAAGAAGAGGGTGATGAAGTTCGCCTGGCTCGTTGGGATTGGTGTTGTGATAACCATAAAGCAAGGGTGTACATCTTAAGCTCGATGTGCATAGAGTTGCAAAGGTCCCATGATAAGATGGATAATGCAAGAGACATTATTCTGTATTTGGATGAGTTGTTCGGAGAGCGCAGTAGGACCGCTAGATATTTCATTTCAAAGGATCTCTTCTGAACTAAAATGACTGAAGGAGAGGATGTTGGAGAACACATTTTCAAAATGATGACCATGATAGAAAAACTAAAATCTTTAAACTTCTACATGGATCTACATCTCCAAGTTGATCTCATCCTATAGTCACTCCCCGATTCGTTCTATTACTGCGTCATAAACTTTGACATGAATGAAATTGAGAGTTCTTTAGCTGGGCTATTAGAAAAACTCAAAGTTGCTCAGAAACAAATAAAGGCGGACAAATGGAACAACCCAATGGCAATTACTTTTCCTAATCCATTGGATGGAAGAAGGAATAATCATGACCATTTAGAGGAAGGGGCATCCAGCACGACTTGCGACAAAGCACACCGAAGGAGAAATAAGAGGGTTAGAAATCAGGATAGATGTTTATGCTGCGGTGAGCTAGGCCACTGGAGAAGAGACTGTCCTAACATACGAGCAAAAGGTAAAGAACTTTATGTTTTTGCTCTATTACCAATTTTTCCTCTTCATGAATTCTTGATTCAGGAGCTAATACTCATGTATGTTGTGTGAATCAGAATCTGGAAAGAAGAAGAAAGCTGAGCCCTGATGAGGTGTAGATAAGAGTAGGCAGCGGGCAAAGCATCGCAGCTACTGAAATTGGATCTGCCTCATTATTTCTTAATTCTGGACATATATTATTTCTGGATAATGTTTTAATTTTGCCCAATGGGCTTAAAAACATTGTTTCTATTCCCGTTTTAGTTAAACTTGGTTACACTTTCCGTTTTATTGATGAACGATACGACATTTATTATGGTAATAAATTAGTAGGCGTTGCTACTTTAATAAATGGATTGTATTACCTTAATGTCCAAAATGAGTGTTCTGTGAATACTATACAAAGGAAACGTAGTAGGCTTGGAATAAACCAAAGATTGATTTGGCATCTTAGACTAGGCCATGCCTGGGAACATAAAATTCGCAAAATGGATAAAGATGGACTAATTGGCCCATTGGGATTGGATCCCTATCCTACTTCTGAATCTTGTCTGAAAGGCAAGATGGCTAGATCCCCCTTCACAGGGACTTTTGAAAGCAAATCTTAGGCTTAGTGCATACTGATGTTTGTGGTCCATTTGGAGAAATGGCACGAGGAGGTTTCCTTTACTTCATCACCTTCACTGATGACCATTCAAGATATGGTCCAGTGTACATGATGAGGCACAAGTCTGAATCCATTGAAAAGTTCAAGGAATTCAAGGCTTTAGTGGAAAGTCAAACTGGTCAACATATAAAAACCCTTCGATCGGATCGAGGAGGAGAATATATGAGCGACGAGTTTGATGTATACCTCAGAGAGAATGGTATAGTATTACAGCTCACACCTCCAGCGACACCACAGTTAAATGGAGTAGCAGAGCGAAGGAATCGAACTTTGTTGGACATGGTTCGCTCCATGCTCAGCTACATTGACTTACCCATTTCATTGTGGGGTCATGCGGTGCTTACAGCTGTACACATTTTAAACAGATGTCTGTCCAAGTCCGTTCCTATTACTCCCTATGTGATGTGGAGGAATAGGAAACTAAGTCTTAATTACATCAAGATTTGGGGATGTCCGACTTATGTCAAAAAGTCCAAAGTGGACAAGTTGGAGCCTAGATCCTTGAAGGGACGGTTCGTTGGATATCCTGAGGATTCAATGGGATACCTCTTTTACCTGCACAATGATCAAAGGATCATTGTAGCTTTGCAAGCCCACTTTCTTGAAGATGAGTTCATTCAAGAAGGAGGAGCGGGTAGAAAGATTGTTCTAGAAGAACAAAATGACACTCCAGTGGATACATCTACATAGGGAGTGAGAACCGAACCTTCTGTAACACAACCACAACCATGAAGATCAAGTAGAGTACCTCAACCACCTGAGAGGTACGGATATCTAGTACAGAGGGAGCTGGATCTCCATTCTGTATTAGAGGAGGATCATGGAGATGATCCCTCCACTTTTGATCAAGCAATGGTGGATGTGGATGCTACTAGATGGCGTGAAGCTATGCAAACTGAGATCGATTCGATGCATGCAAACCAAGTCTGGAAACTTGTGGACCAACCTAAAGGAGTAAAACCGATCGGGGGTAAATGGATCTACAAGAGAAAGATTGGTGTTGATGGCAAGGTTGAAACCAACAAATCCAGGCTAATGGCGAAAGGGTATAGTCAAAAAGAAGGAATTGACTACCAAGAAACCTTTTTGACAGTGGCTATGATCAAATCAATAAGGATTTTACTTGCAATAGCCGCACACCTGGACTATGAAATATGGCAAATGGATGTCAAAACTGCTTTCCTAAATGCATTCCTAGAAGAGGATATCTATATGGAACAGCCTAAAGGTTTTGTATCCGAGGAGCATACTCATAACGTGTGTAAGCTTGAAAGATCCATTTATGGACCCAAGCAAGCGTCCCGTAGCTGGAATCTACGTTTTGATGAGGCTGTCAAAGGATTTAACTTCATCAAGAACGAAGACGAGCCATGTGTTTACAAGAAGGTTAGTGGGAGCAAGATAACATTCCGTGTGTTATATGTAGATGACATATTACTCATAGGGAATGATATAGGAATGCTCACCACTATAAAGAAGTGGCGTTCGAGTACTGTCTCCATGAAAGACTTGGGAGAGGCAACTTATATTCTAGGGATTCGAATCTACAGAGATCGAACACATAGAATGATAGGATTCTCTCAAGCCCTTTACTTAGAAAAGGTCCTAAAGAGATATAGGATGGAGGATTCTAAGAAAGGGTTCCTGCCGATGAGGCATGGGATACATCTCTCAAAAACTATGTGTCCCCAAAGTGAGGAAGATAGAAAAGAAATGAGCATTGTACCCTATGCATCAGCAGTGGGTAACCTGATGTACGCAATGCTGTGTACTAGACCTGACATTGCTTATTTGGTAAGCGTTGTTAGTCGATTTCAAGAAAACCCAGGCAAGGAACATTGGATAGCTGTGAACAACATCCTAAAGTATCTGAAGAGAACCATGTATATGATTCTCATCTATGGGAGTGGTGTCCTGAGAGTGGACGGGTACACTTATTCGGATTTTCAATCTGATGTCGATGACAGGAAATCCACCTCAGGATTCGTATTCACCCTCAATGGTGGGGCGGTAACTTGGAAAAGTTCCAAGAAAAGCACAATCGTGGACTCCACTAAAGAGGCTGTTTGGATAAGGAAGTTCATAGAAGAACTTCAAGTGGTTCCTAGCATAAAGCTCTCATTGCCACTTCACTATGACAGCACCGGAGCAATAGTGCAAGCAAAGGAACCTAGGTCTCACAACAAGTCCAAACACATTGAGAGGAGATATCACATCATAAGAGAGATCGTTGCACGAGGAGAAATATCTGTTCAAAAAATAGCCTTAGCTGACATTGTCGCTGATCCATTGACCAAGCCAATGGCACAGGTGGTGCTAGAAAAACATCTCGAAGGAATGGGTATTAAATACCATAGCAAAAGGCATTGAGTGCAAGTGGGATATTGTTAGAGTGTATGCCCTCAAATGCCATAAAGAGGATAGATTTATAGGGCATAGACTTGTAACTAAACAATATCATTTTATATATGGCATTATCTTGTTGTTTTCTTATAGGCGTTTGTAAGGTGTTAATAAACAACGTAAAGTCCTTGAGTATAAGGCAAACCTTCTACTTCCTATGGGATAGGTAGAATGGTACTAGAAGGGTTTGATCTTTATTCTCTAAATAGGGTTCGCAAGTCTAAAAAAGTATTTGACTGGACATCAATACAGAACAAGGACTTGCATGATATAAGTTTTGACAAAGAAAGTGCCAGTCGAACACTATGGGAATGATAGTGGGAATTTATGTCATGGACATATAAGTTGGACTAATATGTTTGAACACTGTTCGCATCAGTTTCATCACATGGGTATTCACTCACCGACAGTCAATGATGAAACTGATAAGTTGTGATAGGTACGCGTGAACCTTAGACCTGAGGAGTCGAGTTGAAGATGTACTGGTGACATCAAGTTTGTCATTAGTGTAGTTAGATCCAAATCACACTTTGGTGTGATCGACCTCGAAGTGCGACTTGATGGCCAAGTAGCATTGTTAACTGATTAGCAAAATGGGATTTATTCTCTCATTAGTGAATGAGCTAAGTATCCTATGCAGTCATGAATGAGTCAGGTTAAAAGTCTTTGGCCAAAGCATAAAATGACCTCGAATCATTATGAGCTAAGCATATGGTCAAGTCATGTGAGTTTGACTAAAGCCATGACTCTCACTTGACTGGGATGCAAGAATGAAAGGTTTATACTGGTACGGTATTCACAGCGTATATGGTTTGGAATGATCCTATTCATTCGTTCTCAATTGGGATACGATGTGAGCCACGTGACTGGCTAGTTATTACTCACATCCTTTTGGTTTCCTCCCAATTGCCTTTTGAGACGAACCTAAAGAGTCGCGCTTAAAGGAAGTGCAAAAAGAAAATCGTAGGAAAAGACTTGAGAGAATTTTCGGTATTGGATATCGAGATTAATTAATCAATCATTAGATGATTTTATTAATTAATTAATTTAATGAATTAATTAATTCCTCATGAGAATTTAATTATAATATTAACATGAATTTAATTGATTATTTAATTAATTTATTTATTGGATAAATAATATTAATTATTAATTAATAAACAAAAGCCCGAACGCTTAAAAGCCTACAAGTGGGTGTCCACCATATGGGGCTTATGAAGCCGAGGTTATTGTTTTCTATTGTAGTAGATATATATACTACTTAGTGAAAAAATAACTAGGTTAAGAGAATCAACTCAAAAACTTTCTCTCCAAGTCAAACTCTCCTCCCTTTCTCTCTCACTCTAGCCGTCCATCAAGGTGAAGAAGAAGGTGATTTTCGTTTGACTCCGGCGTGTCAATTTAGAGACAGCGACGGATTTGCTGTTCAAGAAAAGGATTGCAAAGCTGGTTCAGATTTCAACATACGCGAGAACGGTAATTAATTTCGTAAAACCCAATTTAAATACAAGAAATAGAGATGAGTCACTGGGATTAAACTTATAATTCTTCCGCTGCGTTTTTGTTTTTAAGCAATTTTTCCTAACAGTAAACTTCCAAACGCTTCTACAATATTTCTATGAAAGCATAAACTTACATTTTTGGGGTCTAACATAAAATCCTATCTTGTCATCATCAAAACATCTAACATGAAATTTCCTAACAATTTCCCCCTTTTTGAAGATGTCATGACCTTAACTCTTATAACTCTTTTTTAGATTAAGAGTTCAATGAAAAGCCCAAAAATAGTATAAGTTAGTGTTAGAAAGTTAGATCAGTTAGCTAATGTTAGATTAGCTTTAACAAGATGTTTCAATGATAAATCATTCAATCATGTATATGGAATTGAAAGCGTATATGATTTATACTGAAACGATGAATACCTGCCTTTTCTTTCTCTTCTCATTAAACTGCTTTTGTTTCTCTTCTTCTCCCTTCTTGGCATCATCAAGGGAAGACTACAGTTCAAGCGATACTCGCTAGAGGAGGAGGACCAGTTGGTGTGGGGAAAAACTCGGCCACTTCAATCGACCGCTCACTGTCCACCGTCGCATCCACGTCTGGACGGACAGTGTAAAACAATCTTCTAGAGATTTCCACAGTCACATCCACGTCTGGACGGATAGTGAAAAATTCTCTAGCGATTTCCACCACTATTGATACCACTTGTAGATATCACTTTTTGATACCACTTGTTGGTAAATCAACATCCAACTATGTCTGCCTCTAGTTCTCTATTTTTATTTTTATTTTTATTTTTGAAATATGTATGAATTTTATAAAATTTTCTATTAAGTGTTGAAGGGAATGTGTTCAACGCTTAACATATAGCATTTGTTGAAATGATATCACTTGTTGTAAGATTTATGTTGACACTTGAAATTAAATTCTTTTTATGTTTGAGCGTTCAACACATCATGCACAAATAACAATAAGCGTTGATGATCAATGCATATGAAAAGCTGTTTTTGATCATTGACGATTACAGATATGTTCAAGTACAATTTTAAGGTTCCCCCTGAATTTGATAACTCGTAACAATTTTGAAAACGCTTTTAGACAATATAATAAAGTGAATTCCCCCTTCATTATATGTCTAATGAAAATATGATGCATAATGATTAAGCGTTTAAATCATTCATACCTCGTTCTGGAATGAAGAACAGGATTTTTTATATCTTAGAAATTTTTTGAATTTCATGACCAATAAATCCATTTCCTTTTCCTCACTCGATTCTGTCGCTTCAGCCTCACTGACTGATTTTCCCTTGCCCTTGATGGTAGCGATTAATGCTTCGGAATCAGTTGAGGTGTCGCTGAGTGCACCCAATTCGAATTCAAAAGTCCTTAGCTCCGAAAACACATGCTTTGGAGTTAGAATTTCCAACATCTGTGATTCTTTCATAGGAGTTGTCTTCATCAAAAATCTACTGGGAAGACTTCTGAAAATCTTGTTGACCATTTCCTTGCTGGTCAACTCCATGCCTAGTGACACTACCTCTGTAATGAGCGAAGTGAATCTCGCGTCTAATTGTTCTAGCATCTCATTGGGTTGCATCTTAAAACCATTAAATCTTTTCTTGGCAATAGAAAGCTTGTTTTCCTTCATTTATGCTGAGCCACCACATATTATAGCCAATTTATCCCATATTTCCTTAGTCGTATTACATGACTTGACCTTGTTGAATAAGTTGTCTTTGTCACCTATGGCTGTATATAGTGCGTTCCTCCCAACATTGTCTAAATTAGCTCTTCGACGCTCATCTGGGGACCATTCATGCTTAGGTTTCTCTACATAGTCGTCAGGTGTTGCTTCTGTAGCTCCAGGCGCTCTGGTGATGACTTTGAGAATTTGAATCGGACCATCTGAAATGATATCACACATTTGATCATCACACGAACACAAATAAGTAAACGTTTTGACCTTCCATGAGTCATAATTTGACTCGGTCAACTTAGGAACTCTAGCGAATGCCATGAAATTTTATTTTTTTAAAGGGATCTGAACAAGCAATTATGCTTGGAAATTTAAAAATTTCAACTTCCACCGGTCTGATACTAGTTGGTGATCCCAAGTGTCATACGAAAGGGTCTAGAAGGGAGGGGGTTGAATAGACCCTGAAATCTTTTTCGACTTCAAAAATTTGTATCACTTTTAAAGATTAGAACACTTAGAAAGCTAAGCTCTTGGGTCAGACGCTTCAGTAAAGATAATTTAGACTTAGTGATTTTAGAAATATACCAAAGTAGGGTAACGCTTAGATCACTTAATCAGGGTTAGCACAGCGGAAATGATCTGAAAGCTTTAGCGTCACAAGTCGTTTTTTAGTTGCTTAGCATTTGATTGTGTTTTACTTAATCAATTTATGCAATGAGATGATAATAAGAAAATTGACTGTAAAGTAAATGACACAATATTTGTAAGGTTCGTTGGGTGATGTAATCCCAACTAAGTCCTTCTTCTCCTTGATCACTTGGAGGCAATCCACTAAAATGATTCTCAAATAATCACACAGAATCTTCTACAATTTAGGGACAAAGGAAGAGATGGATATGGATGACTTGAGCTCCTTGGTCACACAAATTTCTGCTACAAGCCACTTCAATCCTCTACTTCTGGAAAGACGATCTCGAGCTCCTTGATCACACATATTTCAGCTCCAATAAAGATCTTCTCCAAGATGGCCTTGATTTCCTTGATCACACAGACTTTAGCTCCAATAAAGACCTTTCTTCAACATGCTTCTCTTACTCAAAAATACTGCTTGTGGAAGTCAACAATCTTTCTCACTCAGGTGACAGGTGTTGAGCGTTTATTGTAAAAGGTTTGTTTGATGTTGGGAAGTTCAAACAACTTAGGATATCTCAGTAAGAATTTAAGTTTCTTTTTTGGAAGAGGTTTGAGATATCTGGTGACTGTCTGGAATGTATTTGAGAAGCTTGAAGGATTTTGACTATGGGGTTTGCATGTTTTTCTCTCAAATTATTTCTCAGCTCTCTTTCACATTTACGTCTTTTCACACTCGCACAGAGATAGCTGAAGGGTACTATTTATAGAGAATCTCGGGATTTGTCCGTTGGACACAAGTCAGGCGCGTGTACCTCACGCAGAGCTTCAAACAGTCCATTTTCTGACATTTCTTAATTTCTGCTAATTCCGATTGGACAGGAGCAGGTTTGAACTCTGAAAAGCTGACAGTCTAGTCAAAAAAGGTGGTTTGTCCACAAGTCATACTATCTTGTTTACATTTAATGCACTTATCAAGCATTTAATGCATTTTGAATTTATTTCCCATTGGAAATAAATGTCAACTGGTGATTGCATTTAAATCATTGATAACTTGGGTTTTATCCTTCAAGTGAATCTGAAAGATGGACGCTTGAATCAGACGCTTGAGACAGCTGAGCGCTTGAATCAGGTGAGCGCTTGAGTCGCTGAGAACAGTCGTTGAGCGTTTGACTGAGCGCTTGGAAAAAATCTTCATCTTTACGTTGACTTTGGACGCTGATCTTCAACTTCATCACTTAAAAGACTCACACAGAACTCTATTAGTGATTTGGTATCACAAACTTAGTCTAAAATCTATAAAGATAAAAATTACAAGCTTAACAAAATAAGTAAACTTCCAAACGCTTATACAATATTTCTATGAAAGCATAAACTTACATTTTTGGGGTCTAACATAAAATCCTATCTTATCATCATCAAAACATCTAACATGAAATTTCCTAACACATTATATTTGAAGTCTAACATAAAATCCTATCTTGTCATCATCAAAACATCTAACATGAAATTCCTAACAATTTCCCCCTTTTTGATGATGTCAAGACCTCAACTCCCATAACTCTTTTATAGATTAAGAGTTCAAAGAAAAGTTCAAAAATAATTATAAGTTAGCGTTTTGAAAGTTAGTAAAGTTAACTAATGTTAGATTAGCCTCAACAAGATGTTTCAGCGATAAATCATTCATACATTCATATGAAGAATTAAGCATACATGATTTATAACTGAAAGAAAAATACTTTAAAGCGACAAACAAAAAATATATAAAACAACATAATCCTTCATCTTTTTTGTCGCTTCCTATTTGCTTGTTCTTCTTGATAGATTTCAGTCGCTAAATCCAGTAGAAGTCTATCAACATCTACCATAGTTGTATGATGGACTTCATTGTACTCATGTCTTCTGTGTCTAGCGCTTTCTTACAGCTCCAACAACCTTTCCACCCAATCCCTCAGAGGGATTCCAAGTTCTCAGATCAAGTCATGGTAAATGTCTTGTCTTCGATCATTGGTGGATTTCCAGTGGATAGGTCTTCTAAGAGGTCCAGCGTATGGATGAAAACCCATACTCTCTAAGAACTCAACGTCTAAGTCTGGAAGCAAGTGCCTTCCTTGATAGTATCTTGGCTTTCGTTTCTTAGTAAGCATTTTCTTTATGCTCACTATTCTTTGAACATGGAGCGCCAATGCTTGTTATCTGTTTTAGAGATGGGCTCCCTCAAAGCTTTGGACTGGGACTTTTCTTTCAGATCTTCCCTCTTCTTGGCATCATCAAGGGAGTGACCAGATTGGAAGAAGTATCTCGCTCAATATCAGCGGATGCGTTTTGGGCTAGCGTCTGATTAAAGTCATTAGACAATTCTTTGACAAGAGGAGCAATACTATTCATCAAAGTGATTGTACTCTTGTTCACGTTACTCATGTTAGCGTGAAGTAGTCTCTCTACTTCGTTAAGCTTGTTGACATCAAAGTGGATCCCATCTTGGCGGTCACTTCACAAGTGCTACTTGACTCATTGAGATCACACTTCAAGGTCGGCCCCACCAAAGGGTAATTTGGGCCTAAATACTCTAGTAACATATTCAACAGTACTAGTACATTGATCATGAACCCTCAGGTGTAAGGCTCACGCATACTATTATGGTCAGTAATCCAATCATTGACAGTCACCGAGTAAATACCCATGTGATTAGATTAATGCAAGTCGTGTTCGAATTTATGAATTCCATTGGTATATCTATGACACGTGTTCTCACTATCCCATAGTGTTTGACTGGCACTCCTTGTCAGAGCATGTGTCATACAAGTCGAATCTTAATGCCCAATTAAGATTCCTTGACTTGTGAACCCTTTTAAGTGATCAGGAGTAAGACTCTCCCCATGCCACTTCTTTATTCCATAAAGGGCGAAGAGTCAACCTTGATACACATGGACTATTTGTTCAATACTTATTAATGCCATGAAGTTTTATATGAACAAAAAATTAAATGTCTTTATTAAATATAAGTTTGTACAACATAATTGGATACCCAATACAATTTATTTGTCCTCATTGGCATCTAGGGCATTTACCTAACATGGAGGACTGATAGTTGGGCAGTAAAGAAAGTACTGGGCATGCACAATGTGGATGACCATACATTGCTTAATGCTAAAATGCATGAACTTGTTAAGCACATTGAAGGACTCAAGGGAAATGTTAGTGCAGTATCTTAGCCTGCTTTAACTTGTGATATTTGTGAAGCACCTCACATGGCTACTGATGTTAGGTGTAATGCCCTCTATGCCATTGAGAAATTAGATTTAAGAAGGCATTTTATTTATATTGTATGAACATTATTAATCATTAATAAAAGGCATTGAGTTTGTTCTTATAAATCTAATTGTGGCATTGAATGTATTGAACAAATAGGTCCTTCAGATCAAGGTGTACTCACCACTACTTATTTGATAAGTAGGAGCACTGGTGGGGTTAAGTGCTTGATCTTATAAACATGGTTCGCGAGTTAAAGAATCTAAATTAGGTGTTTAGGTTCAACTCATATGACACTTGCTTTGACAAGGAAAGTGCTAGTGTTACACTGATTGGATAGTGAGAACTGGTGTCATGAATATGATTGACGGAGTTGATATTTTCGAACACTAATTGTTGTAATCCTATCACATGGGTTTTTACTCTGTAACAGTTAATGATAAGGATTATCGGTTATGATAGTATGAGTGAACTTTAGACCAGAGGAGTCTTTTACATTGTGCTCGTATCATTGAATAAGTTGTTAAAGTAACTAGGCCCAATCACCCGTTGGCAGGGTCGACCTCAAAGTAAGATTCAATTGGTGCTTTCGACAATGGGAAATGGACTGCCAATAAGGAATTCAATGTCTCGAAAGTAAATGAGAAGCAACCTGTATGTCATAGGTGTTGTGAAATAAAAATCTTTAGCCAAAGCTGACTGACTTGTATTGGATGTAAAGGGCAGTTTGGTAGTTTCACATCAGTATGATTGGAGTACATTATCAAGTTATATGAGGTTGACGTTCCATGACTCTTACTTGATCGGGTTGCGTCTGTGAAGAGTTTATACTCACATGGTAATTATAACATAAAGGTTCATGATAAATATTCATCTCATACTTGATTGGGTTTTGGTATAGCTTCACGGGAATGGTTTGGTGATAACTATATTTTTGGAATCCTCCCAATGCCGATCTAGATGAGCCTAGAAAGTCGCGCTATGTAAAGATGATAAAATAAAGGAGTTTTACTTATGAAAGGTATTTTGGTAATTTCACATAGAGTGGAAATTATCAAAGGGGTGTATTTTGATTATAATAAATATATTTAATTATTATAAATAAATAATTTTATTCAATCAATATTAATAGTATTATTAATTTAGAATTAATAAAGTACTATTAATAAAAGGAGCCTAGTATTTAATTAATTACCAATTGGATTGGATTGGGAATATTATTTAAATACTTAACACTGGGCTTGGAATTGGATGAAGCCCACTAAACCTATCCGTAGGCCATTTCGGCCGCCCCCCTCTCTCTTTTTAGTCAAGGAGTAGTTTTTTATTTGAACACTAGGTGTTTAACTAAAAACATAACTTTATGTGATTTTTCATCTTAGAGATTGAAAAAGAATAAAACACTAAAGTCCTTTCTCCCTCCCCATAAACCCTAGTTGCCCAACCCAATCTAAGGTAGAGGAGGTCAATCTTTAAGAATTGAAGATCATCTTTCATGTAATAATCTCGAGGAAGGAACGATCCGTTGCTTCTCAAAACCTTGGTTTCAGAATTCATCAAAAAAGGTAATTGGATTTTATCTTCTTCTAGGTTTTCGATTTTTTGTGTTAATAAAATTATCAAAACATGAATTGAATCCGGGCTTTGTGAATCTAGAAAAAAACTTATCTGCTTGTTCGATTCACAACAATGGTATCAGAGCCAAATTCATGGTTTTTGATAATTTTATCATGCGTTCATGCGTTTATTTGTGATTATAAATATGTTATTTTTGTTTTTTCGTATTGTATGCAAAAACGTAAAAATTGAGTGTTATGATTTAATATTATACATGTTTAAACTATTGGGTTTTTGATGATTAAATTGCATGATTGAAAAACACGAGGCGAAACCATGGTGGAATCTCAAAAAAAATTGCCACTTGTGCGCCGACCAACAACTGGTTGTCCATGCTGCACACCGCACGGGGCCATACGTTCAGTCGAACGGCGTCGTTCTGTGCGCATGTGTGTGTGTGGCGGCTGGCCTTGCTAGCTTGGGTAGCGCCGTGTGTCAAGCTTGGCCCGACGTGTAATTGTGATTTTTGTCGTCGGACTTTGAAAAATTAATCCTAAAAGTATAAAATTAATTTTTTAAAGTGGGGCTAGAACCATTTATTCCATTGGATGAATTTTGAACCCAATTGATGATTTTGAAAATAAAATTGGGCTCAAGCCCAATTAGCATTTTTAAAGTTATTTTTTATGGATTTATTTTTAAATTAAAAGCCCATAAAAAAAATTTCAATTTTAAAATTGGATTTTAATTGAGAATTAAATTGAATTTAATTTTCATTACTTTATTTAGAATTGGATTTTAATTGAGATGAAATTAGATTTAATTTTAATTAGTTTTTTCAAAAAGTTGGATTTATTAGCCGCTTAAAACTAATCATCAAATTTAATCCTCGGTATTTAAATTGGATTTAAATTACTAAATAAAGATTGTTGGGCTTGATTTATTTGATGGATTAAATTAAATTGGGTTGATCCAAATTAATTTGGAATTAGAGATTAATTTTGCTTTTTAATTGTTTCACCCATGTTGGGCTCTATTTGATAAAGTCCAATTTAATTCGATTAATGTAAATATTTTTGGCTTGGCCCATTAACCTTGAAATTCAAAATAAATTGAATTTATTTTTGAAAATTAATTAAATTGGATTTAATTAAATATTAACTATGATTTAATAATAATAACATATGTGTTTAATTTGATTATGTGCTCCCTTTATCATTATGTGATGGTGACACCTCGTATGGGCTTAGGGTGCCAGAGTTTGAGCCCCCCAATTTGTATCTTTATTTTTATTTAGAACAATTGTATAAGCATGTACCATTGTAATAAAAATGTTAGATAAGTCCAGTAAAGAGAGAAGACGATGGCAAGCTTGGAGCGGAGTCAAGGATCTCTTTTGTAATAGATTAGAACCCCTCCCCGATTGACTCGTTAGCTCGAGACAATCTAGATTAAAGCTCGTACATGTGTGTGTTGTTAGAAATTGTGTTAGATGTATGCCCTCAATGCCTATGAGGAATTATATTAAGTAGGGCCTAGATAAGTTATTTGTACAAAACATTTGATGCTTCTATTTATAGAACAAAGGTTTTGATTTTGTTCAAATAAATCTAATGGCATATAACTGTATTGAACAAATTAGTCCAAGAGATTTCAAGACAGACTTTCCACCTCTTATGGACAAGAGGAGGCACTGGAACAGTCCAATACTTAATCTCTGAAACTGGGAGTTCGTGAGTTAACGAATATTAATTGGGCGATAATAAATTCAACTTATATGACACCTTCTTTGACAAGGAAGTGTCAGTCATACACTGATTAGATAGTGGGAGCTGGTGTCATGAATATGATTAATGGAATTAACATATTTGAACTTGACTCGCATTAATCCGATCACACGGGTATTTACTCTTTAATAGTCAATGATTGGGATTAAGATTGCTATCGTATGTGTGAATTGAGACCTAAGGAGTCATTTATAACATGCTTGTAGTATTGGATATGTTATTAGAGTAGTTAGGCCCTTATCACCTGATAGGTGGGGTCGACCTCGAACTATGATCCAATAGTGGATTCGATGTTATAAGATAACTTGCCAAAACGGGATTGATAAGAGGTGTTTTTACGTGTTTTTAAGCCCGTAATTCTTATGATTTAGATTCACTTATTGCCTAAATCATGTCACATTTGCATTTAATAGGTGTGTTAAGTGAATACAGGTAATAAATGAGAATACATGAAGAAAAGGTTAGAAAAACGACGTACATAACAAGTTCAAACATGTTTTTCAACACCTAGGCGGTTTATGCATCTCCTACCACATTCGAGCGATAATTACGTACATTTCGAGACCGACTTAGACAAAGTTTCCTTCTAAAACGTTTTAGATGTATGTCTTAGCTTCAAATGGGAACTTGAAACATACAAATCGGAGGTCTATAGAGATAATTGTGAAGGAAATACGATTGCTGCGCCGAACAGAGAAGTACATGTGTCAGGATACGCCCCAGCGCCCTCCTAGTCATGCCTAGGCATGGATAGTCCGAATGTTACTCCTTTTCAGCCTAAATTCCAGCATTATATGATGGTTAAGAATCACTTTTGGCCATAATTCAGCAAATGTGTTAAGGGGTTGTCATAAGTGTGTTTCTTAGTAGATTTACTTTATGGGCGCCAAATCAGAAACAACCTCCATGTTGAAACATACTTTGGGTATACTTAGCGACCAAATTGGACAAAATGTCCTTCTGGACAGTTGTAGATCTATGTTTTATCTGAACATGGGGACTTGAATCATCCAATTGGGAGATCTGTGGAGAAGTTTATGAGGAAAATACTAAGACTGCGCTGGAAAGCAAGAAAATGGCAGCATGCATGTGTTTTGTTGAAGTTTTCACATGGTTATGCTTGGTGGAATTCTTAAGGGCCGAAAGTTCAGCATTTTTAAGCTGGTTGGAATCTTAAAAGCCAAACTTTAAGCATCACCTTAGGTGGAATTCTCATTGGGGAACTTTAATGGGAATTCTTAATGCATACTTTAGTGGAATTTTGGCTATAAAAGGAGGGTGAACCCATACTCTTCATCATTCACTATCAATTTCAGATTCTTGGAGGAGAGGGGGGCAGCCCCTAATCTGATTTCTCCACCATTCATCACCATTCTTCATCACTCTTCGAGGAGAAATCTAGAGGAAGGAAAAGAGCTTGGGGATTGAAGGCTCAACTTCAAGATCCATCATCATTCACCATTTAGGGAGGTTTTAAGAGCTCTTCATTTCATTTATGTCTATGAATATTTATATGAATCCTTTTATGTCTTTTATGCTTTCAATTATGAAGTAAATTCGTAAGACTAGGGCCATGTAAGGCCAAATTGTGATTTATGTTTATAATAGATGATTCTTATATTGTTATGTGATGTGAATTGATGTTCTACTTATCTTGCATATACTTGATCACTATATGTTAGAATCTTATGCCTAGGTGAATATTTTGGGAGAAAATTGACTTAGGGTGCAAGAAATTCACATCATGACCCGCAACTAATGAGAAATTGCCCTAGACATAGGTAAAGATTCCCGGGTGAAGTTGTTCGATTCAAATCGAGTGAGCTCTAGTAAGTTAATGCAAGTTTAGTGGTTAGATTTTCGGATAGGAATATTTGGGAAATCACGATCTAAGCATAGGAGTTTATACGCGAGACATCGGTTATTCTCTACCCTCGGAGCTCTCACCATAACAATATAAGCGTAATCCTTCAACGAGAATCTTTATAAGTATAATTGATCAATTTGAACCTAGCATGTGCCTTAGTCTCCCTTTATATTTTGTTTTAAATCATTTGTGCAACCTTGTTCTTATCTTACGCATTTCACACTCATTTTACCTTTATTGTTTTGATCTTTGTTGTTATAAAATCTTAAACTAGAATTCAAGTCCTTGTGGTTCGACAATCCGGACTTCTCGTCCACTTTTATTACTACACACGACTAGTGCATTTGCTATTATAGCACGTTAGCTTTTAGCGTGTCAGGGATTCACCGTCTCGACAGTAAACGAGTATGTCACATGTACGATCGTAAGTAATTGAAACTATAAGTATTTAGCCAAAGCATATAAACTATCCCGTGATTGTCACTGAGGGTAGTTTGGTAATTTCACATTATTATGATTCTAAGTACAGTATCAAGTTCTATGAGTTTGACTAAACCATAGCTATTACTTGATCGGTTCACATCAGTGAAGAGTTTATACACATATGGTATTCGTAGTCAAGGTTCGTGATGACATGATCATCTCTTTTTCAATAGGGTTACGATTTGGTTCCACGGTGTTGGCTAGGTGACAACCTTATCCATTGGAATCCTCCTATTGCCAATTGAATCGAGCCTGGAGAGTCGTGCTATGTGAAGAAAATGAATATTTCCTTAAGCTAAGGGTATTTTGGTAAAATCACATTTGAGTGAATTGATTGACAAAATAGATGACATGATTTAACTAAAGATATCTAATTGGATTAAATAAATTAATTAAATCATATTAATTCATAAGTTAGATTAATTGGAAATTAATTCAAAGGTTGAATTAAATTAATTGGATTAATGTAATGATATAATTACCAATTGGATTGGACTTGGATTTAATTAGTTACACATGGGCTAAGTCAAAACAAAGCCTAAAGCCCATCTACTAAGGCCAATTCGGCCGCCCCTCTTAGTGATAACCTAGGGGAGTCTTTTACTTAGCATAAGTAATCAGTCAGTGTCAGAACTCCACACACACAAGTCATTGTTTTAGAATCTGACACTGGGCCAAAATAAACCTAGAGCATTGGGAAAGAAAAATCCCTTCCTCTCCATCCATCTAGCTGCCTGCAATTATTTCCGAGGAGGAGATCGAGCTTTTCTCAGAGAATTTTTCTTCCGCGTGATTATCTAGAGGCAGGAGCTCTGGGCTGCTACTGATAATTCGAGATTCAATAAACTATGTTTATGTGTTTTAATTGTTATAATGTCATAAACATGATTTTACGTATTGTATTTAAATTCGAGTAATTTATGTTATGCATGCTTATCTGTAAAATGGATTTTTCATGAGTTGAATTGGATTTACTAGGTAAAACGAAAACTTGAATTGGATTTGTGATTCTTATAAAAATTGTGTTTTTTTTGAAAAAATCGCACCGCAGCGCCATCGCCGCTACTGCTGCTGCGCGAGCTGGTGGTGGCTAAGGGGGTGTTGGGCTTTAGCCCAACACATTAGGCTGGTGTTGGGCTAAAGCCCAACACGGGCGCATAGAGCCCAGCGCATCAAAGAAGTGTTGGGCTAAGCCCAGCGCAACTGTTGCGCAGTGCTAGGATCGGCCCAGTGCATCATATGTGCGCTGGGCTCATAAGGAAGAGCTCTGGGCTGAGCCCAGCGCTAGACAAATAGTGTCGGGCTAGGCCCAGCGGATGTTAATTTTTTCTTTTTGCTGGGCATGGCCCAGCGCTTTTAATTAGCCAAGCCTAGCTGTTGTTTAATTAATTGGTTTTTGTATTTGGCCTAATATAATTAATTATGGGGCTTGGCCCAAATGACTTAAGTTGGATTGGCCAATTATTAATTAATTAATTATGTGGACTCTATGCAAATTGAAAAACTTAACCTAAATATATATCAAGTAAACAACCCTAATTAAATTTTGTTTCAACTTCTAAATTGGATTTAGTGAATAAATTTTAATTGGATTTATGTTTATTGAAAAACCCTAAATTGGATTTAGGAAATTTAAATTAGATTTAATTTTATTCTAAATTGGATTTAGTTAATTTATTTAAATTGGATTTAAACTTGAAAATTTTCAATTGATTAAATTGGATTTAAAACTCTGTTTCAAAGTTGGTATATATTGAATTTATTTGTTGAATTTGATTTAAATATCATTTTCCTTTTACATGATATTGCTATGTGTTTAGATTAAATTACCCATTACACTTTATTTGATGATAGTCAATCTTTAATTTGATTAAAGTACTTAAACTAAATTGGATTTATTTTGATGATATTAAATTGGATTTAATTGAAGAATAAATTGGATTTAATCAAGAGATTGAATTGGATTCAATCATAGATTAAATTGGATTTAATCTTGGATTAAATTGGATTTAATCTTGGACTAAATTAGATTTAATCACACATTAAATTAAATTTAAAGGATAAATTCACATATGTGTTTAAATCGTTTAATGTGCTTCTTATATATGTGATGGTGACACCATGTATGGGCTTAGGGTTTTATTTATGTTGTCTTACCTGGGTTGTATTGGGCCTGTTTTGAGCCCCCCACTTTGTATCTTCAATTCATAGAATTTTGTATAGGTTATTTCTATGTAATTGTTTTAGAGATAAACCTAAATGGTGATTCATGGTGGCACATGAAGTCTTGGAGAATCAAGAAGATTAGATCTTTGTATAGGGCCCAATACTTGTAATAGATAGGACCCCTTCCCGGTCACTCATTAGCTCGAGTTGATCTAGATAGTCCATACATGTGTGTGTTGTTAGAATTGCTAGGCCTATTCTTATGCATTTCCAATTATTGCGCGATAAAGAAATTAATGTTCAAAGTGAGACCAACTTAATAACATTATCGAATGTTATAATTCTCCCAAAGTAAAATACTGTGTAAGTAAAGGGGCATTGGATGTCCTAGCTCTCCATCAAACTTTAGAAGGTGGGTTCATTTCTAGTGCATGGCATCTTCCCTGAATAAGGGGGTCATGCATCAAGACATGGTACTCTATCTTCTCTAGTGCATTTGATGCCTTCATGTCGAAACAAATTTTGCCCCATATATCGTTCAAGGTTGCAAGGCGAGATTAAATTGTTAGACTGATAGGAGTTGATGGAATAAATGACTCAGATGGATCACACCTATATATCGAAAAAGTTTGCGGTTCAGTGATCCATGAGCTAAAGGGGATTGAATCATCGGTTAGTCTGATTGATGTTTGACATCACCTCAATGATCTAACGAGTCATATATTGTTCAAGGTTGTAACTTGCTTAAATCATTGGGGAAATCAATCACTCACTATGAAACCAATCCAACGAGGTTTTCGATTATTGCAGTGGTAGTGTAATATTTCGAGAAAAATAGGGAGAGTCAAGTAAAAATTGAAATCCTTGATTTTACTTGAAAGTACATAATAACACATCTAATCGAAAATCTTGTTTATTTTTCTGCAGTTTATTTCCATTACAATGACTAGCCCTTTGAAACCAATGCTTGAGAAAAATGTCCTCACTAGACCAACCTACGTTGATTGGATCAAAGCGCTGAGGGCACAGCTCAAGAAGAAATCACTTGAGCACATTTTGGAGCAAGATGGTCCATCATTGCCTAGGGTCAATGAAGGAAAATCTGCTCTGAAAATCTACAAGAGATGGATCTCTAATGCCCAGAAGGTCACTGACTTCATGTTGCATTCCATGAGCAACGAACTGAGACATTAACATTTTGATATGGAAAGTCTGAGGTCAGTGATGCTTCATTTGTAGGAGATGTTCGGGGAACATGGAAGGTCAACTCGATATTATTTATCGAAAGAATTTTTCCAAACTAGAATGAGAGAAAATGATGAAGTTGTCAGTCATGTTATGAATATGATATCCATGATAGGAAGACTAAGGTCTCTGGGAATCTACATGGATTTTCGTCTGGAAGTTGATCTCCTTCTTCAATCTCTCCATAAATCCTTCGCTGCCTATGTTTCTAACTTTGAGATAGATGACTTAGGAGGATCCTTAGTGGATCTTAGAGATAGACTTGTGTACATGCAATGCGAACTAAGAAAGGAATGGGATGATGATGTTGCACCTCCATCTGGGCTACTTGGAGTAAGAATTGCTTCTGAAAACTATGAGCAAATAACCAAACGCTCAAGAGTTCAAAAGACTTGCATCCACTGCATGGAGGTGGACGAATGGAAGCATGACTGCCCTAAGCCAACAGCTAAAAGCAAATCAGGTATAGAACTTTATGTTTTTGAAATGAATTGTTCTATGATGATATTTTCCACTTCTTGGATTCTAGATTCTGGAGCTAGTGTTCATATTTGTGTTTTGAACCAGAATCTGGAAGAATGTAGAAAGCTAGATGAGAACAAAGTGATGATCAATGTTGGAAGTGCACACAACGTGGCTATGACTCACATTGGAATTACTTCTATTTCATTAATTTTTGGACATCAAATTAGATTAGATGATTGCCTTCTTTTGCCCAATGGACTCAAGAATATTATTTCTATTCCTGTATTGGTCAGGAAAGGATATTTATTTACATTTAAATATAATTCTTGTGATATTTATTTTGGAAATAAGTGTGTTGTCTCTACATCTTTAGTTAATGGTTTATACTATTTGAATGTCCGAAATCAATGTATGGTTAATACTATGACTAGAAAACGTAGTATAAATGTAATGAACCAAAAACTCATATGGCACCTTAGACTGGGACATGCCGGTAAATTTAAGTTTCACGAGTTGGAAAAACATGGGCCCATCGGTCCGCTTGGGTCTAACCCATATCCGACTTGTGAATCGTGCCGCCTCAAAGTCCAGATGACTAGGTCACCGTTCACTGGACATTTCAAAAAGGCAAATGAAGTTGTAGGATTAATCCACACTGACGTTTGTGGGCCCCTCAAGGATGCGGTCCTTAGAAGTTTTCAGTACTTTATAACCTTCACAGATGACCACTTTAGGTATGGTCTAGTTTATCTGATGAAGTATAAATCCGAAGCACTTGAATGGTTCAAGGAATTCACAGTTGTGACTGAAAAACAAACTGGGCACAGTATTAAGGCATTGAGATCTGATCGAGGTGGTGAATACATGAGTGCCGAGTTTGATGAGTTCTAGAAAGAACAAGGCATAGTATTACAACTAACTCCTCCAGCAACCCCATAACTCAACGGAGTAGCAGAAAAAAGGAATCGTAATTTGTTGGACATGATAAGCTGCATGCTGAGCTACACCGATTTACCTATCTCGTTGTGGGGACGTGCTTTGCTTATAGATGAGCACATTCTGAACAAATGTCCCTCAAAATTTGTTCCCACTACACCATATGAGATATGGAGCGGTAGGAAGCCTAGTCTGAAATACATAAGAATATGGTGTTTCCCAGCATATGTAAAGAAGACCAAGGTAGAGAAACTAGAGGACGGATCCTTGAAAGAACATTTTATTGGTTTTCTCGTAGATTCGATGGGATTCTTCTTTTTTCTGCAAAATGATCATAGGATCATCGTGGCCTTGCAAGCCCACTTTCTTGAAGAAGAATTCATTAGAGAAGGTGGTGCAGGTAGAAAGATTGTTCTGGAAGAGCAAGATAACGTCCCTTTGGAGACATCAATTCAAGAATCTGAACCCAAATTGACATAACCGTCGCAGCAACGATCTAGCAGAGTATCTCAGCCGCCTAAGAGATATGGCTATCTGCACAAAACGCAGCATTATTTGTATGTCATTGCAGAAAGAAGCCATGGAGATGATCCCTCTAACTATGATGAAGCAGCGACGGATATAGATTCCTCTAAGTGGCTTGAGGCTATGAAAGCAGAGATTGATTCGATGTATTCGAACCAAGTTTAGACTCTTACTGATCTACCAAATGGAGTACGACCAATTGGATGCAAATGGATCTATAGGAAAATGATTGGTCTGGATGGCAATGTGGACACCTATAAGGTCAGGCTAGGGGCAAAAGGTTATAGTAAAAAAGTGGGCATTGACTATGAGGAAACCTTTTCGCCAGTAGCCATGTTCAAATCTATTAGAATTCTTCTAGCTATAGTTGCAAACTTAGACTATGAAGTCTGGTAAATGGATGTAAAGACCGCATTCTTAAATGGACACTTGGATGAGGACATTTATATGCAACAGCCCAGGGGCTTTATATCTGAAGCCGACTCTCATAAAGTTTGCAAACTTAATCGGTCCATCTATAGACTGAAGCAAGCCTCTCGGAGTTAGAATATGAGGTTCGATGAAGAAGCCAAGAAATATGGCTTCATCAAGAATGAAGACGAACCGTTTGACTATCAAATGGTCCGTGGGAGCAAGTTGACATTCCTGGTTCTATACGTAGATGACATACTACTTATAGGGAATGACATAGGCTTATTAACTTCGGTTAAGATATGGCTCTCAAGCACATTCTCCATGAAAGACTTGGGAGAAGCGACCTACATTCTAGGAATTCACCTTTATAGAGATAGAGCGAATAGAATGATTGGTCTCTCCCAAGCGCTCTACCTAGAGAAAGTCCTTAAGAGATATGAAATGCATAACTCTAAGGGAGGACTTTTGCCCATGAGACATGGAATTCATCTTTCCAAATCTATGAGTCCAAAAATGGACAAGGATAGAATGGAAATGAGGAATATACCATATGCATCCGTTGTGGTGTTGGGAATCGTGCGAGTAAAAATGCAGCGGATAAAAATGATTCCCAAACCATGAATCAATCCGATTCATTATTGATTTCTTGACCAAAAAAGGAGATAAACAATTTACCTCTTCAAGCGTGAATCGATTCGTATCGATTTTAACTGTAGTAGCAATCCCCGGAAGTACTACCTCTAGATATCGTGCAAAAAAAAAATTTCCAAGAAAGCTGCGATCTCCTCCCCGACACTATGGTGGCGGCTGCTAATTGGAAAAGATGGAGGGAATTTTTTTTTCTTTTGCTGTAGGTTTTCTGGTTCAAAGTCAGATTTAGAATTGTGTGTTGTATAGAATTCTGACACTGATTAACAATTTATACCAAGTAATAAAACCCCTAATCCAATAAGTGAGGGGCGGCCCACTAGGCCTATGGAATGGGCTTTCGGGCTTCGTTCCATCTTAGCCCAATAATTAATTAAATCCAAGTCCAATCCAATTGATAATTAATTAATTACTTTAATCCAATTAATTTAATTCAAATTATAAATTAATTTTCAAGTAATTTAACTTACGAATTAATATGATTTGATTAATTTATTTAATCTAATTAAATCATGCCATCACATCAAATGTGATTTTACCAAAATACCCTTAGCATAGAAAATCATTCTTTTTCTTCACATAGCGCGACTCTTTAAGCTCGATTCAATTAGCAATGAGAGGTTTTCAAAGGGTAAGGTTGTCACCTAGCCATCACTGTGGAACCAAATCGTAACCCAATGGAAATGAGATGATTATGTCATCACGAACCTTGACTACAAATACCGTATGTGTATAAACTCTTCACCGGCATGACCCGATCAAGTAAGAGCCATGGTTTGGTCAAACTCATAGAACTTGATATTGTACTTAGAATCATAATAATGTGAAATTACCAAACTACCCTCAGTGACAATCACGGGACTGTTTATCGAGATAATAACAGTCAAACTTAGAATCATAATAATAGTACTTAGAATCATAATAATAACAGTCAAACTTACGATCGTACAGGTCACATACTCGTTTACTATCGAGATGGTGAATCCCATTTTGACAAGTTATCTTATAACATCGAATGCACTATTAGACCGTACTTCAAGGTTGACCCCACCTATTAGGTGATTCGGGTCTAACTACTCTGATAACATATTCAATACTACAAGCATGTTATAAATGACTCCTCGGGTCTAAAGTTCGTACATACTATTGCAATCATAATCCCAATCATTGACTGCCAAACAGTAAATACCCATGTGATTGGATTAGTGCGAGTTGAGTTCAAATATGTTAATTCGATTAATCATATTCAAGACACCAGCTCCTACTATCTAATCAGTGTACGACTTGCACTCCTTGTCAAAGAAGGCGTCATATGAGTTGAATATTAATGCCCAATTAATATTTGTTAACTCAGATTCTCCCAGTTTAAGATATTAAGTACTCAACTATTCCAGTGCCTCCTCTTATCCTTAAAAGGTGGAAAGTCTATCTTGAAATCTCATGGACTTATTCGTTCAATACAATTGAATGCCATTAGATTTATATGAACAAAACCCAGAGCCTTATACAATATAATAGTTCATACAATATAACTAAAATGCCCTCCTTAATCTAAGTCCACCATTTTTGCATTGAGGGCATATACCTAACATGTGGGTAGTCTCATGTACACGATGTTGTGCACGAGGCCAGATCTGGCACATGCTGTAAGCATGGTTAGTAAGTTTCAAGCTAACTCAGGGGAGCCTCACTGGACAGCAGTGAAGTGTATCTTAAAGTACTTAAGAAGAACTAAAGGTATGCTACTAATATATGGCAATGGAGAATTAAAGGTGGATGGTTACACCGACTCAGATTTCCAATTTGATCCGGATGACCTTAATTCTACCTCTGGGTACATATTCACACTCAGTGGAGAAGCAATGTCTTAGAAAAGTTCCAAGCAAAGCACAACTACTGACTCCACATTGGAGGCAGAATATGTGGCCGCCTCTGAGGCAGCCAAAGAAGTTGCTTAGATGAGAATGTCCGTGGACAAACATGTAGTGGTTCCTAGCGTGGAAATGTCGTTACCACTATGGTGTGACAACAACGGAGCAATTGCGCAAGATAAAGAACCAAGGTCTCACAACAAATCTAAACACATGATGAGGAAATATCATATAATATGAGAAATCGTTGGAAGAGGCGACATAGCCATGCAGAAAATAGCCTCACCAGAAAACGTGGCTGGCCCACTCACCAAGCCATTATCACAGGTCGTGCTAGATGAACATCTTGAGAAGATGGGAATCAAAAACCATAGCGATTGGCATTGAGAGCAAATGGGAGATTGTTAGGTGTATGCCCTCAATGCCTATGAGGAATTAGATTGAGTAGGGCTTAGATAAGTTATTTGTACAAAACCTTTGATGTTTCTATTTATAGAATAAAGGTTTTGAATTTGTTCATATAAATCTAATGGCATTTAACTGTATTGAACAAATTAGTCCAAGAGATTTCAAGATAGACTTTTCACCTCTTATGGACAAGAGGAGGCACTAGAACAGTCTAGTACTTAATCTCTGAAACTGGGAGTTCGTGAGTTAACGAATATTAATTGGGCATTAATATTCAACTCATATGACACCTTCTTTAACACGGAAGTGCCAGTCGTACACTGATCAGACAGTGGGAGCTGGTGCCATGAATATGATTAATGGAACAAACATATTTGAACTCGACTCGCATTAATCCTATCACATGGATATTTACTCTTTGACAGTCAATGATTGGGATTAAGATTGCGATAGTATGTGTGAACTTTAGACCTGCGGAGTCATTTGTAACATGCTTGTAGTATTGGATATGTTATCTGAGTAGTTAGACTCGTATCACCTGATAGGTGGGGTCGACCTCGAACTACGATCCAATAATGGATTCGATGTTATAAGATAACTTGCCAAAACGGGATTCACCGTCTCGACAGTAAACGAGTATGTCACATGTACGATCGTAAGTAATTGAAATTATAAGTATTTAGCCAAAGCATATAAACTATCCCGTGATTGTCACTGAGGGTAGTTTGGTAATTTCACATTATTATGATTCTAAGTACAGTATCAAGTTCTATGAGTTTGACTAAACCATGGCTCTTACTTGATCGGGTCACATCGGTGAAGAGTTTATAAACATATGGTATTCGTAGTCAAGGTTCGTGATGACATGATCATCTCGTTTTCAATTTGGTTACGATTTGGTTCCACGATGTTGGCTAGATGACAACCTTATCATTTGGAATCCTCCCATTACCAATTGAATCGAGCTTAGAGAGTCGTGCTATGTGAAGAAAAGGAATATTTCCTTAAGCTAAAGGTATTTTGGTAAAATCACATTTGATGTGAATTGACTGACAAAATAGATGGCATGATTTAATTAAAGATATTTAATTGGATTAAACAATTTAACTAAATCATATTAATTCATAAGTTAAATTAATTGGAAATTAATTCATAGGTTGAATTAATAATAATTGGATTAATGTAATTAATTAGTTACCAATTGGATTGGACTTGGATTTAATTAATTACACATGGGCTAAGTCAAAACAAAACCCGAAGCCCATCTACTACGGCCAATTCGACCGCCCCTCTTTGTGATAACCTAGGGGAGTCTTTTACTTGGTATAAGTAATCAGTCAGTGTCGGAACTCCACACACACAAGTCATTGTTTTAGAATCTGACACTGAGCCAAGATAAACCTAGAGCATTAGGAAAGAAAAATCCCACCCTCTCCATCCATCTGGCCGCCTGCAATTGTCGCCGAGGAGGAGATCGAGCTTTTTTCAGAGAATTTTTCTTCCGCGTGATTATCTAGAGGCAGGAGTCTGGGGCTGCTGCTGATAATTCGAGATTCAATAGACGAAAAGGTAATTCGATTACTCTTGTCAATTCTCGTCAATTGATCAATATGCTTAATATCATGAATATCCCCGGATTGGATTCTCGGGTGTGATTCGGATTAAAAATTTTATCCGCTAGACCGAATCACAACAAATTGCTAGGTGTTTTTCTTATGCATTTCCTTAACAAGTGCCTAATAAATTAATGTGCAAAGTGAGACCCAAAATATAGTAACTATCAAGTTATTAATTCTCCCTATATCAAATGATGCTAAGTAAGTAAAGGGTATTTGATATCCTCGCTCTCCACCAAGCTTTAGAACGATATGGATGCATTTTATATATGGCATTGTCCCGGTATTAGGGGGTCATATATAAAGGTAACATGCTTGATCTTCTTTAGGGCATTTGATGCCTTCAGTCGAAGCGAATTTCCCCCATATATTGAAAAAGGTTGCAAGGCGAGATAAATTGTTAGACTGATAAGAGTTAATGAGAATAGACTTAGATAAATCACCACCTATATATTGAAAAAGGTTGCGGTTAAGTGATTCATGAGCCAAAGGGATTGAATTGTTAAATGGTGTAACAGGCACTAGCCACCACCTCAATTTCTAGACGGGCCATCTATCGAAAAAGGTTGCAACCCTTCTAGACATTGAGGACCTCAATCACCCACTATGAAACCAATGCAAAGAGGTTTCCGATTATTGCAGTGGAAGTACAATAATTGAGAAAAATAGTGGAAGACAAGTAACTGTACAAGTCCTTTAAAATTACTTGTTTGGAATAATATAAAACATCTAATTGAATAATCTTAGTATTTTCTATAGTTTGATAATTACTCTCTATAATGGTTAACCCACTCAAAGTATTTCTTAAAAAGAACATTCTAAATGTACTAAACTTCTCTGAATGGAACAAAGGACTGAGGACTGTCCTCAATGATGAAAATCTTCAATATATGCTGGAATTGGATCTACCACCCAGACTTGGGGTCGACGAGGATGACTCAGTAAAGATAGCATATTTAGATTGGGTATATGATCCTCGAAAAGTAAGGGATTATATGTTGAGCTCCATGTGCGGCGAGTTGCAATGCACACGTGAAAATATGGATAGTCCTAAATCAATCATGTTGCACTTGGAGGAGCTGTTCGGGGAACGGGGTAAATCTATTAGACACTTTGTATCCAAAGAGTAGTTCAACACTAAGATGAAAGAGCATGAGGATGCAAAGGATCATGTTTTGAATATGATCTCCATGTTAGAGAGACTTAGGTCTATGGAATCTACATGGATATCCACCTAGAAGTGGATCTCATTCTCCAATCACTCCTTAGATTATTCTCGGATTTTGTCATCAATTTTGATATGGATGACATTGAAGGTTCATTTTCAATACTTATGAGCAAGCTAAGTATTAAGCAAGCTGATGACTGCACAACAGCGAAAAAACAAAAAAGTGGGGCGCCTTCATAATTCCTATTATTTCTAAGAACACGGAATTAGCTGAAAAAATCAGAGAATCCAAGATAACAAAGGCTCAGAAGTTCAAAGCCAAGGGCTCCAAGAACAAAAGGGACATATGTCTTCTATGCAAGGAGCTAGGCCACTGGAAGCACAATTGTCCTAAGCTGAAAGCTTAAAAAGTAGGTATAGAACTTTTTGTTTTTTAAACTAATTGTTATATGACTATATTCTCTACTTCATGGATTCTAGATTCGGGAACTAGTGCTCACATCTGTGTTTTGAACCAGGATCTGGAAACAAGTAGGAAGCAGGGAGAAAGAGAAGTGATGATCAATGTGGGAAGCGGGCACAGTGTTGCAGCTACACGTTGGAAGCACTTCTATTACATTAATGTCTGAACATTCTATTACTTTAGATAATTGCCTCGTTTTGTCCAATGGACTCAAAAACATTGTTTCTATTCCTGTATTGTTCAGAAAAGGATACTTGTTTACTTTTAATGACAATGGTTGTGATATATATTTTAGAAATAAAAATGTTAGCTCAGCATTTTTAGTTAATGAATCGTATTACATTAATGTTCAAAACTATTGCATGGTCAACACTATGACTAAGAAGCGTAGTATGAATGGTACTAACCAAAGACTTATGTGGCATCTTAGACTTGGACATGCCGGTGAATTCAAGAGTGGAGCGGTATTGCCATCAAGAGTTCCAACACGTCACGAGTTGGAGAAACGAGGGATTATCGGCCCACTTGGATCTGATCCATATCCAACATGAGAATCCTGTCTAAAAGGTAAAATGACTAGGTCACCCTTCACCGAACATTTTGAAAGATCCAAGGAATTTTTGGATTTAGTTCATACAGACATTTGTGGGCCCTTCAAGGATGAGGCCTACGAAGGTTTTCAGTACTTCATTACGTTCAATGACGACCATAGTAGATATGGACTCATGTATTTAATGAAACATAAGTCTGAGGCTATTGAATAGTTCAAAGAGTTCAAGACTATGACTAAAAAACAAACCAGACACAGCATTAAAGCACTGCGATCGGATCGTGGTGGCGAATACAAGAGTGCTGAGTTTGATGTGTTCGTAAAAGAACACAGCATAGTGTTACAACTTACTTCCCCAGCAACCCCACAATTAAATGGAGTAGTTGAGCACAAAAATCGTACCCTATTGGATAAGACAAGATCTATGCTTAGCTACACCGATTTACCTGTTTCATTGTGGGGGCATGCTTTGCTTACAGCTATACATATATTGAATAAGTTTCCCTCAAAATCTGTTCCCGAAACACCATATGAGTTGTGGTGTGGAAGGAAACCTAATCTTAAGTACATAAGAATATGGGGTTACCCCACATATGTTAAGAAGACTAAGGTACATAAACTAGAGGAAAGATCCCATAAGAGTTGATTTATAGATTTTCCCACTGACTCCATGGGATACCTCTTTTACCTACTAAACGATCATCGGATAATCGTGGTTTTGCAGGCATTCTTTCTCGAAGACGAGTTCATTAGAGAGGGAGGTGCAGGTAGGAAACTGGTTCTATTAGAAGAATCAGATGAATCCCCTTCGGAGACACCAATTCAAGTACAAAGAAGTGAACATGACAATCAAAAGACACAACCGTCGCTGTGACACTCTAGAAGAGTATCTCAACCGCCTAAGAGATACGGTTACCTTCATGAACAACAATATTTGTTGTTGTGGCAAATAGAAGCCATGGAGATGGTCCCTCTAGCTACGAGCAAACAGCGATTGATATTGATTCAGCAAAATGGCTAGAAGTCATGAAAGCAGAGATCGATTTGATTTATTGGAACCAAGTCTGGACTTTTACTGATCTCCCTGAGGGTGAACAACCGATAGGGTGCAAATGGATCTATAAGAGAAAGATTGGTCCGGATGGCAAAGTAGATAGATACCTATAAAGCCAGACTTGTCGTGAAAGGCTTTAGTCAAAAAGAGGACATTGACAATAAGGAAACCTTTTTGCCCTTAGCAATGATCAAGCCTATTCAAATTCTGCTCATCACTGCAGCGAACCTAGATTATGAAATCTAGCAAATGGATGTGAAAACTGCATTTTTAAATGGATACCTCGAGGAGAACATTTATATGCAGTAGTCCAGAGGTTTTATATCCGATGCAGATTCTCATAAGGTTTGCAAGCTAAATAAGTCCATTTATGGACTTAAACAGGCGTCTCACAGCTGGAATCAACGGTTCAATCAAGAAGTAAAATCTTATGGCTTCATTAAGAATGAAGATGAACTGTGTGTCTATAAATTGTCTGGGGAAGTAAGTTGACATTCCTAGTGTTGTAAGTAGATGACATACTGCGAATGGGGAATTACATAGGCTCGTTGACATCAGTCAAGGCATGGCTTTCAAGCACATTCTTCATGAAAGACATAAGAGAAGCGACCTATATTCTTGGAATTCGCATCTACCGGGATAGAGCGAATCGGATGTTAGGTCTCTCCCGAGCGCTTTACCTAGAGAAAGTCCTTAAAAGATATGAGATGAGTAACTCTAAGGGAGGACTTCTACCCATGGGACATGGAATACATCTCTCTAAGTCTATGAGTCCAAAATTGGATGAGGACTGACTAAAGATGAGTAAAATCACATATGCATCAGCAGTGGGAAATCTCATGTATGCAATGTTATGCACGAGGCCTGATATAGCTTGTGTTGTGAGTGTAGTTAGTCGGTTTCAAGCTAACCCGAGTCAGCAGCATTGGATGGCTGTGAAGACTGTCCTTAAGTATCTTAGCAGAACAAAGGATATTCTTCTCATATATAGAAATGAAAAAATGAGAGTAGATGGATATTCTGACTTGACTTTCATTCTGATGTGGATGATCGAAAATCTGCGTCTGGGTTTATATTCACTCTGAGTGATGGAGCAGTGTCTTGGAAAAGTTCCAATCAAAGCACAACTGCGAACTCCACATGTGAAGCTGAATACATAGATGCCTCTGAGGCAGCTAACGAAGCTGTTTGGATCAGGAAGTTCATGGCTGAACTTTAAGTAGTTCCTATCATGGAAATGTCGTTACCACTATGGTGTGACAACAATGGAGCAATAGCACTAGCTAAAGAACCAATGTCTTACAACAAATCTAGACACATAGAGAGAAGGTATCACATAATATAAGAAATCATTGGAAGAGGAGACAATGCCGAGTGACACGAAAAATCCTTACGTGTTTGCACAGCAAGTGGACTGGTCGTGTGTAGTAATAAAGTGGATTTTTAAGTCCGAATTGTCGATCCCACAGAGACTTGTATTTAGACTTCTTGAATTTAAAGCAAGCAAGAATTAAACTAAAACTAAAGATTTAAAAATTCTAAAAGCAATAAAATAAACTAAAACAAAAATTAACTCAAATATTATGGAAGCAAGATACAAGAAACAAGATGTCAAAATCAAGATAGCTATGGAAGAGAGCAACTAAGACACATGTGCTGGCATAAATTAATCAATTTTCATTATAAACATGTTCTCATATTATTAGACTACTGTTGCTTTGGGGGGGAAAACCTTAAATAATTACTACCCGATGTCTCGGCTGTAATAATCCTATGACTAAGTGACGGTTCTCTAAATACGTCTATCCGAGAATCAAATCATTAACCATGCATTCACGTTTTAGAATTTCCCCGGATAAATACGGCTAACTGCACCCGGAAATCTATACCTATCCCTAGGAGCAATTCCTCATGTTTTTTGGATGATGTGATGATTTCTTTGAACCCTAATCTATATTCTCCCTAATGAATAAACTAGGCTAATTAGCAAGCATATGGTGATCAAACATATGATTGGAATTAAAGCACAAAATCAATACACAAAGCAACAATAGAATTAATATGAAAAACACAATTTATAACTCAAATATCATAATTTAGCCTCAACATGGCCTTAGTTCGAAGAATCTAATTCATCATAAAAGATAAAAGATAGAAACTTAAATTAAGATTCATATTCATAGACAAAAATAAATCTAAATCTAAGAAACTCCCTCGTATTTTTGATGGTTGAACTTCGATCTTCATCTCTTCCATGCTTCTTGATTTCTTCACCTTCAAAGGCTTTTGAAAATCTTCATGAATATGTAAAAACGATGTCTAAACCCCATTAGGGCTCTATTCTATGCGTATTTTCGTCTTTCCAACCCTAGAGAACTGATCTAATATATATAAGGGTGGAAGGGGAAGACTCCAACTTGAATTAGATTTGGAAATTTCCAAAAATTTGCTATTTTTCCCGTCAGAACCAACGTCCGAACGTGAAGTACCCAACGTCCGTACGCTGGATGCAGTAGCACTTTCATTCTGCGCAGAGATATGGTTTCCTTCATAAAGGTTTCCTCCGATCTCCAATTTAGGTGATTCAAGTGTCCACGTAAATCTAAGACAGAGATCTACAACTTTGTAGAAGAAACATTTGTCAAATTACGTCTCTAAATGCTCTAAAATTCTGCATTTCCGTCCAGTTTTACTCAATTGCAATGATTTCTCACATTTACTCAATAAGCACACAAATTAACCGCATGTATGGTATAAATCATGCATAAACCAATGTAAATAACATAAATATGAGGCTCTAAAACATGTAAATCGCACACCTATCACCGAGCAGAAAATAGCCTCAACGAAAAATGTAGCTGACCCCTTCACTAAGCCTCTATCATCGGCGGTCCTAGAGAAACATCTTGAGAAGATGGGACTCAAATACAATAGCAATTGGAATTGAGTGCAAGTGGGAGGTTGTTAGATGTGATGCCCTCTATGCCATTGAGGAATTAGATTTAAGAAGGCATTTTATTTATATTGTATGAACGTTATTAATGATTAATAAAAGGCATTGAGTTTGTTCTTATAAACCTAATTGTGGCATTGAATGTATTGAACAAATAGATCGTTAAGATCAAGGTGTACTCACCACTACTTATTTGATAAGTAGGAGCACTGGTGGAGTTAAGTGCTCGATCTTATAAACATGGTTCACGAGTTAAAGAATCTAAATTGGGCTTTTAGATTCAACTCGTATGATACTTGCTTTGACAAGAAAAGTTCTAGTCTTACACTAATTGGATAGTGAGAGTTGGTGTCATGAATATGATTAACAGAGTTGACATCTTCGAACATGACTCGTTGTAATCCTGATAGGAGTCGTTTTTGCACATGTTCTTAATCCCTTTTATTGACAATTTAGGTCTATTTATAGCTTGAATTGTGCCTCTTGTATGATTCATCTCTGTATTAAGTGAATTCAGGCACTAAGCGACGTTGCACGAAGAAAAGGGCAAAAGACGGTGTATCGAACGATCTTCTAAAGGATGCTTCGCAGACCGGCGCCCAAGCGCCAGTTCAGCCACGCCCAGGCGCCACCCGAAGACACGAAGACAGAATGCTATGCAGTACGGCGCCTAGGCACCACACACCCTGCGCCTAGGCGTGATACCATCTGCGCCCGAGCGCCGGCACGCGCGCGCCTGGGCGCCGCCCGACTTTTCCTCCAAGAAACACCTGCCACGTAAGCCGCGCCTGGGCGCCGTTGTAACCGTTTTTGGAAGCTATAAAAGGAAATTTTTAGCTGATTTGAAGGGTTCGAAATCTGGGTTTGTGAAGGCATTTTTTTGGATTTGGGCCATCTTTTCATCAACCTTGAAGGGCAAGAAAGAGATAGGAGCTAAGGATTGAAGCTCCAATCGAGGATCGATCACCATTCGACATTTTTGGGAGTTTATGCATTGTTTATTGCATTTTGTGTTTACACTTATGTATATGAATATGTTGAATTCTTCTATGTTAATAGTTATGGGCTAAATTCATATGGCTAGGGCCTTGTAAGGATTGATTTGTGACTTATTCGTATTATTGATAATTGTTGAATTAATTCCTATGTTGCTATGTGTTATGAATTTGTGCTTATGTTTCTTACATGTGATTGATCACCATATGTATGATTTGTTGCCTAGTTTAGTGTTTTGAGAAAGACTTAAATTAGGGTGCGAGGGATTTATAACATCACCGACCAAATAGGAATTGCCCCAGACATAGGTAAAGATTCCCGGGTGAAGTCGTTCGATTTTAATCGAGAAAGCTCTAGCTATTTAATGCATGCTTAGTGGTTAAATTTCTGGGTAGACATACTTAGGAAACCGCCATTTAAGTATAGGAGTCTATCACGAGACATCAGTTATTCTTTACCTTATGAGTTTTCACCATAACAACTAGGTCTAATAATTCAACGAGAGTCTTTATACGAATACGGATCAAATCGAGTCTTGCATGTGCCTTAGTCCCTTATCATATTTGAGTTTCAATCCGTTGCTTGTTCTTACTCTTGTTCTTTGTTTATTTAATTGTTTTACTCGTGCTTTCCTTTAAATTGTGTTTACTTTTATTGCAAATCATAAACTAGAATTCAAGTCTCCATGGTTCGACAACCCGGACTTTTAGTCCACTTTTATTACTATCACGACTAGTGCACTAGCTATAAAAGCAAGTTAGCTTCTAGCGTGTCAAGTTTTTGGCACCGTTGCCGGGGACTTGTTTAGTTTTAGTTTTTGATTTTCGTTTACGTTTTCATAAGTCTTAGCTTTTCATTTAATTCTTGTTTTTTCTTTATCGTTTTAGTCTAATTTTGTTCTTGTGCTTAACTAATAAGTTTGGTTGTGGTGCATGACCCGCACATCCAACGAGCCCCTCTACGATTTTGAGCCCGAGATTGAGCTTGTTCTTAGGGATAGTAGAAGGGCTCGAGAAATGGCACACAATCTCAATCCAAATCCGAATGGGAACTTTTCCGATATGAATCTTCCAAAAAATAGGGAGTGGTTGCAAAATCTGTTTCAAGCTATGGAACTGGCACCTCAACCAACTCCTCCATCGGTTCGTGGTAATCAACCACCCCGGGTACACACTACACCGGGACCCGTTATCTTCCCTGATTTCGCTACTCCCCATTTCCACATTCCTTCTCACATGGTTGGGATGGTTCAAGCGGAGCCGTTTTATGGTGACTCGAGAGACTCTCCTCATGACCACCTCGATCACTTCGAGAATGTGATATCTACTATGCAATTCAACCCACGAGATCTTGATGCCATCCACCTCCGATTATTTCACTTCTCCTTTAAAGATGAGGCTACTCTTTGGTACAAGTCATTGCCCCTTCAATCAATTGGAACATGGGCTGATCTAGTAGATGAGTTTCTAAACAAATTCTTCCCTCCATCAAAAATTAACGAGCTTAGAAGTGAGATTAAGGGGTTCATACAAACAAGGAACGAGTCCTTAGCATCCGCATGGGCAAGGTACAAGGCTATGCTTCGAAATTGCCCCGATCACAAATATACCCGAGACGAGCAAGTTCAACATTTCTATAATGAAGTCTGATCTCGGATTCGACACCGACTCAATGCGGGAGCCGGTGGTGACCTTTTAGGCCTTGATAGAAGGACCGTGTGGACTAAACTCGAGCAAATGGCTAGGGAGGATGAACTTTACCCCGAGGATGATGATGAGCTTCCTCCACCAAATCGAAGGGTTGCTTGTGTGCAAGAATTAGAGAAAGTGGTTGCCCCGGAACCGGAGGTTGTAGATGTAAATTTTGTTGGGAATCATAACCGGCACCAAATGAACTTTCATGTACCCGAAAACTTCCCAAAGAGGCCAAACCCTGCACAAAACACACAACCGGGCATTTATCAACCTCTGAGGCCTTCTTTCAACAACCAACAACTGAGGCCTCCTTTTAACAACCCACCTCCGAGGCAAGGAAATCTCAATGTACAAGGGCAAGGGCAAGCACGACCCCCCACGATAGACGAGTGACTTAATGCTCAAACAAAGAAATCAGATACGGCGATCAATGAACTCTGTAATATGATGAAGGATATGTTCATGGAGATGAAGGATATGCGAACACAAATGGGTCAAATCTCCAACGCAATTAGTGCAAGAGCCCCGGGAACTCTACCAAGCGACACGGAGAAGAACCCGAAAGAACAATGCTATGCAATTTCTTTAAGGAGTGGAGCACAATTGGAAAATGAAGCAGTCAGAGTGTCGGCGCCCAAGCGACCCTCAGATGGCGCCCAGGCGCCAAACACACCTGGAATTGAAAATCTGCTACGCACTCCCGTGCCTAGGCGTGACTCAGATGGCGCCCTGGCGCCGGATCTCATTCAGCAGGAAGAATTGGTATGCACAGCCGCGCCCGAGCGCCACTTTCCACACACCCAGGCGCCGGACGCACCCATGCTGGACAATTCGCTTAGCAGTACCACTCCTGAGCGCGACGTTACTCACTCCCAGTCGCCGACTTCATCGCGCCTAGGCGTGGCATCCGGCGCCCAGGCGCCGCCTCCTGTTTTTTCTAATCTTGGTGCATCGACTCCAACGCCTCCTCCTCCCATTGAGATCCGTCTTCCTTTTCCAAATGCACAGAAGAAGAAAAAAAAGGAGACGGATCCGAGTTTTCTTCGTATATTGGCACTTCTTCGAGCGGTTCAAATAAACATTCCATTCATTGATGCCATCCTCCAAATGTCAAACTATGTCAAGTTCTTCAAGGATATTTTATCCAACAAGCAAAAGTGGGAGGAAAACGAAACGGTTTGTCTCACCGAAGAGTGCTCCGCCGTTTTACTCAACAAATTGCCTCGGAAGCTCAAGGACCCGGGAAGTCTCACCATACCTTGTACTATCGAGCCCTTATCTTTCGAAAAGGTTCTATGTGATTCGGGAGCTAGTATCAATCTCCTCCTATATTCTCTTTTCAAGAAACTAGGCCTTGGAGATCTTACGCCAACATCCATGTCCGTGCAATTGGCGGATCGCTCTATCAAGAAACCAAAGGGAATTATCGAGGATGTCATTGTACAAGTCGATGAATTCTTCTATCCGGTTGACTTCGTGGTTCTCGAAATGGATAGTGACATTGGCGTTCCCTTGATTCTAGGAAGACCCTTCCTACCCACTAGCAACGCCAAGATCGACGTGGGAAAAGGTAAGTTGACATTGAAGGTGGGTGCCGAAAAGGTGATATTCGATGTTTATCATGACATGCAACCGCCTATGGATGATCTTACTTGTTCATATATCGATGCTATCCACCTTTTGTTTGATGAGAAATGTGCACTTGGTAAGACTAAGGGCACTTGTACGGTGGAGGATGAGATCCCTAATGAGCAACAAGGCAAGGTGAGAAAAGATGATTTTTACATGAAGTACAATCTACCACATCTACGTGTTCGTGAGATCGATAAGACAAATCAGGAACGAAGGTCTAATCTCAAATCACCGCAATATGAGTTGAGACGAGTGGGGTCCAAGAACAAAAAGAGAAATGGCAAGGATATTGTCTTTCTAAATGGGCCACCTAATTGAACCTTAAAGCACAAAAGTCAAGCTAATGACTATAAACAAGCGCTTCTTGGGAGGCAACCCGAGTTTGTAAGTTTTCTTTTCTTTTCGTTTTCATTTTTGTTATGTGTTTTTTCATCTGTTATTTTTTTTTTATTAGAAGCATGCTTTTTTCTGTTATCTTGTGTTTTGTTGTTTGGTGTTTTGTCGTTTCTCACTTCTATCCTTTCTTAACGCTTTATCTGGCTAGCATCGTTTTGTGTGTAGTTGTTGCTTTCATTGCTCTCATCGCTATTGCCACTCTTGGACACAGTGCAGTTGAGGACTCGGGTTTGCTTTTCAGCAACTCTATGGTGATGTGTACTCTACCCTTTTGTTTTTTGAACATTGGGGACAATATTCATGTTAAGTTTGGGGGGGTACTAGATCCATTGTAGTCGTGTTTATCCATGTTTTATATATTTCGGTCCAAGTTTGGGGGGGGGTACCTCTACATGTGAAACTTGTGCAATTTTGAAAATTTTTTGATAGAATTTCAACCCTTCACTCGATGCATTGAGAATGGTTAATTTGAATACACGACATGTTTTCTCTATCAATGTGGATTTTAATGACTATACACATCGTTCCTTGCTTGTGGGACCCTAAACTAAACTAGATTGACCTTAAGATGATTCACATATGCACATAAGTCGAGAGTAGAGGAGTTGAGTGGGTAACCATCGTGAAACACTTAAAGGCTTGATCCCGGAAATATCAATCTAGAATTTTCACATGTGCTATGAGCTGAGAATGTTAACTTTGTATGCTTAACAAGAATAAAAAGAGGTTAAACTTGGGTATGACTGTAAAAGTCAGGCTTAATAGATATTAGGGGCGAAGAGCACCATGCCTAGAATATTGTACTATTAAGCTAATTTGAGCTAAGCTCAAGCGAATGAAAGGGTAAAGGGAATAAGGACCTAGTTTGGTTTTGTGGCCTTTGACACTCGGGCGATTAAGCCCTTAGGAATGTCTCTACATGTAATACCCTAAAGTCATCCGGTTTGGGAGTTATTGGTCTAAAGCTCGTTACAAGGGTGTCACAGAAAGCCTAAGAAAACTGAACATTGCACATGGTCTAGCCTCTAATGTTTTAAGTTGAAAGTTACGTAAGTTAAAGCCTAAAGTGGATTAAGTGATGAATTTTTAGTGGCTATGAAGTTTTCTCCAATTCTCGTACCATGTGACCAATCGAAAATTGATAGATATGGGAATAATGCTTGAAAAGTGGTAAAAATGCCACTCGACTATAATGCTTGAGATTTATTACACTACACCCTTAGGATGATCTTTTTGATGTTAAGGCGTAACATGAGCAAGTGTGTGGCGTGTATATATATGTAAATTTGAGCTTAAACAGATGAATTCATGCCATTGTGTTTTTATTAATCATATTGATTTGCGTTGATTGATATGGGTTGAAAATCTTTCGATTTTGTGGGTATATCGTATGCAAACCCTCACGAGACTATAACTCGTCCTTTGAGGTAACTCAAGAGTTCAAAGGCTTGTTGCATTCGCTAAATGCAACCGTGTACTTTGCGAAAGCGACTTAGGTAGTTTTTTCTTTTTTTCTGTTTCTCCCGTGTGTGATGATGATTTTTCTTTTCCTATCCTATAGCTCTTATTTCTCGAGGATGAGGAATTTATAAGTTTGGGGAGGTTGATAGGAGTCATTTTTGCACATGTTCTTAATCCCTTTTATTGACAATTTAGGTCTATTTATAGCTTGAATTGTGCCTCTTGTATGATTAATCTGTGTATTAAGTGAATTCAGGCACTAAGCGACGTTGCACGAAGAAAAGGGCAAAAGACGGTGTATCGAACGATTTTCCAAAGGATGCTTCGCAGACCGGCGCCCAAACGCCAGTTCAGCCACGCCCAGGCGCCAGCCGAAGACATGAAGACAGAATGCTACGCAATACGGCGCCTAGGCGCCACACACCCTGCGCCTAGGCGTGATACCATCCTCGCCCGAGCGCCAGCACGCGCGCGCCTGGGCGCTGCCCGACTTTTCCTCCAAGAAACACCTGCCACGTAAGCCGCGCCTGGGCGCCGTTGTAACCGTTTTTGGAAGCTATAAAAGGAAATTTTCAACTGATTTGAAGGGTTCAAAATCTGGGTTTGTGAAGGCATTTTCTTGGATTTGGGCCATCTTTTCATCAACCTTGAAGGGCAAGAAAGAGATAGGAGCTAAGGATTGAAGCTCCAATCGAGGATCGATCACCATTCGACATTTTAGGGAGTTTATGCATTGTTTATTGGATTTTGTGTTCACACTTATGTATATGAATTTGTTGAATTCTTCTATGTTAATAGTTATGGGCTAAATTCATATGGCTAGGGCCTTGTAAGAATTGATTTGTGACTTATTCGTATTATTGATAATCGTTGAATTAATTCCTATGTTGCTATGTGTTATGAATTTGTGCTTATGTTTCTTACATGTGATTGATCACCATATGTATGATTTGTTGCCTAGTTTAGCATTTTGAGAAAGACTTAAATTAGGGTGCAAGGGATTTATAACATCACCGACCAAATAGGAATTGCCCTAGACATAGGTAAAGATTTCCAGGTGAAGTCGTTCGATTTTATCGAGAATGCTCTAGCTCTTTAATGCATGGTTAGTGGTTAGATTTCCGGGTAGACATACTTTGGAAACCGCCATTTAAGTATAGGAGTCTATCACGAGACATCGGTTATTCTTTACCTTAGGAGTTTTCACCATAGCAACTAGGTCTAATAATTCAACGAGAGTCTTTCTATGAATACGGATCAAATCGAGTCTTGCATGTGCCTTAGTCCCTTATCATACTTGAGTTTCAATCCGTTGCTTGTTCTTACTCTTGTTCTTTGTTTATTTAATTGTTTTACTCCTGCTTTCCTTTAAATTGTCTTTACTTTTCTTGGAAATCATAAACTAGAATTCAAGTCTCCGTGGTTCGACAATCCGGACTTTTAGTCCACTTTTATTACTATCACGACTAGTGCACTTGCTATAAAAGCACGTTAGCTTCTAGCATGGCAAATCCTATCACTTACTCTGTGATAGTCAATGATAAGGATTACCGGTTATGATAGTATGACTGAACTTTAGACCTGGGGAGTCCTTTACATTGTGCTCGTACCATTAAATAAATTATTAGAGTAGTCAGGCCCAATCACCCGTTGGTGGGGTTGATCTCGAAGTACGATTCAATTGGTGCGTTCGACAATGGGAAATGGACTGCCAATAAGGAATTCCTTATCTCGAAAGTAAACGAGAAGCGACCTGTACTTCATAGGTGATGTGTAATTAAAGTCTTTGGCCAAAGCATTAATGACTGACTTGTATTGGATGTAAAGGGCATTTTAGTAATTTCACATCAGTGTGATTGTAGTACAGAATCGAGTTATATGAGGTTGACTTTCCATGACTTTTCCTTGATCGAGTTGCGTCAGTAAAGAGTTTATACTCATATGGTAATTATAACATAAAGGTTTGTGATGACCTATTCATCTCCTACTTGATTGGGTTTCGGTGTAGCTTCACGGGAATGGCTTAGTGATAACTATATCTTTGGAATCCTCCCAATGCCGATCAAGATGAACCCAGAGAGTCGCGCTATGTAAAGATGATAAAATAAAGGAGTTTTACTTATGAAGGGTAATTTGGTAATTTCACTTAGAGTGCAAATTATCAAAGGGATGTGTATTGATTATAATAGATATATTTAATTATTGTAATTAAATAATTTTATTCAATTAATATTAATAGTATTATTAATTTAGAATTAATAAAGTACTATTAATAAAAGGAGCATAGTATTTAATTAATTACCAATTGGATTGGACTGGGATTATTATTTAAATACTTACCACTGGGCTTTGAATTGGATAAAGCCCACTAAACCTATCCCTAGGCCATTTCGGCCGCCCCCCTCACTCCTTAGTCAAGGAGTAGTTTTTTATTTAAATACTAGGTGTTTAACTAAAAATATAAATTTTATGTGATTTTTCATCTTAGAGAGTGAAAAAGAGTAAAATACTAAAATCCTTTCTACCTCCCCGAATTCGCCCGAGAGCACCTTCTACTGCATCAAGTACTAGATAGGATGATCTCGAAAAACCTATTTTGTGAGAGTAAGGTAGTCTGAGGTAGAGGAGGTCGAGCATCAAGGATTGAAGATCATCTTTCGCGTGATAATCAAGAGGAAGGAACGATTCGTTGCTTCTCAAAACCTTGGCTTTAGAATTCATCGAAAAAGCTAATTGGATTACATCTTCTTCTTGGTTTTTGATTTTATGTGTTAATAAATTATCAAAATATGAATTGAATCCGGGCTTTATGAATTGAGAAAAAAATTTATCCGCTGGTTCGATTCACAACAACTGATTGCTCACTCATCGAGCAAGCCAATTATTTGTCAAATCAAAATAAGCAGCAGGGAAGTTTGTTCTCCAACACTTACAATTTTGGGGTGACGAAATCACCCCAACTTTTCTTGGGGAGGTCAAAGAAGCTAAGGGTCTTGAGACTTTCCTGCTCGGCAGTTTCCCCTAGGTTTCTAATAGGGTCCTCAGAACTTTCAGCAGCAACCTCCACATCATCAAGAACCACCACCTCAAGAACAAAGACGGCCACAAGCTTGGGAGCTTACTATTGAAAAGCTGGCTAATGGAACAGCGAAATGGTTCGAGAATCTTGAAGCGAAAATTAATTTGATAGTGGGAGTGATGCATGAAAACTCAATCGTGTATTTAATAGCAAGAGGACTGGTCATGTGTAATAATAAAGTGGATAATTAAGTCTGGAATATTGAACTCACAGAGATTTGTACTATAGTTTTATGAGAAATTAAAGCAATTACGAATTTAACAATTAAAAATATAAAATCAAGACAATTAACTAAAGCATAATTTAACTAAGATGATAAAAACAATGATGAGAGAAGCGATTGAGACACGTTCATTGACACAGATTGACTTTTTTTCTATACGAATGTAGTTCCTTCAAGTTATTAGACTATAATACTATGGTGGAAAATTCCTTAAGATTATTATCAATTCGATCCCTTTGTTTGATAACCTATGCTAGATTGGTTGTAGCAGACTCTCTTGCATGCATTAAGGTCCGAATTTTCCCCGGATAATTCCTGCTAACAGCATCTGGAGTATGTAGCCATCTCCACAATCAGCTAACTTAGAAGATATTATCATTTCTTTTGCACCCTAACTTACTTTCTCCAGAACAGTTAAGCTAGGAAATTAAGCAAACACATGATAGCTAATCACATAAATGTAGTAAAAACACAAAAATTATAATACATAGTAACCATAGAATAAACTTGAAGAAAACAACTTTCATATATTATCCATAATCAATACAGCCTTTACATGGCCTCAATCGTAGAAATTAGGTCATAACTATAAAAGAAAAGATACAAAGAAAAAGATAGATATTCATAGACAAATATTTATCCAAGTCTAAGAAACTCCCTATTGTAGAAAATGATCTTCATCCTTCTTCTTGCTCTTCAAAACTATGTAAATTTGGCCCAAAAGGAACCAAGAATATGGAAGAACCAAAACCTAACCCTATATTTCCGAATTCTTCTCCTTCCAGTCGCTCTTTTGAATCTTAGGAACTGATCACATATATATAAGGGTGGAAAAATAGAATCCAATTTGGAAATAAATTTGTAAATCCTAAAAAATGAGTACAGCGATCCGAACGTTCGTACGTTATGTAACCCAGCGTTCGTACGTGGACCACTTTAAGTAACCTTTGACTCCCATCCTACACTCGAACGTTGTATGGCTGACGTCCTTACGTAACTTCTTCCCATGTCAGAACGTTAGCTTGATTGGTGTTCGTACGTTGGTCATTGAATTCTCAGATTTTCACTAAATGTGTACGTTATTTCCTTGTTTTCCTTAATTGTGATGATTTATGACCTGAACTCAAAGATCACACTTATTATACACATTTGTGTCATAATTCACTCAGAATTGAGCCTAAATGATGTGAATCTATGGAATTATAACACGTAAATCTCAACCCTATCAGAGATCAAGAAACACAAGTTAGGTAAATGGAAAGTTCTGTGAATTCGAGGTTGAAGGGTACACTGCCTAGCCAAACAAGGGAGAATCTAAGAGGACAGTGTAATGCAGTGGCTCTGATAAACGAAAAATACAATTGGAGAATTTGAGCCACATACTGAACACAGAGATGAACTTGTGACGAAGAATAATTAAGTCGTTGATCCTTCATACATGGTTGAACCCGAGAAGGTTACCCCGAAGCCATATGTGAAGTCGTATGTTCCTTTGATTTCATTTCGCCAAAGGTTGCAACACAAGAGGTTGGACAAGCAACAAGAGAAATTTCTCCGAGTATTTAGAGAATTGAACAAAAACATTTCATTTGCAGATGCTCTGTCTCAATTGCCTATCTATGTGAAGTTTCTCAAAGAGCTATTCAGCAATAAAAAGAAATTGGAAGACGTAGAAACAGCCTCCTTGAATGAAGAATGCAGTGCAATATTCCAAAGAAATATTCCTCCGAAGCTAAAGTATCGAGGGAGTTTTTCACTTCCTTGCACTATTGGAAATTTTCACTTTGATAAAGCACTTTGTGATTTAGGCACTAGTTTTAGTCTAATGCTTTATTCAATTTGCAGGAAACTAGCTTTTCAAAAGTTGAAACACACAAACATGTCACTTCAATTGGCGGATAGGAGCATAAAGCACCCCATGGGAATAATTGAATATGTATTTGTGAAAGTGGACAAGTTTTACATCCCATGTGACTTCATGGTTCTTGAGATGGATGAGGATTCAGACATACCAATCATCATTGGAAGACCATTTCTCGCAACCGTGGGAACCATCATCGATGTGTGTGCTGGGAAGCCGACATTGAACATCGAAGATGAGAAGGTGGAGTTCGGCTTAAATAAGGTGATGCAATCTCCATGTTTTGAAGAAAAATGGTATTCGGTGGGTGTTTTCCGAAAGGCCATCAAAGAAGAAATCCATTAGTCATATCCTGAAATATCTTCTTGTTGGGTTTTTATTTATAAAATGCAGCGGAAAGAAGAAATCCCACGGTGGTACATCTCCGATTTCACATATTCAATTCATGATTAGAAGTGTGTACCTTTCTTCGAGTTATTGAATTTTTGAACTAGCTTTTTGATCCTTTTTCCAAGCAGCGAATCAGCCACTACCTCTAAATCACCATGCCAAAACTAAGAGCAAAACATTCCTTCTTTCTTCCCCTATTGACGGCTAGAGAGAGAGATAGAGAGAGGTGAAGTCCTTTGACTTGGAGAGCAAGACTATTAGTGAGGCTAGGGTTAATTATTTCCACTAAGTAGTATTTATACTACACAAGATCTTGGTCCCAAGTGGCATACAAAAGGGTCTAGAAGAGGGGGGGGTTGAATAGACCCTGAAGTCTTTTTCAACTTCAAAAAGTTTTGTATTAAAATGGTTTTGGACGCTTGAGATGTAGATGATTGACTGAGCGTTTACTTGAAATATAGACGCTTAGGCTAAGCGTCTGATGAAGACTGTTTTTAGAAAGTTAACTTAGACTTCAAGATTTGAGTACTTTAACCAAGTAGGTTTAAGCGTTCAGTTCTTTAATCAGGGTTAGCACAGCGGAATGATTTTCGTAGTCTTCCTTTTTTTAAAAAAGCTTTAGCATCACAGAAAGTGTATTTAGTTGCTTAACATTTGATTAAGTTTTACTTGATCAGTTTATGATATGACAATATGAAAAATGGAATGTAAAGTAAAGAACACAATATTTGTAAGGTTCGTTGGGTGGTGTAATCCCAACTACGTCCTTCTTCTCCTTGCACTAGTATAGAAAAGACCTGTTACAGCGCACATTTTACAGCGATTTTTTGAAAACCGCTGAACGGAGAGACTTATTACAGCGGTTTATAAGTGAACCGTTATAATGGATATTAATCGGGTATCTATTACAGCGGTTTTTTATCGAACCGATGTAATAGTTCCAAACCTATTATAGCGGTTCGTTAGAAAACCGCTCTAATAGGCCGATCAAAATAAGAAAAAAAAAAAAACTTCTTATAGCGGTTCGCTACCGAACCGTTGTAACAGGTCAAAAAATTTAAAAAAAAATTCCCCCCCAATTTTCCCGCCCAAAATTTTTCGGAGCAAAAAAAAAAACTTTTTTTTTTGGTACCGAACCGGTTACAGCGGTTCGCTACCGAACCGCTGTAACAGGTCAAAAAATTTAAAAAAAAATTCCCCCCCAATTTTCCAGCCCAAAATTTTTCGGAGTAAAAAAAAAAAACTTTTTTTTTTTGGTACCGAACCGGTTACAGCGGTTCGGTACCGAACCGCTATAACAGGTCAAAAAATTTTAAAAAAAATTCCCCCCCAATTTTCCCGCCCAAAATTTTTCGGAGCAAAAAAAAAAACTTTTTTTTTTGGTACCGAACCGGTTACAGCGGTTCGCTACCGAACCGCTGTAAAAGGTCAAAAAATTTAAAAAAAAATTCCCCCCCAATTTTCCCGCCCAAAATTTTTCGGAGTAAAAAAGTACCGAACCGCCCAAAAAATTCCCCCCCATTTTTCCCGCCCAAAACTTTCCGGACCTATTACAGCGGTTATTCAAAGAACCGCTATAATAGGCTTTGACCGAAAATAAAAATCCTATTTATATATCTCACTCCTCTTTCTCTTCTTCATTTGAAATTTCAAATTTCATCTTTTTCATTTCCTCTTTATCTCTCACTCCTCTCTCTCTCTCTCTCTCACTAACGCCGCCGACACTACCACCTCCATCAACGCCGCCGACACCACCTATATGTATGGGTGTATGTATATTTGTGTATGTGTGGGTACATTTATTTTGTGTATATGTATATTTGTGTATGTGTAGATGGGTGTATGTATAAATTTGTGTATTTACGAAAATATTTTTCGTTTATAATTTGACCATGTCAGAATGACACGAAATTTACACGGTCATAGCGAAACGGCATTCCGAACAAAACGCAAGCTTTATCTTGCGCTCTCGGGATTTTAGCTATCCGAGATCGTTTAAGGCCTTAAATACGCATTTTATTACAAAAATACGTATTTTTGTAATAAAACACGTATTTAAGGCCTTAAACGATCTCGGATGGCTAAAATCACGAGAGCGTAAGACTTTGTCTTACGTTTTGTTCGGAATGCCATTTCGCTATGACCGTGCAAATTTCGTATCATTCCAAGACGGTCAAAAAAATTTTTTTTTTTTTTAAAGCGCCTATTACAGCGGTTTTTTCGAAAACCGCTGTAATAGGCTTCTTAAAAAAAAAAAAATTTTTTTTTTAATAGCGGTTATTTGTATAACCGCTGTAATTGGCCTGAACCAATTACAGCGGTACCTATTACAGCGGTTAAAAACCGCTGTAATTGGCCAAAAATAACCGCTTTAATAGGTCATTTCTGTAGTAGTGTTGAACACTTGGAGGCAATCCACTAAAATGATAAATCCATATTTTACAGTATTTTATGCCCCATTGTAATATGATTTGATCGTTACTTTGATCATTTTTTATCCCTCATAATGCTTTGATTGGTATATATTTTGTTTTGTAGGATAAAAGTTGATTTACGCATGAAAGACGAGAAAAGAGATCCAAATTGAGCTTGAAATTGAAGAAAGAAACAAAAGAAGATAGTTGACGAAAGATTTTACACAATGCTCATATATAAATGAGTTCAATTTGCGTTCTCTTACAGGCCGAATCATACTGCAAAGTAGATCTAAGCTTCGCGTAGCAACTTGAATCACACAGATCCGAGGCTTGTAGAGAGAGTTATGATCAAAATACGAAAGCTGTTTGAATTCTGCGTCAGAGGACCGCGGTCTGATAAGAGTTTGTGCCGCGGTCCAATTCTCCCAAGCCCTAAAATTAATCTCTTTAGTAACACACTTTTCTCTTGGAAAAACGGAGAAATGCTTAAACCACCAAGGGGGAGCCATTGGTTGACTGTCTCAGGAAGCTTGAAAGCCATCATCATCCTCATCATCATCATTTTCATCATCAAAGCTTGGATTCACACTTTATAAAGGGAGTAATTCAACTCTTTTCTTGAGTAAATTATGGCTTGTAGAGTTTAAGGAATCACTTCAATGCCACAGCATTTTTGTGATTTGTGCTTGGATGAATCATTAATTTCCGATTTATTACATTGGCTTGTTGTTGATTTTGTCCTTAATGCTTGCATAGATCACATGTCTTGAGACCGAGAGGAGAGATAAAGGGAGTCGAAAAATCAAACATCCGTTTGACTAGACATAGCATCGATTGCGCGTGTCTCTCACTAAGATGACCGCGATTGAACAGGACTTTAAACAAGGAATGTCCTTTTAAATGCTAGTTAATTCAATCTGCTGCACTATAAGATTGGTGCTGCAGTCTAGGCTTGAAAGGTTGACAGTAATAAATACATTAGGGGGTCTCGGCTTCTCCGTGAGAGTGAACTAGAAAAGTGCAATGCTCTTATCCATCATTTAATGCATAGTTGTCTTTGAATTAAATGCCCGTTCATCTATAAATTGATTTAGCATTGAGGTAATATTTGCATTGAACTCCAATTGTCTGTGGACTACACCCCGGGCTAAATAATAAATTCACGACCTAGTATACTTGCTAGGATTTCGCGTGTCAATAGACGCTTGTTCATCCTTGAATCACTTCTATCCTATAAGGTGACGCTTGAAGTAACTGGTCATTCTAGATGCTTGGAATCTTCATCTTTATTCAGACTTCAGGCGCTTGAGTCTTCAAACTTTACTTCTGATAAACTCACTCAGAACATATCAGACGCTCAGTCTAAGACAACTTAACCTAACAATCTAGAATAAAAATAAAACAAAGCCTATTACAAATCTAACACTTCAAAGCTGAAAATAAACTTACATATTTTGGGGTCTAACAAAAAGTCCTAATTGTCATCATCAAAACATCTAACACGAAATTCCTAACAATTTCCCCCTTTTTGATGATGGCAATACTTACTCTTTTATAGTCAGCCAAAAAAAAAGTTAGCTTTGATTAGATAGGGTTAGTTAAAGTTAGTTACGCTTCAACGAGATGTTTCAGTTGAAAAAATGCACTTTATATATATCAAAGATTACAAGCATTTTTACAACTACACAAACAAAATATAAGAGACAAGAATATAGATAATGCAAATCAAAAAGCTTTAACGACTTGGTCTAACTTTGTATCGCTTAGACATTTCAGCTCGGATAGCTTCAGTCAGGTTGTCTTCCAAGGTCATCATCGCTTCATGATCTTTGTTGATTATGAGCTTATTTTCTTCTTGTTGTATCTTCTTGAAAGCAGTAAAGTGTTTGTCCCAATCAGTTGGGTAAATACCAATATACCTTAGGCAAATTTTGAAAGTTCGGATGAAGTCAGACATCTGCCTCTCTTCAGCTAAAATTCTTGGATCTGAAGGTTCTGGAATAGATGCTCTTTGAAGAGGGATGTCAAACTGTTCAAGCCGTGCTCTAGAAGGTATTGGTAGATTTGGATATAATGTTTGTGGAGGTTCTCTTAGCATAATACTAGGCGCTCCAGCAGAATCACTTACTCCAACAGCAGTTATCCAAGAAGGGAGACTTAACGCAGAAGGAGACGATAAAACTTGACTCTGAGGAGGCGAAGGCTCTTGAGCTCTTGAACTAGACGCTTTCCTCTTTTCTCCTTTATTCTTCTCTTCCCCTTTATTGCCATCATCAGATTGGAGAAAATGTTTCATAAGTAAACTAACCTGATGAGCAATCTGAGACATAGAGTCTGTAATGTCTTCCAGACGCTTGTTGAAGCATTCCTGTAGTGCGAGGAGCTTGGCGCTGGTAGCATCATTCAGAGATGTCTCTAGGGTTTCGAGGCGCTTTTCAAATTCTTCTTTTATGGCAAGTTGGTTGGCTTGAGTAGCATCATGCATTTCTTGAAAAGCTTATTTGCACTCATCAACAGCCACTTGAGCTGAACTACGCATATGAGCAATCTGAGCGCTCATAACGTGAGACTCAATCTTTGCTAAATCGTTTTTAATCCAGTGGAGAGATTCTTCGTTCTGATTAGCATGAGCACTGATATCCTCCAAAACAGATTTGAGCAAAGGACCAAAAGATTGACTCTTATCTGAGTGAACCGCTTGAGGAGCCGGTCGCTTGAACCTGGATGAGTGTTTAAGAGAGTCAATGGGAACTTGATACACGAGATCAAAGACAGTACCTTGTACGTCAAGAGAAAGATCCTCAGCAATATCATCAGTAACGAGTTTAGAAGCGTCAGGAATATCCTCTGGTTGAGACGCTTGAACTGGTTCTTCAGCAGACGCTGGAATACTTGCAACTTTAGAAGGGAACGCTTCAACTAACTTAGCAGGCGCTTCCTCAAGCTCTGATTCTGTTTGGCGAAAGTCATCGAATTGGAAGTTCTAATTTGCTAAATTGGCATAAGAAGTGGATGCAGCTTCCAAAAGTTCAGAGAGTCTGGTTCTAGAAAAGCAAGTACCGGAAGTGAATGTGCGAAGGGGACTATCAATGGCCCTGATGTGCATGGGACCAATGATATCAAGCACATGATGCGGAAAGACTTTGGACGGCGCTTGACAGATAGAAAAAATTGAATCTGAGGAGTAATTTCTGGAAAATCCAATCAAGCAGTCAGAGGAAAGAGACTTGAGACGCTGATCTTCAAGCACATAAGCAGCATAGTACTCTTCTAAATATGGATAGATTGCTTAAGCCAGTCCCTGATTTCGTTCTAGCAGTGAGAGGACAAATTCATAATGACTGAGTACCTCTTTGCGGATAGAAGGGAGCAGTGGATATCCTCGAAATGAATTGATTACTGAGCCGTTCCATTGTCTGAGATTGGCAGTGAAGATTTTTTCGAAATGTGATAAGGGAGTCATGATCTTCACCATCAAGTTAAAATTATCTTCGCAGTGGCTTGGAGCAAAATTTAAGCTAGTAATGTGAGTACTGCCACTGGTAGACGCTTGAGCATTGAAACGTAGAGGAGTAATGGACAATCTGTGAAGCTCTTGATGCAGACATTGCTCAATCTGATGTTTAATGATTGGGAGCTTGAGAACAGGTCCAACTCTCTGTTGACATTTCTTCAGGCAATACTTGGCGAAATGACGCTTCTTGTCATGCATGCCTATGCCAAATAAATGGGGAGCTTGAACTAACTCTGTGAAGGTATATTGATGACCCATATATGCTTCAACCTAATTTACTTTGTTCATACATTAGTCTGTGTCAGCATTGACAATAGCTCTAATGCCTTCATGGTGAATATCTCTGATAGATTCAAAGCGATATCTATCAGTCTGATAGTTAGCATTCCTGACGCTATCAAAATATGCATCAGCCTCAGTCTGGATCAAATCTGTGAGAGATTCGAGACGCTCACCGACATGAACTGCTTTATTCTTCCATAGGCGGAGTGGATTGACCAAGGTTAGATTTTCAGGACTATTGGCAATATGAGGAAAGTGTGTGTAGCCTTCTCTGTTCAAGACTGCCTCTGATGGATTGAGAAACCTAGGGCGAAGAGGCTCATACACACGAATATTGTAGTCTCTGAGAGCAAAACCTGTAGGCTTGTTGTGGCCATAGTCGAGGTAGTATGCCAGATCCACATCACATCTAGGAGTTGTTCCTCCTTGTCTGTCTTGTTGAAGAATGAGAGAGGATGGTATAGGACCAGGAGTTTTTTGTACTTGAATGGCCATATAGTACTTCCTCTCTATTTCTGTCATCTCAGTGTTAAACACTATATCCCTGATTTTATGGTCGATATCAATCAGCAGGGCAATCTCATTCTCAGCAACAATATATCTTTCTTCATTATAGCCTGCAAGAATGAAATCTTCTTCGAGCGCTGGGGGCATGTAGTTGATTGAATGATCAATCATCTTCAGCGTGTCCAGTTGGAAGAAGTGCCTTAGCTATGTAACGTCTTCAGCAATGCTCTGACCTTCTGAGCGTGCCTCTGTTATAGCCATAACAGGAATTGATGTTTGAACCTCTTTGGGAGCAGGTTCCTCAGTTTCAATTGCAGCAACTTCTACGGCAACATTTTTGGCAATAGCCACGACTTCTGTCATCTCAACATCTATGTTGACGTCGGTTGTTGCTTCAGCAGCAGCTGGAACTAGAGCTGTAACACATGAACTATCCTCTATAAGAGCAGGATCTTCTACAGATGTAGGAATAGAAATGTTGTGGGAAGAAATAAACTTACCCTGAGAACTTGTCTCATCAGCAATACGTTGAATGCTTGGTTCAACAGCGACTTGAGCGCTTAGCTCAACAGTCTCAGGCTCTTCAGGAACAGGAGCAGCTCAACGCTTGCTTGTCCTGGAACGCCTGAAAAAAATTTTTTCACGTTGACTCCTTCAACGAGTTTGAGCGCTTGAGCAGGAGGAGCCGCAGCTGGTTCATCAAATTCAATTTGTTTAATAATTCCTTCCAGCTTCCTCCGCTTGAGAGGTAACTTGTCTTGTGCATCCTCATCAGTTTCCTCATCATCTTTTTGAGGAGCAGGAACAGATTGTACCTTGGGCTTTCTAGGAGCCCTCTTCTTGGTAGTAGCCGAACGCTTCACGGCTTTCTCTTGAACAGGACGCTCAGCCTCTTCATCAGACGCTTCACGTACAGTCTGACGCTCAGAAAGTGGTTTAGCGGCACCACCAACTTTGGGAGGATTAAATAGATTGGTCAGAATCCTTTTTCCCAAAAACTTGGTCTTATTCAAGGAGAGACCAGATGAGTAAACACAGTCTGATTTGTACAGAAGGTCACTCAAGAAAAGCCCATACGGTTTATTTGGGGTGTTCAGAAAGTCCCTAAACCTTCCGAAGATGTACTCACTCCAGTTGATTTGAATAGAGAAGAGTATCGCTGTCATCATCTGAAATTGCGTTGGGTTGACCCTATCAAAAGTGCCCACTCTGCATTCAATAATCTTGCTGCAGAAATTAGCCAATAGACGGTATTGTGATACCATATCTTTCTTTTCAAAGTACTTGGTGTAGGGTACACCCTCATAGGCCCTCATAATCGTCCATGCTTCCTTGATTTGTGCCAGAGTAATACTGTCCAGTGCATCACCCTCATTGGGAAGGATAAAGTTTTTGGCAATGGATGCAGTAGACAACACAAATTCCCTAGGTGCCTCCTTCTTGGTCATAGGCTGAAGACAAGAGATAGACTTCTTGTGCTCCGAGAGTTTAGCAGTCCTCCAGAAAGTGTCAACCTCCGTCGGAAGGAAATATGAATATTATGTTAAGAAATTCTTAAGCCCGGCCTGTGTAACAGTGTCCATCATGTCATGCAGGTTGATCTGGAGTTGATCATATAGTAATTTCCAGTCGACAATAAGGCCTTCAGTAATCTCCAGAAAGTTTCAACTTTAATCGCTCTGATACCACTTGTTGGTCCCAAGTGGCATACGAAAGGGTCTAGAAGGGGGGGTTGAATAGACCCTGAAGTCGTTTTCAACTTCAAAAAGTTTCGTATTAAAATGGTTTTGGACGCTTGAGATGTAGACGCTTGACTGAGCGTTTACTTGAAATATAGACGCTTAGGCTAAGCGTCTGATGAGGACTGTTTTTAGAAAGTTAACTTAGACTTCAAGATTTGAGTACTTTAACCAAGTAGGTTTAAGCGTTCAGTTCTTTAATCAGGGTTAGCACAGCGGAATGATTTTCGTAGTCTTCCTTTTTTTTTAAAGCTTTAGCGTCACAGAAAGTGTATTTAGTTGCTTAGCGTTTGATTAAGTTTTACTTGATCAGTTTATGATATGACAATATGAAAAACTGAATATAATTAAAGAACACAATATTTGTAAGGTTCGTTGGGTGGTGTAATCCCAACTACGTCCTTCTTCTCCTTGAACACTTGGAGGCAATCCACTAAAATAATTCTCAAAGAATCACACAGAATCTTCTACAAATTAGGGAGAGATGGATGTCGATGACTTGAGCTCCTTGAGATTTCTGCTCCAAATCACTTCAATCCCCTTGCTTCTTTCACCCAGAAATACTGCAAGTATCCAACTTCGACTTCACACAGATCGCGAGGCTTGGATAGGGGTTTTTCTAAAAGGTTTGTTCGATTTTGATAAAGTTCAAACAACTAGGAATATCTCAATAGTAATGTGGGTTTGTCTGAAAAGAAAGTTTGAGATATTGGTTGACTGTCTCAGGAATTGAAGAAAAGCAAAGAAAATGTTTTCTTGAAAATTCTGGCTTTTCTGAGAGTTTAAGGAATGAGACTTCAATGCAACAGCAATTTGGCTTGGAAATAAATTGTATTTTTGGCTTGTTGTTGAAGTCCTATTTATAGACATTCTTGGAGAAAGTGTCCGTTTGACACATGCATGAGCGCGTGTCTCTCACTTCCGCGAGTGAACAACTTTTGTCCTTTTTCCTGAAAATCTGTTGCACAAAGTTGGTGCTGCAGTCTATGAAAGGTTGACAGTCCAATAGGGTGGCTGCTCCGTACGTCTAAAAGTGTTTATCACATTTAATGCTCTTATTAGCATTTAATGCATTTGAATTAAATGCCCGTTGGCACTTAATGCATTGAGAATATTTGCATTAAACTCCTTCTGCACTTAGAAATAAATTCAGGTGAAATCAGTCATTGATAGCTGGTGCTGCAGTCTATGAAAGGTTGACAGTCCAATAGGGTGGTTTCTCCGTACGTCTGAAAGTGTTTATCACATTTAATGCTCTTATTAGCATTTAATGCATTTGAATTAAATACCCGTTTGCACTTAATGCATTGAGAATATTTGCATTAAACTCCTTCTGGACTTAGAAATAAATTCAGGTGAAATCAGTCATTGATAGACGCTTGTTCATCCTTGAATCACTTCTATCCTATTTGGTGACGCTTGATGTAGCTGGTCATTCTAGACGCTTGGAATCTTCATCTTTATTCAGACTTCAGGCGCTTGAGTCTTCAAACTTTACTTCTGATAAACTCACTCAGAACATATCAGACGCTCAGTCTAAGACAACTTAACCTAACAATCTAGAATAAAAATAAAACAAAGCCTATTACAAATCTAACGCTTCAAAGCTGAAAACAAACTCACATATTTTGGGGTCTAACAAAAAATCCTAATTGTCATCATCAAAACATCTAACATGGAATTCTTAACACAAGGAAATAATCAAGCCAAATTTACTAAGGCCTAGGCATCCATGTTGGACGCCCACTTGAGCGTTTTAAGCCCTCGGGCTTTAGTCCATGAATGTGGTTTTAATTTAATTAATATTATTTATCCAATAAATAAATTATCTAAATAACTAATTAATCCAAGTTAATAGAAATTAATTTAACACATTAACATAATTAATTAATAAGATCATCCAACGATTTAATTAATTAATTAACTACGGTATCAAATACTGAAATATCTCTCAAGTCTCATACCATAATTTTTCCTTTGCAATTCCTTTAAGCGCCGCTCTTTAGGTTTGTCTCAAAAGGCAAATGGGAGGAAACCAAAACGATGTGGGTAACACCTAGCAAGTCTCATGGCCCACATCATATCCCAATTGAGAACGAATGAATCAAATCATTCCAAACCTTTCACGGTGTGAATACCATACAAGTATAAACCTTTTATTCTCATATCCCAGTCAAGTGAGAGTCATGGTTTAGTCAAACTCACTTGACTTGACCATATGCTTAGCTCATAATGAATGAAGATCACTGAGTATACTCTTATGTCCAACATGAGCATCTCCATTGCTTTGGCCAAAGACTTTGACCTCACTCATTCATGCCGGCATAGGATATTTTGCTCATTCACTTATGAGAGAATAAATTTTATTTTGCTAATCAATTAAGACTGCTACTTTTCCATCAAGCCGCACTTCGAGGTCGATCCCACCAATAGGTGAATTGCATCTAACTACTCTAATGACAGACTTGATGTTACAAGCACATCTTCAACGTGATTACTTAGGACTAAGGTTCACTCGTACCTATCACAACTTATTAGTTTTGTCATTAACTGTCATAGAGTGAAAATCCATGTGATAGAACTGATGCGAGCCGTGTTCAAACTCATCAGTCCCACTGCTGCGTCTATGACACAAGTTCCCACTAACATACTCATAGTGTTCGACTGGCACTTCTCCGTCAAAACTTATGTCATACAAGTCTCTATCCAGTAATGATGTCCAGTCAATACTCTCTTCGACTTACGAACCAATTTAGATATTAAGGATCAAACTCTTCTAGTGTCAATCTCCCTAACCCGTAGGGAGTAGAAGGTTCGCCTCATTATAAAGGACTATACATTGTTTATAAATCCTTACAAATGCCTATAAGAAACAACATGAAGTGCCTTTTTATTAATATAAGATTGTTCAATTAGAAATTAATGCCCTATAATTCTATCATCTATGGCATTTGAGATCATAACACAACACTTCTACACCAAAGGTAAAACTTAAATCTCTTCCACCACATCTTAGGTACGTTTTTCTTGGCAACAATGAATTTTTACATGTTATCGTAAATGGTAAACATTCTACACCTGAATTGGGGAAATGGTTAAATGAGTTGCAATGGAAGAAAGAGGGAATAGGTTGGAATATTTATTATATGAAAAGGATTTACCATGGTTTGTGTTTTGTAGACGATGACATTACTCGAGGGGGAATGATTTCCTCACTAACCCTCAATAAGAAATTTGTCTATGTCGAGCTAATGACCTTAAACAACCGTTGCTTTGGAGGCAACCTAAGGGTTTTGTTTATTTTCATTTTTGTTTGAGTTTCATTGTCTTTTTTATAACTTTGTTTTTGTTAATTTTTGCTTGTACTTTCTTGTTTATCTAGAGCCAGTATAATGCTTTTTATGTTTGATTTTAGGACAATACAATCATATGGCGGTGCCAAAAAAAAAGTTGGAAAAAATAGTCACATCGGCGCTACTGTGCCAAATTTTAGCACAACTGTGCCAAATTGGTAGATTCCTTGTGCTACATTCCATAGGGCTCGGCACCACTGTGCCATATTTTGACACAGTGGTGCCCTTTCGCAAAAATTAAAAAAAAATCCAAAAAAAAATTGAAGGAGGTCAACGTATTTTCCGTCAGTCAATCCCACCTTCAACCATTATTCACACTACGCCCTTGACCTTAATTTGATGATGCTATATCCGTGCCACACCACCTCTTTCCACATGTAAACCACCCTCTCAACTCGCGGGATATCATGTTTATTTATTGGGGAGTCTCTCTTTCACACTCTTATTTTAATTCAATATGATTATCCTTATGCCTCTAATTATGTATGAGCCCATTCAGAACAATGTCTTTTTTATGTGTGGAGTGTTTGCATGTTTTATCTTGTTGATTTATTCAAGTGTGAGGTGGTGTGATAAAAAAAGTTGGTGAAAGATTGGATATGTACGTATTTTGCTGAATTGTTGATTGATTTGGTGATATGTTTGCAACATTCTAGTTCCCATATTAGAACTATAAACTGACGTGAACAAATGAACTTGTTTTCCCTTTATGGATGCTTTTTGTTAGTTACTCACTTTTTCTAAATTTTGTGAAATTTGATATGCATCCTTGCACACTACACATGAGTTCTAGTAAAGGGGATTGATCGGTAAGATAAAGCAATTATAAATTTTTGGATACATTATGAAATTGTGAGGAAGGTTGAAGAAGCAAAAGAAAGAAAACAAATGCTAGAGAAAAGAAGAAAAAGAGCTTCAGTGGCCATAAATTAAATACATGCCTTAATCTTGAGTGACTAGAAACCTAGTTTTGTTTTATGGCCTTTGTCACTCGAGTGATTAAGTCCCTTGGGGTGTCTTGACACCTAATTCCTTAAGACCATCTGGTTTGAGAGTCATTGACCTAAAGCTTGTTACATGAGTGTCATAGAAAGCTTAATAGGATAAAACATTGCACAGGTTAATGACGATTGAGTGAAGGAAAATAAATAAAAGATTGTGCTATGAAGAATATTTGTGTTTGCTTGAAGTAGTTGAGACATTCCCTTGCTAGAATTCATCTTTTCATGTGGATGCACATTTAAATTAAACTTGGTTTGAATTAGTGCGTTGACTTTAAATAAAGCATTTATATTATGGAAGATAGTAATTTATGCGTTTATGTTTGATCTTGTGTGATAATTTTGGGGATGTCCATTTGTTGTGACTTGTTGCTGGTTAAGAAACAATGATACAAGTAGGTACATGTCAAGAATCTTGTGGGTGTATTCTCTGCAAACCTTCACGAGACAAAACTCGTCCACTAGGGTAACCTAGGGGTTTAACGGCTTCTTTCACGTGCTAAGTGTAATTGTGTTCCCTATGAAAGTGGTGTTATCATTTTTCTTTGTTTTGTTTGTTTGTTTGTCAAGATTTACTCAAAAGGCTAAGTGTGGGGTATTTGTTAAGTCTTGAAATTGACATATTTTCACTATATTTTTGCCTCATAATTGTCTTAAATTTGTGACTTGAGTTAATCTTTTAGTTGTTTTTGTTAGGAAACGGTATAAAAACGCAGCGGAAAATTAAATTCCAATTCGTGGTCATCTTTGATTTTCCATATTCAACTTAGAAGAAGAAATACTTACGTGTTCTTCCTTATATGCTTCTTTTGAAATGCTGCAATGTATTGAATCTGGGCTCATAAAGTTAGGGTGGATTCAATATGAGGTAGGCTGTGATCACTACTAAGCATAGAGATGCCCCATGGGATTTGTTTATCTATTACTGGCTCATAAAATTGGGGACTAATTAGATCGATGAATTGACCGTAGGATATTTGATAGGTTGAGCCTAACATTGATTAGCACATGGGCCTATAAAATTGGGTCATATATGAAAGATGAGGATAAACAATCTCGAGAACTATCCAACGAGGTAGAAGGTCCTTGACCTTTTCACTTTGGATATGATCGGTTCTCTAATGCGCCCAGCCAATGGGTGTATCTGCTTCAGTCCTCTTTTAGAAGATAGAATAGAAACTATGAAAACACCAAATCTCTTTCTCATTTTTGTTTGTGCTTTGACTAGTTTGTCCATCAGTGCTGACAGTGATCCTTCAATGTCATCCAAATCAAAGTTGATGACAAAGGCAGAAAATGAGTTAGGGAGCGACCGGAGAATGAGATCCACCTGTAGGTGGAAATCCATGTAGTAATCCAATGAACGGAGTGTTAGGGATGGTAGCATCAGAGTACGAAGAATAATCAAGAAACAAGAAAATCTAAGCCTAAACATGAAGATTGAAGAACACGAGGATTTAATGTGGTTCGGCATAACTTGCCTACATCCACGAGCCAACCTAGACTACATTTTTATTTCTTAATGAGTACATCAATCAATTACAAGTAAAGTTCTCATATTTATAATGGTAGAGAAGACCTAAACCCTAACAAATTAGGAAAACAATCCTAATTGACAAAGGGAAAATTCCTAAACACAATAGGAAATAATTCTAATCATACTATGACTCAAATATGCTAAAAATCGTCAAACTTGCACCCCAAGACAAAAAACTATCCAAAACTCGTCAAAACCGCGTACAGCTTTGCACCAGGCACTACTTCTGGCGCCAGGGCGCCACCCTATAGGCACCGCTGCGTGTGTATGTGCTCCCCAGCTCCGTTTTTTTCAACTCCTTTCTATTCTTTTGCTATCCCGGTCAACTCCAACCCTTATTCGCAACTCTGGGTCTACTCCAACCCATCTCTGCTCTATTTTATCTTCCTTTTGGGTCAATTTCCATGGCATATTCCTTTGGCTATTTGAAATCACCTCCACACAAACCCATCAATCGCCCACTTGGAGAATGATTTTCAAATTCTCGAACTCAACTTGAACCACCACTTGACTATTCCTAAGTGAACCCTAGTCTAGTTGACACATCCCCAAACCCAATGGAGATCAAACCCCGAGACCTTTCCATGTCTCGTCAATTCATTCGTTCTCTAGTGTCACCCACTTGACAAACTCTCTATGTTAACATTGTTCCCTCTCTTTAAACCCTTGCCACTACCTTATTCTCTTGGTGATCAGCCAACTCCTGAATACTTTGGAATATCCATCTCAGTCCAACTGACCCTCGGATATAGGTTACTCTAAAACACGAACATGTCACAACCCAAGCTGCCTCGGTTAACCTATCCACTGACATCTTTCCACCAAGGACTTTTTCAACGGCAATCTCGGATCCCTCACATATCTGCTCTTTGCCCCTGCATGAGCTGTGTCTGATCCATCCGCCAACTCTGTTTGCAATGGCTAACTCGGGCCACTTACATATCTGCTCTAGCTCCCACTCCACGATCTATGTCACATCCCTTTGCTAACAAACCCGTTGCTCTGCGAATCTACCTACCCGATGTTAGGATCGTTATGCCCCCACAAGCGATGCCGGCGCAACGGAAGAAATAAAGTATATAAAACACATATAAATCGGCATCCCAAGCTAGGGGGTCAAAGTAATGCACAACAAAAACTAATACGAGTAAAGGGGTTTTAAACCGATTACAAGATTTGGAGTTTTATTAAAGTGAGGGTGTAAAACCACAACACAAGGAAAACCACACCAAAAACTTTGGCTCTCATTTTCGAATCCTCACCTCAACATGGAGGGGTTCGAATCAAACCACCATAAGCTCCTAAAGCAAGAAGCCTCTACAAGGACACACCTCAATTAAGTTCATACCTTAAGCAAAAGATTGGCTAGATATATGCTCTAAGGAAATGGAGTCTATGTAGTGAAAGGTGGAAGACAAGAAGAGTTACTAGAAGAAATATCTATGGAAGATAATCTTCTATAACTAATCTTCAAGAAGAAGTTCTATGGAAGAAAGTCTTCAAGAATCACAAGATAAGCTAGAAGAAAACTCTAGAGAGGAAGTACTAAGCTCAAAGCTTTCTTTCCTTTTAGTTTTCATCAAATTTTAAATGAGAGCAAGAACACCTCCTTTTATAGCCACCAATTTTTGGCCATATGGTGTTAGGTGGAGTAGAAGACTTGTTTTTCTTCACCTACCACCTCACTCTCACCTACCATTCCATTCTCAACTACCACCACATGTGTAAGAGAATATTTTTCACTTTCTTCTTCATTTAAAAAACATTACAAGTCAAACTTTGACTAGCTTTGAATTTCAATCTTGTGACTTCATTTAATTAAGTCCAACTTAATTAAAATGGCTCCCAAGTCTTCCAAGACTTGTTAATTAAATAATCCTCATGATTAATTAATGGTAAAATTAGTAGTTTAAATAAATTCCCGGATAATAACAATTTCCATTAATAATTAATCTCCAAGATTAATTAATAGAATAATTATTTTCCCAAGCCTACTAATTAAAATGTCTTCCACTTAATCAATTAATCTCATTAATCAATTTCACTTTAATCCTAAATCGGATTAATATTCACATAGTAATTGAACTTTCTTGAGTAAGTGTGTAACCCCATTGTAGGTTCGTTCATGTACTAGTAGTAGGAACACAACCCCGTTGTGCCTTTGCAATTTTCATTGCTAGATTTAATTACTCAAGCATTTTAATCCGACCAAGAATTAATTACCGATTAATTCATGGTTCCTACAAATCAAGGTTAGTACTAGCCACGCGCCAAGAAGACCTAGCCATGAACGATTATTAGGTGACCTTTCCGCATTACGATTTTTGCATAAGTAAAATCCTTCCATCAAATATCTTGATCGAATCTAGGACTTGGATGTCAGTCGAAATCCCAGTAACTCGATTCTATGTATATCGATCTAAGTGACATTGGCCAATTTATCAATCGAGCGAGGAAACACTGCGCCTCCTTATTGATACTACTCCGGCCGGAGGTTCCCATGGTCAATACACTGTGAAGTACATAGGATATGCGCCGATGCTAATGATCAGTGACAGATTCTCTCTTGGCACTCACGCGCCTCCGTACATAACCAGACTGGACCCAATATGCCCCACTTTATGACTCACCTGGAATCGTGTGACAAATCTAAGTACAGTGGGCGATGCACGAGACGACCAATGGTGCCTCAAGTCATGAGGACCAATCTTATGCCTACGTAACCGAGGAGATTCCAAATTCGACATTGACTCCAATATGGAATCTCGGCGGGGTTGTTCAGTTTACTCGATCCCAACGAGAACCCACATACATGCACTGATGTACACCGTATCAATATCCATGGAATAGGATACACTCTCCAAGAGTGTGCATTGTACGTGCAAGTCTTTACGAGTCATTGATATCCCTATCTCAATGATTCTATGACTTGGAACATTTTTAAGACCACAACCTTAGAGACGTATTCCATGATTGGCATCCCCGATACCAAACACATCTCATAGCTTAAGAGTGATCTAGGGGACTTTATCTAATTGCATAGAATGATAAGATAAAGAAGAAAATGCCATTTATTAAATTACTTGACAAGATACAATATAAGACTGTTTAAAGAGTCGGCTACTACGCCCAACAAATGGCACGTCGGGCACCTAACTCTTTCAATCTCCCACTTGCCCTAGGGCCAATTGCCCATGTATTTCAGGCCCATCTTCTCAAGATGTCCCTCCAATACTCTTTGGCCCAAGGGTTTGGTAAAGGGGTCTGCTATGTTATTTGCTGAGTCCACACGTTCCACTTGAACGTCGCCTCTACGAACGATCTCTCTGATCAGATGGTATCGCCTTTCTATATGTTTGGACCTCTGATGAGACCTTGGCTCTTTTGACTGTGCAATAGCCCCATTGTTATCACAGTACAATCGTACGGGATCAACAACAGATGGAACAACACCCAACTCTTGGATGAAGTTCCTCATCCAAACAGCTTCTTTTGCAGCCGCCCAAGCTGCAATGTACTCAGCCTCTGTGGTGGAGTCAGCAATAGTTTCTTGTTTAGAACACTTCCAGCTGACCGCTCCACCATTGAGTACAAAGACAAATCCCGAGATAGATTTGAAATCATCCACATCAGATTGGAAGCTAGAATCTGTATAGCCTTCCAATTTTAATTCTCCTCCACCGTAGAGTAGGAAGACATCCTTAGTTCTTCTTAAGTACTTAAGGACTGCCTTTACGGCTTTCCAGTGCTCTTCACCTGGATTGGCTTGATATCGACTTGTTGCACTAAGTGCATAAGCCACATCAGGCCGTGTACATAGCATAGCATACATAATGCTCCCTATAGCAGAAGCATATGGTATGTGAGACATATTTTTCTTTTCCTCCGGCGTCTGAGGGGACATAGACTTGGAAAGAGAAATACCATGTCTCATAGGTACCAGTCCTCTCTTGGACTGATCCATTTTGAATCTCTTCAAAACTCTATCTATGTACGCAGATTGGGAGAGTCCCAGCATTCTACTCGATCTATCTCGATGAATCTTCATCCCGAGAACGTAGGATGCCTCTCCCAAATCCTTCATGGAGAATTGTGTGGATAACCACGCTTTCGTTTCTTGTAACATTCCTATGTTGTTTCCAAACAATAGAATGTCATCAACGTAAAGCACCAAAAAAGTTATCGCGCTCCCACTAGCCCTTTTGTACACACATGCTTCATCAGCATTTTGAAGAAAACCATATTTTTGTACAGTATCATCAAAACACTTGTTCCAACTTCGAGAAGCTTGTTTGAGTCCATAAATGGATCTCTGAAGTTTGCACACCTTGTGCTCACTTCCTATGGATGTGAAGCCCTTTGGCTGCTCCATGTAAAGCTCTTCCTCAATTTCACCATTGAGGAAAGCAGTCTTCACATCCATCTGCCATATTTCATAATCTAAATATGCAGCTATGGCTAGAAGTATCCGAATGGATTTGACCATCGCCACTGGTGAATAGGTTTCATCATAGTCAATTCCTTGCCTTTGAGTATAATCTTTCGCCACGAGACGTGCCTTATAGGTGACTACCTCTCCATCAGCTCCAAGCTTTCGCTTATAGATCCACTTACAGCCTACGAGTTTACACCCATCTGGTGGATCCACCAAGGTCCAAACCTTGTTGGAGTGCATAGAGTCCATCTCGGATTGCATGGCTTCTAACCATCTTCCAGAATCGACGTCCAACGTCGCTTCCCCATATGACCATGGATCAGGGGAATAACCATGCTCATTGCTTTCAAGCAAGAAACCAAACCTCTCAGGTTGTTTCGGGATCCTTTCGGATCTTCGAGGATGTTGTGTACTTGCTACTACTTCTGGTTGTGCATCTGTGGTATCAGGTGAACTCTTTTGTGGTTCTTGAGTTTCCTCAAGTTCTGCAACCTCGCCATTTCTATCCAATAGAAATTCCTTCTCTAAGAAGGTAGCGTTCCTTGAAACAAACACTTTATGTTCCGATGGGTTGTAGAAATAATATCCATAGGATTCCTTTGGATATCCCACAAACTTACATAAGGAGGATCTTGCATCCAACTTATCGCCCACTAGTTGCTTGACATAAGCCGAGCAACCCCATACCCTTAGGTATTTATAAGTGGGTGGTTTACCAAACCACATTTCATATGGCACTTTGGAGACACTCTTTGACGGTACTCTATTTAATTGATGCGTCGCAGATTCTAGGGCATATCCCCAGAAGGAAAGAGGAAGTCCTGTGAAACTCATCATGGATCGAACCATGTCCATCAAGGTCCGATTCCTTCGCTCGCTTACCCCATTAAGTTGGGGAGTACCGGGCGGAGTCCACTGAGAGACAATTCCATTATCTTTTAGATAATCAAGGAATTCACGGGACAAGTATTCTCCCCCTCGATCCGATCGAAGAGCTTTGATACTTCTTCCCGTTTGCTTCTCTACTTCATGTCTAAACTCCTTGAACCTCTCAAAGGCTTCAGACTTGTATCTCATAAGATACACGTACCTTGAAAAGTAATCGGTGAAGGTTATGAAGTAAGAATGGTTCCCTTTAGTGCTTACATTAAGCGGACCACATACATCCGTATGGACCAAGTCCAAAAGGTTAGTAACTCGCTCCATTTGCCCGGCAAATGGTGACTTGGTCATCTTACCCTTTAGACAAGATTCACAAGTTGGCATATCTAGCATTTCCCGAAGGTCAAGCTTATCCGCCATCTTATGAATCCTATCCTTAGAGATATGGCCTAGTCTAGCATGCCACAAGTATGTATCATTTTGATTATCTAACTTTCTCTTACTAGTATGTTCTTCATGTTGAGATAATAAGATTGGAGTATCAGGGAGAACCGTGTATAAGCCATAAGACAACTTTGATTCCAATATTAAAGAAGAACCATAAAACATGGAGCAAGCTCCATTTTTTATAACAAAACTATAACCTTCCTTGTCCAACAAGGGTACAGAAATGATGTTCTTAATTAATTGTGGAATGTAAAATACATTATTCAAAATAACATGATTTTTGTTGGGAAAAGATAAGTAGATAGTTCCTACGGCCGTGGCAGCAACCCGTGCTCTATTCCCAAACCGCATGGTCATCTCCCCTCTACTTATCTGCTTGCTTCTTGCCATCACCTGCAAATCATTGCAAAGGTGAACTCCACATCCGGTGTCCAACACCCAAGAAGCATCATTAACTGATAAGTTAACTTCAACATAAAACATACCATTCATTGGTTCAGTGCAATTACGCTTCCAATGTCCCTTTTTACCACAATTGAAGCACGCATCATGATCGGTACCCTTAGCCTTTTTTACACCACCTTTGCCTTTCAACTGTTTTTTCTTGTTGTTGTTCTTCTTCCCCTTATTCTTATTGGCCTTACGGCCCTTAGAACGGGATGAGGAACCAACAAGCAGTACCGGCTTATCTTTCTTGATGGTGGCATCTGCACTCTTCAACATGTTCAACAACTCGGGTAATGAAGCCTCAAGTTGATTCATGTTGTAGTTGATGACAAATTGGTCAAACGACTTCGGAAGGGACTGTAGCACGAGGTCAACTGAAAGCTCGGTCTCAAGTTTTACGCCAAGATCAGAAAGCTTATTAATAAGACTGATCATGCGTAAAACGTGATCATCGACCGACGATCCCTCGTGCAGGCGAGCGCAAAATAGCTCTTTAGAGATTGCGAATCTCTCCCTCCTAGTTCGAGTGCCATAGAGCTCCTCGAGACTTTTGATAATATCTTTAGAGATGGTCACGTGCTCAAATTGTTTTTGAAGCTCATTAGTCATAGAAGCCATCATGATACATCTCACTTGGATATTATCATCAGTCCACTTATCAAAAGCAGCACGTTCATCATCAGTGCTTGTGCGAGTTACGCGAGGCAAAGGCATATCTAATACGCTATCCTTGCGCTCACTTTGAAGCACAATTTTAAGGTTTCGATACCAATCGGCGTAGTTGGGACCGACAAGTCTATTTGAATCTAGGATTGATGCAAGTGGATTTTTGGCCATTTTGTAAACTACAAAATAAATAGCGAGGCAAAACAATTAGCATTCAATATGTAATTTTGTCCACATATAATTCGGTCTTTAATCATACGTGTCTCCCACTATTTTAGCAAATTCCATAACCCTCTTATATGGATATTCGAGGAGATATGCGGGTCTCCCTAGTGGGCTTGAGATCCATAAGCGACTCTTCATATGCCCCGAGAACACGAGCCCATATGATAAATCCGTATGGTAGGCTTACCGGCCTTCTATATCGACATATAGTTCTCAAGATATTTTGCCTCGTCTTTCCCATATACCCCGAGAACACGAGCCCATATGGTAGTAAACGTTAAGTCAAGCTCATCAAATATTCATGGTCAATCGATCGGACTAGTGTGCCCCACGACTCATGGACGACACCTAGACAAATCGATCCCACGAGCATCCCTATGCTTAGTGGTGGTCACAGCCTAATCCACTTGACGCCACCCCACGACTCATGGACGGCGGGCCAAGCTTCATGGCATTTCACATGCCACCACTTATGATGGAAGGCGTGGACAATAGAACCTCATTCAATTTCCACATAAACTTAATATTTCTTGGATTTACTTGAAACAAATCAAGCGAGGGGTTTCAACATGCAAGGTCTCATCAAGATTAGGATTATCTTTAATTATGTGATCATGCAATCCAAGTAGCATATAAGAAAACATAATATAAGACATCCACAAAGCGGTAAACAAATATGGATGATTGTGGGTCCCTAAGCGATCCACCCGAGCCACCGGTGAATCTAAGGCAATCTAGGGTACTAAATTAAAATAGGCCCTATCTATTACATAATCTTCAATAATGGTCCATCATCTTCGTCTCCATCTTCGATTACAATAAAATGAAAAAGAAAGTGCGAAAATAAAATATACAACCAAATCGAAATAGAGGCCAATAATAATTACAACCCAATTGAATAATCTAAGGCTCGACCCACAATCCATCCATTATGCAAATCAACCATCAAGCGTATGAAGATGACATGCAAAGCATTAGTTAATCATAAGCCCATCACATAGTTGAAACAATCATAACTTTGGGATTTATACGTTTTGAGGAAAAAACCGAGTTTTTCTAGTTTCAAAACTTCCAAACTTTTAAATAACTCAAAAACGCGTGGAAGTTGATTCCAAAATCAAGAAATGGGCCAAAGGTAGGAGTCCTTGAAGGCCCAGGTCGTGTGTACCACACCACGTCAAGATGGTCCAACCATCAAGCACATGGTGTGCATACGCGCACCCGTGTACGCTGCCCGGCAACGCACCGTGCGCCGCCGAGCAGCGCACACACTGTCCAGCAGCTGCTGGACAGTTTCTCGACCATGGTCGAGACCACCAAGGGGTGGAATCGGCCATGGTCAGCCCCGTCTTGACCCCCGCCAAGTTTCCTTCGACGGTTGGCAATGATTCGCGATATTGAGCCCTACTAAATGAGCACACCCTTATGCGCACAAAGCCTTCGGCCGGGTGCGCACAAAGTCTCGTAGCTTGAGTTCAATATCAACGGTCCTTGCCCGGGTTTCGACCTTCCCTTTTAGTGTCTCTTAATTGTCAATCGTTTAAAAAAAATAAAATCTCCAAGATTTTAAGAAAAACGATGACAAATCCCAATCTATTATTAAATCAACAAATGTAACATATAGATTTAAGCAACCAGTTAAAATACTACATGAAACCGAAAGCAAAAACATGCAAAGTTTTTAATGTGCATAACCCGGGCTCTGATACCACTGTTAGGATCGTTATGCCCCCACAAGCGATGCCGGCGCAATGGAAGAAATAAAGTATATAAAACACATATAAATCGGCATCCCAAGCTAGGGGGTCAAAGTAATGCACAACAAAAACTAATACGAGTAAAGGGTTTTAAACCGATTACAAGATTTGGGGTTTTATTAAAGTGAGGGTGTAAAACCACAACACAAGGAAAACCACACCAAAAACTTTGGCTCTCATTTTCGAATCCTCACCTCAACATGGAGGGGTTCGAATCAAACCACCATAAGCTCCTAAAGCAAGAAGCCTCTACAAAGACACACCTTAATTAAGTTCATACCTTAAGCAAAAGATTGGCTAGATATATGCTCTAAGGAAATGGAGTCTATGTAGTGAAAGGTGGAAGACAAGAAGAGTTACTAGAAGAAATATCTATGGAAGATAATCTTCTATAACTAATTTTCAAGAAGAAGTTCTATGGAAGAAAGTCTTCAAGAATCACAAGATAAGCTAGAAGAAAACTCTAGAGAGGAAGTACTAAAGCTCAAAGCTTTATTTCCTTTTAGTTTTCATCAAATTTTAAATGAGAGCAAGAACACCTCCTTTTATAGCCACCAATTTTTGGCCATATGGTGTTAGGTGGAGTAGAAGACTTGTTTTTCTTCACCTACCACCTCACTCTCACCTACCATTCCATTCTCAACTACCACCACATGTGTAAGAGAATATTTTTCACTTTCTTCTTCATTTAAAAAACATTACAAGTCAAACTTTGACTAGTTTTGAATTTCAATCTTGTGACTTCATTTAATTAAGTCCAACTTAATTAAAATGGCTTCCAAGTCTTCCAAGACTTGTTAATTAAATAATCCTCATGATTAATTAATGGTAAAATTAGTAGTTTAAATAAATTCCCGGATAATAACAATTTCCGTTAATAATTAATCTTCAAGATTAATTAATAGAATAATTATTTTCCCAAGCCTACTAATTAAAATGTCTTCCACTTAATCAATTAATCTCATTAATCAATTTCACTTTAATCCTAAATCGGATTAATATTCACATAGTAATTGAACTTTCTTGAGTAAGTGTGTAACCCCATTGTAGGTTCGTTCATGTACTAGTAGTAGGAACACAACCCCGTTGTGCCTTTGCAATTTTCATTGCTAGATTTAATTACTCAAGCATTTTAATCCGACCAAGAATTAATTACCGATTAATTCATGGTTCCTACAAATCAAGGTTAGTACTAGCCACGCGCCAAGAAGATCTAGCCATGAACGATTATTAGGTGACCTTTCCGCATTACGATTTTTGCATAAGTAAAATCCTTCCATCAAATATCCCGATCGAATCTAGGACTTGGATGTCAGTCGAAATCCCAGTAACTCGATTCTATGTATATCGATCTATGTGACATTGACCAATTTATCAATCGAGCGAGGAAGCACTGCGCCTCCTTATTGATACTACTCCGGCCGGAGGTTCCCATGGTCAATACACTGTGAAGTACATAGGATATGCGCCGATGCTAATGATCAGTGACAGATTCTCTCTTGGCACTCACGCGCCTCCGTACATAACCAGACTGGACCCAATATGCCCCACTTTATGACTCACCTGGAATCGTGTGACAAATCTAAGTACAGTGGGCGATGCACGAGACGACCAATGGTGCCTCAAGTCATGAGGACCAATCTTATGCTTAAGTAACCGAGGAGATTCCAAATTCGACATTGACTCCAATATGGAATCTCGGCGGGGTTGTTCAATTTACTCGATCCCAACGAGAACCCACATACATGCACTGATGTACACCGTATCAATATCCATGGAATAGGATACACTCTCCAAGAGTGTGCATTGTACGTGCAAGTCTTTACGAGTCATTGATATCCCTATCTCAATGATTCTATGACTTGGAACATTTTTAAGACCACAACCTTAGAGACGTATTCCATGATTGGCATCCCCGATACCAAACACATCTCATAGCTTAAGAGTGATCTAGGGGACTTTATCTAATTGCATAGAATGATAAGATAAAGAAGAAAATGCCATTTATTAAATTACTTGACAAGATACAATATAAGACTGTTTAAAGAGTCGGCTACTACGCCCAACAAATGGCACGTCGGGCACCTAACTCTTTCACCCGATTTTCGCATCCTTCCACCATGAATTTCAACTCCACGGTCAACCCTTCCCGGTACCGCTTCCTGTCTTCATGGTTCTCTCTACGTGGTCATGCCTCCACAACCCTGCCCTCTGGTCTCTCGACAACACGAATCTACCCTCTCGGTTACCGATTCTATCATTCTGACCTCTGGCTCAGTGGATTTGAATTCTTGGCACCATAGCTCTGCCCCCTCAATCTAGCAACTCATTCGCTCCCTCTCAAAAACATGAATTTGCTCTCTGAACTCTAACTCTATGGATTTGCCTCTGGCTCCGCAACTGCTCCCACTGGCTTCATGTTCTACCCACCTGGTAACACAAAACTGTCTCTGCTGCTGCGAATCTGTCTATCTACTGGCACCACGATTTTTTAATGTTTTCTCGTTAACGTTCAACGGGATTACTCTTCTTTGGTTGATGATCTACCCGATCTCATCTTTCTCTATCATCTTCTCCGGCTTCACCACGACCTGAATTCGTGCTCCCTGTAATTAAATCGTCGAGCTTGATTATTCTTCCATCTCCTACCATCATCCCACGATGAAATTCACGTTTAACTAAAAACGCTTCCCCATAGATCTAGATTCAGGAGCTCTTCTAAATCTATGACCTATGGGTCTGATACCAGTTGTTAGGAATGGTAGCATCAAAGCATGAAGAATAATCAAGAAACAAGAAAATCTAAGCCTAAACATGAAGATGAAAAATACGAGAATTTAACGTGGTTCGTCATAACTTACCTACATCCATGAGTCAACCTAGACTACATCTTTATTTCTTAATGAGTACATCAATCAATTACAAGTAGAGTTCTCATATTTATAATGGTGGAGAAGACCTAAACCCTAACAAATTAGGAAAACAATCCTAATTAACAAAGGGAATAATTCCTAAACACAATATGAAATAATTTAATCATACTATGACTTAAATATGCCAAAAACCGCCAAACTTGCACTCCAAGACAAAAAACTCACCAAAACTCGTCAAAACCGCATACAGGTTTGCACCAGGTGCTGCTTCTGGCGCTACCCTGTGGGCACCTGGGTGCCACTGCGCGTGCCTGTGCTCCTCAGCTCCGTTTTTCTCGACTCCTTTCTATTCTTTTGCGATCCCGGTCAACTCCGACCCTATTTGGAAACTCCAGGTCCACTCCAACCCATCTTTGCTCTTTTAGGCCAATTTCCATGGCATATTCCTTTGGCTATTTGAAATCATCTCCACACAAACCCATCACGGAGTTTCTCTAGCATGGATATCATGTTCAAAACATGATGAGCAAGGTCATCTCTTTCTCACAAACCATAATCAAATGCACAAAACCAGGGGAAAAACCATATGAAATCAATATATGTTCCAAGAAGGCCCAACTCACAGTGTCATAGGCTTTCTTAATATCAACTTTTAGCATTGCTCTAGGGGAAATGCCTCGCCTCTTATACCCCTTAACTAGTTCATGGCACAACGTCATGTTTTCCACTATCGACCTCCCCTTGACAAACGCCCCTTGGGCAGAATCCACCAACTTAGGCAAAACAGTTTTAAGCCTATTGCATATCAACTTTGAAATGATTTTATACAACATTGAGCAACAACCAATAGGACTAAAGTCACTTACAGTCATAGGAGTCTCGCATTTAGGGATCAAATGCAGTAAGGTGTGGTCGATTTCAGTCAAGAGCCTCCTCTTTGTTATACAATCCATAACAGCAATACTGACCTCTTCTCCAACAATGCCCAGGATCTCCTGAAAAAGCAAGAGTTAAACCCATCTGAACCCAGGCTCTTGTCTTCAAGAATTGAAAACACCACCTGCTTTATCTCCTTTTTACTAATTAGGGTATCCAGAGTTGCCTCATCTTCTTCGTGGAGAATGTATCCCTGACTGATAATAATTGGATTGATTTCAGCATGGGCAGGGCTTGGACTTCCCATGAGATTCTGATAAAACTCTAAAATCTCATTTCTAATTTGCTCCGGTTCCATCAGCTCCTCGCCTCTACTATTTTTTATTGAGTGGATTGTGCTATGTGCTTTCCTTGTTTGGAGTCTGGCAAAGAAAAATTTACTACATTCATCCCCTTCTTTAGATATCACATTAATTTCTACAATTTTGGTTATGTTTATTTGGAATAGAATGACTTGTGAGAGCCACATTAATTTACTTTTCAATTTTGCTTGTCTATTGGGAATACTAAGAGAGATGTACAAATCACATTACTTTCCTCTAAAATTCGCTTTTGTATTTGCAATTGAAAAATATCACGACATTTATTTTTAGGAAGAAACAAACTAGGCGATTCAGGATGAAGAAATGAAGTTGGATATTACTTGACATAGGAGAAATAAATAAGAGACAATGGACGACATTGGCAGAAATATAGAACAAATGAAAAAAAGGCAAGAGTTAAAGATGAAAACGGCACACAGTAGAAGAACAAAATAAAGAAGAGAAAAGTTTGGGTTTCGGGGTAGATATCGGTGTAGTAAATTTACAAAAATTTTGATGAAAATTTCAGGGATATTTAAAATTTTGGTTTCGATTTTAAAGAAATCATGGAAATTTATAAAAAAATATGTGGAAATTTACAATAAAATTTTGGGTAACCTTAATTATCATACTTATACATCTTTTAAATCAATAATATTCTATATATAATATATGGATAATGAATTTGTTAAATAATATCACTAAAAACTGTTGCGAAAAATATGAAATAAATATAATTTGATAGTAAGATAATAACCAAATCGTATGAGAATTTCATTCAAATAAAATGTACCAAAATTTAAGTAAAAGTTACTATTCAATACTATATCGAGTTTATAGGAGGATCGAAATCGTTTTTACTAGTATCTGTCCTATCTCTACTTTCATATTGCAAGTGAAAATTATTAGTTACATGTTGATAATATTGTGCCCATGACATGAAATGTTGGTAGTATTACATGTAATGAATCAATGATGATATCCTTCTAGTGTTGAATTTTGAAGAATCCCAAGGAGTAGTACAATTTCTTCAATCATATTCATTTTCAATTTTTTGCTTTCAACTTCTTGTGGTTGGGGGATAAGTGGTAGGTGTGGTCCTTACCAAGTATAAATATAATTTTCTAATTATATAATATTTTAAAAAAATTAAAAATAAAAAAATTTAGCCAAAATTTCGGTTTCGGTCTCGGTTTCGGAAAATATCTGGTTTCGGCCGAAATTTCGATGGATATTTGACAAAAACATTTTAAATTTCGGGGAATTTCGGGTTTTAATAAAAATTTCGAGAAATTTCGAGTTTCGATCAAAATTTCGGAAGATATTCGGTAAAATTGGATCAAAGGTTCGATTTCGCTTCGGAACCCCCTGAAATCCAAAATTTCGGTGTTTTGACCGAAATTTAAAACCATGGTTGTATGTAAATAATAATTTTATTGATTTCATTATTTTTTAAAAAATAATTATTCAGTCACAGTTGAGAACGAGTCGCATATACTATTCAATACTGAATTTTGCATAGAGTACTTGCGAGTATGCAATCATGTTAACAAGAGAAAAATATGATATGTTACCACTAACATGTAATTTGTTACCACAATTGATCTTGTAAGTAATTATTTGAATTTTTAGTTGATTGTTTAATTTGTTTTATTTGCACATGCATCTGAGTGCACTACCACTAGTTCTAATAATGTTAAGATGTTATTCCCTGCTGTGGAGATGTGACAAGTGAAATATATCATGTCATAGAGAGAAGCCCACCCCAAACATTCACTGATCAAAATAAAACAGAGATGTCAACCGAGACATGCCAATGAAGTGCTAACATTCAAACTCTTTAATATATTCCAATACAAAAAATAAAAAGTAAAAACAACATAGAAAGTCAAAAAACCTACATTAGTATTTAGATACGAGTTTATTATTCCTAGACAATAAAAAGTTTTCCTTTGTAGTGCTGCATACTCAATCCTCATTGACCCAGTTCTTCAATCATATCACGCGTTACCATTCTCCCAGAAACAACATATTCTTCTGCAAACATGAAAAAGAGAACCATTCAAGCACTGCTCGCTCCTCTACAATAGGTCAAAATTGTCCAGATGAAGGAAACATACCTATCAAACTTTGCTAGAATAAGCGATGAGCCAATTTCTCACTCGCACTTTATGGAGCGATATATATGACGCACAAAGAACAAAGCAGCACGGAAGCCTACTGCTCCAAGCATTAGGAAGAAAGCATAGCACACACAGGCCATGTAACCAAAGAAGAACGAGGTCTGCATGAAGCCCGACATATCTGACCTTGCATAGTAGTAATACAGGCAGTATGCATAAATAAACAACCCAGTTGATCCACCACACAGGAAGGACCTGATAAAAACGAAAGAATATAAGTAAATCACATGTCAATTCTCAGACTAATATATATATGTGGACATACACGCAACTTTAGAAAGTGAACACGGACAAATTTGTAATACAATCCAAAACCAATATTAATGCAATTGTTTATGATGCCACTAGTGTTTCGACACTTTTGTAAAGATTTTCAATTTTCCCAAACTTTACTGATACATGTGGTCTGATAGACTTCATTCAACTTTATAGCCATACACTTTGAGGAGAATCAAACAGCATGAATAATTTCCATTTTGGATTAAATGCTCCTTAGTACACGTTATAAGTAATGCATGGAGGATAATATATGAACGTTGAGTAGTAGTTCAAAGGGTCAATCCTAACAGAACCAGAATTCATGCACCCACCCCCTCTCTTCCTTGGGGTTGAGGCCCGAGGATAGGGGCTGGGAGCCAAAATTGTTTTTGCATTACGTGAATTGAGTCAATTGTTTATTTTATATACTACAAGACCTAGTGGGTGAAAAGATGATATCAAGAAAAAGAGCAAATATATCAGTTCATAATTACAGCTAAATCACCACTTCACTTCATTCCAGGAAAAAAGTTTGTAACTCTGTTTCAAAATCTAAAGGCGAAAAAAAAAAATCCATGCTAATCCAAATGACAATAAGGTTTGGATAAGGAGTGATAAGTGAAGGATTATGTTACCAAATGGCAAGACAGATAGCAAGAATAGCTATAGAACAGGAAACAAGGAGCTGAATTTTTCTACTGGATATTTAAGAAGAAAAAGTTCTGCTCTAACTTAACTATCCACTTTTTGGCGTAAATATGGAAAGAACTAAAACCATTTCCATCAAGAAACAGGGAATACATACCTCCACCACCATTCATGATCTTCAGCAGCAAGTTGGAAGTATGTCAACGCCACAGTAATAAATGCGGTGACAATCAGGAGGATAATGAAGACTATGAATAAAATACTGTAAATGGTGTAAATCCTGTGGCCCCAGACACTAGCAAATATATAGTAAAGTTCAATATATATCGCACTGAATGGCAAAAATCCGGCCATAGCCATCTGAGGCAGGGTTCCACGGTACCAAGGTAGTGGTGGAATCTCTCTGGGGTATTTTGTAGTACGGCAAGGAGCTTGAAATTCTGCCTTACTATTCTTTCCTGCAATCCCTCCCAACACTAACAAAGGTGATGTCACAAGAGCCCATATCAGAAAAATAACCACAATGGTACCGAATGGAAGAGCCGCGGTAGCATGGTAAGCAATGGCAACAGTATTAAGGAAGCAAAAGGTGAGAAAAAGTGGTCCACAGAACAGGGCCCCAGTCAATAATAAATTCCGGACCTGTTAGAAAAAAATTTGAGCATTAGATAGGTCCACGCACTCCCACATGTTAACAAGCAGAAATAAACGATATACATGAGATTGCTGCTCGTAACATTCTTCTTGTTTATGTTGGCAATACTGTTGTTACTTATAAGGCAATTTTAACTCATTTTCACAATCAAAGAGTCAAAGAAATTTTTGCAGTTCAAAGTTTCACGATATTATCACACTTGAAGTGTTTCTTTAGAAATAAGGTCACCAGATCTAAATATGGCACTACTCTTTAACATTGACCAGTTGTCAGACACTAGTATATTAGGAGCAAAATGTAGTAATTCTCCTATGGATGTCAATCTATAGAAGATCCAAGGTTGGCTGTTAGTTGATCCTGAACACAAGACATTGGAAACTTAATTGAGTTACTTCAATTTTAGTCCACCACGAATCTCCTTTGTGGTTGTCTTAGAGAGTGAGGTAGTTAGTTTCCCTGCAACTAGCAATTAGATGCAATTATACAGATTTTGAGATACTTGAAGGGTTCACATATATAGAATGGTTGTTAAAAAACCATGGGCATCTCAACGCTGTATATATCCCTAAAACAATTTTGGAGATAGCTTGGCCTCTTGAAGAGCCAAGCGCACAGTGTAGTGCCTGGTTAGAATGTTCAATCTGAATAGAGTTATGCTCATACTATCCAAGAATTGAGAGTATCCACTCTCAACTATGAAGTTATGTCATGATGAGGTTGTGATTAATATAGAGATCTCAAGCATATATAGAATGGTTGTTAAAAAACCATGGGCATCTCAACACTGTATATATCCCTAAAACAATTTCAGAGATAGCTTGGCCTCTTGAAGAGCCAAGCGCAGAGTGTAGTGCCTGGTTTGAATGTTCAATCTGAATAGAGTTATGCGCATACTATCCAAGAATTGAGAGTATCCACTCTCAACTATGAAGTTATGTCATGATGAGGTTGTGATTAGTATAGAGATCTCCCTGTTTCCCAGGAACCTGGAAAACATATAGAGGTTGACTTTTAGAAGCAGAAGAGAATTTTGCAGCAGGGTGTTTGTACATTCATTTGATTGATCAATTAGCTGAGCGGAATGAGGGCAAGCACTTCTGTGATGAGCGTGGAGCACAAAACATATTTTCCACCTCAAAGTTTCAGCTTATATGTAAATGCACACTTCTTCCATTATAAATACGAGTGCCTCTGTCACTTTTGGTTGACAGACACAATTCTTAAAATCCTAAGTATATCACTTCGTTTAACAAAATCAATGAAGTTTCATCTTTTCAGCGATTAAGTCATTGTTCGCAATTCCCAAATGTACTTTTATGCATCATTCTGTTGCTTCCTTAACGTGTAAGGTTTTCAACTCAAAATAACAATACCGCATTTAAAACTTCCAACATAGCAGACTTCTCAATATAGTTGACATAGAAGATTCAAAACATTGACGTGATGTGATAGCAAATAAAGGAAAGCAGAAAATCTTTTCAAATTTACAATTATGCTTGTCCTTCAAGTTAATTCCATCTGCAAAATTAATTAAGTTCTCATTTTGTAATGATAAAAATGTTTCAGCCTTCTGGACAGAAATGATATCAGACAATTCATTCTAGCAATCTTGCCATCTTTAGGTAAGACTTAGGACTTCAGTTAATTCTGATACTCATCATACCCAAATACTTGTAATTACGTCGTATATGATATTGGATCATTTCTTTTCATTACTAAAATGTCATCATAGTTGTTAATGGTGAATGGTGCAGCATGGCACATAGGGTCCCATGGCGCATAGAGCATGGCGCAGGGCGCGGCGCGCGCCTTATTGAAGCTCGGCGCATAATTATAAAAATAAATTAATATGCATAAATATAGAGTTATATAGAAATAATGATAACAGTTATGCAAAAACAAAATATATATTTATATACCCCTAAAAATTTCAACAACATATAGTCTATTACATATTATGATATATTTATTTGAGGTTTGGGTTGTATTTACCATTGGAAATTATCCCCAATTTTACTAAGGTTGACTGGGTTGACCAAATTAAGTTGACCAGAAACCCTAATTTTGACCAAAAATCGATTTTAGAGGGAAATTTCACCATGGCGCGCCTTATTGAACATCTGCGCCACGCCATGAACCATGGCGCAAAGATTGCGCCATGGCGCGCCATTGACAACTATGAATGTCACAATCTGGTTTAAAGCAATAGTAGCTTAATCTGACTAAACTGTTGGCATGTACAAATTATATGTTAACCCAATAGCACAAAGAGGACTGCATATTTATCATCTAAGCTTCCCTGGCCAAGAGTATCCACATATCATCATTCAAGTATGAAAATTTAGAAAAAGACTACTATGAAAACTTTAGATTGGGGAAGCAGCTAAGGCATGAGACAGAAACAAAGAAACAATCAAAGTATTTTAACAGGCAGAAGAGCTTCACCACAAGTGAAGCCCCTGCAACTTATCTCCTCCGCTTTCCAGACCAAATAGTATCCACAAAGCATCATAGAAAAGTGTAATGTCGATCAAAGATGATTATATTGGGAGACAAGAAAAGGCATAAGACAGACAAAGAAATTCAGGTTGTTCACTTAAATGATAAACAAGATTCACTGCAACTGAGTCAAAAAACGAAATTGAAAGGAAATCCAGTGAACAACTACATAAAACAGACAAATAAATTTCAATTGAAGATGAAACTAAAGAAATGGTGTTTGATGCTATTTACTTACCCAATTTGTTCCCTCCAACTGGCAATAGAAAGAAGCTGCCGTATAGCCTGCAATGCCAGATGTAAGAGCGTATATAACCACCAGTGCAGTAAAGAGAGCTCCTCGGTTATAGGGATAAAATACACCCACGAGAGCTAGTAAGAATATAAAAGTCGCCCTGGAAAACAGATAATGCAATGCAATTAGTTTCTTTCCAATACATAAATTCAATATTCCGCAACCCAGTAACCATGAACAGCAACTTGTTTAGAAAACTTAAGAAAACACAAGCAGAAAAACCTTGAGAGACATACTTACAGGGTAAAGAGCTGTGTGCCACTTCCAAGGGCAGAAGCAAACAAAGACTTATACTTTGGGAACCTGAAAACATCACCATGAATGTACTTCCACCCAGTTTCTTCTTGGTCATCTGCCGTCTCCTCATCGTGCGCATATCTTTTGCCAAAAAAGGAAACAAAACAATATTAGTAGACATTTTACAGTATTATTACTTTCTAGAATGCTTAAGAACAGAATAAGTCCTTACTTGACAAAATCATTTTTCAGTACTCGCATCAAAATCGTAGCAAGAAATCCAGTAAGGAGGAGAACAGTCACACAGGAATTGATAATTGAAAACCAATGGATCTCCAAGTGGCGAGGAAGTGAAGAAGAATGAGAGTACTTCTCCATCCTCTTCTCAAAGGCTACGTTAGTTTCCTTCCATTTTGCTGAGTACATAAATTCTACATCAACTTCCTTATCGTCAGTAAGGTCCACAAGAGCATTGGGGTCTGTGCGTGCATTGATCTCAATCACACGATCCTTGTTATAAAAGATTTCAAAATGGAGATGCTTAAATAGGTAATATTTATACTCGCTGGGATCAGCTTTTCCTTCCTTGTCAACCTTTCCCAGGAAACCCCATATGGGCAAGTCATCATAGTACATTTGGAAATAGTAGTCCTTTGCAACCGCATTCCGAAACTCGGCAACTTCTTTCTTTGACAGCTGCTTCTTGCAGATGACTTCAGACTCCTTATCAACTAAGAAGTCAAGCTTGTATGGAGAACTGACCAAACGATCTCCATTTAGCACTTCACCAAGAGCCTCACTTTTATCTTTCACATCACCTATTAGCAAGACATTAACATGAGCAAAAGAATGGATTTGGGCAGAGAAGAAACAAAAATGAGAATGTGGAGTACCTGGAGAACAGAAGGGGAGATCAAAGTAACGATATGTTTCACTGGAAAAGAGTACAAATAACAAAGTGTGAGCATTGCAAGATGAAATTATGGCATTCCCCAAAAAATGTGAGCATTGCAAGATGAAATTATGGCATTCCCCAAAAAATCAAAGGAAAAATACATAAGTAATATAGTCAGTTCATTTTTTTGAGAATGCTTTTTCATTATTCCACAATCCTTTTTTTGGTTTTCCCACAGTGGAAGGGATGAAAATACAGTGATTCTTGTCACCAGACAAGAATCAAAATCATCTTCCAGAAAATGAGTTTCACAAAACATAACTTATCCGAATTGCTATCAAACCGCACATGCACCTCTCTAGTAAACCCCCACTTCCTCCAAAAAAAGCTCAAAAGAAATCCATACTGAACTATACTGCATACGCAGAGATAGTGTTCCATGCCTGTAAATTCATCTACCCCTTGAATACTCTAAATCTGGCCTCATCTCTATGCAAAAGAGATGGCAATTACCACCTTACATGATTTAAATTTAAGTGCTATCATATCCCTTTAAATTTGAGGCCGCTGCTTATTTTCTGCAGTCCAAGACCCATCTACCAGTATTCACAGTGTAAAATCAAAGTCCAAACCCCCACCCCTTCTCATTCTCGTCCTTACTCAACAATGGAAAAAAAAAAAAAAGGAAAGAAAATAAGGTCTTGTCAAAATTCTTAAACCAAGCTAGATCTAGTTCCAATTAATCCTTAATTCTTAACAACACAACAACAGCAACCAAATCGACAGCCGACAAAATTAACCGTAATTTACATAAGCTCAATAAGCAAACCTCATAATCAAATTTTCAGGAAAACAATAAATAAGCATTTTAGAAGAAAAAGTCACCAGAAAGGAAGGGGAAATAAATAAAAGAATATATTACCTAGGGTTGTGGAATGGTCCGACCTTATTTGCATAAAGGGGTACTGCATCTCCGACCTTGTATTTGTGATTGGATGCATCCGATCTGACCGGAATCGCGGCGCATACGAGCAGCAAAACGACGACGTACCACCACCCTCCTCTCGCCATTTTTTTCTTTCACACAGGCAGATTCACGGAATGAAGAATATATAGTATTTAGAGAGAGAGAGAGAAGAATGGGAAGCAGGAAGCACAGATCTCGATCTGATTTATTTTAGTAGTAGAGACTAGAGAGAGATGAATGAATTTTGAAGGAAAGAGAGTTTTTAACGCGCGGTTTGGAGAGAGTGGAATCCAGACAGTTGACGTGTAATGGTGACTTGATAACGGAGTTAGGCAAGGGAACTATGACTACGTACCGGGAGGGAGGCTCACATTGTTTTTTTGATAGAAAAGGGAGGCTTACATAGATGCGCCCATTTTAACATATTGAAAAAAATAAAAATAAAAAATACCAACAAGTGGTTGGTGTGACAGATTCACACTCACCCTTTAAACAAAGGTAGAGTGTTCGATTTTTTGTGAATGGAGTTTTACTTCATGATGTACGGACACTTTGAAAAATCACCCAGTGCAGTGTCGGACATACAGTGGACACGGACACGGCATGGACATAGCTACGGGACGTATTGGACACGGCAAAAGTGTTTCCAGAATTTAAAATAAATAGATAAAGCACGGATATGACACGAACATGGCACATGGCGTGTCCGACACGTTCAGGACACTTCGAGATTGATTTCAACATTTTAAAAACTTTAAAGGCCAAAATGAAAAAAAAAAAAGTTGAATAGATTTAGGGGGCACTCTCTTCTCAGTTCTCACGCTCCTGTAGAAAGGAAGAAAGAGAGTTGGAGGATAGAAAAGAAAAGAAACCCTCTCTTCTCTCAATTTTGGAGTCTGCCGCCATTGTCGGAAACAACCGCTGCCGCCAAAAAAATGTTATTAATAAATTGTTGAATTGTTGATTATTGTCTAATAGGTGCTCAATACTCATAAGTTTATAACATATTATATATATATATAATATGGGCAGATGTGTCCGAGCCGTGTCCGTGTCCTAATTTTTTAAGAATTGACATGTCCCATATCCGTGTTGTGCCGTGTCCGTGTCTGTGTCTGTGCATCATAGGTTTTACTTATTGAGCACCTTACCTGTTAGGAATTTCATGTTAGATGTTTTGATGATGACAAGATAGGACTTTATGTTAGACCCCAAAAGAATGTAAGTTTATACTTTCATAAAATATATGTATAAGTGTTTGAAAGTTTATTAGTTTGTTAGGCTTGTAATTTTTATCTTTGTAGATTTTAGACTAAGTATTAGATACCGAGTCGCTAATAGAATTCTAGGTGAGTCTATTAGAGATGAAGTTGAAGATCAGCGTCTGAAGTCAAGTGAAGATGAAGATTTGTCTTAAGCGTCTGTCAAACGCTTAAAGACTATTTCAGGAGTTATGAATCAAGCGTTCAAGAGAATGTTCTCAGCGCCTAGCTAACGCAAAAGGACTGTTCAAGGAGTGTTGATCCAAGCGCTCATTCACTCAAGCGATTCACCTGAAATGCATCCTCAGGTCATCCAATCATCAACGGTCATTTATTTCCAACGAAAATAAATTCAAAACGCATTAAATGCTTGATAAGTGCATTAAATGTAACAAGACAATATGACTTGTGGACAAGCCACCTTTTGACTAGACTGTCAGCTTTTCAAAATTCAAACCTGCTCTTGTCCAATCGGAATCAGCAGAAATTAAGGAATGTCAGAAAAGGGACTATTTGAAGCTCTGCGTGAGGTACACGCGCTTGACTTGTGTCCAATGGACAAATCCCGAGATTTTCTATAAATAGTACCCTTCAGCTATCTCTGTGTGTGCACATGTAAAAGACGTAAATGTGAAAGAGAGCTGAGAAATAATTTGAGAGAAAAGCTTGCAAACCCCATAGCCAAAATCTTTCAAGCTTCTCAAATACATTCCAGACAGTCACCCGATATCTCAAGCATCTTTCAAGAAGAACCCTACACTATTATTGAGATATCCCAAGTTGTTTGAACTTCCCAACATCAAACAAACCTGTTACAATAAACCCTCAACACCTTTCATCAGAGTGAGAAAGATTGTTGACTTCCACAAACAGTATTTTTGAGTAAGAGAAGCTTGTTGAAGAAAGGTCTTTATTAGAGCTGAAGTCTGTGTGATCAAGGAGCTGAAGGCCATCTTGGAGAAGATCTTTATTGGAGCTGAAATCTGTGTGATCAAGGAGCTTGAGGTCGTCTTTCCAGAAGCAGAGGATTGAAGTGGCTTGTTGCAGAAATCTATGTGACCAAGGAGCTCAAGTCATCCACATCCATCTCTTCCATTGTTCCTTATTTTGTAGAAGTCTCTGTGTGACTCTTCGAGAATCAATCTAGTGGATTGCCTCCGAGTGCAAAGGAGAAAAAGGACGTAGCTGGGATTACACCACCCAGTGAACCTTACAATATTTTGTGTCACTTACTGCTTTATTGCTTTACTTTATATTTGCATATCATATCTTTAAAAAGGCATTAAAACAGTTAAGCGACTATTTCCAAAAGAGAACGCTAAGCTTTCAAATCAGTCTTAAGCGCTTGACTAAGCGCTAAGCACTCTAAGCGTTCAAAACGTTTTAAAGAAAAGCAACTAAGGAAAACTTTGTGATGCTAAAACCTTTCAAAGAGAAGACTTGTAAAATCATTCCGCTATGCTAACCCTGATCAAAGGACTGAACGCTTAAACCTGAGTAGTTATAGTATTCAAATCTTGAGTCTAAGTTAACTTTATCAAAAGAGTCTTCTAGTAAACGCTTAGCCAAGCGTTTACATTTTCAAGCGTCCAAACTATTTTAGTACGAAACTTTGTGAAGTCGAAAAAGATTTCAGGGTCTGTTCAACACCCCCCTTCTAGACCCTTTCGTATGCCTCTTGGGACCAACATTACCCCTTTGTGGGGCGACCCGAGTGTGAACAGAATTGCCCTGGCCCAATGTGGTTAAGGGGATACCTGTGGTTTAGACCCAAATAAAATAATAATAATAATAAAATGAGTCCAGGTGGAAGTATTTTTAGTATATTTTCGTTCTATCTCGGACAAATATGCTTAAATGCAACCTACCTTCTTCTGAAATTCGCAAATAGCGAAAACAAACCTTGTGAAAATAAAATAGACAAATCATCTCTCTGTATAAATATAAATGATGCAATTTAGCTCCCTATGTGTCACAGGTTGTACAAGAGGTTATGCTGTTTTGATATTTTTGGACAATTTTGCCCCCAATCTTACAACTAGTAGATCAAATGTGTTAGAGATCAACAGTCAACATTAAATTCCTCCATATATTTTGACTAAATAATATCAACTATAGATGAGCTTGTTGGGGAGGGTGGCGGCGGTTTTGGTGAGGGGTGGTGGCGATTTGGGCAATGTGTGTGAAATAGGGGCAAGTTATAGTGGGGCACGGCTACGGTAGTGCATTGGGAAGGTGGCTGGCTGGAGTGGACGGTGACGGTTTGGGAGAGAGGTTGTGGCGATTGGGGCAAGACATGGTGCGGCGGCGGTGCAATGAGCTATTGGCCGAGGTGTAGAGTAGTGCGCAATATGTTAGTGTTAGGTGCACGTCTAGCCAATTAGTGGCGCTGCCAAACCTGTATAACACTTGAGTAAGGTCTTGTTTTATATATCAAACCTTTTACTAATATATGGCATTTGTCTTTATCTATAAATCTACATCGTAGTTGATAGAGACCCGATGATCATTGCACAACTATGGGAACGATCGCTCACAATTAGGTGTCAATTGTGAAACATTTTCTAGGGCCACGATCTTAAACTAGTTCCAAGCCATAAAGACATGAGAAAAATAGAAATCATAGTCTCGTGAAGGCTTGCTCGCACTACATCATGTAATGGGTGTGCCTTGTTCCATGGGCATTGATCGAGGATCAGTGTATGTGTAGAGGGTCTACACTTGTCAGTATGAAGACTGAACAACCCAGCTGGATTTTATGTTAGTTCCATGTCAAACTTAGAATCCTAAGGGTTACATAGGTGAGATAATCCTTATGACCTGAGATGTAATGGCTGCGATGGGTTCGGCCCACTGTACTTTGACTTATCTCAGATTTTAGGAGAATCACGAGATGGAATAAGGTTGGGGACACTCTGACCGTACAACAGAACAGATGACATCAAAAGAGGAACCATCCACTGTACAAATACCATGATATTTCTATTGGGTTTGTGCCCTCGATGCCAATAAAAAGTTAGTGTATAAGGCACTCATTTATATTGTACAAACCTTTTACTCATAAAAGGGCAATTATGTTTCATTCATGTAATTCTTAATAGCATTTATAAGTCTTGAACAAACAACTAGTCTATGTGTATAAAGGCAAACCTTCCACTCCTTATGGCAGTTAGGGAGATGGATACTGGAATGGTTTGGAACTTGAACAATTAAAGAGGTTTGCAAGTCGGAGAATCTCAATTGGGCATTGACAATCGCGTGGACTTGTATGACACATGCTCTGACTAAGAGTGTCAGTCGAACACTATGTGATAGTGGGAGTGTGTGTCATAGATACATTAATGGGATTATTATATTCGAATACAGACTATAGTAATCTAATCACATGAATTTTTACTCAGTGGCTATCAATGATTGGATTACTTATTATGATAGTATGCGTGAGTGTTAGACCTAAGGAATCACGGTCATAGTGTGCTTGTGACATTAGTTCTGTCATCAGAGTATTAGGCTCAATTCACCCATTGTTGGGGCTAGGGGTGGGATATCGGGTATTGGGGCTATCGGGTTCTGATTTTCAGGTATCAAGTATCAGATTTAAGTACCTAATAAGTACCCGAAAATTCCATGAAAAACCAGGTACTCGATAATTCAGGTATCAAAACAGAGGCTGCCCTGTCTCTGTTTTGATGCCTTTGTGGTTTATTTTTTATTTTTTTTAATTCAAATTTGTTTATTAATCAAATTCAAATGAATAACGAATTAACAATTAATAATTAATCAATCGATTTATAATTTATAACAAATATTCAACAATTTACCACATGAAATGAGAATTGAAAATAGATAAGATAACTCATTCGATTAAATTAACGTTAAGCCTAAGTGTCCAAGTCCAACACAATGGGTTTACTATGTATATTTAAAAAAAATTGGGGTTAATTTCGGGTACCCAATGGGTATATCGGGTAGGAAATTCCTACCCAATACCCGATTTTCTACAAAAATTCCCACCTAATAGACCCAGACCCGACCGGGTGGGGTGGGTACCTGAAAACCCGACCCGTTATACCCCTAAGCGGGGCTACCTTAAAGTGCGTTCCAATGGGCAAGTAACAGTTGTGAGGTGATTTCCAAGAAAGGATTCGCTGTCTCAAAAGTAAACGAGAAGTATCATATGCGATCATATGTAAATGAGCTTGAAAGTCTCTGGCCAGAGCTGATGAACTAACTCGTGTTGGACACGGAGTGTAGTTCAGTAATCTCATGGTACTATGATTCCAAGCATAGCATCGAGTCCTGTGACTTTGACACATTCCTGTTAGGTTTGTGCCCTCAATGCCAATGAGGAAATAGATTGTATAGGGCACTTCATTATGTTGTACAAACATTTATTCTTTTTGTAAAAAGGTGATTATCTTTTTATTCAAATAAATCTATATGACATTAATAAGTATTGAGCAAAAAGTTCATGTGTATCAAGGAGGACTTTCAACTCCTTATGGAATAAGGAAATGACAGTGGAAGAGTCTAGTTCTTGATCACTTAAAGGGGTTCGTAGGTCAAGAAATCTTAATTGGGCATTACGATTCGACTTGTATGACACATGCTCTGACAAGGAGTGTCATTAGAACACTATGATATAGTGAGAGCTTGTACCATAGATATATCAATCGATTTGATATATTTGAACACGACTCGTAGTAATCCAATCACATGGGTATTTACTAGGTGACTGTCAATGATTGGATTACTGATCATAGTAGAATGTGTGAGTCTTAGACCTGAAGGATCTGTTAGAGCGTATGCCGTCAAATGCCATAAAAAGGATAGACTTATAGGGCATTGAATTGTAACTAAACAATATCTTTTTATTATATATAAGGCATTGTCTTGTTATTTTCTTATAGGCATTTATAAGGTGTTAATAAACAACGTAAAGTCCTTGAGAATAAAGGCAAACCTTCTACTTCCTATGGGATAGGAAGAATGGTACTAGAAGGGTTTGATCCTTATTCTCTAAATAGGGTTCGCAAGTCTAAGAAAGTATTTGACTGGACATCAATACAGAACAAGGACTTGCATGATATAAGTTTCGACAAAGAAAATGCCAGTCGAACGCTATGGGAATGATAGTGGGAACTTATGCCATGGACGTATAAGTTGGACTAATATGTTTGAACACCGCTCGCATCAGTTTCATCACATGGGTATTCACTCACTGACAGTCAATGATGAAACTGATAAGTTATGATAGGTACGCGTGAACCTTAGACCTGATGAATCGAGTTGAAGATGTACTTGTGACATCAAGTCTGTCATTAGAGTGGTTAGATCCAAATCACCCTTTGATGGGATCGACCTCGAAATGTGACTTGATGGGCAAGTAGCATTGTTAACTGATTAGCAAAATGAGATTTATTCTCTCATAAGTGAATGAACTAAATATCCTATGCAGTCATGAATGAGTGAGGTTAAAAGTCTTTGGCCAAAGCATAAAATGACCTCGACTCATTATGAGCTAAGCATATAGTCAAGTCATGTGAGTTTGACTAAAACCATGACTCTCACTTGACTGGGATATAAGAATAAATGGTTTATACTCGTACGGTATTCATAGTGTATATGGTTTGGAATGATCCTATTCATTCGTTTTCAATTGGGATACGATGTGAGCCACGTGATTGGCTAGGTGTTACTCACATCCTTTTGGTCTTTTGAGACTAACCTAAAGAGTCGCGCTTAAAGGAAGTGCAAAAGGAAAATCATGGAAAAGACTTGAGAGAAATTTTGGTATTGGATATCGAGATTAATTAATTAATCATTAGATGATTTTATTAATTAATTAAGTTAATGAATTAAATAATTCCTTAGAGGAATTTAATTATAATATTAACATGAATTTAATTGATTATTTAATTAATTAATTTATTGGATAAATAATATTAATTAATTAATTAATTAAAAACCAAAATAGGACTAAAGCTCGAAGGCTTAAAAGCCTTGAAGTGGGTTGGAGACCTAGGTTATTGTTTTCTATTGTATTATAAATATACTACATAGTGAAAAAATAACTAAGTGAATTAACACAAACTTTCTCTCCAAGTAAAAACACTACATCCTCTCTCTCTCTCTAATTGACTCCCCCAACAGAAAAAAAAGAAGATTTTCGTTTTTGACTCCGGCATGGCAATTTAGAGACAACGATGGATTTGTTGTTCAAGACGGTATTGCAAAGTTGGTTCAGAATTCAACATACGTGAGAAGGGTAATTGAATTTGAAATCCAATTTAAATACGAGAAATAGAGATGAGCCAATGGGATTTAAATATATTCTTCCGCTGCGTTATTTGATTTTATGCAATTTTTTCCCAACAGGATCACGATCAATGTGCTTGTAGCATTTAATCTGTTATTAGAGTAGTTAGACCCAATTCATCTGTTGGTGGGGTCGACCTCAAACCGCTATCTCAATGAGTCAAGTAGTAGTTGTGAGGTGACTGCTAAGATGGGATTCAGTGTCTCATAGTAAACAAGAATGTTTCATGTGTGATCATAGGTAAATGAAATGATAAGTTTTTGGTCAAAGCAGATAAACTAACTCGTGTGGAACACGAAGGGTAGTTTGGTAATTTTATCTTACGATGATCTATTGCCCAGAATTGAGTGTTAGTTTGACATTGTTGAGTTTGTGCCCTCAATGCCAACTAGGAGTTAGAGAACAGGGCACTTGTTTTAGAATACAATCTATTATTAATATAAAGAAATTAGTATGTTGTTTATATAATTCTTAATGACATCTATAAGTTTTAAATGAATAACTAGTCTATGTGTATCAAGGCAGATCTTCCACTCCTTATAGTAGTTACAAAGAGAGTCACTGGAAGGAATTGGTACTTGATCACTTAAACGGTCCGCAAGTCGGAGAATCTCAATTGGGCATTGAAATTTGTGTGGACTTGTATGACACATGCTCCGACAAGGAGTGCCAGTCGAACACTATGGGATAGTGGGAGTTTGTGTCATAGATACATTGATTGAATTAGTGTATTTAGACACAGCTCGTAGTAATTCGATCGCATGGGTTTTTACTCAGTCATTGTCAATGATCAGATTACTGATTGTGATAGTATGCATGAGCCTTATACCTGAGTATTCACGGTCACAGTGTGCTTGTGACGTTGGTTCTGTCATTAGAGTATCTAAGCCCAATTCACTAGTTGATGGAGTTGACCTCGAAGTGCATTCCAATGGGAAAATAGCAGTTGTGAAGTAATTTCCAACTAAATGAGAAGTATCCTATGCGACATAGGTAAATGAGATTGAAAGTCTCTAGCTAGAGCTCATGAACTAACCTTGTGGGACACTGAGGGTAGTTCGATAATCTCATGTTACTATGATTCTTAGCATAACATCGAGTCTTGTGAGTTTGATATATTCTATGACTCTCACTTGATCGGGATACATTAATGAAGGGCATATACTCATACAGTATTCACAATCTAGAGGTTCATAATGACTTAGTCCTTTCGTACTCAGTTGGGCTACGATGTTGGGCCACGGTGCTACGCTAAGTGTCACCCACGTCCTTTGCATCCTTCCATTGCCAATCGAGACGAACCTAGAGAGTCACACTAAAGGAGTAGACGGGGAAATTGGTTCACACACATGCACGGCACGACGCTGTGCGATTGCATCGTTACGATGCAGCCATGCTCAGAGCGGCACGGCTACTGTGCTATTACCGGTTAACGTGCCGGCGGCTGTTTTCCGGCGACTCCACCATGGCCTCGCCTCATCTTTTTCAATTGTGCAATTTAATCATCAAAAACCCAATAGTTTAAACATGCATAAAATTAAATTATTACACCCAAATTTTACGTTTTTGCATATAATATAAAAAAACATAAAAACTCATAGTTATATTCGTCTAAAAATATAAACTTTCATAACATGCATTCTTATTCATCAAATAACATAAACGCATGAAGGCATGATGAAATTATCAAAAACCATGAATTTGGCTCTAATACCACTTTTGTGAATCGAACCAGCAGATAAGAATTTTTCTCCGTTTCACAAAGCCCAGATTCAATTCATGTTTTGATAATTTTATATTCACATAAATCAAAATCAAGAATAATAAATAATCCAATTACCTTTTCGATGAATTTCCAAAGCCCAGCTTTTTGAGAAGCAATTGATCGTTCCTTCCTCTAGATAATCACGTAAAAGATGATCTTCAATTCTTGAAGCTCGACCTCCTCTACCTTAGACTGGGCTGGGCAACTTAGGGTTTATGTGAAGGGAGAAAGGATTTTGTGTTTTACTATTTTTCACTCTCTAAGATGAAAAACTAACCAGGTTCTTAATTTTGGTTGAACACCTAGGGTTTAAATAAAAGACTTCTCCTTGACTTAGGAGACAAGGGAGGTGGCCGAATTCTACCGTAGGGATAGGTGTACTGGGCTTATCCAATTCCAAGCCCAGTGTTAAATATTTAATTAATATTCTCAGCCTAATCCAATTAGTAATTAATGAAATACTAATCTCCTTTTATTAATAGTACTTTATTAATTCTAAATTAGAAATACTACACTATTAATATTGATTGAATAATATTATTTAATTACAATAATTAAATATATTTATTATAATCAATACACATCCCTTAGAAAATTTCCACTCTAAGTGAAATTACCAAAATACCCTTCAAAAAGTAAAACTCCTTTATTTTATCATCTTTACATAGCGCGACTCTCTAGGCTCGTCTTGATTGACATTTAGAGGATTCCAAGGATATAGTTATCACCAATTCATCCCGTGAAGCTATACCAAAACCTAATGAAGTACGAGATGAGTTTTTCATCATGAACATTTATGTTATAATTAATAAATGAGTATAAACTCTTCACTGACGCAACCCGATCAAGTAAAAGTCGGGGAACGTCAAACTCTTATAACTTGATATTGTACTGTAATCATACTGATGTGAAATTACCAAACTACCCTTTATATCCAATATAAGTCGGTCATTAATGCTTTGGCCAAAGACTTTAATTTCACACCTATGATGTACAGGTTGCTTCTTGTTTACTTTTGAGATAGTGAATTCCTTATTGGCAGTCCATTTCCCATTATCGAAATGCACCAATTGAATCGTACTTCGAGGTCGACCCCACCAACGGGTGATTGGGCCTAACTACTCTAATAACTTATTCAATGGTATGAGCATAATGTAAATGACTTCTCAGGTCTAAAGTTCACTCATAATATTATAACCGGTAATCCTTATCATTGACTGTTACTGAGTAAAAACCCATGTGATAGGATTATTACGAGTCGTGTTTGAATATGCTAACTCCATTAATCATATTCATGCACCACCTCCCACTATCCAATTAGTGTAATACTTAGCACTTTCCTTGTCAAAACGCCCAATTTAGATTCTGTAACTCGCGAACCATGTTTATAAGATCAAGCACTTAACTCCACCAGTGCTCCTACTTATCAAATAAGCAGTGGTGAGTACACCTTGATCTTAAGGACCTATTTGTTCAATACATGCAATGCCACAATTAGATTTATAAGAACAAACTCAATGCCTTTTATTAATCAATAATAATGTTCATACAATATAAATAAAATGCTTTCTCAAATCTAATTCCTCAATGGCATACATGGCATAACACCTAACAATCTCCCACTTGCACTTAATGCCAATTGCTATTGTATTTGAGTCCCATTTTCTCAAGATGTTTCTCTAGCATCGCCGATGATAGAGGCTTAGTGAGTGGGTCAGCTACGTTTTTCGCTGAGGCTACTTTCTGCACGGCGATGTCGCCTCTTCCAATGATTTCTCATATTATGTGATACATTCTCTATGTGTTTAGATTTGTTGTGAAATTTTTTAGCCAGTGCTATTGCTCCATTGTTGTCACACCATAGTGGCAACGACATTTCCATGCTAGGAACCACTTGAAGTTCAACCATGAACTTCTTTATCCAAATAGTTTCGTTAGCTGCCTCAGAGGCAATGTATTTAGCTTCACATGTAGAGTTCGCAGTTATGCTTTGCTTGGAACTTTTCCAAGACAATGCTCCACCATTCAGAGTGAATATAAACCCATACGTAGATTTTCGATCATCTATATCAGACTGAAAGTCTGAGTCAAAATATCCATCTACTCTCATCTCTTCATTTCCATATATGAGAAGCATATGCTTCGTTCTTCTTAGATACTTAAGGATAGTCTTCACAGCCATCCAATGCTGCTCACTCGGGTTAGCTTGAAACTGACTAACTACACTCATAGCGTAGGCTATATCAGGACTTGTGCATAACATTGCATACATGAGATTTCTCATTGTTGATGCACATGGGATTCTCATCTTTAGTCTATCCTCATCCAATTTCGGACTCATATACTTAGAGAGATGTATTCCATGTCCCATGGGCAGAAGTCCTCCCTTAGAGTTACTAATTTCATATCTCTTAAGGACTTTCTAGGTAGAGCGGTTGGGAGAGACCTAACATCCGATTTGCCCTATCTCGGTAGATGTGAATTCCAAGAATGTAGGTCGCTTATCCTAAATCTTTCATCTAGAATGTGCTTGAAAGCCCTGCCTTGACTGATGTCAACGAGCCTATGTCATTCCCCATTAGCAGTATGCCATCTACATACAACACTAGGAATGTCAACTTGCTCTCCCTGGACAATTTGTAGACACCTAGTTCATCTTCATTCTTAATGAATCCATAAGATTTTGCTTCTTGATCGAACCATTGATTCCAGCCGTGAGACGCCTGTTTAAGTCCATAAATGGACTTATTTAGCTTGCAAATCTTATGAGAATCTGCATCGGATATAAAACCTCTGGGTTGCTGCATATAAATGTCTTCCTTGAGGTATCCATTTAAAAATGTGATTTTCACATCCATTTGCCAGATTTCATGATCTAGGTTCACTGCGATGGCGAGCAGGATTCGAATGGACTTGATCATTGCTACGGGCAAAAAGGTTTCCTCATAGTCAATACCCTCTTTTTGACTATAACTTTCTGCGACAAGTCTGGCCTTATAGGTGTCTACCTTGCCATCCAGACCAATCTTTCTGTTTTAGATCCATTTGCACCCTATCTGCCTTACGCGCTCAGTGAGATCAATAAGAGTCCAGACTTGGTTCAAATCCATCTCTGTTTTCATGGCTTCTAGCCATTTTGCGGAATCAATATCAGCCGCTGCTTGCTCGTAGCTAGAGGGATCATTGCCATGACTTCCATTTCCCACAGCAAACAAATATTGTTGTTCATGAAGGTAACCATATCTCTAAGGCGGTCGAGATACTCTACTAGAGTGTCGCATCGACGGTTGTGTCTTTTGAGTTTCAGGGTCAGTTCTTTGTACTTAAATTGGTGTTTTTGAAGGGGATTCATTTGGTTCTTCTAGTAGAGCCAGTTTCTTACATGTACCTCTTTCTCTAATGAACTCGCCTTTGAGAAAGAATGCTTGCAAAGCCACAATTATCCGATGATCGTTTGGTAGGTAAAACAGGTATCCCATGGAGTCAGTGGAAAAACCTATGAGTCGAACCTTGAGGGATCTTTCCTCTAGTTTGTCTACCTTAGTCTTCTTAACATATGCAGGGCAACCACACACTTTTATGTACTTAAGATTAGGTTTCCTTCCACACCACAACTCATACGGTGTTTCTGGAACAAATTTCGAGGGACACTTATTCAATATATATACAGTTGTGTCGCCGCTGGTTGATGTGCTAGCGGCTGCTTTTCGGCGACTCCACCATGGCCTCGCCTCTTCTTTTTCAATTGCGCAATTTAATCATCAAAATATCAACAGTTCAAACATGCATAAAATTAAATTATAGCACCCAATTTTTACGTTTTTGCATACAATATGAAAAAACATAAAAATTCATATTTATATTTGTCAAAAAATATAAACATTAATAAAATGCATTCATATTCATCAAATAACATAAACGCATGAAGGCATGATGAAATTATCAAAAACCATGAATTTGACTCTGATACCACTGTTGTGAATCTAAACAGTGGATAAATTTTTTTCTTCGATTCACAAAGCCTGGATTCAATTAACGTTTTGATAATTTCATATTCACATAAATTGAAATCAAGGATAAGAAGTGATCAAATTACCTTTTCGATGAATTTCCAAAGCCCAGTTTTTTTAAAAGCAACTGATCGTTCCTTCCTCTAAATAATCACGCAAAAGATGATCTTCAATTCTTGAAGCTCGACCTCCTCTACCTTAGATTGGGTTTGGGCGACTTAGGGTTTATGTGGAGGGACAAAGGATTTTGTATTTTACTATTTTTCACTCTCTAAGATGAAAAACTGACCAAGTTCTTAATTTTAGTTAAACACCTAGTGCTTAAATAAAAGACTTCTCCTTGACTTAGGAGATAAGAGGGGCGGCCGAATTCTACCCTAGGGATAGGTGTACTGGGGTTCATCCAATTCTAAGCTCAGTGTTAAGTATTTAATTAATATTCTCAGTTTAATCCAATTGGTAATTAATTAAATACTAATCTTCTTTTATTAATAATACTTTATTAATTCTAAATTAATAATACTATACTATTGATATTGATTGAATAAAATTATTTAATTACAAAAATTAAATATATTTATTATTATAATCAATACACATCCCTTTGATAATTTCCACTCTAAGTGAAATTACCAAAATACCCTTCAAAAAGTAAAACTCCTTTATTTTATCATCTTTACATAGCGCACTCTCTAGGCTCGCTTTGATTGGCATTGGGAGGATTCCAAGGATATAGTTATCACCAAGCCATCCCGTGAGGTTATACCAAAACCCAATCAAGTACGAAATGAGTATTTCATCACGAACCTTTATATTATTGTTAGGCAATTTCATGTTAGATATTTTGATGATGACAAGATAAGATTTTATGCTAGACCCCAAAAATAATATAAGTTTATATTTTCACAGAACTATTGTATAAGTGATAGGAGTCATTTTTACGTGTTTTTAAGCCCCTTTGCGTTTATGTTTTAGGTTCATTTATCACTTGATTTTGTCACTTGTGCGTTTAATTCGTGCATTAAGTGATTTCAGGCCTTAAGTGGATACAATTGAAGAAAGGGTGGAAAAATGATGTATAAAACAAGTTTACGCCAAGATGTTTCACACCTCCACGACCAAACAAGCAAGAAATAAGCTGGAGTTAGCCAAAATCATGTTTTAGTACCATTTCCGCACACCTGGGCGCCAAATCAGAAACAACCTCCACGTTGGAACGCCATTTTGATATTTTTAGAGACAGAATTGGATGAAGTGTCCTTCTACAAAGTTTTATATCTATGTCTTATCTTTACATGGGTACTTGAATCATCCAATTCGGAGATCTGTGGAGACGTTTATTAATAAAACACTATCCCTGCGCTGGAAAACACGAAAGTGGCAGCTCATGTTCTTGTTAGGTGGAAAACAAGAGAATGGTAGGTGCAAATTCTTGGTAGGTGGAAATTCTTGTTAGGTGGAAAACAAGAGAATGGTAGGTGCAAATTCTTGGTAGGTAGAAATTCTTGGTAGGAAGAAAGAAAGAGAAGGGTAGCTCAAATTCTTGGTAGGTGGATTTTTGGGTATTTAAAGGGGAGTGGGGAGCTCACTTGAGATCATCAAAAAATCATCCTTTGAGAGTGTGAGGACGAAAATTCAGGGGTTTAGGGGAGCATTCTCTTGGTTTTGAGTCATCCTATCATCATACTTGAAGAGCTAAGAAGAGGAAAAGGAGGGATTCAAGCTTCCAATCAAGAATCGATCATCAATCCAAAATAGGGAGTTTCTTAGTTTGATATTCATCTTTATCTATGAGTAATTCTATGTTTTTATTGTTTTTCCAATTTCAATTATGAACTAATTTTCCCTTAACTAGGGCCATGTGAAGGCCAAAGTTATGAGTATATATATGATATTATTCTTCGTATTAATTCTACAATTGCTTTGTGTTTTGATTTTGTGCGTAATTACTTACATATGTTTGATCGCCATATGTTTGTCATATTGCCTAACTTAATAGTTTGAAATAATATAAGTTAGGGTTCAAAGAAATCATCACGTCATCCGTAAAAAATAGGGAATTGCCCCTAGAGATAGGTAGAGATTCCCGGGTGCAGTTAGCCGGATTTATTCGGGGAAATTCTAGAACTTGAATGCATGATTATTGATTAAATTCTCGGATAGACATATTTAGAGAACTATCAATTTATCATAGGATTATTACAGCCGAGACATCGGGTAGTAATTAATTAAGGAATTTTCACCAAAGCAATAGTAGTCTAATAATACGAAGAATAGTTCATATTTATATTAACAAGTAAATTTGGTTGAAGCATGTGCCTTAGTTGTTTTATCTCATAAGAATCTAAATCTATTTGCTAAGTCTCGTTTTTACATTTTTATTGTAAATTAATCACAATCTTTTAATTCAATTTTAATTGCTTTTAAATTCCTAGCTTTAAATAATCTTGTCTCTGTGGGATCGATAACTCGGACTTAAAGTCCACTTTATTACTACACACGACCAGTCCACTTGCTGTTTAATACACGTAAGGATTTTTCGTGTCAAGTTTTTGGCGCCATTGCCGGGGACTTGATTTATTTTAGTTTCGGATTTTATTGCAATTTTTAGCTTTAATTTCTTTTGTCGTTTTATTATTTTCTATTATTCTTACTGTTATTTTCTATCTTTAAATTTCTGTTGGTTTGCTTCTTTGTTTCAAACAGGTTGATCTTTTGGTGAATGACTCGAGCCTCAGGAGAGGTTTTAGAGGAATTTGACCCTGAGATCGAGCATACGCTTCGTGCAAACCAGAGAAATCGAGCTATGGCTGGCAACTTTCCTGATATGAATATGCCCGAGAATAGAGAATGGTTGCAAAATCTGTTCCAAGCTATGCAACCGGCACTACCAGCACCACCTCCATCTGTTCGTGGTAATCAGCCAGCCCGTGTACACACTACGCCGGGGCCTGTTGTGGTCCCCAATTTTGCCACGCCGAACTTTCACATTCCACCTCACATGTTTAGCATGGTTCAGGCTGAACAATTTTATGGTGATCCGAAAGAGTCACCTCATGACCATCTAGAGCACTTCGAGAATGTGTTATCTACCATGCAATTCCACCCAAGAGATCTTGATGCCATCCGCCTCCGATTATTCCATTTTTCGCTTAAGGATAAAGGGACTTTGTGGTACAAGTCGTTGCCCCCACAATCCATTGAAACGTGGGAAGAGTTAGTCGAAGAGTTTCTCAACAAGTTCTTCCCTCCATCAAGGATTAACGAGTTAAGAAGCGAGATCAAGGGTTTTAAGCAAAAACGGGATGAATCGTTAGCATCAGCATGGGCAAGATACAAGAGTCTGCTTCGAAAGTGCCCCGATCACAACTATTCAAGAGACGAGCGAGTGCTACATTTCTTTAATGGAGTCCGGTCTCGGATTCGTCACAGACTTAATGCAGGAGCAGGCGGTGATCTTTTGGGTCTCGATAGCAGAACAGTGTGGGCTAAACTAGAGCAGATGGCACGACAAGCATATTCTACCCCGGGAATTCGAGGAAGGTGAGAAAGTTCTTATGTACAACTCTAGACTCAAGCTCTTCCCAGGCAAGCTCAAATCGCGTTGGTCGGGACCCTTTCGAGTCACCCGAGTGTATTCTTCCGGAGCTGTGGAGCTTATCACTGAGGATGGACAAGTATTTTTAACCAAGTAAATTTGGTTGAAGCATGTGCCTTAGTTGTTTTATCTCATAAGAATCTAAATCTATTTGCTAAGTCTCGTTTTTACATTTTTATTGTAAATTAATCACAATCTTTTAATTCAATTTTAATTGCTTTTAAATTCCTAGCTTTAAATAATCTTGTCTCTGTGGGATCGATAACTCGGACTTAAAGTCCACTTTATTACTACACACGACCAGTCCACTTGCTGTTTAATACACGTAAGGATTTTTCGTGTCAATAAGCGTTTGAAAGTTTGTAATTTTGTTAGGCTTGTAATTTTTATCTTTGTAGATTGTAGACTAAGTATTGGATACCAAGTCGCTAGTAGAATTCTAGGTGAGTCTACTAGAGATGAAGTTGAAAATCAGCATCTGAAGTCAAGAGAAGATGAAGATTAGTTCTTAGCGTCTGTCAAAAGCTAAAGAACTATTTCAGAATTTATGAATCAAGCGCTCAAATGACTCAAGAGATCAAGGATCAGATTCACCTGATATAAATTCTCAAGTCATGAAGGACTTAAATGCAATCATCAACGTACATTTATTTCTAACAGGAAATAAATTCAAATGCATTAAATGCCTGATAAGTGCATTAAATGTGATAAGGCATTATGACTTGTGGACAAGCCGCCTTTTGACTAGATTGTCAGATTTCAGAGTTTAAAACCTGCTCATGTCCAATCGGAACCAGCAGAAATTCAAGAATGTCAGAAAGGGACTATTTAACGTGCTGCGTGAGGTACACGCGCCCACATGTGTCTAACGGACAAATCCCAAGAAACCATATAAATAGTACCCTTCAGCAAACCCTAAATAGATATATATATATATATATACACACACAAGAAAAAGGTCAAAACTTTGCTAAAATTACTTGAAAAGAAAAGCTTACAAACTCCATAGCCAAAATCCTTCAAGCTTTTCATAATACCTTTCAAAGACAACCATAGATATCTCAAACCTCTTTAGAGAAGAACCCTAAATTCCTATTGAGATACCCCAAGTTGTTTGAACTTTTCAACATCAAACAAACCCTTGACAAAACCCTTAACATCTTTTATCTGAGTGAGAAAGTTTGTTAATTCTACAAGTAGCATTTCTGTGTAAGAGAATCTTGTTGAAGAAGATCTCTATTGGAGCTGAAGTCTGTGTGATCAAGGAGCTTAAGATCGTTTTCCCTTTCATCTATTTTGTAGAAGTCTCTGTGTGACTCTTCGATAATCAATCTAGTGAATTCCTCCAAGTGCATAGGAGAAGAAGGACCTGACTGGGATTACATCACCAAGTGAACCTTATAATATCTTGTGTTATTTACTGTTTTATTGCTTTACTTTACATTTGCATATTATATCTTGACAAAGCATTTAAAACAGTTAAGCGACTAATTCAAGTTCAAACGAACGCTAATCCTTAAAAATTATTTTCACTGTGCTAACCTTGATTAAGCGATTGAAACATTACCCTACTTTGGTAATCGTTGAAATCACTACGTCTAAGTTATCTATTCTTAAGCGCCTGGCCTAACTCTAAGCTTTCCACGCATTTAAATTCTTCAAAGTAATACAAAACTTTTTGAAGTCGAAAAAGACTTTAGGGTCTATTTAACCCCCCCTTCTAAACCCTTTTGTATGCCACTTGGGACCATCAAGTGGTATCAGAGCGGTTGAAGTAGAAACCTAAGTGTTTCTGTAATACTCTACAAATATCTAATAGTGATGGTTAAATTTTCGTAAGTACCAATATTTGTTATATATATAGGCTACATATGTATATTGTTTTCTTATGGTAAAATCTTATAAGGGGGCTTAAATTTAATTTCTGAAACTTGAGAGGTGTTTTAGTGTAAACATACGTTAGGTATAAATAAACCCATTAGGGGACAGACTTTACACGGACAGCAAAATCAAAGAAGGGAGACGGCGGAAAAATCATCATTGACGACAGGCAAATTTAGGGCTACCAAGTCTTTCAATTTCAGATCACGTAATTAGTTAAGTGCCAGGATGAATTGGTTTAAATTGCAAAGCACAGGAGGGTAGCAGGTAAACGATGACAAGTTAGATTTCATGAATTTCTCATTGTTATTGATTCCAATATAAGGCCACTGTGTCTCTCGTAATCTATTATAACTAGAGGAATGGTGTATATATATATATATTAGATTATTAACTCCATTAATATCAAGGTTCCTGTTAACTAAGAGATTATGAGAAGTAAATTAATAATTTTACTTTTGGGGATGAATTAGTGGCCGACACTAATAGAGAAGGTATTGGAATTGTTGAATTGTAAATATAAGGAAATTATGTAATCTATCATAAGTTTTATAAGTATATATAATAACTTCTGGATTTTTGAAATAGAGTACTGGTAATCATCCGGCCAATTAGTTCAATTCTACTAAATTCATCAAAATGTGATCAATTGACTCCTTAGCTTTACGTGAGTCATGAGGTAATAGCAGGAGTTGTAGGCATAAGGAAGAAAAGTAAGGTCAAAACTGCAATAACTGATTCAGTGCCATATATATGTATATGGATTCATAGGTTAGGGATACATATAAAATAGTTCGCAATTGGCAGAATTCATGGTTAAATATACTATTATCTGTTGCCATATTTGATTGTTATTGATTCAATGCTTAAATTATTTAGATTCAATTGGAGAGGGATCGAGGAACTCTTAGCAAGTACATAAGTTAGCATAGGGTTGGATTGACCGAGGTAAGTGACTCTTCACTCTTCTAGTTTATATAAACTCATATATGTAGTATTTTGGGGTGTGTGTGTGACTTTCGTAACTTGGGTCGTGCAAGCTTATATATATGTATTGATTTGTGGAAACGTGAATAGGACTTGAGTTTTTGAGTGTGAAATTGAAAAGTGAAAAATATGTCTTCTTTTATATGATATGAACATGGTTTGAAAATGTGAGTGTTGTGGAGGTGGTTTTGAAAACCCGTGGTTGAGACTAATACGACGTTGACTATTTCGGAATAGGCGATGGAAAGTCGTGACCTATTTGGGTTTGAGGGTTGGTCAGTGACCCAGGATAAGGGGTGATGCCTATCTCAGTGACCCAGTGTAGGGGGGTGAAGCCTACACTAGTGACCCTGTACAAGGGGGTGAAACCTGTACTAGTGACCCGAGACAGGGGGTTAAACCTGTCCTTGACCAATATTGGCTTAGTGTTAGTTTTGCATGGTGAAGTATGAATCGAGATTGGTTGTTTTACCTTTATTAAATGTTTTCAAGTATTATTTTATCCTATCGTGAGATTCTTTTAAATTTATCGTGTTAAAAGCTATGGTTTTCTCTAGACAAAAGAAATAACTATTATTTTGCTTGCTTGATCCGACTAGTTGAGTGTTAGAGTTATTTACTGGGCCGTCGTGCTCATTATTTTCATTAACATTTTTTTCAGATGCCGAGACTTAGTGGAAGGAGAATTGTTCCTGTTCGATTGTCATATCTCGAGGAGCCTATTTCTTAATTTAGCATCTTTTTTTGGATTATTTAGATAGACTTAATTCTTTTGGGTACGATAAACTTGTTCGTTTTTGGATTGAACTTAGATACTAATTTACGAGTATTGGATTTAATGGCTTTGTAAGAGGGATTTCTATTATCATTCGAGAATTGAGCTTCTGTTATGGAGTTATTTATTTTATATATTGAGAATTCGTATCTTTTAGGTATAGATGCTCTATACCAATTTTGTTACTAGGTGAGCCTTGCATGCCTTCGGGATGTTTCCCGAGAGCTTGCGGCGATTGTCATGGTCCCGGGGCTCGGGGCGTGACAGTTTCTGAGCGTAACTGCTTGTTTAGATCCATTTTTCTAAACTTAGTCGCTTTATTTCTTTTAATCTCATATCATGGCTTTTAACAAGATGCCTAAACTGGAACGACTGGATAAGTCAAACTATGATTCATGGAAACTTAGAGCATTTGCATATTTATGTTCTTGTGATAATGAGATGTGTGATGTAATTACAGATGGCCTCATTTAGATCATGAAAGTTATAACTCGAGCCTCTGGAACGACTGAAGCTACTCCAGATGGTTATGTCGAGAAACCTAAGTTAGAATGGACACCAGAAGATCGAAAAAGAGAAAATCTAGATAATATTGGACGAAGTGCTCTATACTCAGCGTTAGGAGACAATGATGCATTGTTCAACAAGATCAAGCAATGTAAGACTTCAAAAGAGATATGGGATAAGTTGGCTATTGTGTGTGAAGGTTCAGCACAGATGAAGGAAAACAAGCTCTCCATAGCCATGCAAAGATTTGAGCATTTTAAGATGTAGCCCAATGAGACGCTTGAACAATTGGACGCAAGGTTTACTTTGCTCATCACAGAGTTCGCGTCATTAGAAAAGGAGTTGACTAACAAGGAAATGGTCAACAAGATATTCAGAAGTCTTCTAAGCAAATATTTGATTAAGACTGTTGCCATGAGAGAATCACAGACTTTGGAGACTCTAACTCCCGAACATGTGTTTTCAGAGTTAAAGGCATTTGAGTTTGAATTGGGTGAAGTCAGCGACATATCGACTTCAGCGACTGAATCAGGAGCTTTAATCGCTACTAGTGAGGTGAAAGCAACAGAATCCAATGAGGAGAAAGAGATGGCTTTATTGGTCAAGAAATTCAAGAAATTTCTAAGATATGAAAAGAGAAACCCTATTGGACAAACTTCATTTCAAACCCCTCTCCTTGCACTAGTGCCTCATTATCAAGTGCCAGTGTATTCTACACCTCAACCAATAGCGCCCGTTCCATACCAAGCGCTTCTGTCCCCTACTCAGAATCTCTCAGCACTAGTAGTTTCCAAAAGGTTATCAGCTGAACAAAAGATGAAAACTAACCCGTGTTATAGCTGCAGGAAACCAGGGCACTACCAGGTAAATTGCCTTTATCCAAATGTGTCTAAACCTACAAGGCAAGACTATGCGGATATAAACCAATTCAGGAGCAACCTTCGCCAACAAGGTTTGCTAGCAGAATCTGAACCATTCTCCACACTTGAAGAGGACTTGGAATCATAAGATAAAAGTAGTGATGATGAGCCATCAAGCGACTCAACATTAATTTGTCTCATGGCGAGAGATGAAGAAGCGTATGATGACTCGCTATCTAAGGTAAACACTGAATTATCTCATCCTCTTTCTTATGATGAATTACTTGACAAAGTTAATGAGTATTATAAAGATTGTCAAGATGCTTCCAAATTATATCAAAATCACTTTGATATCATTTCATCGCTCACAAGTGATAGAATGACGTTCAAGGCAGAGTTGCAAGTTCAGCAACAATGCATTGAGCAGAATCAATCGCTTGAGAGTGAAATTATCCAACTGAAAAGCGATATTGATATAATAGTCAAGAGAGAAGCTGAATTGATCGCTAAACTTGTCAAATCAGAGCAGCTTGTCTCATCATTATCTAAAGCGTCAAGGAAGCTAGATAATGTGACTGAGGCAACCAGACTTTTTGCTGAAAAGACCGGTTTAGGTTGTGATAAATTTGGTCAAAAATCAAAAGCTTCTAAGGTTACGACAACCAATAAAGGAAAAGGTGTGTTCTTTGTTGAGAAGAGTTCAAACAGTCAAACGCTGAATGAACCCAAGGACAATGGTAAGAGTCTAAATGAGAAGGTCAATAACAACTCAGGCAACAAGGACAAGACGAAAGTGAATGATTCACAAAAGAATGTTCATCCAAACGCTCAAAAGGCTAAAGATAAACCATCTACAAGTGAATCAAACGCTAAGCGTCAATCGCCAAAAGCGACTCCTAAGCCAGTGCCAAGGAAATACCAACGTCAATATCCTCAAAGATCTAGATCATATTATCGATACTATGATGATTATGATTATGTCTATGATTACTATTATAATCGAGGATATTACTATACGCCTAAAAAGCACACACAACACAAACCGAAACCCAAAAAGGCCAATCTTCCCGTAATAAAGACAAGGCAAATACGGGTTCTGAAAGTTTTAATTCAAACCAAAGTCACTAACGTTGAAGGACCTAAAACAACATTGGTACCTAAGAAGAATTGGAACTGCTCTTTAAATGTAGGTACCTAGAGCCAACACCGATACTTTAGTTTGGTACATTGATAGTGGGTCATCAAGGCACATGACTGGCTCAAAGGATCTCTTGATCAACTATCGTGCAACTAACGGTCCTCAAGTTATATTCGGTGTTAACTCCAAAGGTAAAACCAAAGGTATAGGCATCATGCATAGGGGGAACATCATGATAAGTGATGTATATTATGTTGAGAGTCTTAAGCATAGTTTGTTAAGCATTAGTCAATTTTGTGAGAAAGGCTTTGAATTCAAATTCTCAAGCGACTGTTGCTATACGCTAAGACTAAGTCTACTAGATTAAGAGGAAAAAGAACACACAATGTGTATTTAGTGGATTGGGATTCAACAATAGATAACAGCCCCACATGCTTTGTTGCTAAAAGTCAAAAGGAATTGGGTTGGTTATGGCATAGAAAAATGAATCACCTCAACTTTAAGGCAATCTCTCAGTTAATATTGCTAAATCTAGTAGAGGGATTACCTAATGGTTCCTTTTAGAAAAATTGCTTATGTGATGCATGCCAAATGGGTAAACTAGTCAAATCATCTAATAAGAAGAAACCTCATCTATCTACTTCTAGAGTCATAGAACTATTGCATTTAGATTTGTTTGGTCCTATTCAAATTATGAGTGTTAGTGGTAAAAAGTAATCGCTAGTAATAGTTGATGATTTCTCTAGCTATACATGGGTAGAATTTCTAGCGACCAAAGATGAAACTAGTGTCAAGCTCACAGCGCTAATTCGTCAATTACAAACCTCTAAAGATTTAAAGGTGACGAGAATAAGAAGCAATAGAGGTACTGAATTTACTAACCATATTGTTGAGAAGTTTTGTATATATATTGGATTACTTCATGAGTATTCTGCACCTAGAATACCTCAACAGAATGGAGTGTCTGAGCGATGGAACAGAACGCTTAAAGAAGCCGCTAGGACGATGTTAGCAGAGTCCAAGCTGCCTCAAAGGTTTTGGGCCGAAGCTATCAATACCGCTTGCTACACTCAAAACCGGTGTATGATCAACAAGCAACATGAAAAGACTCCATATGAGTTATGGAAGGGATGTAAGCCAAAAATTTCATATTTTCCTGTCTTTGGTTCAAAATGTTTCATTCATAACAATGGATCACACAATCTAAGGACATTTGATCCTAAATCGGATGAGGGAATCTTTCTAGGCTACGCCAAGAATGGAAAGAGTTTTCGCATCCTACATATGATCAAATCAAAGGTTGAAGAATCCATTCATGTTGTGTTTGATGATGCTAACCAAGAACTGAGTAAGGTTAATACTGATAATGTAGGAATTGAAGATCTGGCTCAACAAGCGTCACAAATCAATCCTGGTGATGATAGTGATGATGAGATCTTTGTGCCTAATCCTTAGGTTACTCGTGAGGTTACTAATGATGATATTGTCAGAAATGCTGATGATCATGAAAAGAATGATCATCAAGAGCAAATTGGAACTGTGAATGATACAACGACTGCGCAAGAGGGACAAGCGGTTGATGATCAAGAGTCTCTCAATCCGTTCCAACCAGATCATAAATTGCTTAGAGATCATCCACCAGAGCTAGTTATTGGAGATATTGGAGCACCTGTTAGAACTAGGGATGCTACAATCAATGAGGCCATGTTCGCAAGTTTCCTATCTCAAATGGAACCGAAGAAAGTGGATGAAGCACTCAGAGATTCAAGTTGGGCAGAAGCGATGGAAGATGAGCTTAACCAATTTGAGAGAAGTAAGGTTTGGACGCTAGTACCAATACCAATTGATCACCAAGGAGTTATTGGGACTAGATGGGTTCTTAGGAACAAGATTGATGAAGATGGCATTGTTATAAGAAACAAAGCTAGATTAGTTGCTCAGGGTAATTGCCAAGAAGAGGGTATTGATTTTGATGAGACATATGCCCCAGTAGCCCATCTTGAAGCGATTCAGATGTTCATAGCGTTTGCCGCATTCAACAAGTTCACAGTGTATCAGATGGACGTGAAGAGTGCTTTCCTGAATGGTAAACTCCAAGAAGAAATATATTGTTAGAGTTTATGCCCCGCGCACCAATTTTGGGCACCATTCTATGTAATAATAAATCTAGCTGAACGATCCTTTTCATATAAATAAAGTTAATCTTTTGGCATACTTTATTCAGGTATATAACCTGGTCTTAACTTAGAATAAAATCCCGAAGGATCGCACATAGCAATGGGACGTCATTGCGTATCAGGAATGGCAATGATGGAATATGTCTCTAAGGCTGTGATCCTTAAACATATGTTCCAAGTCGTGAATGGGCTCATCGAGATGAAGGGATATCAATGAGACCCAACAGACTTGCTTATATGATGCATACTCTTGATAGAGTGTATCTCGTTCCATAGATATTGGCACGGTGAAAGCCTATGCATATATGAGGGTTCCTATTGTGGGCATAGGTATACTGAACAACCCCATGGAAGTTCCATTAAATGGAATCCCAGTCGAATCTGGAACTTCCAGTGATCTTGTAGTATAAGAGTAATCCTTAGAATTTGAGGTTTCATTGGATGTCTTATACACAATTGAACATGTCTTGGTTTGTTACATGATTACTTAGATGATCACAAATGGGCAAAATCAGACATGGGCTAATTGTGTATGAACGCACGTGAGAATCAAGATGGGATCTATCTCTGACATCAGTCTTGTCAGTGAATCTCCTATGTTCACATAGTGAATCGACTTTAGGAATCTTCGGCCGAAGTATGATATGTAAAGAGGCGTAGGGTTTCCTCATTTAGATAGTCGAAAGTCGATCTCACTGTATTTGGGAAACATAGTTATTGAATTAATAGAGTTTCAACCTTAGCCACTGCTCTAGATTCAATCAGGAGATTAGATGGAGGGATCTTACTTATACAAGGATCAAGATCACAAAAGGCGTATCTTTATTTTCGTCTTTATCTAGGTCTTTGTGGCCCATTGCTAGACAGTAACGACGATTTGTAAGTGCCAAGAATTAATGTGGTGATTAATTCGAGGCATGATTAAATCAAATGAATGATTTAATTTAGTACTTTCTATTTCAGGAAAGCACACTAGCACTTTGGGAAAATGTACTTACTACTATATAGTAGACGAGCTTAAGGGTTCACACACTTAACTCATGAGAGTCACTGCTTAAATGATGTGATTAATCAATTTAAGGAAATTGAGGAAATTAGGAAAGTCTAGTCCTTTCCTAATATGGAATATGAATTAATTGAGGCGATTCAATTAATTCGACTATTTTAATTAATCTTGTAGAATTAATTAAATTAATGGACCTAGTAGAGTCTAAGTATTTTATTTAGTTGGGCTTGGCCCAAGTTAAATAAATAAGCCAATTGGAATAAGTAAATATAATTAAACGGATTTTAATTATATGGGAATATTTAGTTTATGGGTTTAGCCCATAATTAAAGATGGAGTCAAGAATTAATTCTTGGACTCCAATTAAGGGTGATGGTCAATTTTTTGGCCCAAATCCAGCTGGCTTTCGAATTCTTGGTGAAGAAGAAAAGGGTTTTCTTCTTCTCCAAGTCTTGCAGTTGAATGAGGATTGTAGGACTCTTATTCTATATATATGAGAATGCAAGACAAAAACCCTAAGCCTCCAAGAGTGTAAAATTCGAACCCCAAGCTGGAAAAAAAAGAAAGTTTTTCTTCTCATCCTTAAGCAAAAAAACGGCCCCTCCCTATTCCAATACGACATCGTTTTGTTCATGTGTTGAACTTAATGATTCACATATTCCATCCCTTCACATAATCAAGCCTAGGTTTTAGACTTAGATCTATTTCGTTGGCTAGCACCAATAACGAAGTAGTTGGTGACTTGAACAAGGTGTGGATACATCTTAGAGGTGCAACGTTTGGAGCACTAAAATCGGGGATACAATTGACGGGCGATTTCCTCCAAGAAATCATGTGGAATTGCACCACAAGATTGAAAAGATCAATTTGGTTGCTGCAAGAATTTAATCGAAAAGGTAAAAAATTCTCGTAACCTTCTTTATAGCATAATCGAGCACACCATTATTTCTGTTTATGGTGGTTGTATGTTTAATTTTAAATTCTGCTGCCACGAGCCACCCGGGGAATAGAACCCAACCTAACAGTGATATCAGAGCCATGGTTGGCTCGATTAAGCTATATTATGTATTAGCATGTTTTACTTACCCGTATGTAAATTGGTGCATGTTAAAAATATGTTCGTCGTTTAGAATAATTGATTTTTCGATTGGGATATAATTGATTTTTTTTGTGAAAACGATTTTGGTTTCGAAAAATTCAATTGAAAAAGATGAATCTTGGGTGTGGGTGGATTTATTTGGATGTTGAAGGATGATTTTGGAATCACCGGTGGTAGGACGTCGCGAGACGATCAGGCCGAAGGCTCAATTGTCGAGTGATTATACCTAGCCTGAGGTGAGATCGAATTCATCCATTATTGACTAAACGAATCACTCATGGATGGAAAAGGGAGAAATTCCGTACAGCAACAAGTGCTGTCGCCCGCGCCCAGGCGCGGGGTGACTGGCACCCAGGCGTCGGCCAGCGAGACCGGATGGTCTCGCCTCTGCCGGCGGCGCCTGTGCGTGGGTCTGCCGGCGCCCGGGCGTGGCCAGCAGACTCGGGTCAAAAAAATTTCTCGATTTTTGTTGCCGAAAGGTCGGGTAACCCAAGAATCTGACCCCAGTTGATTGTTTAAAAACCTGTAATTTTTGAAAAAGGGTTTTGGAAATTGGAAATTGATATTATCCCGTTGAAATTTGCAATTTTGTTTAGACGACGGATAGGTGAATTTTGGATATCGCATATATATGTGTTTGTTGCTTGGCATGCTTATGTGATGGGGATGAACCAAGAGCCTAGTTTATGTTGTTTGGTTTTCATTGTATGTAATATTATAGAGTTGTAAAAATAGCCGGTTTGGCTTTTACTTTTTTGTCAACTAGATTAGTAGTAGTTGATAGACTATGTAATCGAAGACGAAGCGAGAAGGTGAAGTCAAGATTTGAAGACTTGTATGCTGTGGTGGAACCCATTGTAATAGTCTAGTTGTTTTTACTTTCTAGAATGTCCTGGCCTACTTTGGCTCAGTGGGTTAGTAGGTTAGGGCTCGAGGTGGTTCATCCTCGATTTACCGCTTTGTGGAATGTTTATTTATCTTTCCGACATGATATGTGATGTGTTGTGACATGCATGCATAGGATAGATAACTAAACAAGATAATTGTAATATTGATGAGACCTATTTGTATGCAATGTAATTCCCTCCTTGAAACATATTAGGCTAATGTGGGAATAGAATTGGAGTTCTATTTCCATTCCTTCCATTATAAGTAATTGCCATGTGATATGTGACACGAACGTGCTTTTATAGCAAGTATACTAGCCGTGTAGTAATAAAAATGGACAAAATAAGTCCGGATTTTCGAACTACGGAGACTTGGATTTTAGCTTATGATTTGCAAATAAACGTAAAGACAATTTAACGGAAAGTAAGAGTAAAACAAGTAAGCAAACAAAGAACAAAAATAAGAACAAGCAATAGATTGAAACTCAAGTGTGAAAATAGACTAAGGCACATGCAAGACTTGACTTGATCCTCATTCGCATAAAGACTCTCGTTGAATTATTAGACCTAGTTGCTATGGTGAAAACTCCTAAGGTAAAGAATAACCGATGTCTCGTGATAGACTCCTACACTTAAATGGCGGTTTCCTAAATATGTCTACCCGGAAATCTAACCTCTAAGCATGCATTGAAGAACTAGAGCTTACTCGATTAGAATCGAACGACTTCACCCGGGAGTCTTTACCTATGTCTAGGGCAACTCCTATTTGGTTCGGTGATGTTATAAATCCCTTGCACCCTAGCTTGAATCTTTCTCAAGACGCTAAACTAGGCAATTAATAATACATATGGTGATCAATCACATGTAAAAAACAGAAGCACAAATTCATAACACATAGCAACATAGGAATTAATTCAACGATTATCAATAATACGAATAAATCACTAATCAATTCTTACAAGGCCCTAGCCATATGAATTTAGCCCATAACCATCAACATAGAAGAATTCAACATATTCATATACATAAATGTAAACACCAAATGCAATAAACAATGAATAAACTCCCTAAAAGGTTGATGAGTAGAGCTTCAATCCTTAGCTCTTATCCTCTTCTTGCCCTTCAAGATAGGTGATAAGTGTGGCTGAAATCTCAGAAAATGAGTTCCCAAACCCAAAATTCGAACCCTTCAAATGAGCTGAAAATTTCATTTTATAGCTTCCAAAAACGGTTACAACAGCGCCCAGGCGTGGGTGGATCGGCGCCCAGGCGCGGCTTACGTGGCACTGTTGGCTTGAGGCAAAAGTCAAGGGGCGCCCAGGCTTGGCTTTACTAGCGCTCGAACATGGGTGATCTAGCGCTTAGGCGCGAAATATGTGGCGCCTGGGTGTGAGACTGCGAAGCATCCTGTCCTCCTTCCTTCGACTGGCGCCTGGGCGTGGTAGAATTGGCGCTTGGGCGCCGTTCTGCGAAGCATCCTATAGAAAATCGTTCGATACACCGTCTTTTGCCCTTTTCTTCGTGCAACGTCGCTTAGTGCCTGAATTCACTTAATACACAGATTAAACATACAAGAGGCACAATTCAAGCTATAAATAGACCTAAATTGTCAATAAAAGGGGTTAAGAACATGTGCAAAAACGACTCCTATCAATATGCACCTGATGCTCAAATCCATTTGCTCAGAAAATGGGGATAATGGAATTGATGATTGACCACGGGATATTTGATGGGTCGAGCCTAACATCGACCACCATGTGTTAGCTCAGAAAATAGGGTACATGGGAAAGATGAGGAAAAAGATCTTGAGAACTATCAAGGAAGATAGAAGGCCGGGTAAGGCTACTATTCAAACTGGTCGTATGTTAGCTCAGACAATGGGGCATATGATGACGTTTGGATAGATCTCAAGCCCACTAAAGAATTAACTATTCTTCGAATCACACCAAGAGAGTGGTGGGATTTGGAAAAATTGTGGGAGACTTGTACAATTAAAGACCAAATTATATAAGAACTTTATTTGAAAATCCGTTACTTATCGTCTGCCTTGTACATTTTGTAGATAACACGATATGTCTAATCCATTTAAAACAATTCTCGAAATAAACAAACTAACCAGTCCTAACTTTGAAGATTGGTTTCGTAACTTTACGATTATCCTTTTGTCTGAGAAAAAGGGGAATGTCCTTGATATACTAGTGCAAGAGGAGCTGGAAGAGGACTCATCTGATGATGAGAAGTTCCAATACTAGCAATGGAAAAAGGACAACATGCAAGTACGATGTCTCATGTTGTCCTCTATGAGCAATGAGTTGCAAAGACAACACGAGATGATCGAGAACTCTACATTGGTTTTTCTCCATCTACAAGAGTTGTATGGTACTAAATCTAGGAGAGAGAGATTTGCAATCTCAAGAGAGCTTTTCAGGGCTCGAATGACTGATGGCTCTGATGTAAGTGCGCACGTGCTCAAGATGATGGGGCTAATTGATAAGTTGGCTAATCTTGGTGTGGTGCTTAATGACGAGCTATCTATATACTTGGTCCTACAGTCACTCCCTAGTTCTTATGACCAATTTGTGGTCAACTTCAACATGAATCAAATTGAAGCCAAGCTTCCTGAATTGTTCAACATGCTGAAGATGGCTGAAAGCACAATAAAGAAAGATAAGCTAGTGCTTCTTATGAATTCATCTTCTAAACCTAAGAAAGGTAACAAAAAGAAGAACAAGACTAAAAAACTAAAAGGCAAAGGAGGAATCAAGAAGGGTAGAGAAAGCAAAGTCTGATAAGTGCTTCAAATGTGGGAAGACTGGGCACTGGCAAAGGAACTGCAAAGAGCTACAAGCTCAAGGTACGTTATTTGTTCAAGTTAGCTTTTCAGTTAACGATTCTTTTTGGATTCTAGACACTGGATGTGGAGTTCATATCTGCAATAATTTGTAGGAGATGATAAGAATCAAGGAGCTAAGTAGAGGAGATATGACCCTGTGGATGGGAAATGGAGCACGGGTTGCTGCCAAGGCTGTGGGGACGATCTACTTAGGGATAGGAGATAGAAATTTAGTATTAAATTCTATTTATTTTGTTCCTGAGATAATAAGAAACATTATCTCAATTTCGGTTTTGGATCGAGAGGGATATTGTTTTGAGATTCGTAATAAAACTTTGTTTTTGTCTTATGAATCGTCTCTTATTATGCAATCAAAATTGCAAGATGGAGTTTATACTATTTTCTTAACAATTTCTAATCTCGATATTCAACAAAGAAATAAACGTAAACAAGACAATCAAGCAAACGCACTAGTGTGGCACGAGAGACTAGGTCATATCTCCAAGGAAAGAATTCGAAGCTTGGCAACTCATTTAGGTCTCCAAGACTTAGATGAATTGACAATTTGCGAATCTTGTCTCAAAGAGAAAATGACCAAGTTGCCATTTTCGGGAAAAGCGGAATGAGCCACAAGTCCATTGGATTTTTTTCATACGGACGTATGCGGCCCTATGAGCATAAATGCTCGAGGACGGTTTAGCTACTTCATAACCTTCTCCAGTGATCATTCTCGGTATGGTTACATATATCTAATGAGATATAAATTTGAATCCTTTGAGAAATTTAAGGAATTTAGATATGAGGTAGAGAAGCAACTTGGAAAAAGTATTAAGGCTCTTCGATCTGATCGGGGAGGAGAATACTTGTCTTCCGAGTTCATTGATTATCTTAAAAAGAATGGGATTCTCTCACAGTGGACTCCGCCAGGCACGCCTCAACATAATGGGGTAGCCGAGTTTAGGAATCGAACATTGTTAGATATGGTTCGATCCATGATGAGTTTCACTGAAGTTCCTAAGTCCATGTGGGGCTATGCTCTTGAAATGGAAACCTATCTGTTATATACGGCGCCGTCCAAGGCTGTGCCCAAGACCCCATATGAAATTTGGTGTGGAAAGTCACCCTCTTATGCTCATTTGAGAATATGGGGGTGCCCCGCTTATGTAAAGCATTTAGTGGGAGACAAATTGGATCCCAAATCCTCTTTGTGTTATTTTGTAGGATATCTAAAGGAAACTATTGGATATTACTTCTACAGCCCTACGGAACAAAAGGTGATTGTTTCAAGAAACGCCAATTTCCTAGAAAAAGGATTCCTTTTGGATTGGAAAGGCGAGGCTGTAGAACTTGAGGAGATGAATCAAAGTGATTCAAATCAAGGAGTACAAAATAACCACCCGACACCAATGAAGTTAATTCCGATATACCTATTGAGAACACACAACCCTTGAGGAGATTTGAAAGAGTTCCAAAGTCGCTTGAAAGACGGCTTGGCCTGTTGGAAGAAAAGAACTTAGAGGATCCTCCTTTAGACTCTGATCTAAAGAGTTATAAGGAAGCAATGTCTGACATTGATTCGGGAAAATGGCTAGAAGACATGAAGTTTGAAATGGACTCCAACAAGGTATGGACCTTGGTGGACCCACCAGAGGGCATGAAGCCCATTGGCTGTAAGTGGGTATATAAACGAAAGCTTGGAGTCGATGGATAGGTGGCAACCTATAAGGCACGCCTTGTGGCAAAAGGATTCATCTAGAGACAAGGCATTGACTATGAGGAAACCTTCTTTCCAGTGGCGATGCTGAAATCCATTAGAATTCTGCTTGCTATATCAACATATCTCGATTTTGAGATCTAGCAGATGGATCTACAGACTACATTCCTCAATGGAGAGATTGAGGAAGAGATATACATGCAACAGCCAGAGGGCTTTACATCCGAGACGAGCGAACACATAGTGTGTAAACTCCAAAGGTCCATTTATGGATTAAAGCAGGCTTCCCGAAGCTGGAATAAACGGTTTGACACTGTCATACAAGAGTATGGATATGTGCAAAACATTGAAGAGGCTTGTGTGTACAAGAAGGTTAGTGGGAGTGCGGTTACGTTTCTCATACTTTACGTTGACGATATTCTTTTGGTCGGAAACGATATTGGAATGATGCAGTCAACAAAAGTATGAGAGAAGCATCCTACGTACTTGGTATGAAGATATACTGAGAGAGATCAAGTAGGCTGATGGGACTCTCCCAATCCGCCTATATCGATCGCGTACTTAAGAGATTTAAGATGGAAGAATCCAAGAGAAGATTCTTGCCTATAGGACATGGGATTACACTTTCCAAGTCGATGTCCCCTAAGACTCGAGAAAAAAGAGTAAGAATGTCCTAGATACCTTATGAATTGGCTATAGGTAGTATAATGTACGCGATGATATGCACAAGACCCGATGTAGCGTATGTGTTGAGTGTGTGCAGCCGTTATCAGGCTGATCCCGGTGAGAAGCACTGGAATGCAGCAAAAGCGATCCTTAAGTACCTTAACAAGATTAAGGACATATTTTTGATATACGGACATGGAAAATTGGAGTTAGAGGGATATACCGATTTAAGTTTCCAAACAGATGTGGACGACTCAAAGTCGGTCTCGAGATTTGTCTATCTGCTTAGTGGACAAGCCGTCAGCTGGAAAAGTTCCAAGCAAGCAACTGTGGTGGGCTCCACCACTGAAGCAGAATATATCGCAGCTTCAGAGGCTGCGAAGGAAGGTGTTTGGATTAGGAACTTTATCCAAGAATTGGGTGTAGTTCCATCCGTTGTAGACGCAGTACCTTTGTACTGCGATAACAACGGGGCTATTGCGCAAGCAAAGGCATCAAGGTCTCATCAGAAATCCAAGCACATACAAAGGCGACACCACTTGATCAGGGAGATCATTGGGAGAGGCGACGTTCGAGTGGAACGTGTGGACTCGGCAGACAATGTGGCGGACCCGATCACCAAACCCTTAAGCCAAAAAGTATTTGGAGGACATCTAGGGAGAATGGGCCTTAAGTTAATGGGCAATTGGCACTAGGGCGAGTGGGAGATTGTTAGAGTTTATGCCCAGCGCACCAATTTTGGGCACCATTCTATGTAATAATAACTCTAGCTGAACGATCTTTTTCATATAAATAAAGTTAATATTTTGGCATTCTTTATTCATAGCCTGGTCTTAACTTAGAATAAAGTCCCGAAGGATCACACATAGCTATGAGACATCATTGCCCATCGGGAATGGCAATGATGTAATATATCTCTAAGGCTGTGATCCTTAAACATATGTTCCAAGTCATGAATGGGCTCATCGAGATGAAGGGATATCAATGAGACCCAAAAGACTTGCTTATATGATGCATACTCTTGATAGAGTGTATCTCGTTCCATAGATATTGGCACGGTGAAAGCCTATGCATATATGAGGGTTCCTATTGTGGGAATAGGTATACTGAACAACCCCATGGAAGTTCCATTAAATGAATCCCAGTCGAATCTGGAACTTCTAGTGATCTTTGTAGCATAAGAGTAATCCTTAGAAACTGAGTTTCCATTGGATGTCTTATACACAATTGAACATGTCTTAGTTTGTTACATGATTACTTAGATGATCACAAATGGGCAAAATCAGACATGGGCTAATTGTGTATGAAGGCACGTGAGAATCAAGATGGGATCTATCTCTGACATCAGTCTTGTCAGTGAATCTCCTATGTTTACATAGTGAATCGACTTTAGGAATCTTTGACCGAAGTATGATATCTAAAGAGGCGTAGGGTTTCCTCGTTTAGATAGTCGAAAGTCGATCTCACCGTATTTGGGAAACATAGTTATTGAATTAATAGAGTTTTGACCTTAGCCACTGCTCTAAATTCAATCAGGAGATTAGATGGAGGGATCTTACTTATACAAGGGTCAAGATCACGAAAGACGTATCTTTATCTTCGTCTTTATTTAGGTCTTCGTGGCCGTTGCTAGACAGTAACCACGATTTGTAAGTACTAAGAATTAATGTGGTGATTAATTCGAGGCTTGATTAAATCAAATGAATGATTTAATATAGTACTTTCTATTTCAGGAAAGCACACTAGCACTTTGGGAAAGTGTACTTACTACTAGTTAGTAGACGAGCCTAAGGGGTCACACACTTAACTCGTGAGAGTCACTGCTTAAATGATGTGATTAATCAATTTGAGGAAATTAGGAAAGTTTAGTCCTTTCCTAATATGGAATATGAATTAATTGAGGCGATTCAATTAATCTTGTAGAATTAATTAAATTAATGGACCTAGTAGAATTAATTGTGAAATTTGGTATGAAAAATGCATCATCTTCAAAATTCCAATGAGCCAAACACTTAAGTTAGATAAAGATGAAAGTGGGAAGAAAATTGATATTACTAATTGTAGAGATATCATTGAATCACTTCTTTACCTTACCGTTAGTAGACCTGATATTATGTTTTTGATATGCATGTGTGCACGCTTTCAAGATGATCTAAAAGAATCACACTTAATTGCTACCAAGAGAATCCTTAAATACCTAAAAGGCACACAAAATGTGGGCTTATGGTGTCCAAGGGACTCTCCTTTTGAACTAATTGGTTATTCAGACACAGATTTTACAGGATACAAAATAGATAGAAAGAGTACTAGTGGTACACGTCAATTTCTAGGTGATAGACTAGTTTCGTGGCATAGTAAGAAACAACAATCCATAGCAACTTCTACCGCTGAGGCAGAGTATGTAGCCGCTGGAAGCTGTTGTGCACAAATCCTTTGGATGAGGAAACAACTTAGAGATTATGGAATTATCTTAGGTCCTACCCCAATCCATTGTGATAACCAAAGCGCTCGACGAACAATGTTTTCTCACTTTGAGAAGTGAATTAGGTATGATTGATTTAAACGCTTAATCATAAAACATCATATCTTTCATAGGCATATAATTTGGGGGAATCCATTTTATTATTATGTCTAAAGCGATTTCAAATTTAAATGAGTTATCAATTAGGGGGAACTTTAAAATTGCACTTATTCCAACCAATAAGCGTCTATCATCAAAAATTGATTTTCAACAATTCTGTGCACTGATCATTAGCGTTTATCCTTTATGCATGACAAAATCAATCTCTAATAAAATTAAGTAAATATATATTTCAAAAGCGAATTTTATTAAAAGACTTCAGCGTTAAGAATATTCCCACTCAAACGCTAAAGAACTTTCTCTGAAAATCATGCATTGTTTTCATCGCTAAAAGGTAGTGTGTGGATAAGTCTAAAAGGGTAATATTTGACAACTGCCCACACGCTCCTATCAAATCAAACTGACGGTTAATGATTCCTATCTAAAACAGGCGGTTCAGTAAATGCATGTATTTGGGTACGTGTCAGTGTACCATAAGGCGCGTACAACTCACGCTAAACATTTTCAAAATCTCAAACGTTTTTGAAAAGTATATGCGGACTCCAAAAACTATATATTTCACAGCAATTAACCAAATTTATCGTTCCTTTTTACATCCGTCTTTATTATTTAATGACTCAGATTCAATTTTCTTAATACGTGGCATTTATCTAAGCAATTGAGGAGTTACTTTTCCCTCTATTTAAACCCTTCAAACTTTTACAGAAAAAACTTTATCTATCTCAAAAATTTCTTCGCTGTAAAAATCTCTCAAGGCATAAAGATTTCCTTTTAACTCTCTCAAAAAGCTTCAATCTTTCATCAATGGCGCCACCAAAGTCTTCGAAATCTGCTGCTGGAAAATCTTCTAAGTCCAGAACTGAAAAAGAAATAACAGTTAATGCCGAATTTCTGGTAAACTGGGACTATCTTTTTAACAACCAAAACTTCTCTTTAAGGACCATTCTTCCTCTCGTTGAAGAATTTGGATTAAAAACCATGTTAACTTCCCATGCTTCAATCCATGAAGAAGAAGCTCTTTTCTTCTTTAAAAATGCTGTTATTTCTGACGATGGGAACTCTATTTCCTGCTCGTTTCCTTTTGCCAAAGAAACTTTCATTCATACCCCTCAACTTCTGTCCACTTTACTGCAACTGCCTACTCATGGTGGAGAAGTTGAAGAAGCGAACCTTGGAGACGCCACCAAGGTCTAGGATCTGATCAAGAAGGATGACATTGACGCAGCCTATGCATCAAATTTCAAGAATAATGACATGAAGGGAGAAAGTGTCATTCTGGCTGATATCTGGGCAAAGATGATCGAGTGTAGAAAAGGAAGTTTTGATAAGATTACTAATATACAGTATAAGATGATGGTCGCTATTTTGACAATGCTGAAGATCAATTGGGCCAGATACATTTTTAATTGCTTTAAAGCAGTGATTAAGCAATCAATTAATCCCAAGCCTTACGGGATTGTGTTGAGTTTTCTTTTAAGCGCTAGCGGTTATGTTAATACCACAGGTAAAAAGGCTCCAACGCTTAAGTTCTATGGTAAGAAAATGATCCGAGAACTGCTAAAACCCAAGCGACTGGGTGGTGCAGCGGTTTCCAAGGAGGAACGTGAGGAATTTCTTTTTGAAGGAGTTGTTCGAAGTGATGATGAGGAGCAAGAGACATCGTCTTCATCGTCATCATAAGAGGAAATGGTAGTTAAGCGACCGAAAAGAAAAACTGTCTTAAAAGTCACTGAGCCTGCCAAGCTAGCCAAGAAGCAGAAGAAGGAGACCAAAAAGCAGAAGTCTCCCTCTCCTCCTCCTAAATCTTGTTCTTCCCCTCTTGCTTTTGTTATTTCTCCTGCAGAAGAAGAGGCTAAAGAAGAAAAAGTACCGCTAGCACGCAAGCGTACTCCTTGGTCCACTCCAACAGGATCAACAAGCGCTCCAGCTAAGCCAGCGCTTGAAGAACAAGCGAGTGCTCCTCCCCCTTCTCTTTCTAACGCTGTTCCTGAAGCAATTCCCATTTTCAAAGTTCTTTCGATAGAATTAGCTAGCGATCGAGCATTTAGGGAAAATATTATCCAATATACAATGAATGTTTTAGAAGGATTTAAAATCCCTATCCGTGCTGATCTCCTTACTTCATTCCTCAATCTTGAAGATGATGAAGTAATCTCAGAGCGTGAGTCTATGGAAACTGAAGTTCCTATAGATTAAGCCAGTGAAACAGTAAAAGGGATTCCTCAGGGTAAGCGTTTTAGTTCTTTTATCGCCAATTTCTACTCTGTGCAAATTTTGTTTGTTTTCTCAAACGCTTGCCTGTATCAGCTCAAAGTACCCCTGTGGCTGATGCATCTCCCCAGTCAGAGGTAGACCATGATTTGGATGTTGATCTATCAACCGTGGTGGAAATTGCTAGAGAAACAGACACGGTCGTTCCAGATACTAAAATCTCACCAGCACAGAAAGCGTCTGTGGACGCCGAGCGGTCGACAGAAGTGGCCGAGATTATCCCACACCAATTGGTCCTCCTCCTTAAGCGATCAATTTCTTTCCCAGAGGCTATACTGAAGATTTGGAATATTATTATGCTTGGAGAGAAAAGACGCTTAGGTAGTTGATTGATATGGAGCTCAACTTTCAAACCACACTCCACAATCTAAGGCTCTCAGACGCTCAGAAATCGATCATATTTGAGGAGCTTTGTTACAGCGGAGGAACTACTATGAAAGACATTATTGCCCGCTTGGAGTATTTGGAAACTCCACAAAAAGATCTGGCAGAGTTCAAGAGCAATCGCTTTCAAGAAGTCGGCAAGAGCATGGAACGTAACTATCCTTTCCGACGAACTCATGTCCAGATAAGAAATCCTCATATGGGCGATTGGGGAAAGAATCTTGATGAGGAATAGCTGAACAAAATGGGCTATTTAGCACTTCCCAATGTTGTCCATTCTGAAGCTAATAAATCTTCCAAGAAGCCGCTACGTTTATGGAAGGGAAAGGGTGCAATGCTTTAAGAACACCCCAACCCTATCAAATTTTGGATTGAAGATGAGGCTCGAGAGTTCCTTACCAGAGTATGGGCAGACAATTTTGTAGAAGAGAAGCAGCGACTCAAGCAATTACTCAGTACAAGGCTCGATAGAGAACTCGCTGACATCCAGATGGGCAGAGGATTTCGTTTAACTTTCATTCAACTGATGAGATGATCAGGTATCCATTTTTATTCAATTTTGGAATTGAATATAGGCGTTGAGCATATGCCTCATTTCTGTTGCAGAGGAGAGAATCTTGTGGGTCCAATAAATTTCCTATCTTATTTTCGCCAAGGTATGGAAAGTTACATCCGTGATCAACTTAGACAAATAAGTCAAGGAGGTTATGAGTTGAATCTCACTCAGCGACTCCAAATTGACTTAAACGAAGACGCTTCTACAAGCAAGTAGGATGAGCGTTCAGGACCTAGCGATGCCCAAATTCTTATCACTGACGAATTTGAAGTATTTCACCATGAAAGACGAGCGATTGTCGAGAACTCAGAATCGCTGGATATCATTTTCAACCAACCCTTTGGTTTGAGTTTTAGTGAGTTCCGAGGATACAATCTTCATCCCGTCTTATTTTGCGAACATAACATCCGTGTGGATAAGTTCATTTCATTAATCAGGCCAATGGATCAGGCACTAGCCCAAGCGCTCATGCCATTTTTGATGGACTACAAGACTCTTTACACTTCTGGAGTAGAGTTCCCAGAAGACGCTGATCTAGCGTTGAGTACCGAAGCACACGAAGACGCTGTGATGTTTATTCCAAGAACTTTCTATCAAAGTCCAAGGCATGTTATGGAGGCAATTGGCCCACTTTAGGTTGTGCCGATGAAAAGAGTTACTCCGGTATAGATCACAGAAGTTGCAGTAAGGCTGGATCCTACTATTGCAGACGCTGAAGTTGAACACGCTGATATTTAGATGATTGATGCCCCCAACGTTATAGTAGCTAATACGCCCGTAGTTGAACAAGTTGTTCAGATTGAGGAAGTGACTCAATCTCTCGAGTTAGCGATAGACGAAGTACATATAGAAATGGCCGAGGAGCCTGAAGAGCCATTCATCAGAGATAAATCCAAAGGAAAGGCTGCCGTTTCTAACTCATATGGACTCATTCCATACCCTGAGCGTTCTTCTTCGTTGGATTCAGACTGGGAAAGTGACTTGGAGACACGAGACTTTATACTAGCCGTTCAGAACTCGCTCAACACCATCGAGGGTTCCTGCTCGAAGTTGCTTGACAATGATGATTTACATATCAAGTTAGTCCTCAACACTAAAAGCCGTGATATTGCAAACACTGCTACAAAAAGCACCATAGCGATCATGGAATACATGACACCACTGATGAAAGGCCTCTCTAAAGATTTCAATCTCCACTTAGCCCAGAACGCTTCTGCAGATACTGAGCGACATAATACTTCCAACTCAGTTCCTCAAAGTATCGCTGAACAAGTCGCTCTACTTGTTGACAAAGTTAGGCTATTGCAAAGAGATATCGCTGACCTCAAGACCTCCTTTGATGATGCCACGAAGGGGGAAGATGAGAAAGAAAAGCATTAATTGTCCAAAGCCAAAGGAAAAGCCTTGATGGAGCCAATCTCTAAGACAGAAAACAAACATTGGCGCTCCATGTTTGAAGAGATAGTAAGCATAAAGAAGATGCTCATTAAGAAGCGAAAGCCATGATACTACCAAGGCAGGCACAGGCTTCCGAAAATTGATGTAGAATTGTTAGAAGGTATGGTTTTTAATCCATACGCGGCATCGCAGAGAAGACCTCTCGATTGGAAACCTTCCAACGACCGAATGCATAACTTTTACCATGATCTTATCAGAACGCTAGGGATCCCTGCAAGGGATTGGGTGGAAAGGTTACTTGAACTGAATCGCAGCACTAAGAATCGAAGCGATGACTATGATGAAGTCTATCACACAACAATGATTGACATTGATCGAGTCCTGCTAGATCTAGCGAATGAAATCAATCAAGAAGAGGATTCGAAGAAGCGATAAAGAAAATGATTCCATTGTTTTATATTTTATTTCTTTGTGTATGATGTCGCTTGTTATTTTTTCAGTACAATCGTTGTATGTTTTTAAAATGCCATATATGATGAATGAATGATTGAACGCTGAAACACCTTGTTGTGGCTAATCCAACATTAGCTAACTTATCCAACTTTCTAAAAGCTAACTTATGATTATTTTGGGCTTTTCTTTAAAAACTCTTAATCTATAAAAGAGTTGTAAGAGTTAAGGTCTTGACATCATCAAAAAGGGGGAAAACGAGTAAAATCGGGCCACAATTTAAAGATTTGAACCAAAAATCGGCCAAGCAATAACCCTACCCAAAATCGCGCAAGGACACCCAAAATTCAAAAATAAATCGGTAGAAAAGAGAGGAAAAGGCTGAAAATGTGATGGGCAGGGGTGATTTGGAAGAGTTATGGTGAAATATTGAGGATTGGGGTGGGGAAGGAGAAGTTGAACTGCGGTTTAGGGATGAGAATATGAGAGGAGTGAAAAAAAATTTGGAAGAAGAAACAGATTTTAAGTGGCTGTTGCTGCGATGGACCGCGGTCTGTTGCCCGAAAAATTCAGCACTGGATTCCTGGACCGCGGTCGAGCTTTGAATTTTTTTTTCTTGATTTAAGGCCGCGGTTTGGTGCCGCGGTCTGTCACAAAATTTTTGAGCACTGGAATATTGGACCTCGGTCCTGTGCCGCGGTCGGGTGTCCTGGTGGCGAATTTTGTTTTTCATTTTTCCTTGAAAGAACGCAACATCCGTGATGACATGATTATCTGAAATGTGAAATTGAACTAATTTAGCTGAAGAAAACAAAATGAAAAGAAAATTACAGAAATGAAAGAAAGCATGTAAAACGTGGGTTGCCTCCCACGAAGCGCTTGTTTATAGTCATTAGCTTGACGTTTCGAGTGTGGGTCACGAAGATGGATCATGGAGCGGGACGGTTGGCTTGTCCTTGCTCCATCCTTGATGAGAATAATGCTTCAATTGGTTCCCATTTACGGTAAAAACGCCCTTCACTTCGTCAGAAATCTCAATGGCTCCGGATGGAAAAACCTTAGTGATAGTGAAGGGACCCGACCTTCAGCGACTGAATCCGGAGCTTTAATCGCTACTAGTGAGGTGAAAGCAACAAAATCCAATGAGGAGAAATAGATGGCTTTATTGGTCAAGAAATTCAAGAAATTTCTATGATATGAAAAGAGAAACCCTATTGGACAAACTTCATTTCAAACCCCTCTCTCCCTGCACCAGCGCCTCAGTATCAAGCGCCAGTGTATTTTGCACCTCAACCAATAGCGCCAGTTCCATACTAAGCGCCTTTGTCCCCTACTCAGAATCTCTCAGCGCCAATAGTTTCTAAAAGGTTATCAACTGAACAGAAGATGAAAACTAACCCGTGTTATAACTGCAGGAAACCAAGGCCTTACCAGGTAAATTGCTTTTATCCAAATGTGTCTAAACCTACAAGGTATGACTATACGGATAGAAACCAATTCAGGAGCAACCTTCGCCAACAGGGTTTGCTAGCGGAATTTGAACCATTCTCCACACCTAAAGAGGACTTGGAATCATTAGATGGAAGCAGTGATGATGAGCCATCAAGCGACTCAGCGTTAATTTGTCTCATGGCGAGCGATGAAGAAGTGTCTAATGACTCGCTATCTAAGGTAAACACTGAATTATCTCATCCTTTTTTTATGATGAATTACTTGACAAAGTTAATGAGTATTATAAAGATTGTCTAGATGCCGCCAATTTATATCAAAATCACTTTGATATTATTTCATCCCTCACAAGTGATAGAATGACGTTCAAGGCAGAGTAGCAAGTTCACCAACAATGCATTGAGAAGAATCAATCGCTTAAGAGTGAAATTATCCAACTAAAAATTGATATTGATATAATAGTCAAGAGAGACACTGAATTGATCGCTAAACTTTCCAAATTAGAGCAGCTTGTCTCATCATCATCCAAAGCGTCAAGGAAGCTAGATAGTGTGATTGAGGTAACCAGACTTTTTGGTGAAAAGACCGGTTTAGGTTGTGATAAATTTGGTCAAAAATCAAAAGCTTCTAAGGTAACGGCAACCAACAAAGGAAAAGGTGTATTCCTTGTTGAGAAGAGTTCAAATAGTCAAACGCTGAATGAACACAAGGACAATGGTAAGAGGCCAAATGAGAAGGTCAATACCAACTCAGGCAACAAGGAGAAGACGAAAGTGAATGATTCACAAAAGAAGGTTCATCCAAACGCTCAAAAGGCTAAAGATAAACCATCTACGAGTGAATCAAATGCTATGCGTCAATCGCCAAAAGCGACTCCTAAGCCAGTGCCGAGGAAATACCAACGTCAATATCCTCAAAGATCTAGATCATATTATCAATACTATGATGATTATTAATATGATTATGACTATGATTACTATTATAATCGAGGATGTTACTATACACCTAAAAAGCACACACAACACAAAATGAAACCCAAGAAGGCCAATCTTCCCGTAATGAAGACAAGGCAAATATGGGCTCCGAAAGTTTTAATTCAAACCAAAGTCACTAACGTTGAAGGACCCAAAACAACATGGGTACCTAAGAAGAGTGATATATGTTATTTTTACACTAATTTTCCCCCGTTTATCGACTTAGTTTTGATTGTTTCCTTGATAATTTGATCACATATGATGCTTTGATCCTTGTCTTCTCATATTTTATAGAATAACATAACATTTGGAGGAAAAGAACAAGGATTGAAGGTAAATCATGCATAAAGATACAAACTGTCTGCGCAGTGATAGAGTTTAGTGAATAGAGTTCTCTACCCATGTCCAAATTACACACTTGATTTACCAATGGAAAGATAAGAGGCAAAGGTACATTTCTTATGTTGAAGACAAAGATCAAACATGTAGGGAAGGAGGTGAAAACGTCATTGGAAGAGACGTCTTACGATGGAGTTTTCTCATTCAGTGACTTGTGAGACAATTTTGTCATCTTTAACGTTTGATTTCGGCCCTAGTGTCTTCTGGAGAGTTGTAGATATTTGTTTTAGGATTCTACAGCAACTTGAATCCGACATCGGTAGAGAAAGTTATGCGAAGTTTACCAAAACTGGCTGGAGCAGCAGGGGACGAACGCCGAGGCGTTCATCCATGAACGCCGCGGCGTTCACATGCAGTAGCCAACGCCGAGGCGTTCAACAAGCGAACGCCGCGGCGTTCGAGGTAGCGGGTTGGTCTATAAATACCCCTTTTAGCCATTTTTTACCCTAACTCACCTTGGATATCAGCAACCACACGAAAATAGAGAGAGAGGGAGCTTAGAAGAGAAGATTGAAGGTCAAAACATGGAGAATTCAACAAGGAATCCACATCTCTACAAGAATTAGGGAGTTTTTACATATTTGTTTCTTGAATTTGTTCAAATCTCCTATGACTTGTATGATTTATATTTGCACTTTTGACATGAATATGAGCTAAACTTGTTTGATTGAGGCCATGGATAGGCCGTTTATGTTATTTTGATTGTTGATTTGTTGGTGTTTATTGGATTAATTTTGGTTTTAGCTATGTATTCAATATTTGATCTCAATGCTACATTTGCTTGATCACCAAGTGTTTGATAAAATGCCTAGGTTAGAGATCGAGAGATAATAACCTAGGGAAGATATAAACATTGAATACCCTATAGTTAAACCGACTAGAGATAGAATCGGTTTCTTTAGGTGGCTTTCCATTCACGTGGGGAATTCCTAGACCTTAAATGCATCCTCGTTAATCGGGTTTTCATATAGAGATATATAGGAAATCGTTACCAAGGGTAGGGTTGCTATGCCAAGAGATTGGGTAGTACGTACGTTAGGGAATTTCGCCTTAGCTAAATCAATCTAATAATCCAATAGAACCTAAATCACAATCTGAATGCATAATCGGTTGAACCATGTGCCTTGATCGCTTCTCTCTATTGTTTCCTCCCTTTATTTGGTGTGACGTTGCCTTAGTTTATTTTCTAGTATTTATTAATTAGTTAATCAACCTTTCTATCGACCGATTTAACTTAGAATTGAGTAATATAGTAGTCTTGGTACTTAGATTATAGTTGTCCCTGCGGATACGATAACCCCGGACTTAGAAATCCACTTTACTACTTACGCGACCTAGTTCTCTTGCTAGGATTTTGTCGTGTCAAAGAGTTAGAACTGCCCTTTAAATGCAGGTACCTAGGGCCAACACTAATACTTCAGTTTGGTATAATGATAGTGGGTCATCAAGGCACATGATTGGCTCGAAGGATCTCTTGATCAACTATCGTGCAACCAACGGTCCTCAAGTTATATTCGGTGATAACTGCAAATGTAAAACCAAAGGTATAGGTATCATGCATAGGGGAAACATCATGATGAGCGATGTATATTATGTTGAGAGTCATAAGCATAATTTGTTAAGCATTAGTCAATTTTGTGATAAATGCTTTGAAGTCAAATTCTCAAGCGAATGTTGCTATATTAATGATGCTAAGACTAAGTCTACTAAGTTAAGAGGAAAAAGAACAAACAATGTGTATTTAGTGGATTGGGATTCAACAATAGATAACAACCGCACATGGTTTGTTGCTAAAAGTCAAAATGAATTGGGTTGGTTATGGCATAGAAAAATGAATCACCTCAACTTTAAAAGGCAATCTCTTAGTTAATATCTCTAAATCTAGTAGAGGGATTACCTAATGATTCCTTTCAGAAAAATCACTTATGTGATGCATGCCAAATGGGTAAACAAGTCGAATCATCTTTTAAAAAGAAACCTCATCTATCAACTTCTAGAGTCCTAGAGCTGTCGCATTTAGATTTGTTTGGTCCTATTCAAATCATGAGTGTTAGTGGTAAAAAGTACTTGCTAGTAATAGTTGATGATTTCTCTCGCTATACATAGGTAGAATTTCTAGCGACCAAAGATGAAACTAGTGTCAAGCTCACAACACTAATTCGTCAATTACAAACCTCTAAAGATTTAAAGGTGTCGAGAATTAGAAGTGATAGAGGTACTGAATTTACTAACCATGTTGTTGAGAAGTTTTGTATAGATATTGGAATACTTCATGTGTATTCTGTGCCTAGAACACCTCAACAAAATGGAGTGTCTGAGCTATGGAACAGAACACTTAAAGAAGCCGCTAGGACGATGTTAGCAGAGTCCAAGCTGCCTCAAAGGTTTTGGGCCGAAGCTATCAATACGGCTTGATACACTTCGAACCGGTGTATGATCAACGAGTAACATGAAAATACTCCATATGAGTTTTGGAAGGGACGTAAGCCAAACGTTGCATATTTTCATGTATTTGGATCAAAATGTTTCATTCTTAACAATGGATCCCATAATCTAAGGACATTTGATCCTAAAGCATATGAGGGAATCATTCTAGGCTACGCCAAGAATGGAAAGAGTTTTTGTATCCTAAATAAGATCAAATCAAAGGTTGAAGAATCCATTCATGTTGTGTTTGATGATGCTAACCAAGAACCAAATAAGGTTAATACTGATGATGTAGGAATTGAAGATCTTGCTCAACAAGCATCACAAATCAATTTTGATGGTGATAGTGATGATGATGAGGATGATGAGATCTTTGTTCCAAATCCTAAGGTTACTCGTGAGGTTACTAATGATGATATTTTCAGAAATGCTAATGATCATGAAGAGAATGATCATCAGGAGCAAATTGGAACTGTGAATGACACAGCGACTGCGCAAGAGGGACAAGCGATTTATGATCAAGAGTCTCTCAACCCATTCCAACCAGATCGTAAATGGCTTAGAGATCATCCACCAGAGCCAGTTATTGGAGATATTGGAGCACCTGTTAGAACTAGGACTGCTACAATCAATGGGGCCATGTTCGCAAATTTCCTATCTCAAATGGAACCGAAGAAAGTGGATGAAGCACTCAGAGATTCAAGTTGGGTAGAAGCGATGGAAGAGGAGCTTAACCAATTTGAGAGAATTAAGGTTTGGACGCTAGTACTAAGACCAACTCACCAAGGAGTTATTGGGACTAGATGGGTTTTTAGGAACAAAATGGATGAAGATGGCATTGTTATAAGAAACAAAGCCAAATTAGTCGCTCAGGGTTATTGCCAAGAAGAGGGTATTGATTTTGATGAGACATATGCCCAAGTAGCCCGTCTTTAAGCGATTCAGATGTTCATAGCATTTGCCGCATTTAACAAGTTCACAGTGTATCAGATGGACGTGAAGAGTGCTTTCCTGAATGGTAAACTCCAAGAAAAAATATATTGTTAGAGTTTATGCCCGACGCTCCAATTTTGGGTGCCATTCTATGTAATAATAACTCTAGCTGAAGGATCTTTTTCATATAAATAAAGCTAATCTTTTGGCATTCTTTATTCATGTATATAGCCTGGTCTTAACATAGAATAAAGTCCTGAAGGATCACACATAGCTATGAGACGTCATTGTGCATCGGGAATGGCAATGATGGAATATGTCACTAAGGTTGTGATCCTTAAACATATGTTCCAAGTCGTGAATGGGCTCATCGAGATGAAGGGATATCAATGAGACCCAAAAGACTTGCTTATTTGATGCATACTCTTGATAAAGTGTATCTCATTCCATAGATATTGGCACGGTGAAAGCCTATGCATATATGAGGGTTTGACCGTAGCCGCTGCTCTCGATTCAATCGGGAGATTAGATGGAGGGATCTTACTTATACATGGATCAAGATCACGAAAGGCGTGTCTTTATCATTGTTAGGAAATTTCATGTTAGAAGTTTTGATGATGACAAAATAGGATTTTAAGTTAGACCCCAAAATATAATGTATGTTTTTGTTTCATAGATCAATTGTTTAAGCGTTTGAAAGAATGTAATTTTTGTTAGGCTTGTAATTTTTATCTTTATAGATTTAGACTAAGTATTAGATACCGAATCGCTAATAGAATTCTAGGTGAGTCTATTAGAAATGAAGTTGAAAATCAGCGTCTGAAGTCAAAAGAAGATGAAGATTTGTTCTTTGCATCTGTCAATCGCTAAAGGACCTTTTCAGGATTTATGGATCAAGCGCTCAAAGCACTCTAGCGATTTGTATCATTTTCACCTGAAATAAATTCTCAAGTCATGAAGGAATTAAATGCAATCATTCAACAGACATTTATTTCAAATGGGAAATAAATTCAAATGCATTAAATGCCTAATAAGTACATTAAATGTGATAAGCCAATATGACTTGTGGACAAGCCACCTTTTGACTAGACTGTCAGAATTTTAGAGTTTATAGTTGCCCCCATCGAATCGGAACCAGCAAATTCTCAGGAATGTCAGAGAAAAGGTAAAATCACGCGCCGCGTGACAGGGACGCTCCTATATGTGTACAACGGATAGATCCCAAGAATTGCCTATAAATACCTCCTTCCAGCAAACCCTAAAAAGGGTGACACAAAGAGATACATACGTACATGCACAAGGAAACTTTGCTGAAAATTCTCATTCAAAGAAAAAGCTTGGAGAATCCATAGCCAAAATCTTTCAAGCTTTTCACATACATTCCATACAGTCACAAATATCTCAAACTTCTTCCAAAGAAGAAACCTAAGTTCTTAATGAGATATTCCAAATTGTTTGATTTTTCCAAAAAACAAACAAATCTTTGTGATAAAACCCTCAACCTTTCATCTGAGTGAGAAAGTTATTGAAACCCCTTACAGGCAGTATTTCTGAGTGAGAGAAGCTTGTAGAAGAAGATCTCCATTGGTGCTGACATCTGTGTGATCAAGGAGCCCGAGATCATTTTCACCTATTTACTATCTTGTAGAAGATTCTGTGTGATTCTTTGATAATCATCTTAGTAAATTCCCTCCAAGTGAAAAAGGAAAAGAAGGACGTAGCTGGGATTACATCACCCAGTGAACCTTATATATCTTGTGTCATTTGCTTTTTTTATTGTCTTGTTTTATATTATTTTATCTATTCTGAAAAAGATAAGTCAATCTGCTAAGCGACTGTTTAACCAAAACGAAGGCTAAAGCTTTAAAATCATTTCCGCTGTGCTATCCTTGATTAAGCGTTACCCTACTTTGGTAAATTGCTGAAATCACTAAGTCTAAGTTACCTTTACTGAAACGTCTGACCCAAGCGCTCAACTCTCAAAGCATTCTAATCTTTAAAAGTGATACAAATTTTTGAAGTCGAAAAAGTCTTCAGGGTATATTCAACCCCCCCTTCTAGATCCTTTTTGTATGCTACTTGGGACCACCAAATGGTTTCAGAGCGGTTGAAGTAGAAACCTAAGCGGTTGAAGTAGAAACCTAAGCGTTTCCAAGCGTAACTTAGTCATTTTTTTTAAAACTCTCTCTCAAAACATCGCATTATGACTTTTAACAAAATGCCTAAGTTGGTAGAGTCAAACTATGATTCTTGGAAACTTAGAGCATTCGCGTATTTATGTTCTTGCGATAATGAAATGTGTGATGTAATTTCAGATGGCCCCATTCAGATTATGAAAGTGATAACTCGAGCACCTGGAGCTGATGAAGCAACTCCAGATGGTTATGTCGAGAAACCCAAGTTAGAATGGAAGCCAGAGGATAGAAAAAGAGCAAATCTGGATAATGTTGGACGAAGTGCACTTTACTCAGCGTGAGGAGACAATGATGCATTGTTCAACAAGATCAAGCAATGTAAAACTTCGAAAGAAATATGGGATAAGTTGGTTATAGTGTGTGAAAGTTCAGCACAAATGAAGGAGAACAAGCTCTCCATAGCTATGCAAAGATTCGAGCACTTTAAGATGCAGACAAATGAGATGCTAGAACAATTGGACGCAAGGTTTACTTTGCTCATCACAGAGTTAGCGTCATTAGACAAGGAATTGACCAATAAGAAAATGGTCAATAAGATTTTCAGAAGTCTTCCAAACAAGTATTTGATTAAGACTGTTGCTATGAGAGAATCACAAACATTGGAGACTCTTACTCCAGAACATGTGTTTTCAGAGTTAAAGGCATTTGAGTTCGAATTGGGTGAAGTCAGCGACACATCGACTTCAGCCATTCAATCAGGAGCTTTAATCGATACAACTAAGAGTAAGGGTAAAGTGGTTAGTGAGGTTAAATCAACGAATCCAATGAAGAAAAAGAGATGGGTTTATTGGTCAAGAAATTCAAAAAATTTCTAAGATATGAAAAGAGAAATCCTATTGGACAAACTTCATTTCAAACCCCTCCCCCTGCACCAGCGACTCAGTATCAAGCGCCAGTGTACTCAGCACCTCAACCAATAGCGCCAGTACCACATCAAGCGCCACAGTCTCCTACTTAAAATCTCTCAGCGCCAGTCATTTCCAAGCGATTAACTACTAAACAGAAAATGAAAACTAATTTATGTTATAATTGTAGGAAACCAGGGCACTACCAGGAAAATTGCCCTTATCCAAATGTGTCTAAGCCCACAAGGCAAGACTATGCGGATAGAAACCAATTCAGGAGTAACCTTCATCAACAAGGTTTGTTAGCGAAATCTGAACCATTCTCCGCACCTGAAGGGGATTTGGAATCATCAGATGAGAGTAGTGATGATGAACCAACAAGCGACTCAGCGTTGATTTGTTTTATGGCAAGAGTTGTGCACAAATACTTTGGATGAGACAACAACTTAGAGATTATGGAACAATCCTAGGTCCTACCCCAATCCATTGTGATAACCAAAGCGCTTTAGCTATGACCCAAAATCCTGTTCTTCATTCTAGAACTAAACACATTGACATTCGATACCATTTCTTGCGTGATCATGTTCAAAAGAAAGATATCTCCATGCACTTCATTGGAACTGACAAACAATTAGCAGATATCTTCACCAAAGCGCTCAATGAACAACATTTCCTTACTTTGAGAAGTGAATTAGGTATGATCGATTTAAACGCTTAAATCATAAAGCATCATAAATTATAGACATAAGATTTAGGGGGAATCCACTTTAAATTTATATCTAAAATGTTTTTCAAACATTTGAAATGAGTTATCAATTTTAGGGGGAACTTTAAAATTGTACTTGTTTCATTTCATAAGCGACTGTGATCAAAATTGACTTTGAAAATTTATGCATTGATCACTAGCGCTTATCTATTATGCATGACAAAATCAATCTCTAATAAATGAAAATCTCTTTTATAAATCCAAGCGGTTGATTTTATCCTTAACTTTAAGAAAATTAAATTTTGTTCTTAAAAAGACTTCAGTGTTAAAAAGATTCCCACTTTAACGCTAAGTAATGTTTTTCTGAAACTCATGCATAGTTTTTATCGCTGAAAGTAGCGTGTGGATAAGTCCAAGAGATTAGATTTGACAACTGCCCACACGTGCTTATCACATCAAACTGACGGTTAATGATTCCTATCTACAAACTAGGCGGTTCAGTAACTGCACCAGTCTGAGTACGTGTCAGTGTACTGTCAGACGCGTGTATTTCACGCTGAAAATTTCAAATTTATTCAAATGTTTTTGAAAAAGTAACTGCGGATTTCAAACCATTATATTTCACAGTAGTTACCCAAGCACACAACACAAATTCGTCAATTACAAACCTCTAAAGATTTAAAGGTGACGAGAATTAGCAGTGGTAGAGGTACTGAATTTACTAACCATGTTGTTGAGAAGTTTTGTACAGATATTGGAATACTTCATGTGTATTCTGGCCTAGAACACCTCAACAGAATGGAGTGTCTGAGCGATAGAACAGAATGCTTAAAGAAGCCGCTAGGACCATGTTAGCAGAGTCCAAGCTGCCTCAAAGGTTTTGGGTCGAAGTTATCAATACCGCTTGACACACTCAGAACCGGTGTATGATCAACAAACAACATGAAAATACTCCATATGAGTTATAGAAGGGACGTAAGCCAAACGTTTCATATTTTCATGTATTTGGTTCAAAATGTTTCATTCATAACAATGGATCCCACAATCCAAGGACATTTGATCCTAAAGCGTATGAGGGAATCTTTATAGGCTACGCTAAGAATGGAAAGAGTTTTTGCATCCTAAATAAGATCAAATCAAAGGTTCAAGAATCACTTCATGTTGTGTTTGATGATGCTAACCAAGAACCGAATAACGTTAACATTGATGATGTAGGAATTGAAGATCTTGCTCAACAAGCATCACAAATCAATCTTGGTGATGATAGTGATGATGATGAGGATGATGAGATCTTTGTGGCTAATCCTAAGGTTACTCGTGAGGTTACTAATGATGATATTGTCGGAAATGCTAATGATCATGAAGAGAATGATCATCAGGAGCAAATTGGAACTGTGAATGACACAGCGACTGCGCAAGAGGGACAAGCGATTTATGATCAAGAGTCTCTCAACCCATTCCAACCAGATCGTAAATGGCTTAGAGATCATCCACCAGAGCCAGTTATTGGAGATATTGGAGCACCTGTTAGAACTAGGACTGCTACAATCAATGGGGCCATGTTCGCAAGTTTCCTATCTCAAATGGAACCGAAGAAAGTGGATGAAGCACTCAGAGATTCAAGTTGGGTAGAAGCGATGGAAGAGGAGCTTAACCAATTTGAGAGAAGTAAGGTTTGGACGCTAGTACTAACACCAACTCACCAAGGAGTTATTGGGACTAGATGGGGTTTTAGGAGCAAAATGGATGAAGATGGCATTGTTATAAGAAACAAAGCCAGATTAGTCACTCAGGGTTATTTGCAAGAAGAGGGTATTGATTTTGATGAGACATATGGCCCAGTAGCCCGTCTTGAAGCGATTCAGATGTTCATAGCGTTTGCCGCATTCAACAAGTTCACAGTGTATCAGATGGACGTGAAGAGTGCTTTCCTGAATGATAAACTCCAAGAAGAAATATATTGTTAGAGTTTATGCCCGGCGCACCAATTTTGGGCGCCACTCTATGTAATAATAACTCTAGCTGAATGATCTTTTTCATACAAATAAAGTTAATCTTTTGGCATTCTTTATTCATGTATATAGCCTGGTCTTAACTTAGAATAAAGTCCTGAAGGATCACACATAGCTATGAGACGTCATTGTGCATCGGGAATGGCAATGATGGAATATGTCTCTAAGGTTGTGATCCTTAAACATATGTTCCAAGTCATGAATGGGCTCATCGAGATAAAGGGATATCAATGAGACCCAAAAGACTTGCTTATATGATGCACACTCTTGATAAAGTGTATCTCATTCCATAGATATTGGCACGGTGAAAGCTTATGCATATATGAGGGTTCAACCTTAGCCACTGCTCTGGATTCAATCGGGAGACTAGATGGAGGGATCTTACTTCTATATGGATCAAGATCACGAAAGGCGTGTCTTTATCATTGTTAGGAAATTTCATGTTAGATGTTTTGATGATGAAAAGATAGGATTTTATGTTAGACCCCAAAATATAATGTAGGTTTATGTTTCATAGATCAATTGTTTAAGTGTTTTAAAGAATGTAATTTTCGTTAGGCTTGTAATTTTTATCTTTATAGATTTTAGACTAAGTTAATACCGAATCGCTAATAGAATTCTAGATGAGTCTATTAGAGATGAAGTTGAAGATTAGAGTTTGAAGTTAAAAGAAGATGAAGATTTGTTCTTAGCGTCTGTCAAATGCTAAAGGACCTTTTCAGGATTTATGGATCAAACGCTCAAAGCACTCTAGTGATTTGCATCAAATTCACCTGAAATAAATTCTCAAGTCATGAAGGACTTAAATGCAATCATTCAATGGACATTTATTTCAAACGGGAAATAAATTCAAATGCATTAAATGTCTGATAAGTGCATTAAATGTGATAAGCCAATATGACTTGTGGACAAGCCACCTTTTGACTAGACTGTCAGAACTTCAGAGTTTATAGCTGCCCCCGTCCAATCGGAACCAACGCATGTTCAGGAATGTCAGAGAAAAGGTAGAATCACGTGCCGCGTGACAGGCACGCTCCTACATGTGTCCAATGAACAGATCCCAAGAATTGCCTATAAATACCTCCTTCCAGCAAACCCTTAAAAGGGTGACACAGAGAGATACATATGTACATGCACAAGGAAACCTTGCTGAAAATTCTCATTAAAAAAAAAAGCTTAGAAACTCCATAGCCAAAATCTTTCAAGCTTTTCACATACATTCCATACAGTCACAAATATCTCAAGCTTCTTCCAAAGAAGAAACCTAAGTTCTCACTGAGATATTCCAAGTTGTTTGATCTTTCCGAAAAACAAACAAACCTTTGTGATAAAACCCTCAACCTTTCATCTGAGTGAGAAAGTTGTTGAAACCCTCACAGGCAGTATTTCTGAGTGAGAGAAGCTTGTAGAAGAAGATCTCCATTGGTGCTGACATCTGTGTGATCAAGGAGCCTGAGATCATTTTCACCTATTTACTATCGTGTAGAAGATTCTGTGTGATTCTTTGATAATCATCTTAGTAAATTCCCTCCAAGTGAAAAAGGAGAGGAAGTGCGTAGCTGGGATTACATCTCCCAGTGAACCTTATATATCTTGTATCATTTACTTTTGTTATTGTCTTGTTTTATATTCTTCTATCTATTCTGAAAAAGATAAGTCAATCTGCTAAGCGACTATTTAACCAAAACGAACTCTAAAGCTTTAAAATCATTTCCGCTGTGCTAACCCTGATTAAGCGATCTAAGCGTTACCCTACTTTGGTAAATTGTTGAAATCACTAAGTCTAATTTACCTTTACTGAAGCGTCTGACCTAAGCGCTAAGCTCTCTAAGCGTTCTAATCTTTAAAAGTGATACGAGTTTTTGAAGTAAAAAAAGACTTCAGGGTCTATTCAACCTCCAACTTCTAGATTCTTTTTGTATGCCATTTGGGACCACTAAGTGGTATCAGAGCGGTTGAAGTAGAAACCTAAGCGTTTCCAAGCGTAACTGCTTGTTTAGATCCATTTTTCTAAAACTTAGTGGTCTTTTTTTTAAAACTCTCTCTCAAAACATCTCATTATGGCTTTTAACAAAATGCCTAAGTTGGTAGAGTCGAACTATGATTCTTGGAAACTTAGAGCATTCGCGTATTTATGTTCTTGCGATAATGAAATGTGTGATGTAATTTCAGATGGCCCCATTCAGATTATAAAAGCGATAACTCGAGCACCTGGAGCTGATGAAGAAACTACAGATGGTTATGTCGAGAAACCCAAGTTAGAATGGACGCCAGAGGATAGAAAAAGAGCAAATCTGGATAATGTTGGACGAAGTGCGCTTTACTCAGCGTTAGGAGACAATGATGCACTGTTCAACATGATCAAGCAATGTAAAACTTCCAAAGAAATATGGGATAAGTTGGCTATAGTGCGTGAAGGTTCAGCACAAATGAAGGAGAACAAGCTCTCCATAGTTATGCAAAGATTCGAGCATTTTAAGATGCAGACCAATGAGACGCTAGAACAATTGGACGCAAGGTTTACTTTGCTCATCACAGAGTTAGCGTCATTAGACAAGGAATTGACCAATAAGAAAATGGTCAATAAGATTTTCAGAAGTCTTCCAAGCAAATATTTGATTAAGACTGTTGCTATGAGAGAATCACAAACATTGGAGATTCTTACTCCAAAACATGTGTTTTCAGAGTTAAAGGCATTTGAGTTCGAATTGGGTGAACTCAGCGACACATCGACTTCAACGATTCAATTAGGAGCTTTAATCGCTACAACTAAGAGTAAGGATAAAGGGTTGGCGAGGTTAAATCTACGAAATCCAATAAAGAAAAAGAGATGGCTTTATTGGTCAAGAAATTCAAAAAATTTCTAAGATATGAAAAGAGAAATCCTATTGGACAAATTTCATTTCAAACCCCTCCCCCTACACCAGCGACTAAGTATCAAGCGCCAGTGTACTCATCAGCTCAACCAGTAGCGCCAGTACCACATCAAGCACCACAGTCTCCTACTCAGAATCTCTCAGCGCCAGTCATTTCCAATCGATTAACTACTGAACAGAAAATAAAAACTAATTTATGTTAAAATTGCAGGAAACCAGGGCACTACCAGGAAAATTGCCCTTATCCAAATGTGTCTAAGCCCACAGGGCAAGACTATGCGGATAGAAACCAATTCAGGAGCAACCTTAGTCAACAAGGTTTGCTAGCGGAATCTGAACCATTCTCAGCACCTGAAGAGGATTTGGAATCATCAGATGAGAGTAGTGATGATGAACCAACAAGCGACTCAGCGTTGATTTTTCTTATGGTAAGAGATGATGAAGCATCTGACGACTCGCTACCAGAGGTAACCTCTGAACTATCTCTCCTCTCTCATATGATGAATTACTTGACAAAGTTAATGAATATTATAAAGATTGTCAAGGTGCTGCTAAAATATATCAAAATCACTTCGCTATTAATTTGTCGCTCACAAGTGATAAAGTAATGCTCAAAGCAGAGTTCCAAGTTCAGCAACAATGCTTTGAGAAGAACCAATGGCTTGAGAGTGGGATTACTCAATTGAAAAGTGATCTTGATATAATAGTCAAGAGAGAAGCTGATCTGATCTGATCACACGCTTAGGCGCTGAAAGAGCCCAGAAGTCACCATTGCTTCGCATCATGGAGCCTGAGTGCCACCAATTCTAAGCCCGGGCTCCACTTGATCCATGCCTAAGTGTAGCATATCTCGCGCCCGGGCGCCAATTGAATCCCATAGGCCAATTTGTACTTTGCAGGATGGCACCTAGGCGCCGTCATAAGAGCGCCTAGGCGCCGATCAGGTATATATTTATTTTATGTCAGAATTAGGTCAAAACAAATCATCACCTCTCTCTCTATACTCGGATCCGCCGCCTTCCGCCGCTTTTCCACTGATTTCTATTGATCTCCGTCGATTATACCCGCTGATTCGCCACCGTGATCAGTCACTCTCGATCTCTCTTGGTGTTGGGTTCATTTTCGTCGGTCTACATGTCTCTTTGTCACAAGGTGAGTGAATAGCTTGGCCCTTTCTCATTTCTGACTATTGAAGCCGTGTGGGTCTGTATTTTGGTGATGGTATTTGTGATTTGTGGCCAGATTTGTTGCTAGTTGTTGGTGGATTTGGGTTTATAGGTAAATCTCAGATTTGTAGAGTAATGTGGCGTCAGTGGTGATTTCCCTTGGAGCTGTAATTTCAGTTTGAATTTGTTGTGTGGCAATTGCTATTTACATTCAGTTTGGGCGTTTGTTTCTTGTTCTTTTTGGTTGATTGTGATTGTGGACTGTTTGCTTGCTCTTGGGACATAGTCGAGAACTTGGTAACAATTCAACGTTGTTACGCTGCTGAAATTCTTTACACAATGCCTACGCAAACCTTGAAACAATCTAAAGGAAAAAAGAAGGTCGGGAAAGGGTCCTCCACAAACCCCAAAACCCCACAGGACACAATATCACCGACTATGATTTCCTGTTCTTTACACCCGAAAGCAGAACTCATTTTTAACAGGTTATACAGTAGGACGGTTATCAAAGAAAGGCCTTTTGCTTCCAGTGCTAAGAGTGTCGTGAAAGCCTGCATCGAGTTCCATAGGTTGGACTATTTTTGTGGCCCCTTAGAGGCCATTCGCCTTCCCTGGATTCAGGAGTTTTATAGTATCGGGACGTACCTTTCCATCACAGACAAATCGGGTTGGAGGGCACACACGATTGAGGTTAGGGATCGCAGGGTCAAATTTGATTCCATTGGTCTTAGTGAGTGCCTCGGGATGGCGATTCCACAGACTTGCGGGTATCTTGATCTCTACAAGCTAGATGGGACATACACTGTTTCACTTGGGTAGGTCCTTGGGGTCATTGCTATTGAGGGTACGACTTGGCCCGAAGGGGAGTCATACTTACCCCGTCGTATCTTGCTCCCCGAGGCAGCCTTTTGGCTTGACTCATTCGCTTTAACCTCCTTCCGAGCTCCAACAGATCAGAGTTGAACAAGGACCGTGCCTTGCTTGCGTTTTCCATCATGACAGAGCAACGGGTTAACTTCGTGGGGTTGATCCACCGGACTTTATTAAAGCATATCAAGAGGATGGGCATCGAGTTCACTCCTGTGGTTGACCCGACACAGGGCAAGAGAAAATGTGGGGAGTCAGCTAATTCGAAGATGAACCCGTTTATCTTCCCGTCTCTTATTTCGGCTCTGTGCTTAACAGGCGGTGTTAGGGCTTTTTAGAGCGAGACTACAGACCCTACCAGTACACCTCTTCCGTTCTCGGACACCCCAGCTTCAGCCCATCTGCCTATGCCCCCGAGAGCTCATCCGGCTCGTGACACCGGATCCAGCCACTCCACATCGTCTGATGTGGAGACCCTTCAGACTGATCTATAGTAGTTGAGAATTGGCATGCATGCCATGATGAGTGAGGGATGTGCTTATTTTCACCAGCTGTTCAGAGAGCAGGACGCATTCTTGGGCCGGGAGCCATTTGACTATTCATCACCCCCCCAATTTCCAGCACTCGTCCGCTCCGCCACCTGATGACATGGTGGGCGCCGGTGCTATGGTCATTGTGGGTGATTCAGCTGAGCCCAAGGGAGGCACAGATGATATGCTTGACATTGATGATATTATGGGTGGAAAGGAGGATAAGGGTGGCCATGAGCCGAGAGATGATGATTTTGTGGACAATTTTGTCAATGAGGATGATTAGCTTGTCTATTTAGTCTTTTCCTATTTTTTTTGTTGGATATTGATCGTGTTTTTTTGGTTGTTATTTTAGGTAGATGTTTGTTTTTTGGACATTTTGTTATGTTTGTTCCATCCGTTTGTTTTTAGTAGAAACATGTTTGTTTTAGTTATCTTGTGTTTTGTTGTTGTTTGTGTTTCGTTTCTTGCTTCTATCCATCTCTTACCACTTTGTTTGGCTAGCATCCTTTCGTGTGTAGTTGTTGCATTCATTGCTTCCACTGCTGCTGCCACTCATGGATACATTTGTGTTCGGGGACTCGGTTTGCTTTTCAGCAACCCTATGGTGATGTGTACTTTACCCTTTTCTTTTTCGAACATTGGGGACAATGTTCAGGTTAAGTGTTGGTCCCAAGTGGCATACGAAAGGGTCTAGAAAGGGGGGTTGAATAGACCCTGAAGTCTTTTTCGGCTTCAAAAGATTCGTATTAAAAGGATTTTGGACGCTTAAAAAGCAGACGCTTGAAGTGTCTAACACTTGACTTAAGCGTTCACTTAAAATATAGGCGCTTTGGTAAAGCGTCTAACGAAGACTGTTTTTACAAAGTTAACTTAGATTTCAAGACTTGAATACTACAACCAAATAGGTTTGAGCATTCACTTCTTTGATCAGTGTTAGCACAGCGAAATGATTTTTGGAGTCTTCTCTTTGAAAGCTTTAGCGTCACAGAAAGTGTATTTAGTTGCTTAGCGTTTGATTAAGTTTTACTTTATCAGTTTATGATATGACAATATGAATGCTGAAAGTAAAGTAAAGAACAATATTTGTAAGGTTCGTTGGGTGGTGTAATCTCAACTACGTCCTTCTTCTCCTCGAACACTTGGAGGCAATCCACTAAAATGATTCTCAAAGAATCACACAGAATCTTCTACAAATTAGGGAGAGATGGATGTCGATGACTTGAGCTCCTAGATCACATAGATTTCTGCTCCAAATCACTTCAATCCCTTTGCTTCTTTCACCCAGAAATATGGCAAGTATCCAACTTCGACTTCACACAGATCGCGAGGCTTGGATAGGGGTTTTTCTAAACGGTTTGTTTGATTTTGATAAAGTCAAACAACTAGGAATATCTCAGTAGTAATGTGGGTTTCTCCGAAAAGAATGTTTGAGATGTTGGTTGACTGTCTCAGCATTCGAAGAAAAGCAAAGAGAATATTTTCTTGAAAGTTTTGGCTTTTCTGAGATTGTAAGGAATGAGACTTCAATGCAAGAGCAATTCGACTTGATAATTGTTCACTCTATATGGCTTGTTGTTGAAGTCCTATTTATAGGCATTCTTGGAAAAAGTGTCCGTTTGACACATGCACGAGCGCGTGTCTCTCACTTCCGCGAGTGAACAACTTTTGTCCTTTTTCCTGAAAATCTACTGCACAAAAGTTGGTGCTGCAGTCTTTGAATAGTTGACAGTCCAATAGGGTGGCTTCTCCGTACGTCTGAAAGTGCTTATGACATTTAATGCTCTTATCAGCATTTAATGCATTTGAATTAAATGCCCGTTGGCATTTAATGCTTTGAGAATATTTGCATTAAAACTCCTTCTGGACTTAGAAATAAATTTAGGTGAAATTAGTCATTGATAGACGCTTATTCAGCCTTGAATCACTTCTATCCTATAAGATGACGCTTGGTGTAGCAGGTCATTCTAGACGCTTGGAATCTTCATCTTTATTCAGACTTCAGGAGCTTGAGTCTTCAAACTTTACTTCTGATAAACTCACTCAGAACAAATCAGACGCTCAGTCTAAGATAACTTAACTTAACAATCTAGAATAAAAATAAAACAAAGCCTATTACAAATCTAACGCTTCAAAGCTGAAAAACAAACTTACATATTTTGGGGTCTAACTGTCATCATCAAAACATCTAACATGAAATTCGTTAACAATTTCCCCCTTTTTGATGATGGCAATACTTACTCTTTTATAGTTCAAGAGTTAGACAGCCAAAATAAAATGTAGCTTTGATTAGATAAGGTTAGTTAAAGTTAGTTACGCTTCAACGAGATGTTTCAGCTGAAAAATGCAATTTATATATATCAAAGATTACAAGCATTTTTACAACTAAACAAACAAAATGGAAGAGACAAGAATATAGATAATGCAAATCAAAAGGCTTTAATGACTTGATCTAACTTTGTATCGCTTGGGCATTTCAGCTCGGATAGCTTCAGTCAGATTATCTTCCAAGGTCATCATCGCTTCATGATCTCTGTTGATTATGAGGTTATTTTCTTCTTGTTGTCTCTTTTTGAAAGCAGTAAAGTGTTTGTCCCAATCAGTTGGATCAATACCAATATACCTTAGACAAATTCTGAAAGTTCGGATGAAGTTAGACATCTGCCTCTCTTCAGCTAAAATTTTTGGATCTGAAGGTTCTGGAATAGATGTTCTTTGAAGAGGGATATCAAACTGTTCTAACATTGCTCTTGTAGGTATTGGTAGATTTGGATATAGTGTTCTTGGAGGTTCCCTTAGTGTTCTACTAGGTGCTCCAGAGTTACTTACTTTAAAAACAGTTATCCAAGATGGGAGACTTAGCTCAGAAGGAGACGTTAAGACTTGACGCTTAAGAGGCGGAGGCTCTTGAGCTCTTGAACTAGATGCTTTCCTCTTTTCTCCTTTCTTCTTCACTTCCCCCTTATTGCCATCATCAGACTTCAGAAAGTGTTCTGTAAGTAAACTTACCTGATGAGCAATCTGAGACATAGAGTCTGAGATGTCGTCCAGACGCTTGTCGAAGCGTTACTGCAGTGCGAGAAGCTTGGCGTTGGTAGCATCATTCAGAGATGTCTCTAGGGTTTCGAGGTGCTTTTCTAACTCTTCTTTCATGGCAAGTTGGTGGGCGTGAGTAGCATCATGCATTTCTTGAAAAGTTTGTTTGCACTCACCAACAGCCGCTTGAGCTGAGCTACGCATATGAGAAATTTGAGCACTCATAACGTGAGACTCAATCTTTGCCAAATCTTCTTTAATCCAATGAAGGGATTCTTCATTCTGAGTAGCATGAGCACTTATATCCTCCAGAATGGATTTGAGCAAAGGACCAAAAGATTGACGCTCATCTAATTGAACCGCTTGAGGAGTCGGTCGCTTGAATTTGGATGAGTGTTTCAGAGAGTCAAGGGGAGCTTGATATGTTGGATCAAAGATAGTACCTCGTACGTTAAGAGAGAGATCCTCAGACAGTCCCTAAACCTTCCAAAGATGTACTCACTCCAGTTGATTTTGATGGAGAGGAGTATAGCAGTCATCATTTAAAATTGGGTGGGGTTAACCTTATCGAACGTCCCCACTCTGCATTCAATAATTTTACTGCAGAAATTAGCCAACAGTCTGTACTGAGATACCAGATCTTTCTTTTCAAAGTGCTGGGTGTAGGGTACACCATCGTACGCCTTCATAACCGTCCATGCTTCCTTGATTTGTGCTAGAGTGACACTATCCAGTGCATCACCGTCATTAGGAAGATTGAAGTTCTTTGCAATGGAGTCAGCAGTCAACACAAATTCTTTTGCTGGCTCTTTCTTGGACATAGGGAGAAGGCAAGAGATGGACTTCTTGTCCTCCGAGAGTTTTGCAGTCCTCCAGAAAATATCAACTTCTGTCGAAAATAAGTATGAGTACTGTGTTAAGAACTTCTTGAGTCCAGCCTTTGTAACAGTATCCATCATATCATGCAGGTTGATTTGGGGTTGATCATACAAGAATTTCCAATCAACAACAAGGCCTTCAATAACCTTGATGATAGGCTCGGCAGAAGTAGATGAAGCTTTCTTTGGTGCCATTTTTGAAAGTAGAGTAAACTGAGATTTTCTTTTGCTTTGAGAGAGAGAGAGAGAAATTTGCAGAAATCTTTGAGTGAAGGTGAATGATTTTTCTGCGGACATTGTGTTTTAAATGACACAGTAAAGAATTTTGAAACTTGTGTTCTCTAGTCTCTGTAGGATTTAGACACGTGTAAGGACTTTTGAATCTCAGCCATAAATTCATTAACTGCGGACGCGAGTTTTGTGTAAGAGAGAGAAGTTACATTTGGTAATTCTCATATATAAAGATTTGACATCCTAGTTTTTTTTTTTAGAAAAAAAAAGAAAACGTTTGGTATTTTCAGAGTGTAGCACACGCTCCTGAGGGTACACTGACACGTACACAAACACGTGCTATCTCTGAACCGTCATTTTAAAAGTTTTGATTACCCACTAGTTTGATGTGATAGAAGCGTGTGAGTAGAGTACAAAATAGACTTTTGAGTCTACCCACTACTTCAAAAAGCTTGTAAAATTTATGCATGATTGTTAAAAAAAATATTTTTATATTAAGAGTTGAATGGAATTGGTTCAACGCTTAACTGATACCACTTGTTGGTATATGAAAATTAGACGCTTAGGATTGAAAAGAATTTTTATGTTTGAGCATCCAATATTTTATGCATAAGTAATACTGAGCATTGATGATCATGCATCTGAAAATTTTGATCATTGACGCTTGCAGTCATGGTCAAGTACAACTTTAAGGTTCCCTCTAAATTTGATTACTTGTACCAGGTAGGAAAATCTTTTAGACATAAATTAAGTGGATTCCCCCTAAATTATATGTCTAATAAAATATGATGCAAAATGATTAAGCATTTAAATCAATCATACCTAATTCACTTCTCAAAGTGAAAAAATGTTGTTCGTTGAGTGCTTTGGTGAAGATATCTGCCAATTGTTTGTCAGTTCCAATGAAGTGCATGGAGATATCTTTCTTTTGAACGTGGTCACGAAGAAAATGGTATCTAATGTCAATGTGTTTGGTTCTGGAATGAAGAACAGGGTTTTGAGTCATGGCTAGAGCGCTTTGGTTATCACAATGAATGGGGGTTGGGCCTAGGATTATTCCATAATCTCTAAGTTGTTGCCTCATCTATAACACTTGTGCACAACAACTTCCTGCAACTACATACTCAGCTTCGGCTGTGGAGGTAGCTATGGATTGTTGTTTCTTACTATGCTATGAAACTAACCTATCACCTAGAAATTGACATGTACCACTAGTACTCTTACGATCTATTTTGCAACCTGCAAAATCTGCATCTGAGTAACCAATTAGTTCAAAAGGAGAATCCCTAGGATACCATAAGCCCACATTCTGTGTGCCTTTTAGGTATTTAAGGATCTTCTTTGCAGCAATTAAGTGTGACTCTTTAGGATCGGCTTGAAATCGTGCACACATGCATACCGAAAACATAATATCAGGTCTACTAGCAGTAAGATAAAGGAGTGATCCAATGATACATCTATAATTAGTGATATCAACTTTCTTTCCACTTTCATCTTTATCTAACTTAAGCGTTTGGCTCATTGGAATTTTTGAATATGATGCATTTTCCATACTAAATTTCTTAATCATATCTCTTGTGTATTTAGCTTGGTTTATAAATATGCCATTATGAAGTTGTTTAACTTGTAATCCTAAGAAGAAAGTTAATTCACCCATCATGCTCATTTCAAATTGTTCTTGCATCATTTTCAAAAATTTCTCACACAGACGCTTGTTAGTAGAACCAAATATAATATCATCAACGTAAATTTGGACTAAGAGAATATCTTTGTTATTGGTAATTTTGAATAACGTTGTATCAACGCTGCCTTTTGAAAAGTCTTTACCAATGAGGAAGATAGAGAGAGTGTCATACCATGCTCGGGGTGCTTGCTTAAGCCCATAAAGTGCTTTGTCTAGCTTGTAGACCATACCCTTACCATGATTGTTGATGAGTCCTGGTGGTTGCTCCATATATACTTCTTCTTGGAGTTTACCATTCAGGAAAGCACTCTTCACGTCCATTTGATACAACTTGTTGAACTCTGCATACGCTAGAAACACGCGGATTGCTTCAAGACGAGCGACAGGAGCGTATGTCTCATCAAAGTCAATACCCTCCTCTTGGCAATATCTTTGAGCTACGAGTCTGGCCTTGTTCTTTATCACAATGTCGTTCTCATCCATCTTGTTTCTATAAACCCATCTAGTTCCAATAACTCCTTGGTGAGTTGGTCTTGGTACTAGCGTCCAAACCTTATTTCGTTCAAACTGATTAAGTTCTTCTTGCATGGCTTCAATCCAACTTGGGTTGCTTAGCGCTTCATCCACTTTCTTAGGTTCCATTTGAGATAAAAAAAACTTGCGAACATAGCCTCATTAAACGTAGCGGCTCTAGTCCTAACAGGCGCTTCAATATCTCCAATAATCTGCTCAGGTGGATGATCACGCAGCCATAGTCTATCTGATTGAAAAGGGTTAAGAGGTTGAATAGACGCTTGACGATCAGACGCTTGATTATCCTCTTGCGTAGGCGCTTCAAGTTTACAGATTCTTGTTTGCTCTTGATGATCACTCTCTTCATGATCATCAGCATTTCTTACAATATTGTCCATATTAACCTCACGAGTAATCTTAGGAGGTGGCACTGAGATCTCATGATCGTCGTCAGTATCTTCATCAATAGTAATCTTAGACGCTTGTTGACATAGATCTTCAACTCCTACATCATTCACATTAACCTTACTCGGTTCTTGGTTAGCATCATCAAAAACAACATGAATAGATTCCTCAACCTTCGATTTGATCTTATTTAGGATGGGAAAATTCTTTCCATTCTTGGCGTAGCCTAGAAAGATTCCCTCATCCGCTTTAGGATCAAACGTCTTTAGACTTTGGGATCCATTATTATGGATAAAACATTTAGAACCAAAGACGTGAAAATATGAAACATTTGGCTTACGTCCCTTCCACAGTTCATATGGAGTTTTCCCATGCTGTTTGTTGATCATGCAACGGTTTTGAGTGTAACATGCAGTGTTGATCGCTTCAGCCCAAAACCTAGGAGCAAGCTTGGATTCTGCTAACATAGTCCTAGTGGCTTCCTTAAGCGTTCGGTTCCGGCGCTCAGCAACACCATTTTGTTGGGGAGTTCTGGGAGCTGAATACTCATGATGTATTCCATTTTCTACACAAAACTTCTCAACAATCTTGTTAGTAAACTCAATACCGTGATCGCTTCTTATTCTTGCAACCTTAAGATTTTTCAATATTTGAAGTTGCCGAATAAGTGTTGTTAACTTGTCATATGTCTCATCTTTGAATGAAAGAAATTTCACCCAAGTAAATCGAGAGAAATCATCTACTATCACCAAAGTACACTTTTTACCGCTTACACTGATCGTTTGAACAGGTCCAAACAAATCCATGTGAAGTAGTTCAAGTATTCTAGAGGTAGATAGATGAAGTTTTCTCTTGAACGATGATTTAACTTGTTTACCCATTTGACAAGCGTCACAAAGGCGATCCTTGTGAAATGGTCCATTTGGTAATCCCTCTACAAGATTTTGACTTATAAGCTGAGAGATTGTTTTGAAGTTGAGGTGATTCATTTTTCTATGCCATAACCAACCCATTTTAGATTCATTTTTAGCAACAAAACATGTTGGGTTATTATCAAGTGTTGAACCCCAATCTACCAAATATACGTTGTAAGTTATTTTACCCTTCAATTTAGTAGACTTAATCTTAGCGTCATTTATATAGCAACAGTCACTTGAGAATATGACTTCAAAGCCTTTATCACAAAATTGACTTATGCTTAATAAATTGTGCTTCAAACCCTCAACATAATAAACATCACTTATCATGATGTTCCCCCTATGCACAGTACCTATACCTTTGGTTTTACCTTTGGAGTTGTCACCAAATACAACTTGAGGACCATTGGCAGCTTCATAGTTGATCAGAAGATCTTTGGAACCAGTCATGTGCCTTGACGATCCACTATCGAAGTACCACATAGATGTATCGGCTCTAGCTCTAGGTACCTGCAATCAAAAGGGAAGTTCTATTTCTGTTCAGGTACCCATTGTTGCTTGGGTCCTTTAACATTAGTAACATTGTTAGTTTGAATTAGAACTATAGGAACCCATATTTGCCTAGTCTTCATTTTAGGAATACTTGCCTTTTTAGGTTTCACAACGTGTTGTGTGTGCTTTTTGGGTGTATAATAATATCCTCGATTATAATGGTAGTCATAATCATAATCATCATAGTATCGATAATATGATCTTGACTGTCTTGGATATTGATGTTGGTATTTCCTTGGCGCTGACTTGGGTTGCACTTTTGGTGCTGGACGCTTAGCGCTTGATTCACAGTGGTCAGACTTATCTTTAGCCTTTTGAGCATTTGGATAGACCCGTCTTTGTGAATCATTTGCCTTAGCCTTACCCTTGCCTAAGTTAGCTTTGACTTTTTCATTTGGCCTCTTACCATGGTCGCTGGGTTCATTTTGTGTTTGATCTTGTGATCCTTTCTCAACAAAGATAACACCCTTTCCTTTGTTGTTTGCCATAACATTAGATTTATTAGGTTGTTTACCGAGTTTATCGCATCCTAAACCAGTCTTTTCACCAAATAATTTAGTTACTTCAGTCACATTATCCAACTTTCTAGAAGCTTTTGATAATGATGAGATGAGCTGCTCTGATTTAGCAAGTCTAGCGATCAAATCAGCTTCTCTTTTGACTATTATATCAAGATCGCGTTTTAATTGAATAATTTCACTCTCAAGCGATTGGTTCTTCTCAATGCACTGTTGTTGAACTTGCAACTCTGCTTTGAGCGTTACTTTATCTCTTGTGAGTGATGAAATAATAGCGAGATCATTTTGATATATTTTGGCAGCTTCTTGACATTCATTGTAGTATTCTTTGACTTTGTCAAGTAATTTATCATAAGAGAGAGGAATAGATAATTAATTGATTACCTCAGGAGACGCTTCATCATCTCTGGCCATGAGACATATGAGCGCTGAGTCATCTAATGGCTCATCATCGTCACTACTCTCTTCTGATGATTCTAAATCTTCAAGTGCGGATGCTGGTTCTGATTCCGCTAGCAAACCTTATTGACGAAGGTTGCTCCTGAATTGGTTTCTATCCAAGTAATCCTGCCTTGAGGGCTTGGATACGTTTGGATAAGGGCAATTTACCTGGTAGTGCCCTGGTTTCCTGCAATTATAACAAAGATTAGTTTTCATCTTTTGTTCATTTGTAAACCTTGCAATGTGTGGTTTTGAGACCACTGGAGCTGAGAGATTTTGAGTAGACGCTTGGTACTGAACAGGCGCTTGGGGTGAAGGAACAAAATATTGAGGCGCTTGAAGCTGTTGTTGCATCGGAGAAGGCGCTTGATAATTGTCCTTGATTTTTGAAACCTTTTCCTTTCTTTTCATATCTCAAGAACTTTCTGATCTATTCAGCAAAGCCAATTCCTCTTCTTCATTGATATCTAAATTCTTTCATTTATTGCCCGATTTGCCTTTGATTGAAGCTATAAGCGCTCCAGATTCAATCACCGGACTACTCACAACATCATTAGAAGAATTCAACTCGAACTCAAATGCTTTGAGCTCTGAAAAGGCGTCTTCTGAAGTTAGGAGATCCAGCATATTTGATTCTCTCATAGCAGTTGTCTTCATCAGGAATTTACTTGGTAAACTTCTAAAGATCTTAACCACCATTTCTCGATTCTGCAAATCCATTCCCAACGATGTAAGTTCTGTAACTAGAGCTGTAAATCTTATATCTAATTGCTCTAAAGTTTCATTGGGTAGCATCTTAAATGTGCTAAACTTTTCCTTGGCAATGGAAAGTTTGTTTTCTTTAATCTGAGCTGAACCACCACAAATTGTAGCCAACTTATCCCATATTTCTTTAGTGGTTTTGCATGTCTTGATCTTATTGAATAGGTTGTCATTATCACCAATAGCCGTATATAGAGCATTACGAACAACATTGTCCAAATTAGCTCTTCGACGCTCATCTGGAGACCATTCTTGTTTCGGTTTCTCAACGTAACCATCTGGAGTGTCTTCCGTGGCTCCAGGCGCTCTTGTGATAACTTTATATATTTTGATTGGCCCATCTGAAATAATATCACACATGTCATCATCACATGAACAGAGATATGTAAATGCATTGACTTTCCATGTGTCAAAATTTGACTCAGTTAGTTTGGGAACTTTAGCAAATGCCATGTTTAAAATCTAAAGCAACTATGTTTGAAAAAGGATCTAAACAAACAGTTATGCTTGGAAATATTAAAATTTCAACTTTAACCGCTCTGATACCACTTGTTGGTTCCAAGTGGCATACGTAAGGGTCTAGAAGGGGAGGGGGGTTGAATAGACCTTGAAGTCTTTTTCGACTTCAAAAGATTAGTATTAAAAGGATTTTGAACGCTTGAAAAGTAGACGCTTGAAGTGTCTAACACTTGACTTAAGCGTTCACTTAAAAGATAGGCGTTTTGGTGAAGCGTCTAACGAAGACTATTTTTAGAAAGTTAACTTAGATTTCAAGACTTGAATACTACAACCAAATAGGTTTGAGCGTTCACTTCTTTGATCAGTGTTAGCACAATGGATTGATTTTTGGAGTCTTCTCTTTGAAAGCTTTAGCGTCACAGAAAGTGTATTTAGTTGCTTAGCGTTTGATTAAGTTTTACTTTGTCAGTTTATGATATGACAATATGAATGCTGAAAGTAAAGTAAAGAACAATATTTGTAAGGTTCGTTGGGTGGTGTAATCCCAACTACGTCCTTCTTCTCCTCGAACACTTGGAGGCAATCCACTAAAATGATTCTCAAAGAATCACACAGAATCTTCTACAAATTAGGGAGAGATGGATGTCGATGACTTGAGCTCCTTGATCACATAGATTTCTGCTCCAAATCACTTCAATCCCCTTGCTTCTTTCACTCAGAAATATGGTAAGTATCCAACTTCGACTTCACACAGATCGCGAGGCTTGGATACGGGTTTTTCTAAACGGTTTGTTTGATTTTGATAAAGTCAAACAACTAGGAATATCTCAGTAGTAATGTGGGTTTCTCCGAAAAGAATGTTTGAGATGTTGGTTGACTGTCTCAGGATTTGAAGAAAAGCAAAGAGAATATTTTCTTGAAAGTTTTGGCTTTTCTGAGATTGTAAGGAATGAGACTTCAATGTAAGAGCAATTCGACTTGATAATTGTTCACTCTATATGGCTTGTTGTTGAAGTCCTATTTATAGGCATTCTTGGAAAAAGTGTCCGTTTGACACATGCACGAGCGCGTGTCTCTCACTTCCGCGAGTGAACAACTTTTGTCCTTTTTCCTGAAAATCTGCTGCACAAAAGTTGGTGCTGCAGTCTTTGAATAGTTGACAGTCCAATAGGGTGGCTTCTCCGTACGTCTGAAAGTGCTTATGACATTTAATGCTCTTATCAGCATTTAATGCATTTGAATTAAATGCCCATTGGCATTTAATGCTTTGAGAATATTTGCATTAAAACTCCTTTTGGACTTAAATATAAATTTAGGTGAAATTAGTCATTGATAGGTGCTTATTCAACCTTGAATCACTTCTATCCTATAAGGTGACGCTTGGTGTAGCAGGTCATTCTAGACGCTTGGAATCTTCATCTTTATTTAGACTTCAGGCACTTGAGTCTTCAAACTTTACTTCTGATAAACTCACTCAGAACAAATCAGACGCTCAGTCTAAGACAACTTAACCTAACAATCTAGAATAAAAATAAAACAAAGCCTATTACAAATCTAACGCTTCAAAGCTAAAAAACAAACTTACATATTTTGGGGTCTAACAAAAAGTCCTAATTGTCATCATCAAAACATCTAACATGAAATTTCTCAACAATAAGTTTGGGGGGGTGGGATACTAAATCCATTGTAGTCGTTTTTATCTATGTATATATTTCGGTCCAAGTTTGGGGGGGTGGTACCTCTACATGTGAAACTTGTGCAATTTTAAAAATTTTTGGATAGAATTTCAACCCTTCACTCGATGCATTGAGAATGGTTAATTTGAATACATGTCATGTTTTCTCTATCAGTATGGATTTTAATGACTATACACATGGTTTCCTTGCTTGTGGGATCCTAAACGAGACTAGATTGTCCCTAAGATGATTCACATATGCACACAAATCGAGGGTAGAGGAGTTGAGTGGACAACCATTTTGAAACACTTAAAATCTTGATCCCGGAATATCAATCTAGAATTTTCACATGTGTTATGAGTTGAGAATGTTAACTTTGTATGCTTAATAAGAATAAAAGAGGTTGAACATTGGTATTGTTAGAGTATATGCCCTCGAATGCCATAAAGAGGATAGATTTATAGGGCATAAATATTGTAACTAAACTATAATTTTTCTATTAATATAAGGCAGTTGATTGTTGTTTTCTTATAGGCATTTATAAGGTGTGAATAAACAACATAAAGTCCTTGATGGCATGGCAAACCTTCTACCTCCTGTGGGATAGGAGGAAAGGCACTAGAATGGTTTGACCCTTGACATCTAAAAGGGTTCGCAAGTCTAAGAAATATTGATTGGGCATCAATAGTGAATAAAGACTTGTATGATGTAAGTTTCGACAGAGAAAGTGCCAGCCGTACACTATGGAAATGGTAGTGGGAACTTATATCATAGACGTGTCAGTTGGACTGATATGTTCGCACACGGCTCGCATCAGTTCATCACATGGGTATTCACTCATTAACAGTCAATGATGAATCTGATAAGTAGTGATAGGTACGTGTGAACCTCTGACCTGAGAAATCGAGTTGAAGATGTACTTGTGACATTAAGTCTGTCATTAGAGTAGTAAGATTCAAATCACCTGTTGGTGGAATCGACCTCGAAATGCGACTTGATGGGCAAGTAGCATTGTTAACTGATTTGCAATATGAAATTTATTCTCTCATAAGTGAATGAGTAAAATATCCTATGCGATCATGAATATGTGAGGATGAAAGTCTTACCCCTTTGGATTCCTCCAAATTGCCTTTTGAGACGAACCTAAAGAGTCGCGCTTAAAGAAAGTGCAAAAGGAAAAACATGGGAAAAAGACTTGAGGAAAATTCATGGCATTGGATGCCGCAATTAGTTAATTAAATTAATGAGTTAATTAATTTCTTGGAGAAATTGAATTATAAATTAATTAGGAATTGAATTAATTGGATTATCAATTTATTTATTGGATAAATAAATTATCCGATTAATTAATTAGCAAGCAAGACGAAAGCCCGAAGGCTTCCGAGCCCACTAAGGGGCGGCCAAATGGACGCCCAAATAGGGCTCTTGCATGCTAGTGCTATTGTTTCATAATGATATAAATATATCACAAGGAGAAAAATAACACAAGGGAAATTACATAACTTTCTCTCCAAAACAAAGTCTCCCACCTCTCTCTCTCTCTGTAGCCGTCTTTCACAAGGAAGAAAGGAGGAGTTTTTCGTTTTTGATTCTGGCGTGACGAATTAGAGACGTTGGCAAATTCGACGTTAGAGAAAAGGATGACGTTCAGAAATCAACATACGCGAGAACGGTAATTTTTCTATACACAATTAAACACGAGGATTAGAGATGATTTGGGCTTTGGGAATTAAATTTACTTTCCGCTGCGTTTTATTCGTATAATTCCCAACAGTGGTATCAGAGCCAATCTCTGAATTCTGTGTTTAATTGCTTATGTGATTGACTGTTTTTCCGCATTTTTGAGGCATGCTTTGAACGTATTTTTCATGTGAAAATATTCTGAATCTCGCTTCAGTTTCTTCAGGAACGTTGTAGTTCAATGAGTTGAAAATCTGGGCATATAAATTCTATGAGAATCGGAGAAGTATAACCCCAAGACGAGCGCGACGCAAAAAGCTTGCGCAGTCTGCATGCTGTGCGCGCAATAGGAGGCCTTTTCGGCCTCCCGTTGCACACATAGCGTGCGCACTGCATACACTGAGTGGGCCCCCAATGCCATGTCATTTCACGGTGCCGGTCGGAGGGGCTGGCCGGACGCTAGCACGATTAAACCGTGCACTGGGCGCACGGCATACACCGTGCCATGCGCCCAACACACGAAACTGTTTCAGGGCCCGAGTTTTTGTGACTCGGGCCCTAATGGGTCGGGTTATATTTTCCTAAGGTCCAAATTTTAATTGAATAGGTGTTTGGGCTATTTTAGTTATCCGGGTGGGTCAAAAGGATGATGACCCGAATTTAATTAAAAAGGGGCCCAAATTGTTTTGATTAAAATTGTGGATAATTCAATAAATTAGTTATTGGGCCTAATTAATTAATTTTGAATATGCCAATGGTTGGTAATTTAATTTTGATAAAATTAAGCCCAATATAGTTTTTATTGATCTTTATTTGAATGAAATAATTAATTAATAAACTCTTGGAGAATTTTATTTATTAAGTTATTTATTTAAATAAAGAATTCTCATAAATAGGATTATTTTCATATGAATCAATAAAATTTGGAATTTTATTGTGGAAATTAATTAAGTTAGACTAATTAATTTTTATTAATCACCAATATAAGTGCTTTATTTATCGCGAGCATATATTATGTGATGGTGACATATGTCTATGGGCTTAGGTTGCTTCTTTTGATTATGTATTTCTTTTGATGGGCTGTAAGGGCCGGTTTGAGCCCATTTTATTTTATTTCTAGATTTATGTATAGGTTTTAAATTACCTCTTGTAATAAATAGAAATAGAATAGGCCTTTCAAGATGGAGATCATGCAAAAGAAGAGGATCTTGGAGCCCACGTAGATTAGCTAGGCTTTTTTCTTTCAAATTTATGATGGCCCATTGGCTTGGACCCTCTAGATAAAAGCCCATAGACTTGTGTATTGTATTATTGCTTTCGATGCATGTTCATTAGTTGTATGAAGCATGTGTGTTATCAATATGCGCTATATAAATTTGGTAAATGTGCAAAGTGAGACGAATTAAATGTTTAGAACATGAATTTTCCCAAATAAATATTATACTAAGTTAGTAAGGGGTGCTAGGCATCCTTTCCCTCCACTAAACTTGATAAGATCAAGGATTAAATCCATATGTGGCATCTTCCCAGTAAGTGGGGGTCATGTATCAAGATTTAGTTCTAGAATTTTATTAAGTGCATTAGATGCATTAATCGAGACATATTTCACCCCAAATATCGTTAAAGGGTTGCAAGGTGAAATTCAAATGTTAGATTATGAGGAGTTAGCGGGAATGAACTTAGATAGTCCACATTACCAATAAATCGTTAAAGGGTTGCGGTTTTTTGTGGATTATGGGATAAATATGATTGAACCGTCTATTTGATAGATTGATGTTTGACATCACTTTAATTAAGTAATGGACCAAATATTGTTAAAGGGTTGCCATCCATTATATTAATTAAAGAACTCAATCCCCACCACGAAGTTTTCATCAACGATCGCTTCCGTCTTTTCACAGTGGGAGTGTGAAATTTCGAAAAATGTAGTGGGAGCCAAGTTATAAGTCGAAGTCCTTGATTTTAAACTTGGTTTTAGTTTAGTTCAATAATCTAATTAAGTCTGGTTTATTTTCTGCAGTCATTTTATTTTATCTCTCTCAATCAAAAACCATGTCTCCCAAACCACTGTCGAAGTTAATGGAAAATACGATTCTCACCTGTCTAAATTACATACAATGGCTCACTATGCTTAGGATGGTCCTTAGCAGTGAATCCATTGACTATGTATTGGAAATTGGTCGTCCTCCCATTCCAAGACCAGACGAGGGTGATGAAGTTCGCCTAGCTCTTTGGGATTGGTGCTGTGACAACCATAGAGCAAAAGTGTACATATTGAGCTCAATGTGGATAGAGCTGCAAAGGTCTCATGATAAGATGGATAATGCAAGAGACATTATCCTTCATCTGGATGAATTGTTCAGAGAACACGGTAGGACCGCCAGATACTTTATTTCAAGGGATCTATTCCGAACTAAAATGACTGAAGGAGAAGATGTTGGAGAACACGTTTCCAAAATGATGACCATGATAGAAAAACTAAAATCTTTAAACTTCTACATGGACCTGCATCTCCAAGTCAATCTTATTCTACAGTCACTCCCAGATTCGTTCTATTATTTCGTCATAAATTTTGATATGAATGACATTGAGGGATCTTTAGCTGGGCTATTGGAAAAACTCAAGGTTGCTCAGAAACAAATAAAGACGGACAAATGGAACAATCCGATGGCTATTACATTTCCTAAAACATTTGATGGAAAAAGGAATAATGCCCATTTAGAGGAGGGAGCATCCAGTACGACTTGCTACAAGGCACAACGAAGGAGAAATAAGAGGGCTAGAAAATAGGACACATGTTTATGCTGCGGTAAGCTGGGCCACTGGAAAGGAGACTGTCCTAATATACAAGCAAAAGGTGAATAACTTTATAGTTTGAAACTAATTGCTTTATAATATTCCCTCTTCATCGATTATGATTCAGAAGTTGATACCTTTTGTGAATCAGAATCTGGGAAGAAGAAGGGAGCTGAGCCCTAATGAGGAGAAGATCAAAGTAGGCAGCGGGCAAGGCGGCGCGGCTACTAAAACAAGATCTGCCTCATTATTTTTTATTCTAGACATATGCTATTTCTGGATATTGTTAAACATTGGTTCAATTTCCGTTTTAGTTAAATAAGGTTACACTTTTGTTTTATTAATGAACAATCCAAGATTTATTATGGTAATAAATTAGTAGGCTTTGTTTCTTTGATAAATGCATTGTGTTACCTTAATGTCAAGAATAAGGGTGCTATGAATACAATACAAAGGAAACGTAGTAGGCTTGAAATAAACCAAAGATTAATATGGCACCTTCGACTAGGCCATGCTGGCGAACAAAAGATTCGTAAAATGGAAAAAGATGGGCTAATTAGCCCACTGGGATTGGATCCCTATCCCACTTGTGAATCTTGTCTCAAAGGCAAGATGGCTTGATCGCCCTTCACAGGGAATTTTGAAAGGGCCTCATAAATCTTAGGCTTAGTGCATACTGACGTTTGTGGTCCATTTGGAGAAATGGCCAGAGGAGGTTTCTTTTACTTTATCACCTTCACTGATGACCATTCTCGATATGGTCTAGTGTACCTGATGAAGCATAAGTTTGAATCCATTGACAAGTTCAGGGAATTCAAGGCTTTAGTGGAAAATCAAACAAGTCAACGTATAAAAACTCTTCGATCTGATCGAGGAGGAGAATATAAGAGCGACGAGTTTGACTTATACCTCAAAGAGAATGGTATAGTATTGCAACTCACACCTCCAGCGACTCCACAGTTGAAAGGAGTAGCAGAGCGAAGGAATCGAACCTTGTTGGACATGGTTCGCTCCATGCTTAGCTACACTGATTTACCCATTTCACTGTGGGGTCACGCGCTGCTTACAGCTGCACACATTTTAAATAGATGTCCATCTAAGTCTGTTCCTCTGACTCCCTATGAAATGTGGAGAAACAGGAAACCAAGTCTTAACCACATAAAGATTTGGGGATGTCCAGCTTATGTCAAAAAGACTAAAGTGGACAAGTTGGAGGCTAGGTCCTTAAAGAGACATTTCATTGGATATCCTGAAGATTCTATGGGATACCTCTTTTACCTGCACAATGATCAAAGGATCATTGTAGCCTTACAAGCCCACTTTCTTGAAGATGAGTTCATTCAAGAAGGAGGAGCGGGTAGAAAGATTGTTCTAGAAGAACAAAATGAAACCCCACTGGATACATCTACACAGGGAGTGAGAACCGAACCTTCTGTAACACAACCACAACCATGACGATCGAATAGAGTATCTCAACCGCCTGAGAGGAGGATCATGGAGATGATCCCTCCACTTTTGATCAAGCGATGGTGGGTGTGGATGCTGCTAGATGGCGTGAAGCTATGCAAACTGAGATCGATTCGATGCATGCAAACCAAGTCTGGAAACTTGTAGACCAACCTGAAGGGGTAAAACCAATCGGGTGTAAATGGATTTACAAGAGAAAGATTGGTGTTGATGGCAAAGTAGACACCTTCAAAGCCAGGCTAGTGGCGAAAGGGTATAGTCAAAAGGAAGGAATTGACTACCAAGAAACGTTCTTGCCAGTGGCTATGATCAAATCAATAAGGATTCTACTTGCAATAGCAGCACACCTAGATTTTGAAATATGGCAAATGGATGTCAAAACTGCTTTCCTAAATGGATTCCTAGAAGAGGATATCTATATGGAACAGCCTAAAGGTTTTGAATTCGAGGAGCATATTCATAAGGTGTGTAAACTTGAGAGATCCATTTATGGACTCAAACAAGCGTCTCGTAGCTGGAACTAAGTTTTGATGAGGTTGTCAAAGGATTTGACTTCATCAAAAATGAAGACGAGCCCTGTGTTTACAAGAAGGTCAGTGGGAGCAAGTTGACATTCCTAGTGTTATATGTAGATGACATATTACTCATTGGGAATGACATAGGAATGCTCACCACAACCAAGAAGTGGCTTTCGAGTACATTCTCCATGAAAGACTTGGGAGAAGCGACCTATATTCTAGGGATTCGGATCTATAGAGATCGAACCTAAAGAATGATAGGACTTTCTCAAGCCCTTTACTTAGAAAAGGTCCTATAAAGGTATAGGATGGAAGATTCTAAGAAAGGGTTCCTACCAATGAGACATGGGATACATCTTTCGAAATCTATGTGTCCTCAAAGTGAGCAAGATAGAAAAGAAATGAACATTATACCCAATGCGTTTGTTGTGGGTAGCTTGATGTACGTGATGCTCTGTACTAGACCCGACATTGCTTATGCTGTGAGCGTTGTTAGTCGATTTCAGGTAAACCCTGGTAAGGAACATTGGATAGCTGTGAAGAATATCCTAAAGTATCTGAAACGAACTAAGGATATGATTCTCACCTATGGAAGTGGTGACCTGAGGGTGGACGGGTACACTGATTCAGATTTCCAATCTGATGTTGATGATCGAAAATCCACCTCGGGATTTGTATTTACTCTAAATGGTGGAGCGGTGACTTGGAAAAGTTCCAAGCAAAGCACAACCGCAGACTCCACCACAGAGGCTGAATATATAGCTGCCTCGGAGGCAGCTATAGAAGCTGTTTGGATTAGGAAGTTCATTGAGGAACTTCAAGTGGTTCCTAGCATAAAGCTCTCGTTGCCAATTTATTGTGACAACACCGGAGCTATAGCGCAAGCGAAGGAACCTAGGTCTCACAATAAATCCAAACACATAGAGAGGAGATATCACACCATAAGAGAGATCGTTGCACGAGGTGAAATAGCTGTTCAGAAAATAGCCTCAGCCGACAATGTCGCTAATCCATTGACCAAGCCATTGGCACAGGCGGTGCTGGAAAAATATCTCGAAAAGATGAGTATTAAATACCACAGCAAATGGCATTGAGTGCAGGTGGGAGATTGCTAGAGTATATGCCCTCGAATGCCATAAAGAGGATAGATTTATAAGGCATAAACATTGTAACTAAACTGTGGTTTTTCTATTAATATAAGGCAGTTGATTGTTGTTTTCTTATAGGCATTTATAAGGTGTGAATAAACAATGTAAAGTCCTTGATGACAAGGCGAACCTTCTACCTCCTATGGGATAGGAGGAAAGACACTAGAATGGTTTGACCCTTGACATCTAAAAGGGTTCGCAAGTCTAAGAAATATTGATTGGGCATCAATAGTGAATAAAACTTGTATGATGTAAGTTTCGACAGAGAAAGTGTCAGTCGTACACTATGGAAATGGTAGTGGGAACTTATATCATAGACGTGTCAGTTGGACTGATATGTTTGAACACGGCTCGCATCAGTTCATCACATGGGTATTCACTCATTGACAATCAATGATGAAACTGATAAGTAGTGATAGGTACGTGTGAACCTCTGACATGAGAAATCAAGTTGAAGATGTACTTGTGACATCAAGTCTGTCATTAGAGTAGTTAGATTCAAATCACCTGTTGGTGGAATCGACCTCAAAGTACGACTTGATGGGCAAGTAGCATTGTTAACTGATTTGCAATATGGAATTTATTCTCTCATAAGTGAATGAGTAAAATATCCTATGCGATCATGAATAAGTGAGGATGAAAGTCTTTGGCCAAAGCATTTAAATACCTCGACTTATTATGAGCTTAGGCATATGGTCAAGTTATATGAGTTTGACTTAAAACCATGACTCTTACTTGACTGGGATATAAGAATAAAAGGTTTATACACGTACGGTATTCACGGCGTAAAGGTTTGGAATGATCCTATTCATTCGTTCTCAATTGGGTTACGGTGTGAGCCACGAGACTGGCTAGGTGTCACTCACACCCCTTTGGATTCCTCCCAATTGCCTTTTGAGACGAACCTAAAGAGTCGCGCTTAAACGAAGTGCAAAAGGAAAAACATGGGAAAAATATTTGAGAGAAATTCACGGCCTTGGATGCCTTAATTAATTAATTAATTATTGGATAATTTAATTAATTAATTAAATTAATGAGTTAATTAATTTCTTGGAGAAATTGAATTATAAATTAATTAGGAATTGAATTAATTGGATTATCAATTTATTTATTGGATAAATAAATTATCCGATTAGTTAATTAGCAAGCAAGACGAAAGCCCAAAGGCTTCCGAGCCCACTAAGGGGTGGCCAAATGGACGCCTAAATAAGGCTATTGCATGCTAATGTTATTGTTTCATAATGATATAAATATATCACAAGGTGAAAAATAACACAAGGGAACTTACATAACTTTCTCTCCAAGAAAAAGTCCCCCACCTCTCTCTCTCTTTCTAGCCATCTTTGACAAGGAAGAAAGGAGGAGTTTTTCGTTTTTGATTTCGGCGTGACGAATTAGAGACGTTGGCAAATTCGGGGTTAGAGAAAAGGATCACGTTCAGTGATAAGAGGCATTTTTACGTGTTTTTAAGCCCCTTTGCGTTTATGTCTTAGGTTCATTTATCGCTTGATTCTTGCCACATGTGCGTTTAATTCGTGCATTAAGTGATTTCAGGTCTTAAATGGATACAATCAAAGAACGGGATGAAAAACGACGTATAAAACAAGTTTAGGCCAAATTGCTACGCACCCCTATGCCCAAGCGCCTAAAAACCCACGCCCAGGCGCCGGACAAGAGGCAAATAACGTCAACATTCTGCTTACCACGCCTAGGCACCATCCTGTCCACGCCCGGGCGCCGTATCTGCACCACTTTCCACGTTCGAGCGCTATTTCTGTATGTTTAGAGACCGAATTGGGTGAAGTTTCCTTCTACAATGTTGTAGAACTATGTATTAGCTTCAAATGAGAACTTGAATCATCCAAATCGGAGTTTCGTAGAGAAAGTTATGAATGAAATACGATTTCTGCGCAGGACACATTGCATTTAATTTCAGCATTCTGTCAGCGGCGCCCAAGCGCCGTAATGCCCACGCCTAGGCGTGACCACACCCGAGTTTTGATTCCTTTCAGCCAAAAGATCATCATTTGATGGGGGAATGGAACATTTAAAGCCAAGAGGTCATCACATGTATGGAGGGGATGTCATAAGTATGTTTCTTAGTAGATCTACTTTATGAAATTTTATACTACTCACTTTAGACTAGTGGAGGACACACTAGGGGAGACACACACTAGGGAGCCCAAAAATTCTGGTCTTCTTAAGGCATTTTCTTCACTTGGGGACCGATCATAAGAGGGGGAGGGAGGCATTTGGCCATTACTTTTCACTCATCATCATTCATCACCATTCTTCATCACTTTTGGAGGGGAACAAAGAGAGAGGAGTTAAGGATTGAAGTTCAAAAGCAAGGATCCATCATCAATCAATTGAGGGAGTTTTAATTACTTGCATTTACATGTTTATTTCCATGAGTATGTATATGTTTGTATTAGATTTTTTTAAGGCCTTGATGAGAGGCTAATATTGTAGAACTAAGGCCATGTGAAAGCCAATTTATGAATCAATATATGTGAAGTGAATTTTCGTATTAATTCTCATATTGCTTTGTGTGTTGATTTTGAGCTTTTATTACAATCATGTGCTTGATCACCATATGCTTGCTATCTTGCCTAGTCTAGTCATTCGAGAGAAGATAGATTAGGGTTCAATGGAATCAACTCATCATCCGAAACTAATGTGGAATTGCCCCTAGACATAGGTAAAGATTTCCGGGTGCGGTTAGCCGGATTTATCCGGGGAAACTCTAGAACGTTAATGCGTGGTTATTGATTAGATTCTCGGATAGACATATTTAGAGAACCATCAATTAATCATAGGATTATTATGTGCCGAGACATCGGGTAATAATTATCTAAGGAATTTCCACCAAAGCAATAGGAGTCTAATAATTCGAAGAGTAGCTCATCTATATTGACGAGTAGATTCGGTTGTAGCATGTGCCTTAGTCATTTTATCATACGTGAGATTTAATCTATAGTTCGTTTCTTTTTGGTTCGTCACTTGCTTACTCGTTTTATTGCAATCTACTTTTGTCCATTTTCATTAATCAAAAAACTAAAATTCAAGTTTCCGTGGTTCGACAACCCGGACTTTTTGTCCACTTATTACTACATACGTCTAGTGTACTTGCTATCATAGCACGTTAGCTTTTAGCGTGTCAAGTTTTTGGCGCCGTTGCCGGGGACTTGTTTATTTTAGTTGTTGATTTTCGTTTACATTTTTCATAATTCTTAGTTTTCGTTTATTTCTTGATTTCTTTTATTTTCGTGTTTAGTCTAATTTTGTTCTTGTATTTAATTGTTAGGTTCTTGAGGTGCATGACCCGCTCCTCAAACAAGCCTCTATACGAGTTGGAGCCCGAAATTGAACGAGTTCTTCAGACTAGTAGGCGAGCAAGAGAAATGGCCAATAATCTCAACCAAAACCCAAATGGAAATTTCCCTGACATGAACTCACCGGAAACTAGGGAGTGGTTACAAGGTGTTCTACAAGCCATGCAAGCGGTACCTCCTCCACAACTCCCGTCGGTTCAGGGTAGCTTACCACCTAGGGTCCATACCATTCCGGGGCCCGTAGTCGTGCCTAATTTCTTCACACCAAACTACCACATTCCGGCTCACATTTTTAATATGGTGCAAGGAGATCCTTTCTATGGAGAACCGCACGAATCACCACACGCTCATTTGGAAACCATAGATGAGGCTCTTGTGACCATTCAATATCACCCACGAGATCTTGATGCGATTCGTCTAAGAGTCTTCCATTTCTCATTGAAGGATAGGGCGACAACATGGTACAAATCCTTACCTCCACAATCTATTACAACATGGGGTGAGTTGGTCGATGCCTTTTTAAATAAATTCTTTCCACCCTCCAAAATCAATGAGCTACGGAGTAATATAAAAGGGTTTAGGCAAAGGAGCAATGAGTCTTTAGCCGAGGCTTGGGCTAGATATAAGGGCATGCTCCGTAAATGTCCCGATCATAATTTTGGGTTGAATGAACAAGTACTCCATTTCTATGATGGGGTTAGGTCACGTATTCGGCATAGACTCAACGCGGGTGCGGGAGGAGATCTCCTTGGGTTAGACTGTCAAAGTGTATGGGACAAAGTCGAACAGTTGGCCCGAGAAGACGAGCTTTACCCCGACGATGAAGAGGCCTCATCCTCCAAAAAGGTTGCTTGTATTGAGGAAGTAGTTGAGGGAGTAGTAGTCTTGGAACCGGAGGTTGGCAACGTTAATTATGTGGGGAATCAAAATCAACCTCGGGTGAACTTTCATATACCCGAGAATTTTCCGAAAAGGCCCAACCCCGCACAGAACGCACAACCGGGGATCTATCAAGCTCCACGGCCACCCTTCAATAACCCACCCCCGAGGCAAGGCAATTTCAATGGACAAGGTCAAGGTCAAGTGCAAATGCGACCTCCCACAATCGATGAGAAACTAGATGCTCACATGAAAAAGTCCGATACATCTTTCAACGAACTTCGGGGTATGATAAAGGATATGTGTATGGAGATGAAGGATTTGCGAACACAAGTGGGGCAACTTTCTAATGCGGTTAACGGTAGAGCCCCGGGGACTCTCCCAAGCGACACGGAAAAGAACCCGAAGGCCCAATGCAATGCCATAGCCTTGAGAAGTGGCAAACAATTGGAGAGTGACACTGCCAGTACATCCGCGCCCGAGCGCCCCGACATGCACGCCCAGGCGCCTGATCTACCCTGTTCTGGACAAAATTCTCTGTTTCCCGCGCCGGAGCGCCCCGACATGCACGCCCAGGCGCCTACAGATCCGCGCCTAGGCACCAATATACGCGCCCAGGCGCCACCCACAACCCTGCCAGATGCATATGTTCTGAATCCCGCGCCCGAGCGCCCCGACATGCACGCCCAGGCGCCAACAGATCCGCGCCTAGGCGCCGATATACGCGCCCAGGCGCCGCCTACTGTTTCAGTGGGTTTTCATCCGTCTAATCCAACGCTTTCTCCCCCTATCGAAGTTCGTCTCCCCTTCCCAAATGCTCACAAAAAGAAGAAAAAGGAGATGGATCCGAGCTTTCTTCGAATTTTGGCAATCCTTCGGGAAGTGAGAATTAATATTCCGCTTATTGACGCCATTCTCCAAATGCCGAATTATGTGAAGTTCTTCAAGGACATACTCTCCAACAAGCAGAAGTGGGAGGAGAATGAGACGGTGTGCCTCACGGAAGAATGCTCCGCCGTATTGCTCAATAAATTGCCAACTAAGCTCCAAGATCCCGGGAGCCTCACAATCCCGTGCACGATTGGCTCCCTATCGTTCAAGAAGGTGTTATGTGACTCGGGGGCCAGCATCAATCTTCTTCCATACTCACTATTTAAAAAGCTAGGCCTTGGAAATCCCAAGCCGACCTCAATGAGCCTTCAACTAGCCGACCGATCGATCAAGAGGCCCAAGGGGATAATCGAAGACGTTCTTGTCCAAGTCGACAAGTTTTATTTTCCCGTTGATTTCGTAGTACTCGACATGGAAGAAGATGTGGAGGTACCATTAATCCTAGGGAGACCATTCCTAGCCACGGGTAAGGCGGTGATTGACATTGCTAATGGTAAGCTTACCTTGAATGTGGGCGATGACAAAGTTACCTTTGATGTTTACAAAGTCCTTAAACATCCTATTGATCATGACTCGTGTTATCGAATTGATACATTTGACCAGTTGATTGTTGAGTATTTACAGGACAATACAATTGAAAATTCTCTCGAACAGGATCTTATGAAATCCATGCAAGTGGACTCGGAGAAAGATGATCTAGTGGAAAGGGTTCTAAGCTTGGAGTACAAATCTTCCTCTCATTCGGGAGGATTCATCAAAGTTGATAGATCATTGTCAGGATCACCTCGCCCATCTATTGAAGAACCCCCCTCTCTCGAACTCAAACCCCTCCCCTCCCACCTTAAATATGTGTACTTGAACGACGACGAAACACTCCCATTGATCATTTCCTCATCTCTTACAGGATCACAAGAAGAGCAATCAATGACGGTGTTGAGATCTCACAAACGGGCTTTTGGGTGGAAACTTGCGGACATCAAAGGCATTAGTCCAGCGATATGTATGCACAAAATACTTATGGAGGACTCCACCAAGCCTACACGCCAACCCCAAAGGAGATCAAACCCACAAATCCAAGAGGTAGTAAAGAAGGAAGTGATTAAACTGCTCGACTCAGGTATAATCTATCCTATTTCTGATAGTGCGTGGGTGAGCCCTACCCAAGTGGTGCCTAAGAAAGGGGGGATAACGGTAATTGAGAATGCGAATAATGAGCTAATCCCAACTCGTATAATTAGTGGGTGGCGTGTATGTATAGATTACCGTAAGTTGAATGATACCACCCGTAAGGATCATTTCCCCCTCCCCTTCATTGACCAAATGCTTGAACGATTAGCCGGGCATGATTTTTATTGTTTTCTAGATGGTTACTCCGGCTATAATCAAATTGCCATAGATCCCGAGGACCAAGAGAAAACCACTTTCACTTGTCCTTATGGCACATTTGCTTATAGAAGGATGCCATTTGGCTTGTGTAATGCTCCGGCCACTTTTCAAAGATGCATGATGGCTATTTTTCATGATATGGTTGAAGATTTCCTTGAAATTTTTATGGATGACTTTTCTGTTTTCGGAACAACTTTTGATATTTGTCTTGCTCATTTAAATGTTGTGCTTAAACGTTGTGAAGAAACCAACCTTGTTTTGAATTGGGAAAAATGTCATTTAATGGTCCGGGAGGGGATTGTGCTTGGCCACAAGATCTCTCAAAAAGGGATCGAAGTGGACCAAGCCAAGATTGAGGTCATTGAAAAACTTCCCCCGCCCACTTCGGTAAAAGCTGTTAGGAGTTTTCTCGGGCATGCCGGTTTCTATAGGCGATTCATCTTGAATTTCTCTAAAATTGCGAAACCGTTGTCTAATTTGCTTGTCAAAGATGCACCTTTTGATTTCAATTCTTCTTGTATGCAGGCCTTTCTTGATTTGAAGGAACGCTTAGTTTCCGCCCCTATCATGTCACCCCCCGATTGGAGCTTACCATTCGAGTTGATGTGTGATGCGAGTGACACCGCGGTTGGAGCGGTCCTTGGCCAAAGGAAGGAAAAGGTATTTCGAACCATTTACTATGCTAGTAAAACTCTTAACGATGCACAATTGAATTATGCCACCACGGAAAAAGAATTACTAGCCATAGTCTTTGCATTCGATAAATTCCACTCTTACCTCGTGCTAAACAAAGTGATAGTTTACACCGATCATTCGGCTTTAAAATATTTGCTTGCCAAGAAAGATGCTAAACCAAGACTTCTTAGGTGGATTTTGTTACTCCAAGAATTTGATTTAGAGATAAAAGACAAGAAAGGCACCGAAAATGTAGTAGCCGACCACCTCTCACGATTAGAGCTAGTGAATGATCCGTTAGATGAGATACCAATTCGTGAGGAATTCCCGGATGAACACCTCCTTGCTATTTCTGACAAAATTTCACCTTGGTATGCTAACTTTGCCAATTACATTGTTACGGGCCGTCTTCCCCCGGATATCACTTTTCATCAAAAGAAGAAATTTCTATTTGATGTAAAGCAATATCTTTGGGACGAACCCTTTTTATTCAAAGTTTGTGCAGATGGCTTAATTCGACGTTGCATACCCGAAACGGACGTGCATGCTATCCTATCTCATTGTCATGATATGGCGGTGGGTGGCCATTTTGGGCCTTCCAAAACGGTAGCTAAGATCCTCCAATCAGGTTTCTTCTGGCCTACTCTTGTTAAAGATGCACATCATTATGTCAAATCTTGTGATCGCTGTCAACGAATGGGGAACATCTCTAAACATCATGAAACGCCCTTAAATAGCATGTTAGAGTGTGAGTTGTTTGATGTATGGGGTGTGGATTTCATGGGCCCTTTCCCCAGTTCTTGTTCAAATAAATATATCCTTGTTGCGGTAGACTATGTCTCCAAATGGGTGGAAGCCGTGGCCTTGCCTACTAATGATGCTCGGGTTGTCACTCGTTTTCTGAAGAAGCATATTTTTACTCGATTTGGAACTCCCCGAGCCATCATTAGTGACGGGGGCACCCACTTCTGCAACAAGCAGTTTGAACTTTTATTGACCAAGTACGGGGTGAAGCATAAAATTTCGACCCCATACCACCCACAAACTAGTGGCCAAGTGGAGGTCTCGAATAGGGAGATTAAGCGTATTTTAGAAAAAACTGTCAACGCATCAAGAAAGGATTGGTCCCTTAAATTGGATGATGCTCTTTGGGCTTATCGGACCGCCTATAAAACCCCAATTGGAATGTCCCCGTATCGTCTTGTTTTTGGCAAAACATGTCACTTGCCCGTTGAACTCGAGCATCGTGCTTATTGGGCCATTAAGTTTCTAAATTTTGACTCTCAAAGTGTAGGTACACAACGTTTGCTACAACTCAACGAGCTCGAAGAATGGCGTCATCTTGCCTATGAGAACGCGAAACTCTATAAGGAGCGGACCAAAATGTGGCATGACAAACATATTCTCCCCCGGGAATTCCACAAGGGAGAGCGGGTGTTGCTATACAACTCTCGGCTCCGACTCTTCTCCGGGAAGCTTAAGTCTCGATGGTCGGGCCCATTTTTGATTTCCCATGTCTATCCATCCGGCGCCGTCGAGCTTACAACAGATAAAGGACATACTTTCTTGGTCAACGCTCAACGTCTAAAACCTTACTTAGGGATGGATGGACCAAGAGACAAAGAGTCCTTCATCCTCGCGGACCCTTCGTGATACTTCGCTTTCAGTCGAGCTAATGACTCTAAACTAGCGCTTCTTGGGAGGCAACCCATGTTTTCTTTCCGTTTCCTTTTCTTTTTCTCTTATTATCCCGTTTGTTGCTTTATTTTCTAGTCTTACATCTTTGTTAGTTTGTGTTTTAAGTGTTTTGTCTCTCCCCTTTTGAAACAGGAAATGAAATTCTTTACATAATATTTCTGAACGGGGCGCCCAAGCGCCGAAAAACTCCCGCCTAGGCGCCCGGTTGTGAAAGGGGCGCCCAAGCGCCGAAAAAAACTCCCGCCTAGGCGCGGGAAGTATCACTCAAAAATCCAGGTACGCTGTGTCGCGCGCCTAGGCGCCCGTTTCTGATTTAAACACATATGTGGGTCAAAACGGTCAAAATTCTCACAAAATCTTCACAACTCCTCTCCCACGCGATTTCCGGCGACTCTCTCACCATTTCCGGCCATTTCCACCGTATTTCACCGCCACTTTCCATCAACATAATTCGTTGCACAAGTGGCTCTTCTTTCACATCGACTCGGTGCGACAATTTTGGGGATAAAAGGTGAGTTTTGGCTTTACCCTTCTTCCAATTCCGATTCATAGCCGACGAGTAGGTACCTTACGTTATATTTTGAGGATTAATTGGGGCATTGTCCGATTGTGTTTTTTTTTTTTTTGTTGCATTTGAGGATTTTTATTGGATTTGTGGATTGTAGTCAAATTTGGGGGTTGTTGTAGTTGAATTGGATGCTCTATTGTTGATAAATCTGTGGGTTGTTGGTTAAAAATTGAGGAATCTGTTAAATCCGTGGATTGTTGCTAGATTGTGGGTTGCTCTATGATTTTGGTGTGTTGTTGGGTTGGTTGCATTCGGGTTGATTTGAGTAGTTGAGAAATTGACCATTGTTGTTGCAAATGACGAGAACTACCAACAAACCGTCCAAGGGTAAGAAAAAAGTGGGTGAGGGTTCCTCTAATGAGCCCGAGACTCCCGATAATACCCGTTTCGAAAACTCCCAAGTCCAAATTATGTGTCAGAGTTTGAGCACCCCCCGCACCCTTATTAAGGAGCACTATTTAACCACCCGGGGACAGCCCTCTGAGCACGAATTGATACAGTTCCATCACTTACAGTTTTTCTGTCAAAAGCCCGAGGCCATTCGTCTTCCTTGGGTCCTGGAATTCTTCAGCTCCGGGGTTTATGATGAGATTGAGACACGAGGATGGCTGGGGACTACCCTTTTGGTACGGGGCAAACATGTCAATTATGAGTTGAGACAGATTAGGGAGAGCATAGGCACCCCCACCCCTCAGACATGCGAGTTCACCACTCTTTACAATGCAGGGCGCCTCCGGGTTAGCCTGTCGGATATTTTGCGGGTTATTGCCCGAGAGGGGTGGGAGTGGGTACCCGGAGAAGCTCATGTCCCCCGTAGGGCTCTACTACCCGAGGCTGCTTTCTGGCTCGACTTCATCCGATTCAATTTAATACCGAGTACCAATCGGTCAGAGGCAAACAAGGAACGGGCCACCCTCATCTATGCTATTATGTCCAAGAAAGCTGTGGACTTTGCCCGGGTAATCCACAAGTCTTTGACGGACCACTTTAGGAAGTTGAAGAATGAGTTAGGGCCGTTGATTAACAAAGAATTGGCTAAGCAAAAGGGCGAAGGTCCCACTCGGAAGAATCCCATCATTCTCCCGTCACTGATCACAGTTTTATGCAAAGCAGCTAAGGTTCCCACATTTCCTATGGAGCGTACTGAGCTCCCTGGTTCTTATCTCGCCGTGGTAGATGACGACTCCCAGGCTCCTCCACCACCAGCTACTTCCAAGAGGCCTCGCCCGTCTTCATCCCGGTCTACTAGTTCCCCACAGTTTCCACCTATGGATGCCGCCGCCATTAGACAATTAAAGGATGAATTGAGGGATGAGTTGCGAGATGAGATGAGGGTGGTCATGTCCGACACTTGTGCTTATTTCCGTCAGCTTCTTGTAGAGCATAATGAGTTTGTCGGTCGGGGGCCGTTTGATTATTCTACTCCTCCACCTTACCCGCACCCCCCGCCTCAGCAGCCCGCAGATTTGAACGAGTCAGGTGCTCTCGTTCCTGTAGGAGGTGATGATGAGGCTCATAATGATGAGGGTAGCCCGTTGATTGATTTGGATGATCTCGGCGGAACGGATGAGGACTACATTGACCGTTTTGGCACTACCGATTAGGCTTATCTTGTTTTATTTCCATGCATGTTTCGTTTTGTTTTTGGATATCTTTTGTTGGGTTGTTGGATATTTTATGTTTTATGTTTTGATGCTTGATGTTTTCTTTCCATGCATGTTTCTCGTTTGTGTTTGTCTCGTTTTGTTTTATTCTATTCTATCCAATGTTTGATGCTTTGTATGGCTAGCATTTGTTTACCTATGTAGTGATCGACACAGTGATTGCCATCCTTGGACTTGATTGCCTTAAGTGGACTCGGGTTTGCTTTTCAGCTTCCCTATGGTGACGTGTACTTTGCCCTTCTCTTTTTCGAGCATTGGGGACAATGTTCATGATAAGTGTGGGGGGGGGTACACTAGATCCATTATAGTCATGTTTATTCATGTTTTACATATTTCGGTCCAAGTTTTGGGGGGGTGTTGTACCTCTACATGTGAAATGTGTGCAATTTTTATTTTTTTTTTGGATAGAATTTCAACCCGTCACTTGATGAATTGAGCATGGTTAACGTGAATACATGGTATGCATTCTCTATCAATTTGGTTTTTAATGGCTATACACGCAATTCCTTGTTTGTGAGACTCTAACTAGACTAGATTGACCTTAAGATGATTCACATATGCACATAAATCGAGGGTAGAGGCGTTGAGTGGGCAACCATTTTGAAACACTTGAAGGCTTGATCCCGAAAAATATCTACTTAGACTTTTCACATGAGTTATGAGTTGAGGATGTAGCTTCGTATGTTTAACAATAATAAAAAGAGGTGAACATTGGTATGACTGCAAAGATCAGGCTTAATAGATACTGGGGGCGAAGAGCACCATGCCTAGAATACTGTACTATTAAGCTAATTTGAGCTAGAGCTCAAGCCAATGCAAATGTTAAGTGAATAAGGACCTAGTTTGATTTTGTGGCCTTTGACACTCGAGCGATTAAGCCCTTAGGAATGTCTCTACATTTGATACCCGAAAGCCGTCTGGTTTAGGAGTTATTGGCCTAAAGCTCGTTACACGGGTGTCATAGAAAGCCTAAGAGGATCGAACATTGCACATGGTCTAGCCTCTAATGTTTCGAGTTGAAAGTGCATAAATTAAAGCCGAAAGTGGAATGAAGTGATGAATTTTTAAGTGGCTATGAAGTTGTATTCAATTCTCGTACCATGTGAATAATCAAAAGTTGATAAATATGGGGTTAATGCTTGAAAAGTGGTAAGAATGCCACTCGACTATAATATTTGAGATTTATTACACTACACCCTTAGGATGATCTTTTCGATGTTAAGGCGTAACATGAGCAAGTGGGTGACGTGTATAAATATGTAACTTGAGCTTAAACAGGTGAATTCATACCATTGTGTGCTATTAATCATTGTAATTTACGTTGAGTGATCGGGGTTGAAAATCTTTCGATTTTGTGGGTATATCGTCTGCAAACCCTCACGAGACTATAACTCGTCCTTTGAGGTAACTCAAAGGTTCAAAGGCTTGTTGCATTCGCTAAATGCAACCGTTTACTCCACGAAAGTGAGTTAGGTAGTTTTCTTTTTGTTTCTCTCTTTGATTGATGATGTTTCCTTATCTTAAAACTCTTATTGCTCGAGGACGATCAATTGATAAGTGTGGGGGTGTTGATAAGAGGCATTTTTACGTGTTTTTAAGCCCCTTTGCGTTTATGTCTTAGGTTCATTTATCGCTTGATTCTTGCCACATGTGCGTTTAATTCGTGCATTAAGTGATTTCAGGTCTTAAATGGATACAATCAAAGAACGGGATGAAAAACGACGTATAAAACAAGTTTAGGCCAAATTGCTACGCACCCCTATGCCCAAGCGCCTAAAAATCCACGCCCAGGCGCCGGACAAGATGCAAATAACGTCAATATTCTGCTTACCACGCCTAGGCGCCATCCTGTCCACGCCCGGGCGCCGTATCTGCACCACTTTCCACGTTCGAGCGCTATTTCTGTATGTTTAGAGACCGAATTGGGTGACGTTTCCTTCTACAATGTTGTAGAACTATGTATTAGCTTCAAATGAGGACTTGAATCATCCAAATCGGAGTTTCGTAGAGAAAGTTATGAATGAAATACGATTGCTGCGCAGGACACATTGCATTTAATTTCAGCATTCTGTCAGCGGCGCCCAAGCGCCGTAATGCCCACGCCTAGGCGTGACCACACCCGAGTTTTGATTCCTTTCAGCCAAAAGATCATCATTTGATGGGGGAATGGAACATTTAAAGCCAAGAGGTCATCACATGTATGGAGGGGATGTCATAAGTATGTTTCTTAGTAGATCTACTTTATGAAATTTTATACTACTCACTTTAGACTAGTGGAGGACACACTAGGGGAGACACACACTAAGGAGCCCAGAAATTCTGGTCTTCTTAAGGCATTTTCTTCACTTGGGGACCGATCATAAGAGGGGGAGGGAGGCATTTAGCCATTACTTTTCACTCATCATCATTCATCACCATTCTTCATCACTTTTGGAGGGGAACAAAGAGAGAGGAGTTAAGGATTGAAGTTCAAAAGCAAGGATCCATCATCAATCAATTGAGGGAGTTTTAATTACTTGCATTTACATGTTTATTTCCATGAGTATGTATATGTTTGTATTAGATTTTCTTAAGGCCTTGATGAGAGGCTAATATTGTAGAACTAAGGCCATGTGAAAGCCAATTTATGAATCAATATATGTGAAGTGAATTTTCGTATTAATTCTCATATTGCTTTGTGTGTTGATTTTGAGCTTTTATTACAATCATGTGCTTGATCACCATATGCTTGCTATCTTGCCTAGTCTAGTCATTCGAGAGAAGATAGATTAGGGTTCAATGGAATCAACTCATCATCCGAAACTAATGTGGAATTGCCCCTAGACATAGGTAAAGATTTCCGGGTGCGGTTAGCCGGATTTATCCGGGGAAACTCTAGAACGTTAATGCGTGGTTATTGATTAGATTCTCGGATAGACATATTTAGAGAACCATCAATTAATCATAGGATTATTATGTGCCGAGACATCGGGTAATAATTATCTAAGGAATTTCCACCAAAGCAATAGGAGTCTAATAATTCGAAGAGTAGCTCATCTATATTGACGAGTAGATTCGGTTGTAGCATGTGCCTTAGTCATTTTATCATACGTGAGATTTAATCTATAGTTCGTTTCTTTTTGGTTCGTCACTTGCTTACTCGTTTTATTGCAATCTACTTTTGTCCATTTTCATTAATCAAAAAACTAAAATTCAAGTTTCCGTGGTTCGACAACCCGGACTTTTTGTCCACTTATTACTACATACGTCTAGTGCACTTGCTATCATAGCACGTTAGCTTTTAGTGTGTCATTCAGAAATCAACATACGCGAGAACGGTAATTTTTCTATACACAATTAAACACGAGGATTAGAGATGATTCGGGCTTTGGGAATTAAATTTACTTTCCGCTGCGTTTTATTCGTATAATTCCCAACAGGTATGACTTCAAAAGTCAGGCTTAATATATACTCGGGGCGAAGAGCACCATGCCTAGAATACTGTACTATTATGCTAATTTGAGCTAAGCTCAAGCCAATGCAAGTGTTAAGTAAATAAGGACCTAGTTTGGTTTTGTGGCCTTTGACACTCGAGCGATTAAGCCCTTAGGAGTGTCTCCACACTAAATACCCTAAAGCCGTCCGGTTTGGGAGTTATTGGCCTAAAGCTCGTTACAAGGGTGTCATAGAAAGCCTAAGAGAATCGAACATTGCACATGGTCTAGCCTCTAATGTTTTGAGTTGAAAGTTGCATAAGTTAAAACCTAAAGTGAACAACATGATGATTTTTAAGTGGCTATGAAGTTTTCTTCAATTCTCGTACCATGTCACCAATCGAAAATTGATAGATATGGGATTAATGCTTGAAAAGTGGTAAGAATGCCACTCGACTACAATATGTGAGATTTATTACACTACACCCTTGGAATGGTCTTTTCGACGTTAAGGCGTAACATGAGCAAGTGTGTGACGTGTATATATTTGTAATTCTGAGCTTAAATAGATGAATTCATCCCATTTTGTTTTTATTAATCATATTGATTTATGTATTTGTTGGTCGGGGTTGAAAATCTTTCGATTATGTGGGTATATCGTATGCAAACCCTCACGAGACTATAACTCGTCCTTTGAGGTAACTCATGGGTTCAAAGGCTTGTTGCATTCGCTAAATGCAACCATGTACTCCACGAAAGTGAGTTAGGTAGTTTTTCTTTCTTTTTGTTTCTCTTGTGTGTGATGATGATTTTCTTTTCCTATCCTATAGCTCTTATTGCTCTGGGACGAGCAATTGATAAGTTTGGAGGGGGTTGATAGGAGTCATTTTTGCACATGTTCTTAACCCCTTTTATTGACAATTTAGGTCCATTTATAGCTTGATTTGTGCCATTTGTATGTTTAATATGTGTATTAAGTGAATTCAGGCACTAAGCGACATTGCACGAAGAAAAGGGCAAAAGACGGTGTATCGAACGATTTCCTAAAGGATGCTTCGCAAACCGGCGCCTAAGCGCCAGCCAAAGATATGACGACGAAATGCTACACAGTACAGCGCCTAGGCGCCACACATCCCGCTCCTAGGCGAGATATCTTCCGCGCCCGAGCGCCACCTGCGTCGCGCCAGGGCACCACCCGACTTTCCCCCCAAGAAACTTCTGCCACGTAGGCGGCGCCTAGGGGCCGTTGTAACCATTTTTTGGAAACTATAAAGTGAATTTTTCAGCTCATTTTTTAGGGTTCCAAATCTAGGTTTGTGAAGGCATTTTCTTGGATTTTGGCCGTCTTTTCATCTACCTTGAAGGGCAAGAAAGAGATAGGAGCTAAGGATTGAAGCCCCAATCGAGGATCCATCACCATTCGGCAGTTTAGGGAGTTTATTCATTGTTTATTGCATTTTGTGTTTACACTAATGTATATGAATATGTTGAATTCTTCTATGTTGATAGTTATTGGCTAAATTCATATGGCTAGGGCGTTGTAAAAATTGATTTGTGACTTATTCGTATTATTGATAATCGTTGAATTAATTCCTATGTTGCTATGTGTTATGAATTTGTGCTTATGTTTCTTACATGTGATTGATCGCCATATGTATGAATTGTTGCCTAGTTTAGCGTTTTGAGAAAGACTTAAACTAGGGTGCAAAGGATTTATAACATCACTGAACCAAATAGGAGTTGTCCTAGACATAGGTAAAGACTCCCGGGTTAATTCGTTCGATTCTAATTGAGTAAACTCTAGCTCTTCAATGCATACTTAGAGGTTAGATTTCCGGGTAGACATACTTAGGAAACCTCCATTTATGTATAGGAGTCTATCACGAGACATCGGTTATTCTTTACCTTAGGAGTTTTCTGTTTGGAAAAATTGCATAAAAACAAAAACGCAGCGGAAGAATTATAAATTTAACCCCAGTGGCTCATCTCTATTTCTCGTATTTAAATTGGGATTTACGAAATTATTACCGTTCTCGCGTATGTTTAAATCTGAACCAGCTTTGCAATCCTTTTCTTGAACAGCAAATCTGTCGCTGTCTCTAAATTGCCACGCCGGAGTAAAAAAAATGAAAATCACCTTCTTCTTCACCTTGATAGACGGCTAGAGTGAGAGAGAAAGGGAGGAGAGTTTGACTTGAGAGAGAGTTTTTGAGTTGATTCTCTTAACCTAGTTATTTTTTCACTAAGTAGTATATATATATACTTCAATAGAAAACAATAACCTAGGCTTCATAAGCGCCCACTTGTAGGCTTTTAAGCCTTCGGGCTTTTGTTTATTAATAATTAAATAATTAATATTATTTATCCAATACATAAATTAATTAAATAATCAATTAAATTCATGTTAATATTATAATTAAATTCTCATGAGCAATTAATTAATTCATTAACTCAGTTAATCAATAAAATCATCTAATGATTAATTAATTAATCTCGATATCCAATACCGAAAATTCTCTCAAGTCTTTTCCTACGATTTTCTTTTTGCACTTCCTTTAAGCGCGACTCTTTAGGTTCGTCTCAAAAGGCAATTGGGAGGAAACCAAAAGGATGTGAGTAACACCTAGCCAGTCACGTGGCTCACATCGTATCCCAATTGAGAATGAATGAATAGGATAATTCCAAACCATATACGCTGTGAATATCGTACGTGTATAAACCTTTTATTCTTGCATCCCAATCAAGTGAAAGTCATGGTTTTAGTCAAACTCACATGACTTGACCATATGCTTAGCTCTTAATGAGTTGAGGTCATTTTATGCTTTGGCCAAAAACTTTTAACCTCACTCATTCATGACTGCATAGGATACTTAGCTCATTCACTTATGAGAGAATAAATCTCATTTTGCTAATCATTTAACAATGCTACTTGCCCATCAAGTTGCACTTCGAGGTCGATCCCACCAAAGGGTGACTTGGATCTAACTACTCTAATGACAGAGTTGATGTCACAAGTACATCTTCAACTCGACTCCTCAGGTCTAAGGTTCACGCGTACCTATCACAACTTATCAGTTTCATCATTGACTGTCTGTGAGTGAATACCCATGTGATGAAACTGATGCGAGCCGTGTTCGAACGTATTAGTCCAACTTATATGTCCATGACATAAGTTACCACTATCATTCTCATAGTGTTCGACTGGCACCTTCTCTGTCAAAACTTATATCATGCAAGTCCTTGTTCTGTATTGATGTCCAGTTAAATACTTTTTTAGACTTGTGAACCCTATTTAGAGAATAAAGATCAAACCCTTCTAGTGCCATTCTCCCTATCCCATAGGAAGTAGAAGGTTTGTCTTATACTCAAGGACTTTACGTTGTTTATTAACACCTTACAAACGCCTATAAGAAAACAACAAGACAATGCCTTATATAAAATGATATTGTTTACTTACAAGTCTATGCCCTATAAATCTATCCTGTTTATGGCATTTGAGGGCATACACTCTAACATTTTCACCATAGAAACTAGGTCTAATAATTCAAGGAGAGTTTTTGTGCGAATAAGGATCAAATCAAGCCTTGCATGTGCCTTAGTCTATTTTCACACTTGAGTTTCAATCTGTTGCTTGTTCTTACTCTTGTTCTTTGTTTCATTAATTGTTTTACTCTTGCTTTCCCCTTAAATTGTCTTTACTTTATCGAAAATTATAAACTAGAATTCAAGTCCTTGTGGTTCGACAACCTGGACTTTTTGTTCATCTATTACTACACACGACTAGTGGACTTGCTATCCAAGCACGTTAGCTATTAACGTGTCAAGTTTTTGGCTCCGTTTCCGGGGACTTGTTTATTTTTAGTTTTTGATTTTCGTTTACGTTTTCATAATTCTTAGTTGTTGTTTATTTCTTTTTTTTTTCCTCTTATTTTAGTATTAGTCTAATTTTGCTTCTTGTGCTTAATTGATAGGTTTAGTTTTTGGTGCATGACCCTCTCCTCCAACGATTTTGAGCCCGAAATAGAGCGTGTTCTTTGGGCTAGTAGACGAACGCGAGAAATGGCCCACAATTTCTATCCTAATCCAATTGGAAACTTTCTCGATATGAATCTTCCGGAAAATTGGGAATGGCTGCAAAATATAGTCCAAGCTATGCAACCGGCACCTCCACCGCCTCCTCCATCGGTTCGTGGTAATCAACCACCTCGGGTACACACTACACCGGGACCCGTTATCTTCCCGGACTTTGCTACTCCACATTTCCACATTCCTTCTCATATGTTCGGGATGGTTCAAGCGGAGCCATTTTATGGCGACTCGAGAGACACACCTCATGACCACTTAGATCACTTTGAGAATGTGATCTCTACTATGCAATTCAACCCATGAGATCTTGATGCCATCCGCCTCCGATTATTTCATTTCTCCTTGAAAGATGAGGCGAGTCTTTGGTACAAGTCGTTGCCCCACAATCAATTGGAACATGGGATGATCTAGTAGATGAGTTTCTCAACAAATTCTTCCCTCCATAAAAAATCAACAAGCTTAGAAGTGAGATCAAGGGGTTCAAACAAACAAGGAACAAGTCCTTAACATCCACATGGGCAAGGTACAAGGGTATGCTTCGAAAGTGCCCCGATCACAATTATACCCGATACGAGCAAGTTCAACACTTCTATAATGGAGTCCGATCTCGGATTCGACACCAACTCAATACGGGAGCCGGTGGTGACCTTTTGGGCCTTGATAGTAGAACCGTGTGGATTAAGCTTGAGCAAATGGCTAGGGAGGATGAACTTTACCCCGAAGAAGATGATGATCTTCCTCCACCAAATTGACGGGTTGCTTGTGTGCAAGAATTAGAGAAAGTGGTTACCCCGGAACCGGAGGTTGTAGATGTAAATTTTGTTGGGAATCATAATCGACACCATTTGAACTTTCATGTACCCGAAAACTTCCCAAGGAGACCAAATCCCGCACAAAACGCACAACCGGGCATTTAACAACCTCTGAGGCCTCCTTTCAACAACCCACCTCCGAGGCAAGGAAATCTCAATGTACAAGGGCAAGGGCAAGTACGACCTCCCACAATCGACGAGCAACTTGATGATCACATAAGGAAATCGGATACGTCGATCAATGAACTCCGCAATATGATGAAGGATATGTTCATGGAGATGAAGGATATGAGGACACAAATAGGTCAAATATCGTCCGCGGTAAGTGGGAGAGGCCCGGTGACTCTACCAAGTGACACAGAAAAGAACCCAAAAGAACAGTGCCATGCCATTGCTTTGAGAAGTGCGAAACAAGTTGAAAGTGATCCTATTCGCATGTCCACGCCCGAGTGCAAAGTTCCTCAAGCCCAGGCGCCGGTGAAACTTAGCACCGACAATTTTTTACACACATCCGCGCCTAGGCGCGGCTCAGACGGCGCCCAGGCGCCAGACATGACACAACAGGAAGAAGTGGTACGCACGACCGCACCCGAGTGTCATCACGATCACGCCCAGGCGTCATCGGTCCAGCGCCCGAATGCTGTCACCTGTTTCTTACGTTCCTAGTTCTTCGCTTCAAACACCTCCTCCTCCCATTGAGATCCGTCTTCCCTTCCCAAATGCACAGAAGAAGAAAAAGAAGGAGATGGACCCGAGTTTCCTCCGTATTTTGTCTATTCTTCGTGAGGTGAGGATAAATATTCCTTTTGCGGACGCTATTTTGCAAATGCTGAACTATGTCAAGTTCTTCAAGGATATTCTATCCAACAAGCAAAAATGGGAGGAAAATTAAACGGTTTGTTTAACCGATGAGTGCTTCGCCGTCTTACTCAACCAATTGCCTCGCAACGGACCCGGGGAGTCTTACCATACCATGCACTATTGGCCATCTTACTTTTGACAAGGTGCTTTGTAATTCGGGAGCGAGTATCAATCTTCTTCCCTACTCTATCTTCAAGAAGCTCGGTCTGGGGAAGCCCAAACCTACATCGATGTCCTTACAATTGGCAGATCGTTCAATTAAGCACCCAAAGGGCATCATTGAAGATGTAATTGTGCAAGTGGACAAATTTTACTTCCCGATCGATTTCGTGGTGCTTGACATAGAAGAGGATGAAGAAGTACCGTTGATTCTAGGGAGGCTCTTCCTCGCCACGGGTAAGGCAATCATAGATGTTGACGATGGTAAGCTTACTCTTCATGTGGGTGATGAGATGGTTCTTTTCGATGTATTTAAAGTGCTTAAACATCCATATGATCACGATTCATGTTTTTTTTGTTTTTTTTAGGTAAACGTAAGAACTTTATTACCCACCAAACAACCATTTACAAGCAACTAAATCACAAGATCAACAACTGATCCAAGCATCTACTCTATAAAATAGACAATAAACAAAATTAACTCCATCTCTATCACATTTGTAAATGATCTAAGAAAGCTTTGTCTCTATCTGTTAACTTCCGTTTGTTATATCCTGTAATGCGTATACTTATCTGATGTTTTAACTGTGCAAAAATCACCTCACTACTGTTGTCCGTATGTGCAAAGATTCTGCTATTCCGCTCCCTCCAAATACTGTAAACAGTCCCTGCCATACTAGCATAAAGTATATTCTGCTTAAATTTCCAGAGTTTAAAAGCATACCCCAACCATCTAACCCATCTTGCAAACTGATCTGGACACCATCTCACCTCTATCCAATTCATTATCTTCTGATTTAAATCTTTTGACCATGCACATTTGAAGAACAGGTGTTCTATAGTTTCTTCTGCTTCCCCACATAACACACAATTAGAATCTGGAACATGCACAAACTGTGTCAACCTTGCCCGTGTTAATAATCTCTTCTGGATTGCTAACCACCAAATAAAGGAGTGCTTAGGAATATTCATTTTACACCAAATAAATCTGGCTTCTTTAAAGTCATTCCTGGTACCTCTTAACCAGTTATAGCAGCTCTGAATAGTATATCTTCCATCTTTTGTAAACAGCCAAACACCCTGGTCAAAACCATCTTTAAGTCGCCTTTTTATTTTATCCAACTTCCTCCAAACCCAGCTACAATCTGGTGGTATATTGTACTCCCAGAAATCTGTAGTTTTTAAATATACACTGTGTATCCATTTTACCCATAAAGTGTTCTTCTTCATGGGCTAGAGCCCATATCTGTTTCCCCACAGAGGCTACATTCCAGGTTTTACAGCACTTGATACTAAGCCCTCCTTTACCCTTCGTTGAACACACTTTTTCTCAGCTTACTAGTACCATCTTCTTATGTTGCTCCTTACTCCCCCACAAGAAATCCCTACATTTTTTCTCAATTTGCTTCTCCACTGATTGAGGCAATATAAAAATAGAAGACCAATATACATGCAAGGAGAACATAACTGAATTAGTTAGTTGTGTCCTCCCTGCATACGAAAGATGCCTGGATGCCCAACATGCTAGCCTGATTGTTATTTTATCCACAAGAGTACTACAATCCATTTTTGTCCATTTTGTGGGAGAAAGAGGAACTCCCAAATACCTTATAGGAAACTAACCTTCAGTAAAGTGTGTAATCTGTAAGATTTCCTGTTTGACCTCTTGAGACACTCCCCTGATATATATATTTGATTTTCCCTTGTTTACACTTAGGCCAGTAGTGTTATAAAAGTTCTGAAGAGCACCCCAAACTATCTGAACTGATTTTGGATTTGCCTTACAAAAAACCATCAGATCATCAGCAAAACAGATATTTGTAAGCTGTAGTGACTTACACACTGGGTGAGATCGAAACCCCTCCTCCTGTGCTGCTAGTCTCAAAGTTCTTGTTAAATATTCCATCACTAGGACAAACAACAAGGGAGATATGGGATCCCCTTGTCGGAGTCCTCTCTGCCCCTGGAAAAAACCATGTATCTCCCCATTCAACACTACTGAGAAAGATGCAGTAGTAATACATTCCAAGATCCAATTCCTAAACCTCAGAGGAAATCTATATCCATCCAACATCTCCTTCAAAAAACTCCATTCCACCGAATCATAGGCCTTCTTTAGATCTATTTTCATCAAGCATCTTGGAGTGACATTCTTTCTATTGTAGAGCCTGATAAGCTCTTGACTAATCAAGATATTATCTATTATAGATCTATCTTTTATGAAAGGACCTTGATTGTCAGATACCAATTGGGGTAGCACCATTGCAAGTCTGCTAGTTAAGAGCTTTGATATGCATTTATAGATTGTATTACAACACGTAATTGGCCTAAATTCATATGCCATAACAGGATTATCCACTTTAGGCACTAACGACAGTAAAGTGCTGTTGACCTGTCTAAGCATCCTCCCATGTTGAAAAAAATCCAGAATAGGATTTGTAATTTCCTCCCCAACCACTTGCCAAGCTGATTTAAAAAATCCACTCCCATAGTCGTCTGGGCCAGGGCTCTTTGTACTGCATATCCCAAACATAGCCTTTTTAACTTCATTTCTACTAAAAGGCTTAATCATCTCTAATTGAGTCTCCATACTCAGTGTAGGCCCTGCTTCAAAAAATTTCTCCTCCACAGGCTGTGTATTCCTGCTAGTCCCTAACAGTTTTTTATAGTATCCAATGAACTGATCAGTAACCTGTGAGTATTCAGTCAATAAATGCCCCTCTTCATCTTGTATAGATACAACTCTTGTTCTATACTGCTTCTTCTTCATAACTAAGTGAAAATATTTTGTGTTCTGATCCCCATTTTAAATCCAGGTAGCTTTAGATTTTTGGATAAGAAATTTGTCCAATGCCTCAGCTTTTGTTCTTAATATCTGTTTTGCCTCTCTTTTTAAGTTCTATAGTTCTTCAGAGAATGGTCTCAAATTGACTTGTTCTTGTATCTTCATCAACTCCTCTCTAGCTTTAGTGACCTGAGTCTCAATTTCACTGAATTGACTCCTTTTTAAGCACTGCAAGTCGTTTTTCATCATTTTTAGCTTCTGAACAACTCTATACATAGGAGTTCCTTCTACTCTGCGATCCCAGCATTTTGTCACAACTGTCTCAAACTGTGGTGAATCAGACCACATGTTAAAATATTTGAAAGGTATTTTCCTTTGAGTACTCTGAATATCAAGGTTTAGGATGACAGGACTACGATCGGATACACCTGCAGGGAGGAAAAGGGCTTCTATCAGAGGATGCTCTATACACCATTGGTGGTTCAAAAAAACCCTGTCAATTTTTGAAAATATCCTGACCCCTTCCTTCATGACTGTTATTCCAGGTATAGTAACAGCCCTTCCATCTCATTTCCTCTAACTCACATTCATCCAAACAGTGCTGAAAGTCCTGTACCTCCTGGACTGTAATTGGACTCCCTCCTATTCTATCTGTCATAAGGAGGACGCTGTTAAAATCTCCCAATAGCACCCAAGGGATAGTAATATTCGGTGCTAAAGCTTTGCAATCTTCCCATAAGGACACTCTATCACTTGCATGATTAAAGCCATACAAAAAAGTGACCTTGAACCTGGTCATATTTATTAGTTGTATCACCTCACAATGGATTAATTGTGCTGTGGTCTTTTCTACTTGTACTGTAAACTTTTCTCTCTTCCACATGAGCCATATTCTCCCCCTAGGATGGTTGTTTATATTTGTAGTGACTGCCCACCCTAGACACATCTTTGTAACCACTGCCTCCTGATTTTGTATCTTAATTTTGTGCTCTAATAGCCCACATAACCCCACATTATTTTTATGGCAGAGAGTTAATACTTCCCTCTACCTACTTGGGCTATTTAGCCCTTTTACATTCCAAGCAACTATACTAGTCATGGTCAGTAACTGTGATAGTTACTTACCCATTTTCAACTTGCACCCTTTGGGCCTGTATACTAGTTGACACCCCTTCTGTGCCTTCGAGTCTATGTTCCCATTCTGGGGTGTTCCCACTCCTTTTAACAGTTTGCCACCCCTGCTCTACCACTTGTTGAGTCTGCTCTACCCTTTTAGAGTTTACTGTTAAATCAGTTTGTGTCCCTGTGCCAATTTTACTCTGTGCTTCAGGTTCTTTCTCACTCCCCTTCTCTTTTTGTTTCTTTTGCACCCATACCATTTTCCTTTTCTTCTTTCTACACTGGCCTTCTTCATGGCCAAACCCTCTACAATGATCACAGTGAACAGGCTTCCATTCATAAAGTACTTTTTGGTCAACTAGTATACCTTTTTCATTTTCAAATTGGATCATATCTGGCATCTTCTTTATATCTACCTCCACCAGTACTCTTGCATAACTTATCCTTTCTTTACTAACAGTCATAGGATCAGCCATGATAGGTGTTCCTAGTATACTGGTCAGCTTACTCAAGGCACTTAGACTCCAATATTTGATACTAAGCTCAGGCAATTGTATCCAAATAGGCACTTTGGTAACTATTTTCTTGCTATAATCATAGTTTTTTGACCATGGGGACATCATTAGTGGGTTATTATCAAAATGATACACCCCTATCTGCAGGATTTTATCTCTTTCCTCCACTGTATTAAATCTAGCAATGAACATTCCAGTATGCATTAGTAAAACTTTGTCTAACCCATACTTACCCCAAATTCTTTTAAGGTATCCATTCATGATGGGGAAAGGAGGATTTAACCCCAACACATAGCAAACTATTGCAGATTTCCAATACTCAATTTCTGGTTGAACATCATCCACCCCTATTCGCCCAATTTTACTGCCCTGTTTCTCCTCAGCTGGTATAAACTGAAGCTTACCTCTTGTGGCCCTCAGTTTTGTAACATCAAAATCATCCCAAACCGTTCCCGTTTTCTGCGGAGGTGTAGCATTTTGGTCTCCACCAGCACCCTCATGATGTTCCCCCTTTTCAATTGTACAATTAGGGTTTTAGATATGGTGAAGACACTCCTCTAGAACTTGTGTAATCTCCTTTTCCTGTGTTGTTCGTGATACAAAGAGGCTAAGCTTTTGTAGAATCGACTGAAGATGCCTTTGATATTCAGATTCAACCTCCTCAACCTGTTCTCCTATCGTTTGGTCCCGAGTGCTTTCATCCCGCGCAACTGACCTTGGTGACTGTGATGGTGGTGTTACTATAATCTCTCTCCCCGGCTTTGCAAACCCTTTCCGTCTCTTGGCCATGGCCGCAGCACAAGCTCTGTATAGAGAGAAAGAGAGAGAAAGAGTTTTCATGATTCATGTTTACGCATTGATACATTTGACACTTTGATTGGTGAGACTTTTCAGGCACACTGGGTAGATGACCCGCTAGAGGCATGTCTTGTGCAATCCATGGATCTCGATTCGGCGAGTGAGGAGCAATTATAATTTTTGTGTAGCTTAGAAAAGCAACCTCCTTACCTTTTCATGGGGGTTGAAAAGTTAGAAAGATCACTATCGGCTCCCCCTCACCCTTCCATTGAAGAGGCCCCTACCTTTGAGCTTAAACCATTGCCTTTGCATTTGAAATATATGTGCTTAAATGATAATAAAACATTGCCCTTAATTGTCTCTTCTTCTTTGACAGGGGAACAAGAGGAACAACTCATGGGGGTGTTGAGAGCCAACAAGAAAGCTTTCGGGTGGACAATTGTAGACATTAAAGGCATTAGCCCTGCTATATGCAGACACAAAATACTCATGGAGGGTGAAAGTGTCATTCTCGCTAATATCTATGCAAAGATGATCGAATGCAGAAAAGAAAGTTTTGATAAGACTACCAATATACAGTACAAGATGATGGTCGCTATTTTGACAATGCTGAAGGTCAATTGGGCCAGATACATTTTTAATCGCTTTATGGCAGCGATTAAGCAATCAATTAATCCAAAGCCATACGGGATTGTGTTGAGTTTTCTTTTAAGCGGTAGCGATTACATTAATACCACAGGTAAAAAGGCTCCAGCGTTTAAGTTCTATGGTAAAAAAATGATCCGAGAACTTCTAAAACCCAAGCGACTGGGTGGTGCAGCGGTTTCCAAGGAGGAACGTGAGCAATTTCTTTCTGAAGGAGTTGTTCGGAGTGATGATGAGGAGCAAGCGACATCGTCTTCATCATCATCATAAGAGAAAATGGTAGTTAAGCAACCAAAAAGAAAAACTGTCTTGGAAGTCACTGAGCTTGCTAAGCCAGCCAAGCAGCAGAAGAAGAAGGAAACCAAAAAGCAGAAATCTCCCTCTCCTCCTCTTAAATCTCCTTCTCCCCCTCCTGCTTTTGTTATTTCTCCGGAAGAAGAATAAGTACCACTAGCATGCATGCATACTCCTTGGTCCACTCCAACAGGATCAACAAGAGCTCCAGCTAAGCGAGTGCTCCTCCCCCTCCTCTTTCTGACGCTGTTCCTGAAGCAATTCTTGTTTCCGAGCTCTTTTGACAGAATTATCTAGCGATCGGGCATTTAGGGAACATACTATCTAGTATACTTGAATTTTTTAGAGGGATTCAAAATCCTTATCCGTGCTGATCCCTTTACTTCATTCCTCAATCTTGAAGATGATGGAGTAATCCCGGAGCGTGAGGCTATGGAAACTGAAGTTCCTATAGATCAAGCCACTGAAACAGTCGAAGAGATTCCTCAGGGTAAGCGTTTTAGTCCTTTTATCGTGTATTTCTACTCTGTACAAATTTTGTTTATTTTCTCAAACGCTTGCTTGCATCAGCTCAAAGTACCCCTGTGGCTGATGCACTTCCCCAGTCAGAGGCAGACCTTGATTTGGATGTTGATCTATCAATTGTGGTGGAAATTGCTAGAGAAATAGACACGGTCCTTCCTGATGCTGAAATCTCACCAGCACAGGAAGTGTCAGTGGACGCTGAGCGATCGACAGAAGTGGCTGAGATTATCCCCACACCAATAGGTCCTCCTCCTCAAGACATCAATTTATTTCCCAGAGGCTATACTGAAGATTTGGAATATTATTATGCCTGGAGAAAAAAGACGCTTAGGCAATTGATTGATATGGAGCTCAACTTTCTATGAGAGTTAGTGCCCGGCGCACCAATTATTGGGCGCCATTCTTTGTAATAGTAACTCTAGAGTTGAACAATCGTTTTCTTATAAATAAAGTCAATCTCTTTTTTATGTGTGGCATGTCTTTATTCTTAAATTAGTTTTTACTTTGGCTTAGAATAAAGTCCCGAAGGATCACACATAGCTATGGAACATCATTGCACATTGGGTGTGGCATTGATGGAATATGTCTCGAAGGCTGTGATCTTTAAACATTGTTTTAAGTATTGAAAGGGATATCGATGCAACCCAAAAGACTTGCTCATATGATGCATACTCTGGTAGAAGTGTATCTTGTTCCAAAGATACTGGCACGGTGAAAGCCAATGCATATATGAAGGTTGCCATTGTGGTAATTGGTGAACTGAACAACCCCATGGAAGTTCCTGAAATGGATTTCCAGTCAAATGTGGAACTTCCAGTGGTCTTGTAGTATAAGAGTAATCCTTATGGACCTAAGATTCCATTGGATGTCTTATGCGTAACCGCGCATGTTCTTGATTTGTTACATGGTCACTTTAGATGATCGAATATGAGCAAACTCAGACATGCACGTCTTACGTAGTTAGGCACGTGAGAATCAAGAGGAATCTATCTCTGACATTAGCCAGTCGGTTAATCTCCTATGGTTACATAGTGAATCGACTTAAGGAATCTTCGGCCGAAGTATGATATCTAAAGAGGCGTAGGGTTTCCTCGTTTAGATAGTCGAAGTCGATTTCACATAACGTGGGAAACATAGTATTGAATTAATAGAGCTTCGACCTTAGCTAATGCTCTAGATTCAATCGGGAGATTAGATAGAGAGATCTTACTTAAGCGAGGATCAAGATCACAAAAGGCGTATCTTTACTTTCGTTTTATCTAGGTCTTCAGGACCCTATGCTAGGTGGGCAACCGCGATTTGTAAGTGCGGAGAATTAGCTTGGTGACTAATTCGAGGCTTGATTAAGTCAAATGATTGATTTAATCTAATACTTTCCATTTTAGGAAAGTACACTAGCACTTTGGGAAGGTCTACTTACTACTAGATAGAAACGAGCCTAAGGGATCACACACTAACTCGAGAGAGTCACTGCTTGAATAGATGTGATTAATTAATTTCGAGGAAATTGAGGGAATTAGGAAAGTTTAGTACTTTCCTAATATGGAATATAAATTAATTGAAGGATTCAATTAATTTTACTCTTTTAATTAATCTTGTAGAACTAATTAAATTAATGGACCTAGTAGAGTCCAAGTATTTTATTTAATTGGGTGGAGCCCAAGTTAAATAAATAAATGTTGAAATTAGTTGGTTGGATTTAATTTGACTTGTATTTAATTGATGGGTTGCACCTATAATTAAATTGAGAAGTCAAAATTAAATCCTAAAGTCCAATTAAATGGAGTTGACCGATTTGTGAGTGTAAATATGGGAGGGGGCAATTTTATGTGTGGTTGAAGAGGAAAAGAGTTTTTCCCTCCTCCAAGTATTCATAGGATAAGGATTACTAGAGAGTTTGGGAGAAAGGAAGTTTCCTTTTCCTAATAGGAATCTAGGTAATCTTCACCTATAAATAAGAGATGAAGGAGACTAAAATTGATGATGAAAAAAAAGAGCTGAAAAATCCGCCCCCCTCTCTTAGACCTAAAATCGGCCACCTCTCTCCTCTTTCCAACAAGACGTCGTTCTATTCATGTGTTGAATTAAACGACTTAGAAAATATTCCTACCTTTCACATAATCAAGCCTAAGTTAAGCTTAGAATCGTTTTGTTGTCTAACACGCAAGACAAGACGATTGGTGACTTAAAAACGGGGTGTGGATACATCTTAGAGGTGCAACGCTTGGAGCACTCTAAACCGGGAGATACGAAAAACGACGGGCAATTTCTCACCCAAGGGAAATTGTGTGGATTTGCACCACAGGGTTGCTGAGATCCAAAGTACGAGGTGAAATGAAATTTTCGAAAGGTATAATTTCGTTTACCTCCTTATCAAATTCGATCGAACCAATTCCATATTCCTGTTTTCGGGTGGTTGTACGTTTACTTTTGTAAAATTTTAATTTCCGCTGCCACGAGCCATCCGAGGGAATGAGTCAACACAACAGTGGTATCAGAGCCATGGTTTGGCTCGATCCAATTTTTATGTGATTATACATGTTTGTTTTTACGTTTTAATTGTAAAATCGAAAGCATGATAATCAATATGTTCATTGTTAGACTAGGATTGATTTTGATTTGGGATGTTGTTTGATTTTTATGATTTTATTGTTTAAAAGTCGTTGGTTTTAAAAATCATGAAATCTGAAATTTGGGTATATGATTGTTTTCGAAGTTTTTGATCTAGTTTTATGAAATCACATTTGATGGGGTGTTGCGAGATGGTTGAACCGAAGGTTTAATCATCAAGTAATAAAACTCAGACTTTAGTAGAATTCAGATTCGTTAATCGAAACTCGAAAGAATCACGAACGTGCAAAAAATTGATTTGAAAATCGCGAACAACAACAGCCGCTGCACGCAGCGCCCAGGCGTGGGTCAATCGAAAGTTAAATAAAAAAAAAACAAAAATTCCTTTCTTCGTACTTTCTGAAGGTGGGTAACCCAAAGACCTTACCTATGATGTTTTAGACTTGTAAACTCTGAGAAAGGTTTTAGAAATCAATATTGAACTTATCCCATTGATATTTGCAATCTAGTTTGCATGATGAATGGGTAAAATTTACTTTATCACATGTATGTTTGTTGCTTGGCATGTTTATGTGATAAAAGGATGAACCATGAGCCTAGTCGTAGTGTTGGTTTTCTATGTATGTAATTATTCTAGAGTTGTAAATAATAGCCGGTTTGGCTCTTTCCTTTTCGTATAGTAGATTAGTAGTTTTTGATATTCTGTGTAATCGAAGACGGAGCAAGGAGACGGAGCCAAGACTTGAAGACTTGTATGCTGAGACGATACCATTGTAATAGTCTAGGCTGTGTTTTTATTCTCTAAAATGTCCAAACCCACTTTGGCTCGAGTGGGTTGCTAGGTTAGGGCTCGAGGTGGTTCATCCTCAATTTTACCGCTTTGTGGATGTTTTACTTATCTGTCTATGATGATTATGTGATGTAATGCATGCATAGGATAGATAATTAGAACAAGATAATTAAATCTGATGAGACCCCCCAATAAGCATGCTATAATTCCCTCCTGTGAAAATATTAGGCTTATATGATATTAAGAATGGAATTCTATTATCATGCCTTCCATCATAAGTATACACCATGTGAAACGCCGCTAAAGGTTCAATCCTTTTGCTCAGAAAATGGGGTGAATTGGATTCGAGGTAGGCTGTGAGTGTTTACTAAGCACTACAGTGCCCCGTGGAAATCGGTTGGTTTCATTGCTTTGCTCAGAAAATGGGGGCAATGAAATTGATGGTTATACATGGGATACTTGATGGGTCGAGCCTAACATCGTCCCTCATGTGTTAGCTCATAAAATAGGGCACATGTGGGAGATGAGGAAAACCATCTTGTGAACTATCTAAAAAAGATAGAAGGTCCGGTAAGGCTACTATTCAAAATCATCGTACGTTAGCTCAGAAAATGGGGCATATGATGAAGTGAGAATGGATCTCAAGCCCACTAAAGAAATTAACGTTTCTTCGAATCATGTCAAGAGGGTGGTATGATTTGAGAATAATAGTGGGAGACTTGTACAATTAAAGACCAAATTGTATAAGGACTTTATTTGAAAATCCGTTATTGATTGTCTGTTATGCATTTTTGTAGATAAACGAAAAATGGCCAATAATATTTTCAAAACCCTAATTGAAACAAACAAACTGACTGGATCAAACTTTAAAGATTGGCTTCGTAACCTTAAGATTATCCTTTCGTCTGAAAGAAGACAATATGTGCTTGACATACCGGTGCAAGATGAGCCGGAAGAGAATTCATCTAATGATGAAAAGTTCCAATACCAACAATGGAAGGAAGATGACATGCAAGTGCGATGTCTCATGTTGGCCTCTATGAGCAACGAGTTGCAGAGACAACATGAGACGATCGAGAAAGCTGCGTCAATCCTCCTTCCTTTGCAAGAGCTATATGGCACTAGAACTAGGCGAGAAAGATATGCTATCTCCAGGAGCTCTTCAAAGCTTGAATGACTGAAAACTCTGATGTAAGTGCGCACGTACTTAAAATGATCGGGCTAATTGAAAAATTGGCTGGTCTGGGTAGGGCACTTGATAATGAGCTTTCTATAGATTTGGTCCTACAGTTATTGGCTAACTCTTATGATCAATTTGTGGTCAATTTCAACATGAACCGACTTGAAGCATAGCTTGCTGAGCTGTTGAACATGTTGAAGACTGGTGAAAGCACCATCAAGAAGGATAAACCGGTGCTTCTTACGAATTCTTCATCAAAAGCCAAGAAGGGCAACAAGAAGAAGAATAAGACTAAGAGGCTGAAAGGTAATGGGGGTGTGAAGAAGGGTAAGAAGTCCAAGTCTAAAAAATCTGATGAGTGCTTCAAATGTGGGAAAGTTGGGCACTGGCAAAGGAACTGCAAAGAGCCTCCGGCTCAAGGTATGTTCTTTGTTGAAGTTAACTTCACTGTTAACGATTCTTCTTGGGGTTTTGACACTGGATGCGGTGTTCATATCTGCAATGATTTGCAGGTGATGAAAAGAACCAAGGAGCTAAGTAGAGGAGATATGACCCTGCGGATGCAGAATGGAGCATTGGTTGCTGCCAAAGCCATGGGGACAATCTACTTAGAGTTAGGAGATAGGAAATTAGTTTTACATTCCGTTTATTTTGTTCGCGAAATAATAAGAAATATTATCTCGATTCCGGTTTTGGATAGAAAAGGACATTGTTTTGAGATTCATAATAAAAGTTTGCTTTTGTTTTATGAATCGTCTCTTGTTATGGAATCGAAAATGAAGGATGGAATGTATACTATATCCCCAACAATTTCCAATCTCAATATTCAACAAAGTAACAAACGTAAACAAGAAAATCAAGTAAACGCACAAATGTGGCACGAAAGACTTGGACATATTTCCAAAGAAAGAATTCGAACACAATGGCAAAACATTTAGGTGTAAATAACTTAGATGAATTGTCAAGTTGCGAATCATGTCTTAAAGGAAAAATGACCAAGTTACCGTTTTCGGGGAAAGCGGAACGAGCCACAAAACCATTGGACTTGGTCCATACGGACGTGTGTGGGCCAATGAGTGTGAGCACTCATGGTAGCCAAAGCTACTTCATAAGTTTTACCAATGATTATTCACGGTTTGGTTACTTATATCTTATGAGATGTAAATCTGAATCCCTTGAGAAGTTTAAGGAGTCCAGAAATGAAGTAGAGAAACAACTTGGTAGAAGTATTAAGGCTCTTCGATCAGATCGAGGAGGAGAATACTTGTCTACTGAGTTTCTTGATTATCTTAGAGAGAATGGAATTCTTTCACAGTGGACACCGCCCGGCACGCCTTAACATAACGGGGTAGCCGAGCGTAGGAATCGAACATTGCTAGATATGGTTCGATCCATGATGGGTTTGCTCTTGAAACGGCTGTCTATCTGTTGAATATGGGACATCATTGCACATTGGGTGTGGCATTGATGGAATATGTCTCGAAGGCTGTGATCTTTAAACATTGTTCCAAGTCGTGAAAGGGTTCATCGAGATAAAGGGATATCGATGCAACCCAAAAGACTTGCTCATATGATGCATACTCTGGTAGAAGTGTATCTTGTTCTAAAGATACTGGCACGGTGAAAGCCAATGCATATTTGAGGGTTGCCATTGTGGTAATGGCGAACTGAACAACCCCATCGAAGTTCCTGAAATGGATTCCCAGTCGAATGTGGAACTTCCAGTGGTCTTGTAGTATAAGAGTAATCCTTATGGACCTAAGATTCCATTGGATGTCTTATGCGTAACCGCGCATGTTCTTGATTTGTTACATGATCAATTTAGATGATCGAATATGGTCAAACTCAGACATGCACGTCTTACGTAGTAAGGCGCGTGAGAATCAAGAGGAATCTATCTCTGACATTAGCCAGTCGGTTAATCTCCTATGGTTACATAGTGAATCGACTTAAGGAATCTTCTGCCGAAGTACGATATCTAAAGAGTCGTAGGGTTTCCTCGTTTAGATAATCGAAGTCGATTTCACATAACGTGGGAAACATAGTATTGAATTAATAGAGCTTCGACCTTAGCCAACGCTCTAGATTCAATCGGGAGATTAGATAGAGAGATCTTACTTATGGGAGGATCAAGATCGCAGAAGGCTTATCTTTACTTTCGTTTTATCTAGGTCTTCGGGACCCTATGCTAGGTGGGCAACCGCTATTTGTAAGTGCCGAGAATTAGCTTGGTGACTAATTCGAGGCTTGATTAAATCAAAGGATTGATTTAATCTAGTACTTTCCATTTTAGGAAGGTACACTAGCACTATGGGAAGGTGTACTTACTACTAGATAGAAACGAGCTTAAGGGGTCACACACTAACTCGAGAGAGTCACTGCTTGAATAGATGTGGTTAATCAATTTCGAGGAAATTGAGGGAATTAGGAAAGTTTAGTACTTTCCTAATATGAAATATAAATTAATTGAAGGATTCAATTAATTTTACTCTTTTAATTAATCTTGTAGAATTAATTAAATTAATGGACCTAGTAGAGTCCAAGTATTTTATTTAATTGGGTGGAGCCCAAGTTAAATAAATAAATGTTGGAATTAGTTGGTTGGATTTAATTTGACTTGTATTTAATTGATGGGTTGCACCTATAATTAAATTGAGAAGTCAAAATTAAATCCTAAAGTCTAATTAAATGGAGTTGACCGATTTGTGAGTGTAAATAAGGGAGGGGGCGATTTTATGTGTGGTGGAAGAGGAAAAGAGTTTTCCTCTCCTTCAACTATTCATAGGATAAGGATTACTAGAGAGTTTGGGAGAAAGGAAGTTTCCTTTTCCTAATAGAACTCTAGGTAATCTTCACCTATAAATAAGAGATGAAGGAGACTAAAATTGATGATGAAAAAAAAAAGCTGAAAAATCCGCCCCCCTCTCTTAGGCCTAAAATTGGTCACCTCTCTCCTCTTTCCAACAAGACGTCGTTCTTTTCATGTGTTGAATTAAATGACTTAGAAAATATTCCTACCTTTCATATAATCAAGCCTAAGTTAAGCTTAGAATTGTTTTGTTGTCTAGCACGCAAGGCAAGACGATTGGTGACTTGAACGAGGTGTGGATACATCTTAGAGGTGCGACGGTTGGAGCACTCTAAACCTGGAGATACGAAAAACGACGGGAAATTTCTCACCCAAGGGAAATTGTGTGGATTTGCACCACAGGGTTGCTGAGATCCAAAGTACGAGGTGGAACGAAATTTTTGAAAGGTATAATTTCATTTACCTCCGTATCAAATTTGATCGAACCAATTCTATATTACTATTTTCGGGTGGTTGTACGTTTAGTTTTGTAAAATTTTAATTTGCGCTGCAACGAGCCACCCGAGCGAATGAGTCAACACAACACTTTCAAACCACACTCCATAATCCAAGGCTCTCAGATGCTCAGAAATTGATCATATTAAGGAGCTTTGTTACAGCGGAAGAACTACTATGAAAGACATTATTTCCCGCTTGGAGTATTTGGAAACTCCACAAAAATATCTGGCAGAGTTCGAGAGCAAACGCTTTAAAGAAGTCGGCAAGAGCATGGAATGTGACTATCCTTTCCGAAGAACTCAGGCCCAGACAAGGAATCCTCATATGAGCGATCGGGGAATGAGGAACAGCTGAACAAAATGGGCTATTCGGCACTTCCCAAAGTTGTCCATTCTGAAGCCAATAAATCTTCCAAGAAGCCACTACGTTTATGGAAGGGAAAGGGTGCAATGCTTCAATAACACCCCAACCCTATCAATTTTTAGATTGAAGATGTGGCTTGAGAGTTCCTTGCCAGAGTATGGGCAGACAATTTTTTAGAAGAGAAGTAACGATTCAAGCAACTACTCGCTACAAGGTTTGGTAGAGAACTCACCGACACTCTCGAAAAATGCTGGATAATGGATACATCCAGATGGGCAGACGATTTCGTTTTAAACTTTCATTCAATTGATGAGATGATCAGGTATCCATTTTTATTCAATTTTGGAATTGAATACAAGCGTAGAGCATATGCCTCATTTTTGCTGCAGAGGAGAGAATATCTTGTGGGTCCAATAGATGCCCTACCTTATTTTCGCCAAGGTATGGAAAGCTACATCCGTGATCAACTTAGAAAAATAAGTCACGGAGGCTATGAGTTGAATCTCACTCAGCGACTCCAAATTGACTTAAACGAAGACGCTTCTACAAGCAAGCAGGATGAGCGTACAGGACCTAGCGATGCCCAAATTCTTATCACCTACAATTTTGACGTATTTCACTTTTAAAGATGAGCGATTGTCGAGAACTCACAGTCGCTGAATATCACTTTCAACCAACCCTTTGGTTTGAGTTTTAGTGAGTTCCGAGGATACAATCTTCATCCCCTCTTATTTTGCGAACATAACATCTGTGTGACCAAGTTCATTTCATTAATCAGGCCAATGGATCAGGCACTAGCCCAAGCGCTCATGCTGTTTTTGATGGACTACAAGACGCTTTACACTTCTGGAGTAGAGTTCCCGGAAGACGTTGATCTAGCATTGAGTATCGAATCACACGAAGACGTTGTGATGTTTATTCCAAGAACTTTCTATCAAAGTCCAAGGCATGTTATGGAGGCAATTGGCCCACTTTGGGTTGTGCCGGTGAAAAGAGTTACTCCTGTGCTGATCACAAAAGTTGCAGTAGGGCTGGATCTTACTGTTGCAGACGCCGAAGTTGAACACGCTGATATTTAGAAGATAGATGCCTTAAGCGTTACAGTAGTTGATACGCCCGTAGTTGAACAAGTTGTTCCGATTGAGGAAGTGACTTAATCTCACGAGTTAGCGATAGACGAAGTACATATAGAAATGGCCGAGGAGCTTGAAAAGCCATTCAACAAAGAATGGAGTGTGCTAAGCACACTAGAAACCACCATTCGACTTTATTTCATAAGCCACGACAACCACCTTCTACCCTAAAAGAAAAACAATGTCTTGCACCCAATCAAGAGAGTTTAGAACTTCATATCATTTGACTTGAATATGGGTAGTCACCTTGTTTTGATTTGAATGTATATGAGTTAGACAGTGATGTTTTGGCTATGTTGGGATTTTTGAGGTTTGAAGTATTATGTAAAAAAGGGGATGAAATGAAAACTTGAGCAATGGGCTAAATAGTCGAGAGAGAGATATATATATGGAAAAAAAAATTGTGCTCTCGACTAGGCTTGAATCTTGGCACTCAATTGGATCATTTGGCTTGGAATTCTGTGTACAACCCGATATCAAAAGAAACAAGTTTGGGGGTTGTAAGTTGAAAGGCCAAAGAGAGTGAAAAAGGGATAAGTGATAAGTTGTGAAAGTTTTTGTAGTCTATTTGCGATTTTAGATTGATGATTTTGAGTTGTAGGCTCTCTTGACTTAGTCACTTTATCCATATCTTCCGGTCCTAGCCATCACCTTACGTTACAAGCCGAAAAGACCTTTTGATTGTGACTTTTGCACTTTATACACACCGATGAGTTAACGAATATTGAATTGTTTCAATGTCTTTACCTTCCAATTGATTTGCATAATCTTTTCTAAAGTGTGCTCTTGACATGAATATGGATGTGGGAGTTCATGATATAGGGATGGAAACTAAGATTTTGTGAGGTTTTCAAATTGTTGAATGTTCAAAGCATCTTGTAGTTTTTCATAATCGTTTTTGAAGGTATAATGCTTGCTCTTATGTGTATGAATTGGCAAATGAAATTTTCAATCATCATATGTGTGTTTGATTGTATTTGATCGAGGACGATCAATGCTAAGTTTGGGGGTAGTTGATATATGTTATTTTTACACTAGTTTTCCCCCGTTTATCGACTTAGTTTTGATTGTTTCCTTGATAATTTGATCACATATGATGCTTTGATCCTTGTCTTCTCATATTTTATAGAATAACACAACATTTGGAGGAAAAGAACAAGGATTGAAGGTAAATCATGCATAAAGATACAAACTGTCTGCGCAGTGATAGAGTTTATTGAATAGAGTTCTCTACCCATGTCCAAATTACACACTTGATTTACCAATGGAAAGATAAGAGGCAAAGGTACATTTCTTATGTTGAAGACAAAGATCAGATATGTAGGGAAGGAGGTGAAAACGTCATCGGAAGAGACGTCTTACGATGGAGTTTTCTCATTCAGTGACTTGTGAGACAATTTTGTCATCTTTAACGTTTGATTTCGGCCCTAGTGTCTTCTGGAGAGTTGTAGATCTTTGTTTTAGGATTCTATAGCAACTTGAATCAGTGAATTCCGACATCAGTAGAGAAATTTATGCGAAGTTTACCAAAACTGGCTGGAGCAGCAGGGGACGAACGCCGAGGCGTTCATCCACGAACGCCGCGGCGTTCACATGCAGTAGCCAACGCCGCGGCGTTCGAGGCAGCGGGTTGGTCTATAAATACCCCTTTTAGCCATTTTTTACCCTAACTCACCTTGGATATCAGCAACCACACGAAAATAGAGAGAGGGAGAGCTTAGAAGAGAAGATTAAAGGTCAAAACATGGAGAATTCAACAAGGAATCCACATCTCTACAAGAATTAGGGAGTTTTTACATATTTGTTTCTTGAATTTGTTCAAATCTCCTATGACTTGTATGATTTATATTTGCACTTTTGACATGAATATGAGCTAAACTTGTTTGATTGAGGCCATGGATAGGCCGTTTATGTTATTTTGATTGTTGATTTGTTGGTGTTTATTGGATTAATTTTGGTTTTAGCTATGTATTCAATATTTGATCTCAATGCTACATTTGCTTGATCACCAAGTGTTTGATAAAATGCCTAGGTTAGAGATCGAGAGATAATAACCTAGGGAAGATATAAACATTGAATACCCTATAGTTAAACCGACTAGAGATAGACTCGGTTTCTTTAGGTGGCTTTCCATTCACGTGGGTAATTCCTAGACCTTAAATGCATCCTCGTTAATCGGGTTTTCATATAGAGATATATAGGAAATCGTTACCAAGGGTAGGGTTGCTATGCCAAGAGATTGGGTAGTACGTACGTTAGGGAATTTCGCCTTAGCTAAATCAATCTAATAATCCACTAGAACCTAAATCACAATCTAAATGCATAATCGGTTGAACCATGTGTCTTGATCGCTTCTCTCTATTGTTTCCTCCCTTTATTTGGTGTGACGTTGCCTTAGTTTATTTTCTAGTATTTATTAATTAGTTAATCAACCTTTCTATCGACCGATTTAACTTAGAATTGAGTAATATAGTAGTCTTGGTACTTAGATTATAGTTGTTCCTGCGGATACGATAACCCCGGACTTAGAAATCCACTTTACTACTTACGCGACCTAGTTCTCTTGCTAGGATTTTGTCGTGTCAACGAAGTTAGGCTATTGCGAAGAGATATCGCTGACCTCAACACCTCCCTTGATGATGCCAAGAAGGGGGAAGATAAGAAAGAAAAGCATTAATTGTCCAAAGCCGAAGGAAAGGCCTTGACGGAGCCAATCTCTAAGACAGACAACAAACATTGGCGCTCCATGTTTGAAGAGATAGTAAGCATGAAGAAGATGCTTACTAAGAAGCGAAAGCCAAGATACTACCAAGGCAGGCACAGGCTTCCGGACATTGATGTAGAATTTTTAGAAGGTATGGGTTTTAATCCATACGCGACACCGCTGAGAAGACCTCTCGATTGGAAACCTTCCAACGACCGAATGCGTGACATTTACCATGATCTTATCAGAACGCTAGGGATCCTTGCAAGGGATTGGGTGGAAAGGCTACTTGAACTGAATCGCAGCGCTAAGAATCGAAGCGATGACTATGATGAAGCCTATCACACAACAATGATTGACATCGATCGAGTTCTACTAGATGTAGCGAATGGAATCTATCAAGAAGAGGATTCAAAGAAGCGACAAAGAAAATGATTCTATTGTTTTATATTTTATTTCTTTGTGTACGATGTCGCTCGTTATTTGTTCTTTGTGTACGATGTCGCTCGTCCTCGCCCGGGTTTCGACCTTCCTTTTAGTGTCTCTTAATTTTCAATCGTTTCAAAAAAAAAACAAAATCTCCAAGATTTTAAGAAAAACGATGACAAATCCCAAGCTATTATTAAATCAACAAATGTAACATATAGATTTAAGCAACCGGTTAAAATACTGCATGAAACGGAAAGCAAAAACATGCAAAGTTTTTAATGTGCATAACCCGGGCTCTGATACCACTGTTAGGATCGGTATGCCCCCACAAGCGATGCCGGCGCAACGGAAGAAATAAAGTATATAAAACACATATATATCGGCATCCCAAGCTAGGGGGTCAAAGTAATGCACAACAAAAACTAATACGAGTAAAAGGGTTTTAAACCGATTACAAGATTTGGGGTTTTATTAAAGTGAGGGTGTAAAACCACAACACAAGGAAAACCACACCAAAAACTTTGGCTCTCATTTTCGAATCCTCACCTCAACATGGAGGGGTTCGAATCAAACCACCATAAGCTCCTAAAGAAAGAAGCCTCTACAAGGACACACCTCAAGTAAGTTCATACCTTAAGCAAAAGATTGACTAGATATATGCTCTAAGGAAATGGAGTCTATGTAGTGAAAGGTGGAAGACAAGAAGAGTTACTAAAAGAAATATCTATGGAAGATAATCTTGTACAACTAATCTTCAAGAAGAAGTTCTATAGAAGAAAGTCTTCAAGAATCACAAGAGAAGCTAGAAAAATCTAGAGATGAAGAACTAAGCTCTAATCTTTTTTTTCTTTTTAAGTTTTCATCAAGTTTTAAATGAGAGCAAGAACACCTCCTTTTATAGCCACCAATTTTCAGCCATATGGTGTTAGGTGGAGTAGAAGACTTGTTTTTCTTCACCTACCACCTCATTGTCACCTACCATTCCATTCTCAACTACCACCACATGTGTAAGAGAATATTTTTCATTTTCTTCTTCATTTAAAAAACATTACAAGTCAAACTTTGACTAGCTTTGAATTTCACTCTTGTGACTTCATTTAATTAAGTCCAACTTAATTAAAATGACTCCCAAGTCTTCCAAGACTTGTTACTTAAATAATCTTTATGATTAATTAATAGTAAAATTAGTAGCTTAAATATATTCCCGGATAATAATAATTTCCGTTAATGATTAATCTCCAAGATTAATTAATAGAAAAATTATTTTCCCAAGCCTACTAATTAAAATGTCTTCCACTTAATTAATTAATCTCATTAATCAATTTCACTTTAATCCTAAACCGGATTAGTATTCACATAGCAATTGAACTTTCTTGTAACCCCATTGTAGGTTCGTTCATGTACTAGTAGTAGGAACACAACCCCGTTGTGTCTTTGCAATTTTCATTGCTAGATTTAATTACTCCAAGTATTTTAATCCGACCAAGAATTAATTACCGATTAATTCATGGTTCCTACAAATCAAGGTTAGTACTAGCCACGCGCCAAGAAGACCTAGCCATGAACGATTATTAAGTGACCTTTCCGCATTACGATTTTCGCATAAGTAAAATCCTTCCATCAAATATCCCGATCGAATCTAGGACTTGGATGTCAATCGAAATCCCAGTAACTCGATTCTATGTATATCGATCTAAGTGACATTGACCAATTTATCAATCAAGTGAGGAAACACTGCTCCTCCTTATTGATACTACTCCGGCCGGAGGTTCCCATGGTCAATACACTGTGAAGTACATAGGATATGCGCCGATGCTAATGATCAGTGACAAATTCTTTCTTGGCACTCACGCGCCTCTGTACATAACCAGACTGGACCCAATATGCCTCACTTTATGACTCACCTGGAATCGTGTGACAAATCTAAGTACAGTGGGGGATGCACGAGACGACCAATGGTGCCTCAAGTCATGAGGACCAATCTTATGGCTACGTAACCGAGGAGATTCCAAATTCGACATTGACTCCAATATGGAATCTCGGCGGGGTTGTTCAGTTTACTCGATCCCAACGAGAACCCACATACATGCACTGATGTGCACCGTATCAGTATCCATGGAATAGGATACACTCTCCAAGAGTGTGCATTGTACGTGCAAGTCTTTACGAGTCATTGATATCCCTATCTCAATGATTCTATGACTTGGAACATCTTTAAGACCACAACCTTAGAGACGTATTCCATGATTGGCATCCCCGATACCAAACACATCTCATAGGTTAAGAGTGATCTAGGGGACTTTATCTAATTGCATAGAATGATAAGATAAAGAAGAAAATGCCATTTATTAAATTACTTGACAAGATACAATATAAGACTGTTTAAAGAGTCGGCTACTACGCCCTACAAATGGCGCACCGGGCACCTAACTCTTTCATTTACTTTATCACTGTCAATGATTGGATTACTGACCATTATAGTATGCATTAGCCATAAATCTGAGGGTTCATGATCAGTGTACTTGTACTATTGAATCTGTTACTAGAGTAGTTAGGCCCAACTCACCCTTTGGTAGGGTCGACCTCGAAGTGCGATCTCAATGAGTCAAGTAGCACTTATTCAGTGATCGCCAAGATGGGATTCTCTGTCTCGATAATAAATGAGAAAGTATCATGTGCGATCATAGGCATATGAAATTATAAGACTTTGGCCAAAGCAATGAAACTAACTCATGTGGGACATGGAGGGTAGTTTGGTAATTTCATCATGCTATGCTTAAATGCACAGTATCAAGTTTAGTGAGTTTGACATATACCATGACTCTCACTTGACCGGGATACGGCAGTGAAGGGCATATACACATATGGTATTTATGGTTCAGAGGTTCGTAAATGATTCGTTTATTTCGTACTCAATTGAGTTATGATGTGAGTCCATGGGACTGGCTGGGTGACACTCACATCCTTTGGTAATTCCTCCCATTGCCAATCGAGACGAACCTAAAGAGTCACGCTATAAGAAACGAACATGATGTCTTTGTGTGTTAATCTTTTAGAAAGATATAATTAATTGAACGTATTGATTTAATGGTTAAATCACTAAATTAAATATTTAATTTAATTAGATTGAATTAAATTATTTAATTGGAAAATTACTTAAATAAAATTAATTATTTAATTAATACATATTGGATTTAGATGAGATTTAAATTAAATATATATTAAAAGGTGGACTAAGTTGACTAAGCCAACTTAAAGCCCACCCGCGTCCAAAAAGAGCCCTTGGGAGCAGCCAAGTAGAGTCCAAGGAAGGACTACAACTTGTTGCTTAAGTCATTAGAGTTATAAGGTAACTCTAATGGTAAGAAGTCATTGTAACCCTAATTGCATAACACACAAAAAAGAGAAGGAATCCTATCACAAAAAATCTCGCCCTAGCCGTCCACCATCATCAAGAGGGAGATTTTTGGAGATCTTTGGAAGGCTCGTTTCGTGTGGATCTTTAGAGACAGGATCTCAAGGTGTTGCCGTTACACGAATTCAAAATACGAAATCGATAAGGTAATCAATTTCGTTTAGTTTTTGGAAAACTTTTGAAAATCATCAAACCACGTTAAAGTGATTCGACTATAGAAATCCTAAAAAAAATTCCGCTGCGTTTTTTTCTCTAGAGGTATCAGAGCCTACTGTAATGCATTTGATGATTTTTTTACATTTGAGATTATGTTGGCTAAAATTTGATTTTTAAAAAATTATATTTCTGTGGGTTTAATATTGGATATTGAAACTGAATTTTTGAAAATACTTATCGCCTCGAAATGGTCACCCCGATTACGGCGTAGTGCAGCCAGCGGCGGCGCCGCTGTGCTTGAAATTAAAAAAAATAAAAATAAGAAAGGGGGTGGCGAAAAAACCTGTTGCCGGCCCGGACGAGTGCTGGGCAAGGCACTGGGCCCCAACGCATATTGAGGTTGCTGGGAACGTCTATATTTATATATTTGTATATTATTATATTTATATAAATATTAATAATTTTTGGGTTTGACCAATAGACAAATATGACCCGAAATTTGTCAATTGCCCTTTTCTTAATTCCTTGTTTTTCTAAATTAAATTAGATTTAATTAGTTAAATTGGATTTGACTTTTATTATTAAATTGGATTTAATTATGTCATAAATTAAAATTAGGAATTTTATTTATGATCAAGGACGATTAAATAAATTGAATTTATTTTAGGGTTGAATTTATTTTTTCAAAATAATTAAGAATAAGTAAGACTTATTTCTTAAATAATAAATTGGATTTATTCTTTTAAATTGAAATTAAATTCACCTTTTCATAATTAAATTTGAATTTTTTTTTGAGTTTAAAAGAAAAGGCCAACATGATCTTAAATTGTTTACTTACATGCTTTGATGTATGTTGTGGTGGATGCATCCATGGACTTAGGGTTTTATTATTTTGTATTAGCTGGGTTGTATTGGGCCGAATAATCCACCCCAGTTTGTACTTTTATTTTCGATAGTATAATGTATAGGGGGCTTCAAAGTTATATAATTAGAGGTAGGACCTTCTTAGAGCTTGGAGTTCAGAGCATATCAAGATTAGATTTGATATAGTCCCTTATCCCCTTGATTGATTTATTAGCTTAGATCAATCTAGAATGTCCACGGAAAGCATGTTGATAGAAGAACTAGGTTTTCCATTGATGCATGGCTTAGAATAACTCCACGTATGCGTGTAATGGATTAATGTACAAAGTGAGACCTTAATTAAATCAAGAAATTCTCCCAAATTAATTATACTAAGTAAGGAAGGGATATTGGATATCCTAGCTCTCCATCAAGCTTAGAGAGATAAAATTATGAGTTATGCATGGCATCGTCCCGACTAATGGGGGTTATGCACCTATTCATAATTCGAAACTCTCTAAGTGCATTTGATGCCATCGGTTGAAGCAAATCTCATCCCATACACCGTTACAGGTTGCAAGATGAAATTCAACTGTTAGATCGATAGGAGTTGATGGGAATGTACTTAGATGGATCACCATCAATATTCCGTTACAGGATGAGGTTAAGTGATCCATGAGCAAAAGCGGGATTAAACCATCATTTGGACAGATTGACGTGGCACGCCACTTTGAAATTCCAATGAGCCAATATCTATCATTACAAATTGCAACTCATTGAAAATTTTGAAGAACTTAATCACTCACTACAAAATCTGTCCAACGAGATTTTCGTTCACTGCAGTGGGAGTGCAATGGTTTGAAAAATGTAGTGGGAGCCAAGTCAAAATTAAAGTCCTAATTTTACTTGGGTACAACATAATTATCTAATGAAATCTTTGTTTATTTTCTGCAGTCAAATATATCTCTCTCAAAATGGTTAACCCACTAAAAGTTTTGCTTGAAAATAACGTTTTGAACGGCCAGAACTTCTCTGATTGGAGCAGAGGATTGAGGACGGTCCTCAATGATGAAAATCCAGAGTACATGTTGGAACTAGACCGGCCACCGAGACCTGGGGTTAACGAGGATGATTCTATTAAACTGGCCTACTCAGATTGGGTTTCTGATTCTCGTAAGGTTACGGATTATATGTTAAGCTCCATGTGTAGCGAATTGCAGCGTACGCATGAAAATATGGATAGTTTTAAATCAATCATGCTACACTTGGAGGAGCTGTTCGGGAAACACGAAAAGTCTGTCAGATACTATGTGTCTAAAGAGCTATTCAACACAAAGATGAAGGAGCATGAGGATGTTAAAGATCACGTATTGAAGATGATCTCCACGTTAGAGAGGCTGTGGTCTATGGAATTCTATATGGATTTTCACCTTCAGGTGGACCTCATTCTCTAATCACTCCCTAGATCGTTCTCTGATTTCGTCATCAATTTTGACATGGATGACATTGAAGGATCACTCTCAACACTTAAGAGCAAGCTGATGATTGCACAACAATGAATGAAAGAAAGATGGGGTGCATTCAAGTTTCCTATTATTTCGAATAATACTGAACTGGTTGGCAAAATCAGAGAACCCTGAGTTACTAAAACTCAGAAGTCTAAGACCAAGGGTCCGAAGAAGGCAGACACGTGTCTCCATTGCCGTGAGATGGGACATTGGAAACGGGACTATCCTAAGCTGAAAGCAGATATTACTTCATGTATAAAACTTAATGTTTTGGAAACAAATTGTTCTATTACTATGTTTTCTTCTTCCTGGATTCTAGACTCTGGAGCTAGTGGTTATGTATGTGTTTTGAATCAGGAGCTGGAAAGAAGTAAGAAGCTGGAACATGGAGAAGTGATGATCAATGTTGGCAGCAGACATAGTGTAGCAGCCATACACATTGGCACCACTTCCATTAGATTATTTTCTGGACATTTATTATTGTTAGACAATTGCCTTGTATTGCTCAATGGGTTAAAGAATATTGTTTCTATTCATGTTTGGTCAGGAAAGGATATTTATTTTCCTTTGTAAACAATTCTTACGACATTTATTTTAGAAATGAATGCGTTGGTAGTGCGTCTTTAATAAATGGTTTATACTATATTAATGTCCAAAATAATTGTAATGCCAATGTTGTAACAAGAAAACGCAATTTCTATGACACAAACTTAAGATAGCTCTGGCACTTAAGATCAGGTCATGTCGGGGATCATAGACCACACGAGTTAGAAAAGGATGGAGGCATAGACTCATTGGGATCGGATCCCTATCCCAATTGTGAGTCTTGCATTCAAGAAGAGATTATCAAATCCCCCTTCACAGGGAATTTTTAAAGGGGCACTGAAGTCTTAGGTTTAGTTCATACAAATGTGTACAGTCCTTTTGGAAATGTGGCCCGTGGTGGTTTTCCGTACTTCATTACATTTATCGATGACCATTAAAGGTATGGCTATAAGTATTTGATGAAGTACAAGTCTGAATCATTAGAAAAGTTAGTTGAATTCAAGACTTTTGTCGAAAACCAAATCGGGCATCATATTAAGGCACTTCGGTCTAACCGCGGTGGCGAGTATATGAGTGCCGAATTTGACCAGTTCTTAAGAGAACATGGCATACTGTTATAACTAACTTCTCCACCCACTCCGCAATTAAATGACGTAGCAGAATGGACGAATCAAACTCTATTAGACATGGTTCCATCCGTGCTCAGCTACACAGATTTGCCCATTTCATTGTGGGGGCATGCATTGCTTCCAACTGCTCACATTCTGAACAGATATCCCTCCGAATTTGATCCTAACACACCGTATTAGATTTGACGTGGAAGGAAGCTTAATCTGAAACACATAACGATATGAGGTTGCCCAGCTTATGTGAAAAAGACCAAGGCTGAGAAGTTGGAGGCTAGGTCCTTAACAAGACGATTCGTTGGATATCCAGAGGATTCCATGGGATACCTATTCTACCTTCATGATGATCAGAGGATCATTGTTGCCTTACAAGCAATCTTTCCCGAAGAAGAGTTCATTCGAGAAGCCGGAGCTAGTAAAAGTATTGTTCTAAAAGAACAAAATGAATCTCCTTTGGAAGACACTTCAAGACACCCAACCCAAACCGGGAAAGACACAACCATCAATGCGCAGGTCTGCCAGAGTATCTCAATCGCCTAAGAGATATGGTTGTCTGCTACAGGGAGACCATAATATGTATGAAGTAGCAGAAGGGAACCATGGAGACGATCCCTCTAGCTATGACCAGGAAATGATGGATATAGATTCTGCGAAATGGCATGAAGCTATGAAAGTAGAAATGGATTCGATGTATTTAAACCAAGTCTGGACTCTGACTGATCGACCCAAGGGTATTGTACCCATTGGATGCAAATGGATCTACAAGAGAAAGATTGGTCCGGATGGCAAGGTGGATACCTATAAGGCTAGGCTAGTGGCGAAAGGGTATAGTCAAAAGAAGGGCATTGACTATGAGGAAACCTTCTCACCAGCAGCTATGTCAAATCCATTAGAATTGTACTTATAATTGCTGCATACCTGGATCATGAAATCTGGCAAATGGATGCAAAGACCGCTTTGTTAAATGGAATCCTCAAGGAGACGATCTATATGGAACAGCTCAAGGGTTTCATATCTAGTGTAGATTCTCATAAGGTCTGCAAATTGAATAAGTCCATTTATGGACTTAAGCAGGCTTCTCACAGTTGAAACCTTCATTTTGATAAAGAAGTGCGGGGCTACGGCTTCATCAAGAACGAGGATGAACCACGTGTCTATAAAAAGATTAGTGGGAGCAAAATTATATTCCTGGTGTTATATGTAGATGATATTCTACTTATAGGGAATGATGAAGGTTTGCTAACTTCAGTTAAGACATGGATTTCAAGCAAATTCTCCATGAAAGACTTGGGAGAAGGTACTGACACGAAAAATCCTTACGTGTATTAAATAGCAAGTGGACTGGTCGTGTGTAGTAATAAAGTGGACAATAAAGTCCGGGTTGTTGAACCTCAAGGACTTGTATTTTAGTTTATGATTTTAAAGCAATTGAAGAACTTAAACTAAAACAAGAATTAACTAAAATATTATGGAAGTAAGATATAAGAAACAAGATGTCGAAATCAAGATAGCTATGGAAGAGAGCAACTAAGACACATGTGTTGGCATAAATTAATCAATTTTCATTATAAACATGTTCTCATATTATTAGACTAATGTTGCTTTGGTGGAAAAAACCTTAAATAATTACTACCCGATGTCTCGGCTGTAATAATCCTATGATTAATTGATGGTTCTCTAGATATGTCTATCCGAGAATCTAACCAACAATCATGCATTCAAGTTCTAGAATTTCCCCGGATTAATCCGGCTAACTGCACCCGGGAATCTCTACCTATCTCTAGGGGCAATTCCCTATTTTTTACGGATTATGTGATGATCCTCTTTGCACCTTAAATTACCTTCTCTCGAACGAATAATTTAAGCAATAAGTCATGCATATGGTAGCTAAGCATATGATGCATTCAAACAAGATCAAGACACAAAGCAACAATAGAATTAATATGAAAAACACAATTTATAACTCAATTATCATAATTTAGCCTCAACATGGCCTTAGTTCGAAGAATCTATTTCATCATAAAAGATGAAAGATAGGAATTTAAATTAAGATTCATATTCATAGACAAAAACAAATCTAAATCTAAGAAACTCCCTCGTATTTTTGATGGTTGAACTTCGATCTTCATCTCTTCCATGCTTTTTGATTTCTTCACCTTCAAAGGTTCTTGATAATCTTCATAACTAATCTAAGGATGATGAAGATGATGATAGGATGTGTTTAGGCTCCCCCAATGGGGAATGTGTTTTCAAGTGTGTCATAGGATGGTCTTCAATCCTCCTTTTATAGCCAAAAAAATCCACCTACCAAGAACATGTGCTTCCATTCTCTTTTCTTTCCACCTACCATTCTCTTGCTTTCCATCTACCAAGAATGTGAACTACCATTCTCTTGTTTTCCACCTACCATTCTCTTACTTTCCTCCTACCAAGAATGTGAGCTACCATTCTCTTCCTTTCCATCTACCAAGAATGTGAACTACCATTCTCTTGTTTTCCACCTACTAAGAATGGGAGCTGCCACTTTCGTGTTTTCCAGCGCAGAGATAGTGTTTTATTCATAAAATTCTCCACAGACCTCCGAATTTGATCCTTCAAGTCCCCATGTGAAGATAAGACATACATCTACAACTTTGTAGAAGGCCACTTCATCCAATTCAGTCTCTAAATATATCAAAATGACGTTCCAATGTGGAGGTTGTTTTTGATTTAGCGCCCAGGTGTGCGGAAATGGTACTAAAATATGATTTTGGCTAACTCCAGCTTGTTTCTTGCTTGTTTGGTCGTAGAGGTGTGAAACATCTTGGCCTAAACTTATTTTATACGTCATTTTTCCACCCTTTCTTCGATTGTATCCACTTAAGGCCTGAAATCACTTAATGCACGAATTAAACGCACAAGTGACAAAATCAAGCGATAAATGAACCTAAAACATAAACGCAAAGGGGCTTAATAACACGTAAAAATGACTCCTATCAGGTACCTACATCCTGGGAATTCGAATCTACAGGGATGGATCGAATGAAATGATAGGACTCTCTCAAGCCATCTACCTAGAGAAGCTCCTGAAGCGGTTTGGGATGGAAAACTCTAAGAGAGGTCTTTTGCCCATGAGACATGGAATTCATCTCTCCAAAAAGATGAGTCCTCAAAGTGAGGAAGATTGAAAGGAGATGACCACAGTTCCTTATGCATCGGTAGTAGGAAGTCTCATGCACGCGATGTTATGCAGGAGACCAGATCTTGCTTACGTTGTGAGCATGGTGAGTAGGTTTCAAGCTAACTCGGGAAAAGAACATTGGATCGCCGTGAAATCTATCTTGAAGTACATGAGAAGAACTAAAAATATGACTCGCATATATGGCAATGGAGAAATGAAAGTGGACGGTTATATGGATTTTGATTTCCAATCAGATATCGATGACCGAAAATCCACTTCTGGATTCATATTCACTCTGAACGGTGGAGCAGTGTTTTGGAAAAATTCCAAGCAAAGCAGCTGATTCAACCACTGAAGCTGAATATGTGGCAGCCTCGGAAGCAGCCAAAGAAACTGTTTAGATTGAGAAGTTCACGGCAGAACTTCAAGTTGTTCCTAGTGTGGCGCTACCGTTGCCACTATAGTATGACAACAATGGAGCCATCGCGCAAGCTAGGGAACCAAAGTCTCACAACAAATCCAAACACATAGAGAGGAGATGTCCCATAGTTCGAGAAATCGTTGGAAGAGGTGACATCGCCGTGCAAAAAAGAACCTCAGCGGACAATGTTGATAACCCACTCACTAAGCTATTGGCGCAAGCAGTGCTAGAGAGGAATCTTGAGAAAATGGGTATTAGATACCATAGCAATTGGCATTGAGTGCAAGTGGGAGTTTGTTAAGTATATGCCCTAGATGCTAATGAGGACAAATAGATTGTATAAGGTATTCAATTATGTTGTACAAACTAATAATTAATAAAGGCAACTATTATTCTGTTCACATAAAATTTTATGGCATCAATTAGTATTGAACAAATAGTCCATGTGTATCGAGGTTGACTCTTCGCCCTTTATGGAATAAAGAAGTGGCACTGAAAAAGTCTTATTCCTGATCACTTAAAAGGGTTCGTAAGTTAAGGAATCTTACTTAGGCATTAAGATTCGACTTGTATGACACATGCTCTGACAAGGAGTGCCAGTCGAACACTATGGGATAGTGCGAATACATGTCATAGATATATCAATGGAATTGATATATTCGAACATGGCTAGCAGTAATCCGATCACATGGGTATTTACTCTGTGACTGTCAATGATTGGATTACTGTCATGATCAATGTACTTGTACTATTTAATCTGTTACTAGAGTAGTTTGGCCTAACTCACCCTTTGGTGGGGCCGACCTCGAAGTGCGATCTCAATGAGTCAAGTAGCACTTGTTCAGTGATCGCCAAGATGGGATTCACTATCTCGATAGTAAACGAGAAAGTATCATGTTCGATCATAGGCATATGAAATTATAAGACTTTAGCCAAAGCAATGAAACTAACTCATGTGGGACATGGAGGCTAGTTTGGTAATTTCATCATGCTATGATTAAATGCACAGTATCAAGTTAATTGAGTTTGACATATACCCTGACTCTCACTTGATCGGGATACGTCAGTGAAGGGCTTATACACATATGGTATTTATGGTCCATAGGTTCATAAATGATTCGTTCATTTCGTACTCAATTAGGTTACGATGTGAGTCCACAGGACTGGCTAGGTGACACTCACATCCTTTGGTAATTCCTCACATTGCCAATCGAGACGAATCTATAGAGTCGTGCTATAAGAAACAAACAGGATGTCTTTTTGTGTTAATCTTTTAGAAAGATATAATTAATTAGACGTATTAATTTAATGGTTAAATCAATAAATTAAATATTTAATTTAATAAGATTAAATTAAATTGTTTAATTGGAAAGTTAATTAAATGGAATTAATTAATTAATTAATATATATATATATTGGATTTAAATTAGATTTAAATTAAATATAAATTAAAGGTGGACTAAGTTGATTGGGCCAAGTTAAAGTCCACCCACGTCTACAAAGAGCCCCAGGGGGTAGCCAAGTAGAGTCCAAGGAAGGACTCCAACTTGTTACTTAAGTCATTAGAGTTATAAGGTAACTCTAATGGTAACAAGTCATTGTAACCCTAATTGCATAACACACAAAAAAGAGAAGGAATCCTATCACAAAAAATCTCACCCTAGCCATCCACCATCATTAAGAGGGAGATTTTTGGAGATTTGGAAGGCTCGTTTCATGTGGATCTTTAGAGATAGGAGCTCAAGGAGTTGTTGCGCGAATTCAAAATACGAAATCGATAAGGTAATCCATTTTGTTTAGTTTTTGGAAAACTCTTGAAAATCATCAAACCACGTTAAAGTGATTCGACTTTAGGAATCCTAAAATTTCTTCCGCTGCGTTTTTCGCTCTAGAGGATACCTAACAACAATAACCAAATGGATATCACTACCACAAAAAAGTCCTATTACAGCGCACCTATGACAGCGGTTTTGAAAACTGCTGTAATAGGGGGCACTCGGTTCGGACCTATGACAGCGGTTCGAGCCGAACCGCTGTCATAGGTGTCAAAAAAAAAAAAATTTGGACTTTTGGCAGCGGTTCGGCGGAACCGCTGCCAAAAGTTGTCAAAAAAAAAATTTGAACTTTGTGGCAGCGGTTCTGCCCGAACCGCTGCCAAAAGTTCAAAATTTGGGCGGGTTTATTTCAAACCAGCCCCCCCTCTCTCTCACTCTCACTCTCACACTCTCTCTCTCTCTCTCTCTCTCTCTCTCAACTCTCTCACCACCACCACCACTGCCTCCGCCGTTCGCCGCCCCTCTTGGTTTCTCTCTCTATTTTTAGATCTACTTCTCTCTCTCTCGGTTTCTCTCGGTATAGGACCGCCGCCGCCCACCTCTGCCAACGCCGACGCCCACCTCCGCCTCTGCCGCCGACGCCGACGCCGCCTTCTTCCATTTAGTTTTGGTATTTTTTTTTAGATAAATATATATACACACACACACACATAGAGTATATATAGATGTATGTATATGTGGGTGTATGCATATATGTGTGGGTGTATGTATATTTGTGTATGTGTGGGTGTATTTATATTTGTGTATAAGTGGTGTATGTATATTTGTGTATGAATATTTGTGTATGTATATATGTGGATGGGTGTATGTATATTTGTGTATATGTTCATGGGTGTATGCATATATGTGTATATGTTAATGGGTGTATTTGTGTATGTGTGGGTGTGTGTATATTTGTGTATGTATATATGTGGATGTGTGTATGTATATTTGTGTATATGTTGATGGGTGTATGTATATTTGTGTATATGTTGATGGGTGTATGTATATTTGTGTATTTATGAAAATATTTCTCGGTTGAAATTTTGCGGTGTTGGAATGACACGAAATTCACAATGTCATAGAGAAACGGCATTCTGAACAAAACGCAAGACTTTGTCTTGCGCTCTCGTGATTTTAGCGATCCGAGATCGTTTAAGGCCTCAAATACGTGTTTTATTACAAAAATACGTATTTATGTAATAAAACGCGTATTTGAGGCCTTAAACGATCTCGGATCTCTAAAATCACGAGAGCGCAAGGTAGGACTTGCGTTTTGTTCAGAATGCCGTTTCGCTATGACCGTGCGACTTTCGTGTCATTCCGACATGGCAACATTATAAACGATAAAATAAAATTAAAAAAAAATAAATAAACCACCCTATGACAGCGGTTCAGCCGGAACCGCTGCCACAGGGTCCAATTTAATTTTTTTTTTTGAATAAATAACCCTATGACAGCGGTTCTGCCGAAACCGCTGCCATAGGGTCACCCTACTGCAGCGGTTTCTATAGAACCGCTGTCATAGGGTGACCTATGACAGCGGTTCCGGAACCGCTGCCGTAGGGTTTTGACCTATGGTAGCGGTACCTATGGCAGCGGTTCAAAACCGCTGTAATAGGCCCAAAAAAAACCGCTGCTATAGGTCATTTCTGTAGTAGTGTATGGATGTTTTCCTCAATCATCCAAATGAACAGCAAGTAGTGTATGCTTTAACTAAAGAATAAATCATTGCAGGAGTCAGGCAAGAAGCGCAAGGTGATAATCCAAAGAATGATAGTGTAGAAATAGAAAAAGTCTCATGTCAAGAAGCTTCAAGAATACTGGACAAGCTGGAAATGTTTTGGATTCAACATGAAGGTGATTGTTTTGACAAGTTACTATGAACGCGCAAGTTAAAGGATGCGGTATTAACCTAATAAATTAAGTCATTGTCACAGATAACTTTAGATAAGTATTTCATATCATCTTAAGTTTAATGTGACATATTTAAATAATTCTAGATATTTTATATAGATAAATAAATATATTTGAAATATGGAGGTAAATTTCTTACGGATGGTCCTAAAAAAATATGAAATATTACAATGTAAAGTTTATTCTTATTTATAACTAGTCCCGAGTTGGGACAATGATTTTTATTACTATAAGGAGGTTATTCTTATATAGAGTATTCTTGTAAAGAAGTTTTACTATATACACGAGTTGTAGTGGAAAGTGGCTGAAATAAGGCAGAGAATGTACGATTTGAAATACAAAGCCCCCCAGTACAATGAGTGTGTCGGTATGTTGGATGACCTTGACATCAAGAATATGATACGGCTGTGTTCGGCCATGAAAATGACCACGATTGACATTGTAACATGCTGCAAAGATTGAACCATCAAGAAGTGGATGGCAGAGCAATAATGGGGTCAGGTAATACATTATTTAGTTCTATAATATACTGCATGCGGTTATTATCATACTGCACACTAACAACAGAAGTATTACATGCTTAATACGATATATAATACGGCATTGAAGAAAGCACGATATGTCATTTGTCGGTCTTATATACTGTATGCAAGTTGCCTTCATACTACACTGTGATGTTTGTTATTCATTTCTCTCCCATTAGGACTGACATGGAGGATGAGGAGGACTTGGGTATAAATAGTGTATGTGGTAACTTCATAGACACGTGGATGAATTGCATCTGTGAAAAGGGTTAAACATTTAACGGTCCCAATGACTCCAGAGTGAACTTGAAGAACTACTGTGTTGCGATTAGGCGTGACTTCATTTTTGTGAAGAATGACACCGAGAAATTCATATTGATTTGCTCATTTCCAAAATGCAAGTGGAGGATATATGCCTCATTGTAAGCATGTGACAAACAATTTGCCATTCAGAAGTGCTATTTGGTGCACACTTGTGGTGAAGCCACTCTTGGGACCCAGGGTCATCCTAGGGATGACTCGGCATGGGTTCGAATATTGTGAAGGATAGGCTGAGAGGAGAGCCTATGTACAAACCTTGTAACATGCGAAATGATATCCTCATGAATTTTGGTGTGCAACTAAAATATCAAAATGCATGGTTTAGTAAAAAAATGGCAATGCGGGATATTCATGGTGTAGATAAGTTGTCATATGACAAGCTGCGTTAGTACTGCAACGCAGTGAAAGAATATAATCCTGACAGTATTGCAGATTACGAGATTAACCCGGTTAACAACAGATTTCTATGATTGTTTATATGCTTCAATACATGTCTTCTTAGTTTTTTTGAGGGGTGTAGACCCTTAGTTTTTCTGGACGGAACTCATTTAAGCAGTAAGTACAAGGGATGCATGCTTAACGCAGTGAACAAGGATCCCAGTGATGACCTTTTCACACTAACATATGTCGTTGTTGATGCTGAAAATGACACAAATTGGGAATGGTTCTGCTTGAAGTTACGGAACTTATTCAATGTGACGAAAGGATTTGTCTTCACAAACTTCTCCTTTTTTTTCCGACCGACATAGTAGGCTTATTAAGGGTATAACTAAGGTCTTTCCCGACAGCCACCATTTTTATTGCTTGAGAAACTTAGTTGACAAGTTAACAAAGTAGGTAAGATCTTTTACCTTTTTTTTTCAATTGTGAATGTGTTAATAGTCTTATAATCTCTATTTTAGATGATGAGAAAGTACCCTCTGCGCAATAAAAAACATTTGAGTTTCGTTTTCAAGAAAGCTGCATATGCTTCTACGGTGCAAGAATTTAAAGAATATATCAATATGATAACTTAGTCTATGCCTCTCTCTGTTAATTTATGAGCAAACCGCAATGTTGAGTGAATTCACTGTTCCCAGGTGATAGATGGGGAGTGATAAACAACAACGAGGCAGAAAGCTTTAACAGTTGGGTAAAACTGGCACGGTTTATGCCAGTTGCAGCTATGGTTGATCGTATTTGGGGCCAAATCATGTTTATGATGTATGAGAAGAGGGAAAAAGGGGAGACATTTACTAGTAAGCTTTGCCCCAAACGTGAGAAGTGGCTGCAAGTGAACTACTTGGGATCCCATACTTATAAGTTCAAATGTCTAGCGGGATGAGGTTTGAAGTTATTAACAAGAACAAATCATGTGATGTGGATCTTGAAAAGTCCACTTGTAGTTGTAGGTCATGGAAATACAATAGAATACCATGCAAACATGCTTTGGCGTGCATTGAGTCAAAGGTCCTTGATGTGTACAAGTTTTGTGACGAGTACTATTATGTTGAAAGGTACAAGCTCGCCTACCTTGCAGTGCTAAATCCTACTCCTAGTTAGATAGGGAATTAGTGCACTAGGAGAAACTGCAAGTGGTACTTGCACATGATGTGCATGCTCAGCACAGATGTAGAAGGACACAAAGGATCCCATCACAGTATGGTGATTCACAGCCTAGAAAGTGTAAATTGTGTGGTAATCCTGGATATAATCGTCGCTCTTGCAAGAATACTAGAACTTCAGCCACTTGACATTTTTTGATATTTTTCTGTCGCAATGTATTTATTGAAGAAGTTTGTTTTGTTTTGTTTTGTTTTCGGATTCACTGATGTTAGGATTGTTGAACAATTGCATTGATGTTTTGTTTTGTCATCCAGGATTGTTTTACATTGTTGTAGACACCTAATTATTGTCGTATTATTTCATGCAGTTTGATGTATAATTTCATATCCATTGACGTATTATTGTCTTTTTATTGACTTGCAATCATACATCAATATTATGTACTAATACGTCATATTAAGTGTACCTATACGTCGATTGATAGACAATAATACGTCAATTGACTTGCATTCATACGTCAATTTATAGAAAAAAATACATAAATTGATATGTACTAATACGTCATATTAAATATACCTATACGTCGATTGATAGACAATAATACGTCCATTGACTTACATTTATATGTCAATTTATAGACAAAAATACGTTAATTGATATGTACTAATACGTCATATTATATGTACCTATACGTCGATTGACTTGCTTTCATACGTCAATTTATAGACAAAAATAATTCAATTGATATGTACTAATACGTCATATTTTATGTACCTATACGTCGATAGATAGACAATGATACGTCAATTGAATTGCATTCATACGTCAATTTATAGACAAAAGTAGATCAATTGATATGTACTAATACGTCATATTAAATGTACCTATATATCAATTAACTTGCATTCATATGTCAATTGATAGACAAAAGTACATCAACAGATATTTACTGATACGTCATATTAAATGTACCTATACATCGATTGATCGACAATAATACGTCAATTGACTTGCACTTATATGTCAATTTATAGATAAAAATACGTCAATTGAAATGCATTCATATGTCAGTATTATGTACTAGTGCATAATATTATATGTACTATTACGTCGATTGATAGACAAAAATACGTCAATTGATTGCGTTCACATGTTAATATTATGTACTAATACACCATATTAAATGTACCATTACGTTGATTCAAAGACAAATGTTACGTCAATTGATATGTACTTAGTCTTTGGTACACACATTACTAAGTCAAGTGATTATTAGTAGTAGTTTCTACAAACATTAGTTTGTGAAAGAAATGTACCATTATCGATTTAACTCCTACGATCACAACATAAAATATTAAATATTGATACAATCGTTCATAAAATACTTGTCCAAATATATTCACATGTGTCAAATGGATTTATGGTTTGGGGTTCAGGGTTTAGGGTTTACGTTTTTACACTAAGATGTATTGTTACATACAAAAATCATTTATTGTTACAACTAAAAGGATCTATTATTAAATATAAAGGTCGTATGTCAACATTTAAGATGACGTATTTTTACACTAAACACGACGTATGAGTAGGATCTAATGGTGTACGTGGCGAAGTAAATGACGTATGATGCCATGTACATTGACGTACATGTTGTTGTAAAATGACATATGTGGACACTTAACTGATGTATTAGTACATTTAATTGACGCAATATTATTTCACGCGCAAATGACGTATGATGCCATGTACATCGACGTACGAATTGCTGTAAAATGATATATGCACTTAACTAATGTATTAATACATTTAATTGATCCAATATTATTTCATCGCAAATGACGTATGATGCCATGTACATCAATGTATGAATTGTTGTAAAATGATGTGATGTATTAGTACATTTAATTGATCCAGTATTATTTCATCGAAAATGACGTATGATGCCATGTACATCGATGTATGAGTTGCTGTAAAATGACGTATGTGGACACTTAACTGACGTATTAGTACATTTAATTGGCGTTGTATTATTTCATCGCAAATAATGTATGACACCATGTACATCGACGTACGAATTGCTGTAAAATGACTTATGTAGATACTTAACTACTGTATTATTAATTGATGTATGATGCCATGTACATCGACGTACGAATTGCTGTAAAATGATGTATGAGAACACTTAACTGATGTATTAGTACATTTAATTGATATATGATGCCATGTACATCGATGTACGAATTGCTGTAAAATGATGTATGTGAACAAGAAAATATTTAGGAAAAAACATCATAAAATTGTAATACAAAATCTAAATATAACAAATTGTTTCATACAAGACGGCAAAGTTTGATTATTTTCCATAAAATAACAGAATAATTGTGGCCATACGTACTCGGTAATCATCTATGTTAACCTCTTTCTCATATTGCCGAAATTCTTCCGTGTCTACTGCTAAGCACTCTGTCCAGAGGCAAACAAAGATCCCGTTATCCTTTTTTTTTTCTTGTTGGCAGGAATAGACTTGTTCAGGATTATCCTTCTTAATTCTATGCCCTATCATGTGGCGCAGGTATCCTTTTAAGAATATCTCCTACAAAGTTTATATTATTTGTTAAATTTATTTGCATTCTGTATAAAAAACTCAATTGCAAAGGAATTTACAAAGACTCGGGTTGTAGCTTTTGTCTGGTTTGACCAACAAGAGTTTTTCTGGATGCATTTGTTGTTGTATAAATAAAAACCGACGAGGGACCAATGCTCCTTTTTCAAGTGTGAGTTGTGGGAGGGTACAATATTTGCACTCTTTCACGCCGCGTTTAATCAACCACTCTAATGCAGTGTGTGTCTCTTTGCTAAGTTCTGTGATAAACTAGCCATATTCAATTTGCATAAGCAACCATTATTTGTTGTATTTCTGAAGGTGGTTATTAATTTCAACCTATACATTGTTAGTGTTAGTTTCCACCATAAACTTATGCCATTAGTGTTCAGAGATTCTTAAAGTGTATACCTGAGCATATAAGAGCAAGAAGCAGATAGAGTGGTGGGAGGTGTGTTTTACATAATTGCTATACATAATGTGTATATAGCAACCTATCAATTCAGAGCTCACTGCATTACCACACAATAAGTCAATGAAAGCTTCCCTAGTGATGGTCAAGGCATGTTCTTCCGAAACCTTCAACCTATGAAAAAGTTAACACCTCATGCATATGTGGTGATGATGATATGAACAATATAGTTAATAAATATAATTTACAATTTATACCTCAAATTGTTGTCGTCACAAATGAACGTATCAATCATCTTGCGATATGCTAAATTGAAAGATGCAGTATGTTAGAGCTGCATAAGAAGTATATGAGATGTCAAGTTGTAGTATGATAGAGATGTCACATGGGAGACTTCTATATTCTGTATGAGAGTCTGAACAATGACATATTGACTATTGAACGACGCCGTACTTTAAATAATGTTTCACTTTCTTAGCACTGGTAGGTTTGACCCTTGTTTGTGTTGTGGTTTCTGGGAGGGTAACAGTGTCACACTCTTTCCTTTTCTTCTCCAGGTCATATTTTGGAATGGAAGAACTTCCATCATTTTTCACCTCAGTGCGGAGTTCTTTCTTATATTTTCATTTTTGTCTTTGTCTTCGTCTTCATCTTTATCTTCATAGTTCCTAGAACCTTTGTCCGCCTTTATTTCAGCCGTGCTAGTATCCTCAGTAGCAACACCTTCATATTCAAACTCCATATCATCGCCGACGTGGTCATAATCATAATCTTCCCTGTCGTCAACATCTTTTTTCTTTGATTCATCTTCTACTCTCTTAATAAGGGGTTGGAAATTTGAGCTCCGACTTGCTGCCCACATCCTCATGTAAAGGCATAAGGATTTTAAGCTCCTCATTCATTGGATAGATGCGTACTACCTAGAGATAACAAATTATACAATTTTGTTTATTATTGATGTGAAGTCATCAGAAACTTCAAAGTCTTACAATTACCTCATATTTCGTAAGCCCCAGAAATTGTTGTTGAGCTTCCACATGGTCGTTCGGGAAGTTCGTGCCACCCTATCACAAAAATCGTGGGATCTCTCGAGTGAGGTGCTGACATTCTAAACAAGGTATACACTTATACACCCAAGCCTACAATCGAACGAGGAAAATAACAATTAATACTGGAATCGAAATCATTGATTACTTCCTGTTGAAGCAAACCATACATCAAGGGTCTGCATATAATACTACATATGAAAAATCATTCACTTACCATAAGTCCAATAGTACATCCGTCTATGTACTCATTAGCTCTCTGTTAGGTCTCCTATTTTACATATTTCCATCATGATTTACCTCACATTTATCTTTATTTTATGCCTTGTAGTTAATCTTTTCCTTTATTTTCAGCCAAATTTACGTATTTTGATTTCTAAGTCATTTCAATGTTTTTGTAGGCATATAAATGATTGTTTTGATGAGTTAAAGGAGTATTTTTACGTGAATAACGAAGGCTAACCAAGAGGAAGTGAAGAAATGCATTAGAAAGGCCAAACGAGAATGTTTCGTTGAAGAAAAATGAAGAGAAAAATTTCTGCATAGGCAACTGCACAACTGTGCAAATATTCTGCACAGCTGTGCAGCTGCGGATTTTTATTTTTGTGGGCCGATTTTATGACTTGGATGGGCATAATTTATGTATCTAAGACTCCTTTTTAGTTAAATAAAGTGGCAAAAACGTTTTTATAGGCTAGAATGAGGTGGGAGATCATTCATTCTTGAAAAACATTAGATCTTGGAGAATAGATCTTGAAGAGAAGATGAGAGTTCTTGGAGAAGAGTTCTTGGAGAAAAGCTTCATCTTCTCAAGTTGTATTCTTCCAATCCTCCATTGTTGAACATGAGTAACTTTATGTTTATGCAATTTAGTTCTTGTTTTTCTTTAATTATGCATAGCTAAATTATTTTCTAGGGTTTAAGATGTAGTCTTGTGTATTGATTTGGATTATTGATGATTTATGGATGTGATTTCTTGTTTGGTTTATCTATTAATGAGAGTTTAATGCTTGTAATTGCTTGATCACCAATTGCATGATTTAAGATGAATTAAGAAGTACCGGGAGGTGAATTAGTTTATCGGTTCAGATTTAATAGACATGTGTAAATTGCTTAATAGGGATATTGGTAATTTTGCATGAGACTAGTTAAACAATATTCATAGAATTTAATGGATTCATCTAAATTAGTTTTCGATCATGGGAGTGACGTTAATTAATTTAGGTGGGTACTCATGAAGATCTCGGGAGAGTATTCATGCATTTAAGGAAATTGGGTCTTTAATTTAAACAAGAATGATAATCCATTGAAAGTCAATAATCCAAAGAAATACCTTGATGAAATCTTAATCCCTAGGCCTTTCGTTAATTGATTGTTCGTTTCAATTATATTTGTGTTAATTATTTATAATTAATTCTGTTTTTATAAATTTCTGCTTTTAATTAGTTAAAATCTCAAATCTTTGATAATTGATAGTCTAAATAATAAGATAAACTTTGTTTGGTACTTGATAACCTTCCCTGTGGAGACGATCTTACTTTCACTATATTATTTGTTCGATTCCGTGTTGTTACGGACGGTTAACAAATTGGCGCCGTCATTTCGCCACCAACACACCGCCGTTGACAAACACCCCACACTTTGTGTTCGCCGTGCCGCTGCTCGTTGTCTCCATCACCCGCCCTCAAGATAGCCCCGCTCCGCCTCTCCCGCCGCTATCGCCGCACTCAACCACAAAGCCACGTCGCCGTCCACCTCACAAGTCGTCACCTCCGCCGCTGCTCCGTGTTCAATCAAAGCCACGTCGCAGTCCACATCACAAATCGTCACCTCCATCGTCGCGCCACTACACCACGCCGCTGCTCCGTGTTCAATCATTTCCACTGCCGTCACCAACTACATACAACCAGAGCTGGCGTTGCTTCTATCTACTGCCACCCAGCCGTCGAGCTTCACCACCGAAACAGCGCGACAGTACGCGCCACTCTTCCCCGCATCTCCATCTCGATCTGTTTTCTCCGTCGCGACCCTGCTGCTCCACCGTCAACCTCCGTCGTCGTCGTCTCAGCCACCATCGTCTACTTCTTCATACAACACCACCAACTTCATTTAGTGCTTTAGTTGTTTCACCAATTTCGATTCTTTTTGTCGTTTCACCTCCACAAACAGAATTTATCCAACTAATAGTAGCCATATTAATCACTGTCAAGATGAACAAAAGAAGACGAACAGGTACGGGATCTTCCATAGATCGTGCTCTACAATTGGTTCCGACGGATACTACCGCGAGAGAAAGATTGATCAACAAAGGTTTGACCAAATATCCGAAAATCTCCAACCTTTCACCGGCTTATGCGATTCTCAGTGAGTTAGATTGTTTCCCATCCCGTTATTTAGACAAAGCTGCTATGTTGTCTCTGTTTATTGCTGATGATTTGACTGAAAAATTGATTGTTATGGGATGGGGTGATTTGATTAATATGAATGAACCGAGTTATCGATTACTTACGTTGGAATTTTTGGGTACCGTGGAGTATGTTGATGAGTTGTTGAAGTTTTGTATTGCCAATGTTCCGTATACGCTCTCGAAACTGGAATTAGCTCGTATTTTTGGATGACCTACTAGTGGGCCGGATGAGTTGATCAAAAAGCAACAAACTGACTTTGGCGAGAAACCATCACACTACCGACTCTCAGGCCTATCCATAGGAAGTATTTCTTTCACTTTTTTTTAAGCACATTTTGATTTTGTTCTTGCATATCGCGTTCACTCAAGTACATTGAGGACAATGTGTTCTTTTAAGTGTGGGGTGTTTGTGGTTAAATTGGTGAAAGGATCGGACATATTACATGTTTTTTTTTGTTGAGTATTGCGTGTATTGAATTGCTCAAGTGTGGGGTAATGTGGTTAAGTGGTGAAAGAATTGGGCATACGTCAATTTTTGCTGAGTTGTTGCTGAAAATTGGTTGACTTATGCATAATATTTGTGTTCCCATATTTGAGCTCTTGACTAGATAAACATATGAATTTGATTTCTGTACATGGATACTTTTTTTTTATTGAGTTTGATCGCTGAGCCTGAAATTTGTAAAATTTCTATGCATCTTTACACATTACACACGAGTTCTAATAAAGGGGATTGATCGGAGAGATAAAAGCAATTACATATTTAATTGATATTGGAGGAAAGTTTATGAGAAAAAAAATCGAGAAAATAGAAAAAAGAAAAAAAAATCGATGAAGAAAATAAGGAAAGAAAGTTGATTCAGTGGTTAATGAAAGCTAAAATCACCCAGTTTCGTTTCTAGCCTTTGTCACTTGAGTGATTAAGTCCGTTGGGGTGTCTTGACACCTAGTGCCTTAAAACCGACTGGTTTGAGAGTCATTGGCCCAAAACTCGTTACAAGGGTGACATAGAAAGCTTGATTAGCGAGACATTGCACGGGTTGATAAATTTTGAATGATGGAAAGTGAATGAAGATGCATTATGATAAATGTTGTGTTTTTGCTTGAAATAACTGAGATGTTCCCTTGCTAGAATTCATAAATCAAGCACGAATGGATGTATATGAAATTGAACTTGTTTGGGATTAGTGTGATGACTTGAGAGTAAAGATGTTCATATGTGGAAAAATAATGATTCTACGTGTTTATTGGTTTATGTGTGATGATTGTGGGGAGTCCTAAATGTTGTGACTAGTTGTTGATTTGATGCACGGTGAGACAGATAGACGATTGTCATGAATTTTGTGGGTATATTCTCTGCAAACCCTCACGAGACAAAACTCGTCCACTAGGGGTAACCTAGGGGTTTAACGGCTTGTTGCACATGCTAAGTGTAATCGTGTTCCCTACGAAAGTGGTGTTATCTTTAGTTTTGTTTTTGTTTTTGTTTTGTTTGGATTTACTCGAGGACGAGTAAAAGGTTAAGTGTGGAGTGTTTGTTAGGTCTCATATTTTACATATTTTCATCATGATTTACCTCACATTTATCTTTATTTTATGCCTTGTAGTTAGTGTTTTCCTTTATTTTTAGCCCAATTTACGTATTTTGATTTCTAAGTCGTTTAAATATTCTGCACAGCTGTGCAGCTGCGGATTTTTATATTTTTGTGGGCCGATTTTATGACTTGGATGGGCATAATTTATGTATCTAAGACTCCTTTTTAGTTAAATAAAGTGGCAAAAACGTTTTTATAGGCTAGAATGAGGTGGGAGATCATTCATTCTTGAAAAAAAGTAGATCTCGGAGAATAGATCTTGAAGAGGAGAAGAGAGTTCTTGGAGAAAAGCTTCATCTTCTCAAGTTGTATTCTTCCAATCCTCCATTGTTGAACATGAGTAACTTTATGTTTATGCAATTTATTTCTTGTTTTTCTTTAATTATGCATAGCTAAATTATTTTTTAGGGTTTAAGATGTAGTCTTGTGTATTGATTTGGATTATTGATGATTTATGGATGTGATTTCTTGTTTGGTTTATCTATTAATGAGAGTTTAATGCTTGTAATTGCTTGATCACCAATTGCATGATTTAAGATGAATTAAGAAGTACCGGGAGGTGAATTAGTTTATCGGTTCAGATTTAATAAACATGTGTAAATTGCTTAATAGGGATATTGGTAATTTTGCATGAGACTAGTTAAACAATATTCATAGAATTTAATGGATTCATCTAAATTAGTTTTCGATCATGGGAGGGACGTTAATTAATTTAGGTGGGTACTCATGAAGATCTCGGGAGAGTATTCATGTATTTAAGGAAATTGGGTCTTTAATTTAAACAAGAATGATAATCCATTGAAAGTCAATAATCCAAAGAAATACCTTGATGAAATCTTAATCCCTAGGCCTTTCGTTAATTGATTGTTCGTTTCAATTATATTTGTGTTAATTATTTATAATTAATTCTGTTTTTATAAATTTCTGCTTTTAATTAGTTAAAATCTCAAATGTTTGATAATCGATAGTCTAAATAATAAGATAAACTTTGTTTGGTACTTGATAACCTTCCCTGTGGAGACGATCTTACTTTCACTATATTATTTGTTCGATTCCGTGTTGTTACGGACGGTTAACAAATTGGCGCCGGAAATTTGGCTCCGGCGACTGGTCGGCGGTAGGTTGACGGCGTGGTGGTGTGAGAGAAACGGGAGAGAGAAAGAAAGGCTGAATTGAAGGAGATGGCTGAAATTTGAGATTTGTGAGGGGGTTGACTGGTTTGGGGATTTTGACCCAACTTTCAAATTTCAATTTTTTTTTTTTCGAAATTTGTACAGTGCAAAAGTGCGAAAATTCTGCACAATTGTGCACGAAAATTGCACCGTTGTGCATGGCGAGTGTAGATCTTGTGCGAAAATTTTGCACAACTGTGCTGAAAAATTGCACAACTGTGCACCTAAAAATCTTATAAGTGCGAAAAATTTGCACAGTGGTGCTAAAATTAGCACAATTGTGCACCTGATTTACAATGTATAATGCCCCATGCACCTCGTTTTTCATTTTTTTTATTTTTTAACCTGCAACAAGAATAGCTTGCATTAGTAAAGCATTTGAGCACCGAAAAATAAAAATAAAAAAAAATAAAATAAAAATTCCAAACATAAAATACTGAAAACAAAATAAGTAGAAAGAAGAAAACGACAATGACAAAAACAATGAAAACTCTTGGGTTGCCTCCCAAGCAGCGCTTGTTTAAAGTCATTAGCTCAACTTAGACAAAGTCATTGTTAAGTTCTGGCGAGGGAAATTGTTTTCCCTCGAGGAATATCATCGCCTGAAAAATACAAAGCACGATTAATTCTTTTCATATCTGATATATTCCAATCTATTCCGTCTTTCTTCCATTGCAAATCACTTAACCATCGGTCCATTTCAGGTGTACCAATTATAGCATTTACAATAACAGATAAAAACATATTGTTTCCAAGAAGAACGTACCTGAGATATGGTGGAAGAGATTTAAGTTTTACCTTAGGTCTAGAAGATATTTCGCGATACGACTCTAATGGATCTCTTTTACCTTGAGCAATTTCTTCTTTGATGGCCTCTTCAATCACATCCACTGAATAACATTTTTCTTCAAAAGGCGGAGATTTCATCACCTTATTTAAGTCGAACTCCACCTTTTCCTCTCCAATGTTTAACGCTAGCTTGCCAGCACGCACATCAATGACGGTTCCCGCAGTTGCGAGAAACGGTCTTCCAAGGATGATTGGTGTTTTCAAATTTTCATCCATCTCAAGCACCACGAAGTCACATGGGATGTAGAACTTGTCCACTTTCACGAAAACGTCTTCTAATATTCCCATTGGGCGTTTTATGCTCCCATCCGCCAATTGAAGTGACATCTTTGTGCTTTTAAGCTTTTGAAAGCCTAATTTCCTGCAAATTGAATAAGGCATTAGACTAACACTAGCTCCTAAATCACAAAGTGCTTTATCAAAGTGAAATTTTTCAATAGTGCAAGGAAGTGAAAAACTCCCTGGATCCTTTAGCTTTGGAGGAATGTTTCGTTGGATTATGGCATTGCATTCTTCATTCAAGGAGATTGTTTCAACGTCTTCTAATTTCTTTCTATTGCTCAACAACTCTTTGAGAAACTTCTCACAAACAGGCATCTGAGCCCGAGCATCTGTATACGGAATGTTGCGGTTCAACAGTCTAAGTGTTTGAAGAAATTTCTCTTGCTGCTTGTCCAACCTCTTGTGTTGCAACCTTTGGGGAAATGGAATTGGAGGAACATATGGTTTCACATATGGCTTCGGGATAACCTTTTCTGGCTCAACCTTGTCTGAAGATTCAAAGATTGAATTATCTTTCATCACAAATTCATCTCTGTGTACAGCATGTGGCTCAAATTCTTCAATTATATTTTCGTTTATCAGAGTCACTGCATTACACTGTCCTCTCGAATTCTCCTCTGTTTGGCTAGGCAGTGTACCCTTTGACCTCAAATTCATAGAACTTGCCAATTGTCCAATTTGTAATTCCAGATTCTTCGTTGCTCCCACTACCAGATCAATTTTTGCTTCCAGATTCTCAAACCGTTTTGCTGTTCCATTAGCGAGCTTTTCAATGGCTAATTCCCAAGCTTGTGGTTCTCGAGGTGGTGGTCCCTGCTGATTTTGTTGTTGAAAATTCTGAGGACCATGCTGCTGGAAACCTGGAGGAAATTGTTGTCTAGGAGGATTTGCTTGAGCTCCTTAGTTCCCTTGGCCTCCCCAAGAAAAGTTAGGGTGATTTCGCCAACCCGAATTGTAGGTGTTCGAAAATGGATTTCCTTGCTGCTTATTCTGATTGGATAAATAGTTAGCTTGCTCGATGAGTGGGCAATCAGTAGCCATATGAGGTGCCCCACAAACATCACAAGCTAAAGTAGGTTGAGATACTGCACTGACATTTCCCTTGAGTCCCTCCATGTGCTTGACAAGTGCTTCAATGTTAGCATTTAGCAATGTAATGTTATCTACATTGTGTATGCCCGGTGTTTTCTTTGCAGCCCGACTATCACTTGCCCACTGATAACTGTTGGATGCCATTTCGTCCATAAGAGCCAATGCATCATCCGGATTCATCCGGATACTATGTGACAGACCATTGTAGAAGGTCTGCACAAGCATCCAACTAGGAATACCGTGATGTGGGCACTTTCGGAGTAATTCTTTATACCTTTCCCATGCTTGATAGAGGGTTTCACTATCAGTTTGCATGAATCCAGTGATTACATTCCTTAACTGAGCAGTCTTGGCTGGGGGGAAATACTTGGTCAGAAACGCAGTCGACAAATCAGCCCAAGTGGTGAACTTATTTGCCGGCTGGTTTTTCAGCCACTCTTTAGCTCTTTTAGATAAGGAGAATGGGAAGAGTCGCAGTCTTATGGCATCCTCAGTAACGCCATTCATTTTAAAAGTACTGCAAATTTCAAGAAAATTCCCCAGATGGGAATGAGGATCCTCCCTCTCAATATCTCCCTCAAATGCAGTGTGTTGGAGCATTTGAATAATAGCCGGCTTCAACTCAAAGGTGTTGGCTTGAATAGTTGGTACCGCTATGCTGGAGGTTAAGTTCTGATATGTTGGTGTAGCATAATCCCGGAGAGTTCTTTGCGCAGCAGGTTCAATCCTTTGTATGTCTTCTGCCATTCTACGATGCTCTCTTTGTTGACGTCTGCCTCTTCGAAAAGTTCGTTCTGGTTCTGGATCGATTTCAAGAGCAGGTGCACTCAAAGAACGCCTGTGCATGTACCAATATTCAACCTAAAACAGAAATTAAGATCAGAGCGAGACAGATGATAAAAAAAATCAAAAATAAAATAAAAATAAATGTCCAAACTAATAAGAATTAACTTTTTATTGATATTGACTATTTGTTGCCCTCCCCGGCAACGGCGCCAATTTGTTAACCGTCTGTAACAACACGGAATCGAACAAATAATATAGTGAAAGTAAGATCGTCTCCACAGGGAAGGTTATCAAGTACCAAACAAAGTTTATCTTATTATTTAGACTATCGATTATCAAAGATTTGAGATTTTAACTAATTAAAAGCAGAAATTTATAAAAACAGAATTAATTATAAATAATTAACACAAATATAATTGAAACGAACAATCAATTAACGAAAGGCCTAGGGATTAAGATTTCATCAAGGTATTTCTTTGGATTATTGACTTTCAATGGATTATCATTCTTGTTTAAATTAAAGACCCAATTTCCTTAAACACATGAATACTCTCCCGAGATCTTCATGAGTACCCACCTAAATGAATTAACGTCACTCCCATGATCGAAAACTAATTTAGATGAACCCATTAAATTCTATGAATATTGTTTAACTAGTCTCATGCAAAATTACCAATATCCCTATTAAGCAATTTATACATGTCTATTAAATCTGAACCGATAAACTAATTCACCTCCCAGTACTTCTTAATTCATCTTAAATCATGCAATTGGTGATCAAGCAATTACAAGCATTAAACTCTCATTAATAGATAAACCAAACAAAACTCTCGATGTTGCATAATGGAGGCATATCTACTTCATCAAAAATTTGTGAGCAACCTTGCCCCAGGCATACTCCTGGATAGCAGTATAATCATCCAAATAAGCTACTATAAAATCTAAAATGCGTTAGTTTTTTATTGAAAATAAAATGCAGTTACAAACATAGACAAAGTACATTTTACAAAAATCCTCTACATTCTCATTAGTTGTCCCTTTTACCAACACACCCAACTTCTCAACGATCTTGGTCCAGGACATATTAATTGATTTTCCGTCAAAATGCCGCCAGACAAACTTGGATTCCAAATTCAAATTTTGGTTCACTCATTGACCAAAATGACGCAGCCCCATCACTGTTGAGAAATCAAAAGCAGCGAAGGGAATATAAATGTGATCAGAAAAAATAAATTACTTCGTACAAAAATTAAATGTACTGTTGGATAGTAATTCTCATACTCGACATAGCTTATAATCGATATCGGGCATGTCCAAGTACTGATGAAATGGAGTTTGCTTCAAGCCTATGTGATGTCTGTCATTCATAGAGCTCTTCAGCTTTTTCCATATCCCCCGCGAACTTCCTCGGGTGACACTGTGTTGTAATCTGAAGTTCATTTGCCATTGTACTATAAAAATTTCAATAACCAAAAAAATAAATTAGGATTGCACTACCTTCAATACTCTACCTTACTACTCGTAATACCCCATTAAGTTGCATTAAATACGATAGTTCAAATGTGGTTTAAGATTAACAAATACGCGCTTTAAAATGGCTGGACATGAAAAAACCCCGAGAATTTTGAGTAACATCTTTGTTTCTGAGAGTGTAGTGTTATGGGTGACGACAATTTTGTTATCAAGCGCATATAATCCGCATACAACCCAAAACGTACTAAACACTAAAGCATGATGTAAGCATTCTTAATAAACCAGGTATTTACTCAATAATCTTCAAAAAAAGGTAAAATTGAGTGTGGAAATTGATTACCCAGGTGGTTTGGAGCAAAGGCTGTTGCTGGAGGTTGTTGTGGTGGATAAAATATGGCGGCAACTGTTCGATTATGCGAAAAATTGCGCAGCGGAAGGTTTTAAAAATAAATCCCACAGTATTTTTCTCGATTTACATATTGAATCATATAAACACTAAAACGAATAAAAATCTACCCGTTGAAGCGAAGTAGTTGGAGAACTAAATCCTCCTTAAAAAATTCAAACACTTGAAGCTTCCAAATCTAGTGCTATCCACTCTTCACGAATACTTTGAAAGCTTTCTTGAATTTTTGATCTGAACAACGAAAGTACGTTGCCTCTAAATAATCACGAGGATTGATTGATAGAAAAAATCCCTTCTTTTCCCTTTGGAAACCGACGACTAATGTAGAAGAGATGGAGGAGAGTTTTCTTTTCTCTTCTAGGAGAGTTGTGTGAATTGTTCTAATTCTATCTAGGTCAAAAGTCCTTTTAATATCACTTAACTTATTGACCAAGACAAAAGATTAGAGTCCATGTTGGGCATCCAAGAGGACGCCCAACTCGGCTCTAGGAGGAGTCCAAATGGACGCCCTTTACATGGCCCGACTCATCTTTTGTTTTAATTAATTATCTATTATATATTTATTAATTTATTATATCCAATAAATAAATCAATTAATTAAATAACCAAATTAATTAGATAAATTAATTCATTAATTTATTTCCTTGAGAAATTAATTAATAATTAATCTTATCTTTATAATTAATTATCTCATGTAATGAGCAATTAATTAGTAATATTTAATTTATCCCATAAATTAAATCTCCTAGAATAAAATAGAAAAATCCTTTTATTTTTCTTTATCAATCCTTTAGCACGATTCTTTAGGTTCGTTTCATTTGGCAATGAGAGAAATCCAAAGGAAGTGGCTAACATTTAGCCAGTCATGTGGCCCACTTCGTAACCCAAACGAAATTGAATGAATGGATCATTCCACAACCTTCCAATCGTAAATACTGTATAAGTATAAACCTTTTATTCACGTGTCTCAGTCAAGAGAGTCATGGTTATGTTAAACTCACTGGACTTGACCATATGTATTAATCATAATAAGACAAGATCATTGAGTGTGATTTAGTGCCTCGCAGAATCATCTCTTTTCGAGGTCGCATTTCGAGTACTTAGGCCCAACTCACCATAAGGTTCATCATTAGAGTAGTTAGGTCCAATTCACCCGTTGGTGGGGTCAAACTAGAGCTGCACCCTAATGGGCAAGTAGTAGTATTAACTGATATCCAAGATAGGATTCGTTCCCTCGTAGGTGAACGAGGAATTATCATATGCATTTATAAGTAAGTTAGATGTTAAAATCATTGGCCAAAGCATCCACTGATTTGAACTTATTATAAATAAAGCATAGTTTCAAGTTAGTGAGTTTGACCAAAACCATCACTCTCACTTGACCTGGACAAGGAAACGAAGAGTTTATATTCACACGGTATTTACAATTGGAAAGGTAAAAATGATCTAATCATGTCATCTTATTTGGTTTCAAATATGGCCCACTTGACTGGTTAGGTGGGACTCATATTCAGTGGAATCCTCCCATTGCTAAATGTAGATTAACCTAAAGAGTCACGCTTAAAAAGAAAATTGATAGAAAAATGGAATATTTTTTGTGGTAATATCTTAAGTATTGGATACTTAAAATTAAATAAATGGAATTAATTATTTGAGGAAATAAGTTAATTCATTTATGGTTTAATTAATATATTATTTCTTGGAGAAATAAAATTAATTAAATATGTTATCTATTGTTTAATTAGATTAATTAATTAGAATGAATGAATTAATTAAATAGTAGATTACACTAAGCTCAAATTGGTGCACCAAGTGGCACACCAAAGCCTAAGAGGGGCGGTCACTAGGCGTGTTCATGAGCTTAATTTGATCCCAAGGTAATAACTTAAGTGATATAAATAGATCATATTAGTTAATACCTGGGTCATAAGTTGTAATTCACAATACCACAAGAAATAGAATTCCTCTTCCTCTCTCTCTCTCTAGCCGTCGGTTTGCATGTCAAGAAGGAGGAAGATTTTTATTATCAAATATTTTCCAGCGTGACAGTTTAGAGGCAGAACAATTGGACTGCTTGGATCATCAAATTTTCAGTCGGAGTAATTTCGCGAAGAACTTGAAGAATTCAGGCTCCTGAGATTTTTCAACCACTTCGCTACAATGGGTAAAGTTTATTTTACCCTGTCATACATACGTGTGACAAAACCCCGGGATTGATCCTATTATGGGGAAATCCGAAAAAAATATTCAATTCCGTTTTCCGCTGCTTTTGGTAAATTTTCCCTAACAGTGGTATCAAAGCCAAATCGCGGGGTTCGACGTTTGTAAATTTTGTGTAAATATTTGATATAGATACATTATTTACAATTTTTTATCAATGCATGATTCGATATGATGTGTGGATTTTGCGTTATTTGTGTTCTTGAGGAATTTATTTATTTTTGTTCGTTAGAAATTAATGAAACTTGAACTTTATGTAATTTTGATGTGATGGAAATAAAAATCACAAATTTCAGCTTCGACTCGTCGCCGGGGAGTCGGCGGCTCGACAGCGCCACGCTGTGCGCTCGTGATGCCCGAGCCCATCTGCTGAAAATTAGGATCACACGGCGAGCCCACCCGTGTTTTTTTTAAACACACGGGTTTCAAACCCGATTTGGGCTGATCCATGGGTGACCCGGGTCATTTATTAAATGTATATGTATTATTTGATTTTGATTAAAATTAGATTTTAATGCGAAATAAATAATATTAATTATTTAATAAGATTATTTTATTTTCATCAAATCTAATGTTGATTAAAGTTGGATTTTAAATTAAATTGGATTGTATCTATTTTGAAATTATTTTTGATGAACTAAGAGATTAATTCTTATTAAAATTAAATTTTAATATCTAATTAATTGGAGTTCACTAAAATTGAATTTTCAAGTAGAAATAAATAAATTTAATTTCCTCAAGAATATGAAAAACAATAATTAAATTTGGAATTTAATTAGAAATTAACGTGTATGTTTTTCGCGTGTTATTTGAAATATATCATGTTTGACATGTTATGTGATGGGAGACATGATTCATGGACATAGGCTCGTTTTTAATTTTTTATTTCTTTTGATGGGTTGTAAAGGGCTTTTTGAGCCTATTTTTATTTTCTTTCAAGATAAATTTTGTATAGGTGGCTTAAATATTGAAATGTAATAGTTAAAAGTAGAATAAGCCCAAAGGAGAAATTTAAGTCGAGCCGAGGAGATACAAGAAGGAGCTTTGGAAGCTTTAGTGTAGTTTCTTTTTATTTTTTGATTGAAACATTGGCTTGTTTCAATCTAGGAAATATAGTCCATGAATCATGTGTTGTTAGCTTTTTAGGATTGATAATTATTTATTTTAATCCATGTTTGTATGTATGATATAAAATGGATTAATGTGCAAAATGAGACCTAATAAATAAATTAAATTCCCCCACTTTGAAAAATATTAAGTTAGTAAAGGGTACTTGGTATCCTGTCCTCCACTGAACTTAAGAGAAATTAAAATGATATTTATATATAATATCGTCCTTAAGCAATGTGAATTATTTATTGAAATGTATTTTAAATTTTTCCTAAATGCATGAAATGTCGTTGGTCGAGAACAAATTTCACCCCAAATACCAGCAAAAGGTTGCAAGGTGAAATTCACTTGTTAGACTAATACATAGTCAGTTGGTTGAACTTAAATTATTCATAAATCAATAAGATCGATAACAAATTTGATGAATAATGGACAAATAGATTGAATCATCCATTTGATGGGTTGATGTTGGACATTACTTTAATAGACTAATTAGGCCAAATACCAGCAAAAGGTTGTAACCTATTAATCCAATTAAAGAACTCAATCACCACTATGAAGCCTTCCAATGATGACTTCCGAATTCCATAGTGGGAGTGTGGATTTTCGAAAAATGTAATGGGAGCCAAGTTTATTTTGAAAGTCCTTAATTTAAACTTGGAACAACAATTACATTAGAATCTAATAAGTCTTTTTACTTTTCTGCAGTTATTTGCATATTATCTCTCTCACTATGACTATCAACCCACTATCTGTACTACTTGATAAGAATACTTTGACTGGTCCTAACAATGTGGACTGGCTCCGAAACTCGAGGATAGTCCTCAATATGAAGTCACTGAGGTATATATTGGATATTGATATCCCAGTCGGGTCCATAAGGACACGTGCTAATGAGGATAAAGTTGCGGGGTCAAAGACGATGTCGGAGTTCGTGGGTACATGCTGGGCTCAATGACAAATGAGTTGTAGAGGTCCCATGACAAAATGATCTCGGCTTGGGCTATTTTGGCACACCTGGTGGATCTCCATGGTGAGCACAGTCGCACTGCTCGGTATGAGATATCGAAAGAGCTCTTTGGAGCCAAGATGAAAGAAGAAGAAAACGTTGGGGACTATGTTTTAAAATTGATTTCGAACATTGAGAGGTTAGAGCCCCCAAACTTCAAACTGATCTCATCTTGCAGTCACTGTTAGAGTGTATGCCCTCAAATGCCATAAAGAGGATAGATTTATAGGGCGTTAACTTGTGACTAAACAATATCCTTTTATTATATATAAGGCATTATCTTGTTGTTTTCTTATAAGCGTTTGTAAGGTGTTAATAAACAACGTAAAGTCCTTGAGTATAAGGCAAACCTTTTACTTCCCATGGGATAGGGAGAATGGCACTAGAAGGGTTTGATCCTTATTCTCTAAATAGGGTTCGCAAGTCTAAGAAAGTATTTGACTGGACATCAATCCAGAACAAGGACTTGCATGATATAAGTTTTGACAGAGAAAGTGCCAGTCGAACACTATGGGAATGATAGTGGGAACTTATGTCATGGACATATAAGTTGGACTAATATGTTCTAATATGGCTCGCATCAGTTTCATCACAAGGGTATTCACTCACTGAAAGTCAATGATGAAACTGATAAGTTGTGATAGGTACGCGTGAACCTTAGACCAGAGGAGTGGAGTTGAAGATGTACTTGTGACATCAAGTCTATCATTAGAGTAGTTAGATCCAAATCACCCTTTGGTGGGATAGACCTCGAAGTGCGACTTGATGGGCAAGTAGCATTGTCAACTGATTAGCAAAATGGGATTTATTCTCTCATAAGTGAATGAGCTAAGTATCCTATGCAGTCATGAATGAGTGAGGTTAAAAGTCTTTGGCCAAAGCATAAAATGACCTCGACTCATTATGAGCTAAGCATATGGTCAAGTCATGTGAGTTTGACTAAAACCATGGCTCTCACTTGACTGGGATACAAGAATAAAAGGTTTATACACGTACGGTATTCACAGCGTATATGGTTTGGAATGATCCTATTCATTCGATCTCAATTGGGATACGATGTGAGCCACGTGACTGGCTAGGTGTTACTCACATCCTTTTGGCTTCCTCCCAATTGCCTTTTGAGACGAACCTAAAGAGTCGCGCTTAAAGGAAGTGCAAAAAGAAAATCGTTGAAAACGACTTGAGAGAATTTTCGGTATTGGATATCGAGATTAATTAATTAATCATTAGATGATTTTATTAATTAATTAAGTTAATGAATTAATTAATTCCTCATGGGAATTTAATTATAATATTAACATGAATTTAATTGATTATTTGATTAATTAATTTATTGGATAAATAATATTAATTATTTAATTAATTAATAAACAAAAGCCCGAAGGCTTAAAAGCCTACAAGTGGGTGTCCACATATGGGGCTTAGGAAGCCTAGGTTATTGTTTTCTATTGTAGTATATTTATACTACTTAGTGAAAAAATAACTAGGTCAAGAGAATTAACTCACAAACTTTCTCTCCAAGTCAAACTCTCTTCCCTTTCTCTCTCACTCTAGCCGTCCATCAAGGTGAAGAAGAAGGTGATTTTCGTTTTTGACTCCGGCGTGGCAACTTAGAGACAGCGACGGATTTGCTGTTCAAGAAAGGATTGCATAGCTGGTTCAGATTTCAACATACGCGAGAACGGTAATTAATTTTGTAAAACCCAACTTAAATAAGAGAAATAGAGATGAGCCACTGGGATTAAACTTATAATTCTTCCGCTGCGTTTTTGTTTTTATGCATTTGTTTCCCAACAGTCACTTCCAGACTCCTTTTCCCAATTTGTGGTGAATTTTAACTGTAATGAGATTGAATGCAATTTAGCCAGGTTGATGAACCAGCTGAATACTGCACAGTCTTAAATGAAGCCAAAGGGAAAAGAGGCAGCCTTGGTCATCACTTCTAAGCCTAAAAACAAGATGAAGAAGAAGGCTAAGAAAGCTACTAGCGCCCCGGGTTCAAAAGTTAAGATAGACAAAGGAAAGGGAATAGCTCAAAAAGTGATGAAAAGCAAAAGACCAAAGGAAACCGATAGGTGCCTTCACTGCGGTGAGCTAGACCACTAGAGGCGGGAGTGTCCAAACTTTGGCAAAGGTGCACCAAGTATGGAACTTTTTGTTTTAGAAATTAATTGTTCTATAACTGTATTTTCCACTTCATGGATACTTGATTTTGGAACTAGTGCTAACGTTTGTGTAATGAATCAGGAACTGCAGCGAAGTAGAAAGCTGGAGCTTGGAGATGTGTTGATCAATGTTGGTAGCGGGCAGAGTGTCGTGGCTTCTCGCATTGGATTAACTTCTTTACGTTTATCATCTGGACATGTTTTAAATTTAGAGGATGTTTTAGTGTTCCCAATGGGTTTAAGAACATTATTTCAATTCCTATGTTGGTTAGAAACAATTTTGTTTTTAATTTCATTGACAGTACTTGCAACATTTTATTTCATGATAATATTGTTCGCACTGCTACTTTAGTCAATGGCCTCTATTATTTAAACATGCAAAATGAGTGTGTTTCCAATGTTATCTCAAAGAAGCGTGGTAGGCAAAGTACTAACCTAAGCTTAAAGTGGCATCTAAGACTACGCCATGTTGGCGAGCAAAAGATACACAAGATGGAGAAAGATGGGTTAATTGACCCATGGGGATTGGATCCCTATCCGACTTGTGAATCTTGCCTCAAAGGCAAAATAGCTAGATCACCCTTCACCGGGACTTTTGAAAGAGCCACTGAAGTTTAGGATTTGTGCACATCAACGTTTGCGGACCATTTGGAGAAATGGCTCGTGGATGTTTCCACTATTTCATTACTTTCACTGATGACCTTTGAAGATATGGTCTAGTGTATCTAATGAAGTATAAGTCTGAATAGTTTGATAAGTTCAAAGAATTTATGGCTTTAGTGGAGAAACAAACTAGTAATCATATAAAAAGCACTACGATCGGATCGTGGAGGTGAATATATGGGTGACGAGTTTGATCAGTTCCTAAAGGAACATTGGATAATATTGCAACTAACACCACCAGCAACTCCACAACTGAATGGGGTAGCAGAGCGTAGGAATCGAACGCTTTTGGATATGGTTCAATCTATGCTCAGCTACACTGATTTACCCATTTTTTTGTGGGGACATGCATTCTTTACGGATATTCATATCTTGAATAGATGACCTTCCAAGTCCGTTCCTAAGACTCCATATGAGATGTGGAGAAATAGGAAACCAAACCTTAAATACATTAGGGTTTGGGGATGCCCTGCCCACATCAAGAAGACAAAGGCAGAGAAATTGGAAGCGAGGTCCCTTAAAGAACATTTAGTCGATTTTCCAGAGGATTCTATGGGATACCTATTCTACATTCAAGATGATCAAAGGATCATTGTCACACTGCAAGCGCAATTTCTTGAAGATGAATTTATTCAAGAAGGTGCTGCAGGTAAAAAAATTGTTCTCAATGAACACGATGAAACACCCAGGGAGATGACTGCTCAAGAAACACACATTGAACCTGATAAAACACAACCAACATTGCAAAGATCTGGTAGAGTACCACATCAACCTGACAGGTACTACGGGTATCTACTACAAGAGGAACCGGGTGTTCACACTATAGCGGTGGGAGTTCAAGGGGACGACCCTTCTACTTATGATCAAGCAATAATGGACATCGATTCTGCAAAGTGGCGAGAAGTTATGTAGACAGAGATAGACTCGATGTATTCTAAGCAGGTCTGAACTCTGGTAGATCGTCCTAATGGCATTGCACCTATAGGGTGCAAGTAGATCTACAAGAGGAAGATAGGCCAGAATGGAAAAGTCGACACATATAAGGCAAGGCTTGTAGCAAAAGGTTATAGTCAAAAGGAAGGACTTGACTATCATGAGACCTTTTCACCTATGGAAATGATCAAGTTTATTCAAATTCTAATCGCAATAGCTGCACACTTGGACTATGAGATATGGCAGATGAATGTAAAGACGGCTTTCCTAAATGGATTCCTCGAAGAGGATATCTATATGGAGCAGCCTAAAGGCTTTGCATCTGGGTCTGATATTTTAAGGTGTGTAAACTTACGAGATCCATTTATGGACTTAAGCAAGCCTCTAGAAGTTGGAATCTACGTTTTGACGAAGCTGTCAAAGGATTTGACTTTGTCAAAAACAAAGATGAAGCATGTGTTTACAAGAAGGTTAGTGGGAGTAAAATCACTTTCCGTGTCTTATATGTGGATGACATTCTACTCATAGTGAATGATGTAAGAATGCTCACATCAGTCAAAAGATGGCTTTCAAATACATTCTCCATAAAAGATTTGGGAGAAGCAACCTATATTATTGGGATTCGTATCTACAGAGATAGAACAAATAGAATGATAGGACTTTCCCAAGTCCTTTACTTAGACAAAGTCCTAAAGAGATTTAGGATGGAAGACTCTAAGAAACGTTTCTTGCTCATGAGACATGGGGTGCACCTTTCAAAGTCTATGTCTCCTCAAACTGAGGAAGATAGAAAAGAAATGAGTATGGTGCTTTATGCTTATATAGTGGGTAGTCTGATGTAAGCCATGTTATGCACACGGCCAGACATAAAGCGTGGTAAGTCGCTTTCAGGCTAACCCAGGAAGAGAACATTGGACTACTGTAAAAAATATCATCAAGTATCTGAAGAGAACTAAGGATATGGTCCTAACATATGGACATGGAAATTTGAAGGTGGATGGATATACTGACTCAGATTTTCAATTTGATGTAGATGATCGCAAATCCACTTCAGGGTTTATATTCACACTCAATGGTGGAGCGGTGACTTGGAAAAGTTCCAAGCAAAGCACAGCCGCTGATTCCACCACTAAGGCAGAATACATAGCAGCTTTAGAGGCTGCTAAAGAGGGTGTTTGGATTAGGAATTTTGTTGAAGAACTTCAAGTGGTCCCTAGTGTAGAGCTGCCATTGCCACTTTATTGTGACAATAACGGGGCTATTGCACAAGCATATGAACCAGGGTCTCACAACAAATCCAAGCACATAGAGACAAGATATCACATAATAAGGGAAATCGTTGGAGGAGGATCAATAACTGTTCAGAGAGTGAATTCAGTAGAAAACGTCGCTGACCTATTGACCAAGCCTTTGACACAGGCAGTGCTGGATCGACATCTTGAAAAGATGGGTATTAGTTACCATAGTGATTGGCATTGAGTTCAAGTGGGAGATTGTTAGGTTAATGGCATCAAATGCCACTAGTGGATTAGTAAATGATAGGACATTATCAATTTGTATTTGTTTTTAATCAATCAATAAAAGGCTATTGGTTGTTTACTTTTATATTGGGATTCATATATTGTAATCATCTATGAATCCATGAACACAAGAGTTAACTCTCTAAGGCACAAGAGAAGATTGATACTTGTGTACTAAAATAGTCTGCAAGTCAATGACTTTCAAATGGGCATTGGAAATCATGAAGACTTGTATGATATGAGTTTTAACGAGAAAGGTGCCCGTCAATCACTTGGAAGTAGTGAAGAACTCATATCATAGGTGCACTGATGGAGATACTGGCACTCAGACATTACTCGCATCGATTCTATCACATGGGTTTTCACTCTTTGATAGTCAATGACAGAATTGATTAAGTTGTAATAGGTGTGTCTGAACTTTAGACTTGAGGAATCGAGTTGAAGATATACTAGTGAAATTAGGTTCGTCATTAGAGTAGTTAGGCCCAATTCACCCGTTGGTGGTGTCAACCTCGAACTGCAACCTAATGGGCAAGTAGTAGTGTTAACTGATATCCAAGATAGGATTTGTTCCCTCGTAGGTGAACGAGGGATTATCCTATGCATTTATAAGTAAGTTAGATCTTAAAGTCTTTGGCCAAAGCATTCACTAATCTGAACTTATTATAAATAAAGACTAGTGTCAAGTTAGTGAGTTTGACCAAAACCATTACTCTCACTTGACCGGGATAAGGAAACGAAGAGTTTATATTCACACGGTATTTACAATTGGAAAGGTAAAAATGATCTAATCATTTCATCTTATTTGGGTTAAAATATGGACCACTTGACTGGCACGTGGGACCCATATTCAATGGAATCCTCCCATTGCCAAATATAGATTAACCTAAAGAGTCACGCTTAAAAAGGAAAAATTGATAGAAAAATGGAATATTTCTTATGGTAATATTGTGACACCCGAGTTTTCTAAATACTATCATACTTACTAATTCGATGATTGGTAGTATAATCTCAAGGATATTACTTGATTTAATATGTATTAGTATTTTTTTTATGAGGTACTAATATGCCAAGAGATTATTGGAAACAAGTCGATTGGGTTAATTACAAAATAATATCCTTATAGGAGTCAAATTCTAACTCATATGTGTATTGGGGTACGAGATAAATATGAAAATGTAAGGGGCTTTGAGGGAAAAAAACAAGGAGAAATAATAAATTGCACACAAGCCCTCATGATGACACTATATATATATCCCCTAGTGGCTTTCATCTTCTCATTACCACCTTTCTTGTGGTTCTCCATGAATTCCCTCTTCACCTTCTATGGAATCCACCACCACATACCAGAGAACAATACAAGGATTGTTCCTTCATAAATTTCATGGCTAAACCATCCTCAATTTTGCCTCAAAACCAACTAAAACCGTGAGCTAAGATGACTCACATTTCAATTTCCTCTAGCACCCTGCTTCAGCTCCCTTTTCTTTTGTCCAGAAACTAAGCATTTTTTTGCCTGATCATACATGAAGCACCACCATTGGAAATCCCTTTGAGATTAGATACTCCTACATGTGAGTTTTTCTGGAAAAAAGTATGGAAAGAGTCGTGAAATTGCATCCAAAGCAGCACTGCCAGTGCTCTATATTTGACTTTCAGAAACTCTTTACATTTTCATGTTGCCTGAAACTACCATTCTATTGGTCCAATAACTCATCCAAGCAAACCATTTGAAAGATATTTGAGTTTAGATACATTTAATGGTGAGATTTGATGGGAAATTTTACTGAAAATGTCCAGAAGTATCCTTCAAAGCATCGCTGCCACGGTACAGATTTTTTGAACCCAAAAACTATCTTCACTTTCGTTTGGTTTGAAACTTAGCTTTTGGTGTCCCAATTGTTTAATAAAGACTACCAATAGAAATCTTATTGAGTCTATAAAGAGCACCTCAAGAATCACAGTCAGTGCCATCTCTTGGTTTGCAGAAACCATCGTCCACTTTGTTTTGACCAGAAATGTACCTTACCCATGTCCTATGGTACATGCAAAACAACCATTGGAAAGATCAGTGAGGTAGATAGGGATAGGCATAAGATTTGACAAAATCCAGAGGGAAATGTGGCCGGAAAGTGGATTCGACTACGAAGTGCCAGGATGTGCATTAAATTGACAGTCTTGGGAAATCACCTTTGATGGCCGAGTCATCCTTTTTATCGAGTGGTTTGTGAGATGAAATTTATATAGAGAGAAATCTGATATTGTTGGGAATCTGTTGATATAGATTTTAGGGTTGAGATCACTGTAAATGGATGAACAAAATGGTCACGGTGAGGATACACTATATAGATGGAGGAGCAGGGTAGAGTTGCCTCGTGTATTCCCATCCACGGCTGGAAATTAGAGTTTGGCTGATCCAAATCAATTTTATGGTGTATATGTTTCTGGGTAAGTGTTGGGTAAGATTTTTCCCGGACCTTTGATTATTTGCAATTAATCGTATCATATTAAGAATCGGTTATTATCCATCGACTGGTCATTATGACCGTATTGGTGAGTACATAATTATTTGGAATAGATACTTGAAATTACATGATATGTTGAGTGCCACACAAACTCTGGATTTGAGGTTTGGTATTCAATTGGGAAAGGTGAGTTGCCTCTCAAAATTATACTTATATGTCTTTCAAAACTGGAAGGAAATTTCATCACGTCGTATATATATATCTATATACTTTCATCATGATTTCAATACTTCACATGAAAATGAGTTTCAACACTTTCATATGCAAATCATGAACTCATTTGGATTAACCATTTCATGGTGCTAAATGTTAACTTCATGAATAATTTCAAGTCATGTTTTGTGAAAACAATTTCAATGAAAATATTTCTTTGCCAAATATCTTGTAGCCAATGTGATTCAAGGAATGTTCTATCGTGAGCTGAAAGGCTACTATTGCATCAATCGTGATCATACATCGTGATTATATCCAAGTGATATGTGTTGCATATTACGTGGTTAATTATCGGGCCCAAGTGTCGGGCGTGGATAGGGCAGGGTTCGGCCGGTCAAGCATGGGCTTGCGGTCTTAAAAGGTTCCCGCTGTCCACGGCGAAATCCCAGCACCTAAAGACGGAGTGTTCTGAGGGTGAGTGGGTACTAGATCGTGTGGCATACTCCGGATATGACCAATCCGGCATCGCGAGCCTTCGTGGGGAGGTATAAGGTGATGGCTTTTAAGCCGCGTGTTGAGGGGTGATAAGGAAGAAGCAGCGGGACCCAAAGTGTCGTGGGCTAGTCATCGGACGCGATGGTATTGCTAACATGGCCCCCAACTGCTTAAGCGTGCCTTATACATGTTACTTGCATTGAACTGCCTGTTATTTAAATGCATGTTTTAAAACGTGAGTATCATATCACTCGTTTCTTAACCTGTTCTTCTGAACGAAAATCCAATTTTCACTCATGCTTTCATTGATCCTTGAACAAAAATTTTTCATGCATACACTAAAGTTTTGAAGTCTTACCGTTTATTGCTTAAATGGTTTTATGCATGCAAATATCATTTTAACTCCTGTTTCCAATGATCCTTTGAAAAACAAAAACTATTATTGTTTTCACCTTATTAATTTATTAATTTTAGGTCTAAAAACTATTTTAAGCACATTTCACACGTACACTGATGCTCACTAAGCCTTTGCTTACGTATTTCACTACTTCTTTCCAGTTAGAGGTGAGTTGAGTAGTTGGACTGGATCCGAGGATCATGAGTGCAGACATGGGCAATCCTAGACGCGATAATTGCAGAGTTCAGATTGAGCCATGAATAGTAAGTTAGGTAATATGTTTGGTTGACGTTAGAATCGTGACCCTACTAGATAAATTGTCGAAGTGTGTCAGATTTTGGATTGGACTACTTAATTGAAAGGTTCACGCTTTTAGTTTAGGCCCCTTTTAGGCCTAAAAAGTGGGGCATGACAGAGTGGTATCAGAGCTTGGGCTTGTGCTTGAGCTATACCGGGATAAGATCTTCGGACTGTGGAAAAGTAATTTATTTGTAGGTTAAACGAAGATGTTGAGGAATGAAATGTTGATATGGATATTAGTTTCTCTATGTTATGAAATTGATGAATGTAGATTCTTTGTACGCATTCGATACATGCTTTCGTGAAGTCGAGATGATTTCCTTGAATTATATTGGTTTTTTGGAAAAAGACACATTATTTAAGTGACTAGAAGATAATAGTATGTGTTAGATCGAAGATTATTCCGATTTTGTAGATTAATAATAGAATAAGTTTACAGGAATCGAAATAACTCCGGAGTTTGGATTTGAGTATGAACTCTAATAATAAGTATTATATTATAGTGTCAATAGTTGTCACAAATATTGCAATGAGTGCACAAAATCGTTTCATCTAGTTACATTAATATAGTCCCTCGACTTTAGGTTGTGCCCCTCCACTCTTGAGCTTCAAGTGTAAAATGTCATCTCCTTGTTCAAGGAAGCATTAGTGACTACATGTCCCTTCCTATTGGGATTAACATTTGTTCCACCCAAAAGGCATTCTTGTTCTTCAAATTGACGAAATATCCTATTTCATAGGTTTCTTTGTCAATCCTTTGCCAAATGGGCTCTTTTGACATAGATCAACTATATTGTAGATTACCCATTTCTTTACGATGCTTAGCTAACGTTATAGAGCCTGGTCTCGAAGAATCTACTATGAATCGTGTCATTGATGTGGCAAGACTAAATTTTGTGAGGAAGAGAAGCAAGAGGACTTTTGTGGGCCACTTTGCAATGGTAAGTGATGCTCCGAACGGAATAATGGATGCACATCGATTCCTACAAGCCCACCTAATGTTCAGTCAGCTAGTGCTAACATACTGCACACGGATTGCTTCATTTCATTGTCTTATTCTACTCAATCCTTCATCTTTTACCTATCGTATGAAGTGAAAGATAGATGTGTTAAGAACAAACTCTAAAAGGGTGATTCCTCTTGCTTCATATAGAGGATAGGATTCCTATTCACCAACATTGATCTTCGTATTCCTAGCTCTTTCTCGTCCTCAGTTGAAACAAACTTTTGTTGATCCATGCTTCCTTATTATGTTTGGGGATCTAGTAAATTTCATTATTGAAATTTATGTTCCTTTCATAATTGAGAAACTCTCGTATTCGGAATTCCTATCGTTCATTGTTTTCATCCTTGAGTGTTTTGCTCCTTAGGATTTTCTATATCTACTCTTATCGAAACCTCTTAGTATTCTGTTGTATGATTCTATTTCTGAGTTCCATGACTTGTTGAATTTTTAATTGTTAAAAGAGATTCACCCTATTCTGTAATCGTCACCTCAATTGCAATTTGGTTCTACTCTAACTACTGAATCCTAATACTCGCCTCTTAATTCTCAATGAATTTAGATCATCAAATATTATATGGAGATCTCAGTTTGACAATTGTTATTGCATTCATTTGGCCTTTTCTCTTGAAATCTTGAACTTGTAACTATTCACTTTAATTGAATTTCTTTCATACTCTTTTCCATGATACGTGGTCAATGATCTCTTTGAATCCACAAATCTTATAATTTTTCATGAGGCTTATATTTTGTCTCCTTATCTCAAGGCCCATTCAAGTAGTCACTAATTCCTGATAATAATCCGCATTTCGGGTCCTTGTAACAGCATATAAGGTATGCTTTTACTAACAGAATTATTTATTTCTAGTCTTAGTCACATAGAATCATCTTTCTTGCAATCATTCCCAGTTCTTCAATTCCAATCACTTAAAGAGTCATTCCATTTTATATTTATCCGTTCAATCTATTCTATCTATTTGAGATTGCCTGTGACCACTTTTGGCCAAATAGACTTTTCTGGAGGATGGGTCAATTTTATCATAGAATCATCATTTTAAAGCGAAATTTTATTATACTCCTATTGTCGACTCCTTATTATTATCCTTTGGTAGCGATTCACATTGCTCATCCATCATTTATTTGATGATAATGTTTGACACTTGTTGATATTCAAATTACTAATCATCTTTTGTGAGATCTTGAATTTGTAGCCATATCCTTTAAATGTATCCTTCTTGGATACTCTTTTGCCTGAAATTTGTCTTTATTCAAGGATATCAATTTGACCTCGTATATCCATACCTTAGTTTATCTCAAGACTTATATTTTGATCTCTTTGTATTGGAAAATCTTTAAATTGAATCATCTTTATTCCTCCGGTTTGAGATGATGCCATTTGTTTTAAATCTCCTTTAATGAGCATATGAAGTATGCATTTGCAACTTTAATTGTTTATTTCTAATATTGACCATATTACTTAGTTATTCGTTTACAACCCCCTACTTCTTCAATTCCTATTTTGGAGAATTTCATTTCAATTATCACTGGGTTCCTACCTTATTTTATCTACCTTACATTGAAACTGGTTGTAACTACCCTTGTGCTACAACAAATCTGAATGACAAATTGTCTTCAAGGACGTTCTTAAGTTCACATCTCTTGTTATAATCTATTTTGTATGCGATGAGTCCGACCATTTGAAGGACTTTATAACTTGTCCTACTTAATCTTCTCTTTTGATTATTCGAAGTATTCTATTGTTATTGATCACATGTTTATTTCCTCAATTGATAATCTAATCAATTGTTTAAACTAATTATCACATTAATTTTATTTCCTAAGATTTCTCTCTTACTCCGATGGATTCTCACATACCAAGACACATCATCACTCTTGTTGGGACAACTCTTCAATCGATATGGTTAGCTGTGATTGATACTAGTATAGTGAGTACTCTCACTTTCGAATCTAGGCATAAGAGACTAATATAACGATGGAAATTTTTATGGGTGAAAGTCGAAGACTGAAGTGAATCGACTATCAAAGGGACTGATAGCTATACCGACACTCAATTTTCTTCCCTAGAGCATGTGGAAAATGGAGTTGTAGTGATTTCTGAAGAAAATTACAAGCACAATCATTGTATAATAATCGGGATCTTCTAATTACCCTGACGAACATACTTCAATGAGAAAGGAAGAAAAAGGGAGAAACGGAGAGAATTTACAGCTCCAAGGATGCAGAGGGATATCAACACCTTGGTTCCAAGACAGAGACTTTTAGATCTTGTTAAAGAGCTCAGGTAGTTAAAGTCTTTAAACATTTTCATCGAGCCCTACGCGTAGAGGTGATCCAAGATGCTAGCAACAAGATCTAATAATCATCTATAGAACGTGAACTCGCTGAGCTATCTGGAGAACTAAGTACACAACTAAAATAGAGCGATCAAAGTGAAGGTTGTTGATCAAGACTTTTCAGGGTGTCATCTAGAGGAGAAGTCAAGAAGATTAAAATAAGGAAGCTTCAATTGTGATATTCAAAATTCTTTTGATTTCCGAAGTGTAAGATGAAAGTGGCACATGAGCTCTAATTTTATTAACCATTGTTCACACACATGATGTTTCTCGGTTTCTTGATTAAGGAAGTATTAGTTGGACTCGACGTGCGTAATTTATCGACACATGCGTCATCTAGGACAAGACCTGACATAAAAGGAGGAATTTGTACGAATCGTAAACTACAAAGTTTATGAAGTTCGGAATAAAAGTATCCCACTGGTCAAGGTGATATGGGAAAGATATAACAAGTTAGAATAAGTAACTTGGGGGACTATAGGGAACACGAAAAGACACTATCCTCAATTTTTTTCCAAATGAGAATTTGGGGACCAAATTCGGGAAGATTGTGACACACGAGTTTTCTAAATACTATCATACTTACTAATTCGATGATTAGTAGTACAATCTAAAGGATATTACTTGATTTAATATGTATTAGTATTTTTTTATGAGGTACTAATATGCCAAAAGATTATTGGAAACAAGTCGATTGGGTTAATTACATAATAATATCCATATAGGAGTCAAATTCTAACTCATATGTGTATTGGGGTATGAGATAAATTTGATAATGTAAGGGGCTTTGAGGGAAAAAAAACAAGGAGAAATAATAAATTGCACACAAGCCCTCATGATAACACTATATATATATCCCCTAGTGGCTTTCATCTTCTCATTACTACCTTTCTTGTGGTTCTCCATGAATTCCCTCTTCACCTTCTATGAAATCCACCACCACATACCAGAGAACAATACAAGGAGTGTTCCTTCATAAATTTCATGGCTAAACCATCCTCAATTTTGCCTCAAAACCAACCAAAACCGTGAGCTAAGATGACTCACATTTCAGTTTCCTCTAGAACCCTGCTTCAGCTCCCTTTTCTTTTGTCCAGAAACTAAGCATTTTCTTGCCTGATCATACATGCAGCACCACCATTGGAAAGTACTTTGAGATTAGATACTCCTACATGTGAGTTTTTCTGGAAAAAGGTATGGAAAGAGTCGTGAAATTGCATCCAAAGCAGCACTGCCAGTGCTCTATATTTGACTTTCAGAAACTCTTTACACTTTCATGTTGCCTGAAACTACCCTTCTATTGGTCCAATAACTCATACAAGCCAACCATTTGAAAAATCTTTGAGTTTAGATACATTTAATGGTGATATTTGATGGGAAATGTTACTGAAAATGTCCAGAAGTATCCTTCAAAGCATCGCTGCCACGGTACAGATTTTTTGAACCCAAAAACTGTATTCACTTTCGTTTGGTTTGAAACTTAGCTTTTGGTGTCCCAATTGTTTAATAAAGACTACCAATGGAAATCTTATTTGAGTCTAGATTCATTTAGCGCTGAGCTTTCGAGAAATCCAATTAGTAGATAGTCCATAAAGGGCACCTCAAGAATCACTGTCAGTGCCATCTCTTGGTTTGCAGAAACCATCGTCCACATTGTTTTGACCAGAAATGGACCTTACCCATGTCCTATGGTACATGCAAAACAACCATTGGAAAGATCAGTGAGGGTAGATAGGGATAGGCATAAGATTTGACAAAATCCAGAGGGAAATGTGGCCGGAAAGTGGATTCGACTACGAAGTGCCAGGATGTGCATTAAATTGACTGTCTCCCAGCCCAGATGTGCATTAAATTGACTGTCTTGGGAGATCACCTTTGAAGGCCGAGTCATCCTTTTTATCAAGTGGTTTGTGAGATGAAATTTATATAGAGAGAAATCTGATATTGTTGGGAATCTGTTGATATAGATTTTAGGGTTGAGATCACTGTAAATGGATGAACAAAATAGTAACGGTGAGGACACACTATATAGATGGAGGAGCAGGGTAGAGTTGCCTCGTGTATTCCCATCCACGGCAGGAAATTAGAGTTCGGCTGATCCAAATCAAGTTTATGGTGTATATGTTTCTAGGAAAGTGTTGAGTAAGATTTTTCCCGGACCTTTGATTATTTGCAATTAATCGTATCATATTAAGAATCGGCTATTATCCATCGACTTGACATTATGGCCGTATTGGTGAGTACATAATTATTTGGAATAGGTACTTGAAATTACAAGATATGTTGAGTGTCACACAAACTCTGGATTTGAGGTTTGGTATTCAATTGGGAAAGGTGAGTTGCCTCTCAAAATTTTACTTATATTTCTTTCAAAACTGGAAGGAAATTTCATCACGTCGTATATATATATCTATATGCTTTCATCATGCTTTCAATACTTCACATGAAAATGAGTTTCAACACTTTCATATGCAAATCATGAACTCATTTAGATTAACCATTTCATGGAGCTAAATGTTAACTTCATGAATAATTTCAAGTCATGTTTTGTGAAAACGATTTCAATGAAAATATTTCTTTGCCAAATATCTTGTAAACTACGTGATTCAAGGAATGTTCTATCGTGCGCTGACATCGTGATTCAAGGAATGTTCTATCAATCATGATCATACATCGTGATTATATCCAAGAGATACGTGTTGCATATTACGTGGTTAATTGTCGGGCCCAAGTGTCGGGCGTGGATAGGGCAGGGTTCGGCCGGTCAAGCATGGGCTTGCGGTCTTAAACGGTTCCCTCTATCCACGGCCAAATCCCAACACCTAAAGATGGAGTGTTCTGAGGGTGAGTGGGTACTAGATCGTGTGGTATAATCCGGATATGACCAATCAGGCATTGCGAGCCTTCGTGGGGAGGTATAAGGTGATGGCTTTCAAGCCGTGTGTTGAGGGGTGATAAGGAAGAAGCAGCGGGACCCAAAGTGCCGTGGGCGAGTCATCGGATGCGATGGTATTGCTAACATGACCCCCTCCTGCTTAAGCGTGTCTTGTACATGTTACTTGCATTGAACTACCTGTTATTTAAATGCATGTTTTAAAACGTGAGTATCGTATCACTCGTTTCTTAACCTGTTCTTCTGAACGAAAATCCAATTTTCACTCATGCTTTCAATGATCCTTGGACTACTTCCTTCCAGTTAGAGGTGACTTGAGTACTTGGACTGGCTCCGAGGATCATGAGTGTAGACATGGCAATCCTAGACGCGATAATTGCAAAGTTCAGATTGAGCCATGAATGGTAAGTTAGGTAATATGTTTGGTTGACGTTAGGGTCGTGACCCTACTAGATAAATTGTCGAAGTGTGTCAGATTTTGGATTGGACTACTTAATTGAAAGGTTCACGCTTTTAGTTTAGGCCCCTTTCAGGCCTAAAAAGTGGGGCGTGACAAATATTTTAAGTATTGGATACTTAAAATTAAATAAATAGAATTAACTATTTGAGAAAATAAGTTAATTCATTTATGGTTTAATTAATATATTATTTTTTGGAGAGATAAAATTAATTAAATATGTTTTCTATTATTTAATTAGATTGATTTAATTAATTAAATAGTAGATTACACTAAGCTCAAATTGGTGCACCAAGTGGTTCACCAAAGCCTAAGAGGGGCGGCCACTAGGCGTGTTCATGGGCTTTATTTGAGCCCAAGGTAATAAGTTAAGTAATATAAATATATCACATTAGTTGATACGTAGGTCATAAGTTGTAATTCACAATAGCACAAGAAATAGAATTCCTCTCCCTGTCTCTCTCTAGCCATCGGCTTGTATGCCAAAAAGGAAGAAGATTTTTCTCGGCAAATATTTTTCGTCGAGACAATTTAGAGGCAGAACAATTGGACTGCTTGGATCATCAAATTTTCCGCCGCAGTAATTTCGCGAAGAACTTGAAGAATTCAGGCTCGTGAGATTTTTCAACCACTTCACTACAATGGGTAAAGATTGTTTTACCCTATTGTATATACGTGTGATAAAACTCCGGGATTGATCCTATTATGGGAGATTCGAAAATATTTTTAAATTCCGTTTTCCGCTGCGTCTGGTTAATTTTCCCCAACAGTGGTATCAGAGCCAAATCGCAGGGTTCGGCGTATATAAATTATGTGATATAGATGCATGATTTACATTTTTTTATCGATGCGTGATTAGATATGTGGATTTCGCGTTATTTGTGTTCTTGAGGAATTTATTTATTTTCGGTTGTTAGAAATTAATGAAAGTTGAATTTTATGTAATTTTGATGTGATGAAAATAAAAATCGCAAATTTCAGCTTCGACTCGTCATGGTGCGGCGACGGCATAGCTCTCGGGAACTAGGCTGCCGAAAGCGCAGTGAGCCCGTCTGCTGAAAATTGGCGAGCCCAATTCCCGGCAGCTGGGTTGCTGTGCAATTGGGCTCGCCACCCATGTGTTTTTTAAACACAGGGGTTTCAAACCCGACCAGGTTGATCCATGGGTGACCCGGGTCAGTTATTAAATATATATGTATTATTTGATTTTGATTAAAATTGGATTTTAATGCGAAATAAATAATATTAATTATTTAATAAGATTATTTTATTTTCATCCAATCTAATATTGATTAAAGTTGGACTTTGAATTAAATTGGATTGTATCAATTGTCAAATTATTTTGGATGAACTTAGAAATTAATTTTTATTTTAATTAGATTTTAAAATAAAATTAATTGGAGTTCACTAAAATTGAATTTTCAGGTAGAATTAAATAAATTTAATTTCCTTAAGAATATGAAAAACAATAATTAAATTTGGAATTTAGTTAGAAATTAACACATATGTTTTTCGTGTGTTATGTGAAATATATCATGTTTAACATGTTATGTGATGGGAGACATGATTCATGGACTTAGGCTCGTTTTTAATTTTGTATTTCTTTTGATGGGTTGTAAATGCCTTTTTGAGCCTATTTTTATTTTCTTTCTAGATAAATTTTGTATAGGTGGCTTAAATATTGAAATGTAATAGTTAGAAATAGAATAGGCCCAAAGGAGACATTCAAGTCGAGCCGAGGAGATACAAGAAGGAGCTTTGTAAGCTTTAGTGTAGTTTCTTTTTATTTTTGATTGAAACATTGACTTGTTTCAATCTAGGAAATACAGTCCATAAATTATGTGTTGTTAGCTTTTTAGGATTGATAATTATTTACTTTAATCCATGTTTGTATGCATGATATAAAATGGATTAATGTGCAAAGTGAGATCTAATAAATAAATTGACTTCTCCCATTTTATAAAATATTAAGTTAGTAAAGGGTATTAGGTATCATGTCCTCCACTGAACTTAAGAGAAATTAAAATGATATTAATATATAATATCGTCCCTAAGCAATGAGGGTTATATATTAAAATGTATTTTAAATTTTTCCTAAGTGCATGAGATGCCGTTGGTCGAGAACAAATTTCACCCCAAATACCAGCAAAAGGTTGCAAGGTGAAAAATTCAATTGTTAGACTAATAGATAGTCAGTGGGTTGAACTTAAATTATTCATAAATCAATAAGATCGATAGCAGGTTGAGATTTGATGAATAATGGACAAATAGATTGAATCATCCATTTGATGGGTTGATGTTGGACAGCACTTTAATAGACTAATTAGGCCAAATACTAGCAAAAGGTTGTAACCTATTAATCTAGTTAAAGAACTCAATCACCACTATGAAGCCTTCGAACGATGACTTCGGAATTCCACAGTGGGAGTGTGGATTTTCAAAAAATGTAGTGGGAGCCAAATTTATTTTGAAAGTCTTTCGTTTAAACTTGGAACAACAATTACATTAGAATCTAATAAGTGTTTTTTACTTTTCTGCAGTTATTTGCTTATTATCTCTCTCTCACTATGACTATCAACCCACTATCTGTACTACTAGAAAAGAACACCTTGACTTGTCCTAAATATGTGAACTGACTCTGAAACTTGAGCATAGTCCTCAATATGGAGTCACTGGGGTATATATTGGATACTGATATCCTAGCCGCACTCGTAAGGACACGTGCTAATGAGGAGAAAGTTGCGGCTCATGAGAAATGGGTCAAAGATGACGTCCGGGTTCGTGAGTACATGCGCAGACGTCTCATGACAAAATGATCTCGGTGAAGGCCATTTTGGTACACCTGGTAGAGCTCTATGGTGAGCACAGTCACACTGCTTGGTATGAGATATCGAAAGAGCTCTTTGGAGCCAAGATAAAGGAAGGAGAAAAAGTTGGGGACCATGTTTTAAAATTAATTTCGAAAATTGAGAGGTTAGAGGCCCTCGACTTCAACATGGACCCACAACTACAAATTGATCTCATCTTGCAGTCACCTCTAGACTCCTTTTCCCAATTTGTGGTGAACTTTAACTATAAAATGCAATTTAGCTAGGTTGATGAACAAGCTGAATACGGCACAGTCTCAAATGAAGCAAAAGGGAAAAGAGACGGCCTTGGTCATCACTTCTAAGCCTAAAAACAACAAGAAGAAGAAGACTCAAAAAACTACTAGCACTTTGGGTCCAAAAGTTAAGATAGACAAAGTAAAGGGAAAAGCAATGAAAAGCAAAGGACCAAAGGAAACAGATAGGTGCCTTCACTGCGGTGAGCTAGGCCACTAGAAGAGGGAGTGTCTGAACTTTTGTAAAGGTGCATCAGATATGGAACTTTTTGTTTTAGAAACTAATTTTTCTGTAATTGTATTTTCCACTTCGTGGATACTTGATTCTGGAGCTGGTGCTCACGTTTGTGTAATGAATCAGGATGTGCAGCAAAGTAGAAAGCTGGAGCATGGAGATGTGCTGATCAATGTTGGCTGCGAGCAAATGTTGGGTTTCGTTCGAAAAAACATAAACGCGGTGGAAGGGATTTCAAAAATTAAAAATGAAAACCCAATTGGTACTCTAATTCGCATAATTGAATCTAAAAGTGTATAACGAATAAAACTTACTCCTTAATATGAATATGATGATGGAGAAAAACTTCTTCTTCTCCAACCTCGAAATATTGAAGCTTCCAAATCTTCAATCCTTTGGTTTGATTCTTCAAACTTGAACTTGATCTGAACAACGAAAATACGTCGTCTCTAAATCGTCACGCATGGATCAACAAACGAAAAATTCCCTTTCTTGTTTCTCTATGGTAGACGGCTAGGTATAGAGGAGGGGGTGAATATTTTTCTTTCATTTGAGAGTTATGAGAGTTGTTTGTTCTTCTTCTTTCTTGTTCTAAGTCAAAGAATCCTTATATACCTCCTAACTTATTGAACAAGTCAAAAACAAAAGAGCCCTAACATGTGGCCTCTCAAAGACGCCACATTGAGGCCTAGTAGGCGTCAAATTGAACTCCTTATTTAGCCCCGGGATTTGTTTTGTTTAATTAATTTCTTATTTCAATTAATAATTTATTGTATCCAATAAATAAATTAATTAATTAAATAACCAAATTAATTAGATAAATTAAGTCATTAATATATTTCACAAGGAAATTAATTAATAATTAATCTTATCATTATAATTAATTATTTAATCTGATGAATAATTAATTATTTCATCTAATGAATAATTAATTATTTGAATTATCCAATAAATTAAAACTCCCAGAAGAAATAATAGAAATTTCTTTTTCTTCATTTTTCTTTGTCAATCCTTTAGCGTGACTCTTTAGGTTCATTTCGTTTGGAAATGAGAGGAAACTAAAGGAATTGAGTAACACCTAGTCAGTCACGTGGCCCACTTCGTAACCCAAACGAAAACGAATGATAGGATCATTCCGAAACCTTCCAATCGTAAATACCGTATATGTGTAAACCCTTTGTGCATGTTCCCCGGTCAAGTGAGAGTCATGGTTATGTCAAACTCACTGGACTTGACCATATGCATAAATCATAATAAATACGAGATCATTGAGATCGATTTAGTGCCAAGTACAATCGTCTCGTTTGCTTTGGCCAAAGACTTTGATCTCTATTTATCTATAATTACATAGGGTACATACTCATTCACTTATGAGAGAACAAATTCCATATTAGATATCTGCTAAGATTACCACTTGCCCATCAAGTCCGCATTTCGAGGTTGACCCCTGACACGCTAAAAGCTAACGTGCTATGATAGCAAGTGCACTAGTCGTGTGTAGTAATAAATGGACGGTAAGTCCGGATTGTCGAACCACAAGGACTTGAATTCTAGTTTAAGATTTGTAATGAAGTGAATAAACAAAGTAAGAATAAATTCAAATAAAATTTGTAAAGAACAAGAACAAAGATGAGCAAGTGATTTAAAACCAATTATAAAGGGAGACTAAGGCACATGCTAGGTTCAAATTGATCAAATATACTTATAAAGGTTCTTGTTGAAGGATTACACTTATATTGTTATGGTGAAAACTCCTAAGGTAGAGAATAACCGATGTCTCGCGTATAAACTCCTATACTTAGATCGTGATTTCCCAAATATCCCTATCCGGAAATCTAACCACTAAACATGCATTAATGTACTAGAGTTCACTCGATTTGAATCGAACGACTTCACCCGGGAATCTTTACCTATGTCTAGGGCAATTCCTCATTAGTTGCGGGTCATGATGTGAATTTCTTGCACCCTAAGTCAATTTTCTCCCGAAATATTAACCTAGGCATAAGATTCTAACATATAGTGATCAAGTATATGCAAGATAGACAAAAACACAATTCACATCACATAACATTATAAGAACAACCTCAACAATCATCTATTGTAAGCATATATCACAATTTGGTCTTGCATGGCCCTAGTCTTACGAATTTAGTTCATAATTGAAAGCATAAAAGACATAAGAGGAATATTCATAGACATAAATGAAATGAAAAGCTCTTAAAAACTCCCTAAATGGTGAATGATGATGGATCTTGAAGTTGAGCCTTCATTCCCAAGCTCTTTTCCTTCCTCTAGTTTTCCCCTCCAAGAGTGATGAAGAATGGTGATGAATGGTGGAGAAATCAGATTAGGGGCTGCCCCCCTCTCCTCCAAGAATCTGAAATTGATAGTGAATGATGAAGAGTATGGGTTCCCCCTCCTTTTATAACCAAAATTTCACTAAAGTATGCATTAAGAATTTCCATTAAAGTTCCCCAATGAGAATTCCACCTAAGGAGATGCTTAAAGTTTGGCTTTTAAGATTCCAACCAGCTAAAAAATGCTAAACTTTCGGCCCTTAAGAATTCCACCAAGCATAACCATGTGAAAACTTCAACAAAACACATGCATGCTGCCATTTTCTTGCTTTCCAGCGCAGTCTTAGTATTTTCCTCATACAATTCTCCACAGATCTCCAAATTGGATGATTCGAGTCCCCATATTCAGATACAACATAGGTCTACAACTTTCCAGAAGGACATTTTGTCCAATTCAGTCGTTAAGTATACCTAAATTACGTTTCAATATGGAGGTTGTTTCTGATTTGGCACCCATAAAGTAAATCTACCAAGAAACACACTTATGACAACCCCTCAACACATGTGCTGAATTATGGCCAAAAGTGATTCTTACCCATCATATAATGCTGGAATTTAGGCTGAAAAGGAGTAACATTTGGACTATCCATGCCTAGGCATGACTAGGAGGGCGTTGGGGCGTATCCTGGCACATGTACTTCTCTGTTCGGCGCAGCAATCGTATTTCCTTCACAATTATCTCTATAGACCTCCGATTTGGATGTTTCAAGTTCCCATTTGAAGCTAAGACATACATCTAAAACTTTGTAGAAGGAAACTTTGTCTAAGTCGGTCTCGAAATGTACGGAATTATCGCTCGAATGTGGTAGGAGATGCATAAACCGCCTAGGTGTTGAAAAACATGCTTGAACTTGTTTTGTACATCGTTTTTCTTCCCTTTTCTTCATGTATTCTCATTTATTACCTGTATTCACTTAACACACCTATTAAATGCAAATGTGACATGATTTAAGAAATAAGTGAATCCAAATCATAAGAATTACGGTCTTAAAAACACGTAAAAACACCTCTTATCAACACCCCCAAACTTATCAATTGCTCGACCTCGAGCAATAAGAGCTATAAGGCAAGACCAACATCATTCAATGGGAGAAAACAAAACAACTAACTAACTCACTTTCGTGGAGTAAACGATTGCACTTAGCGGGTGCAACAAGCCTTTAAACCTTTGAGTTACCTCAAAGGACGAGTTATAGTCTCGTGAGGGTTTGCATACGTTATACCCACAAAATCTAGCAAATTTTCAATCCCAACCGAATCAACACATCTCAATATGATCAACAAGAATGAATGGCATAAAATCAACCTCTTAAAGTTCACAAATATATATATACATATCAACTACTTTTGCTCATGTGACACCAATACTTGAAACGACTCCCTAGGGTGTAGTGAAAAATAAATCTAGGGTATTATAGTCGAGAGGCATCCTTACCAAATTTTGGACATTAATCCCATATCTATCAACTTTTGATCAAACACAAGGCACAATAATTATAGATAATCTCATAGCCATTTAAATTTCATTATCTCAAATATTCAACATTCAATTCATATGGAATTTCCATTAAACTTCATTAAGGCTAGATCATGTGCAATGTTTTATTCCATTAGGCTTTCTATGACACCCATGTAACAAGTTTTAGATCAATGACTCCCAAACTAGATAGTTTTGGGGCATTAAGTGTAGAGACACTCCTAAGGATTTAATCACTCGAGTATCAAAGGGCACGAAATAAAACTAGATCTTTTAAACAATTCACTTCTTTTGGCTTGAGCATAGCTCAAATTAGCATAATAGTACAGTATATAGGTATGAAACTTTTCACCTCCAGTACGTATTAGCCTGACCACTTTTGGTCACACCAAAATTCAACCTTTTCAATTCATTGTTAGCATATAAAATTACTACTCAACTTATAACTTTATGAGAAATCTAAGTTAATATTTCTGGGAATAATTCCTTAAGTGTCTCAAGATGGTTATCCTCTCAACTCCACTACCTTCGATTTAAGTGCATTGTGAATCATCTAAAGAATCAATTCTAGTCTAAGGTCTCCACGAGCAATTTCAATGATATATATTCCATTAAATTCAAATTATTTCAAGAATTCATGCCATTTTTCCAAATCAATCAATTTCAATGCATCAATTGGAAGGACTAAAAATCTTTCATGCTTGATTTTCTCAACAAAGAAGCATATAAACAAGATATCAAACAAACTTTCCCTAAAATTAAGCTAAAAATTAGGATTGCACCATCAAAGTTCAAAATAAGTACTCTTCTAAACACCCCCAAACTTAAATCCAACATTGTCCCCAATGTTGTTACAACAAGCATACACAACGGTACAAGAACACTTACACCCAAGAATGTTGAAAAACATCCTTAAACTTCCAATGCATCCTTACAAAGCTTCTCCTCCTCTCAAGTAAAATAAGCATCTCTAAACATGGGGTTCAAATGTGCATCATATCTAACACTTCAATTTTTCAAACCATCAAGCATAAGAAAACATACATGCCAAAAGTGCATGCTTGAATACAACAAAAAGAAACAAACTAAACAAAACAAAAACGAAAGGAAAAAGAAAACAAAACTTACAAACTTGGGTTGCCTCCCAAGAAGCGCTCTTTTAAAGTCATTAGCTTGACTTTACCGAGTTATTTTAAGGCAGTTTCCGATTGAATGCCTTGTTCATTCTCCAATTCACTCTCGGGTATCGCTTCAACTTATGGCCATTGGTAGTGAAGGTTGGCCCATCATTTGTGCTACATACCATAGGTTGGGACCTAGCAATCATCCACTCCCGAATTTTTGTATGGTCCCTCAACACCTCAATTACTCTTTCTTCCCCGTGCGTTGGGTGATGGTGTGAACTTTCTTCACCCATCACTTTGACATATGCGGAGTCCATGATGTAGGGATGTAGAAGATGATTGGTTCGTTTTTCCTGAAAGTGCTCAACACTAAAAGGATCAAAAGCATCAATGTGTAAATACAAATCAAAATCAAGTGGATGCTCAAAAACCTCATAGCTATCACAAATAACCATGTCATCTCCTACACTAAAGGACAACTTACCATCATCGGCATCAAATACTGATTCACTTGTGGTTAGGGGAGATGGTAAAGGAATGTCAACAACCTTAGAAAGGATAGGAGTCAAATGCTCATCATTGGAGGAATTTGCTTTCGAATTTTTCAACTTCCTTTCATTCAATGTCACGGTGTTGCATTCCTCCTTTTGATCTATCTCAGTGGTACCAAGCAATGCCCATGGTACTTTCTCAGATATGTCACTCGTTAGTTGCTTGAGTTGATGATTCATCTCCTTCATTTCCCGCAATGCGTCCTTCATCATAAGGCGGAGCTCTCCAATGGAGTTATCACGTTGTTCCTCCAACATAGGAATTCTTTCTTGGTAATGTTCTGGAAAGAACCCTTGTGCATAACATGCTTCAACGAAGCTTTGTAGCCATAATTGATTCTCTGGTAGTGTCATATCTGGGAAATTGCTATCCTTTGCAAATTGAATGATGTTTTGCAGCCATAATTGATTCTCTGGAAGGGTCATATCTGGAAAATTGCTAGCCATTGCGAGGTAATCGTGCGACAAAAAAAATAGACAAAAAATAAATACATAAAACTTGCAATAAAATCAAAAACTAAAATTAAACAAGTCCCCGGCAACGGCGCTAAAAACTTGACACGCTAAAAGCTAACGTGCTATGATAGCAAGTGCACTAGTCGTGTGTAGTAATAAATGGACGGTAAGTCCGGATTGTCGAACCACAAGGACTTGAATTCTAGTTTAAGATTTGTAATGAAGTGAATAAACAAAGTATAAAGAACAAGAACAAAGATGAGCAAGTGATTTAAAACCAATTATAAAGGGAGACTAAGGCACATGCTAGGTTCAAATTGATCAAATATACGTATAAAGGTTCTTGTTGAAGGATTACACTTATATTGTTATGGTGAAAACTCCTAAGGTAGAGAATAACCGATGTCTCGCGTATAAACTCCTATACTTAGATCGTGATTTCCCAAATATCCCTATCCGGAAATCTAACCACTAAACATGCATTAATGTACTAGAGTTCACTCGATTTGAATCGAACGACTTCACCCGGGAATCTTTACCTATGTCTAGGGCAATTCCTCATTAGTTGCGGGTCATGATGTGAATTTCTTGCACCCTAAGTCAATTTTCTCCCGAAATATTAACCTAGGCATAAGATTCTAACATATAGTGATCAAGTATATGCAAGATAGACAAAAACACAATTCACATCACATAATAATATAAGAACAACCTCAACAATCATCTATTGTAAGCATATATCACAATTTGGCCTTGCATGGCCCTAGTCTTACGAATTTAGTTCATAATTGAAAGCATAAAAGACATAAGAGGAATATTCATAAACATAAATGAAATGAAAAGCTCTTAAAAACTCCCTAAATGGTGAATGATGATGGATCTTGAAGTTGAGCCTTCAATCCCCAAGCTCTTTTCCTTCCTCTAGTTTTCCCCTCTAAGAGTGATGAAGAATGGTGATGAATGGTGGAGAAATCAGATTAGGGGCTGCCCCCCTCTCCTCCAAGAATCTGAAATTGATAGTGAATGATGAAGAGTATGGGTTCCCCCTCCTTTTATAGTCCCCATGTTCAGATAAAAATAGATCTACAACTTTCCAGAAGGACATTTTGTCCAATTCAGTCGCTAAGTATACCTATATTACGTTTCCATATGGAGGTTGTTTCTGATTTGGCACCCATAAAGTAAATCTACCAAGAAACACACTTATGACAACCCCTCAACACATGTGCTGAATTATGGCCAAAAGTGATTCTTACCCATCATATAATGCTGGAATTTAGGCTGAAAAGGAGTAACATTCGGACTATCCATGCCTAGGCATGACTAGGAGGGCGTTGGGGCGTATCCTGGCACATGTACTTCTCTGTTCGGCGCAGCAATCGTATTTCTTTCACAATTATCTCTATAGACCTCAGATTTGGATGTTTCAAGTTCCTATTTGAAGCTAAGACATACATCTAAAACTTTGTAGAAGGAAACTTTGTCTAAGTCGGTCTCGAAATGTACGGAATTATCGCTCGAATGTGGTAGGAGATGCTTAAACCGCCTAGGTGTTGAAAAACATGCTTGAACTTGTTTTGTACATCGTTTTTCTTCCCTTTTCTTCATGTATTCTCATTTATTACCTGTATTCACTTAACACACCTATTTAATGCAAATGTGACATGATTTAAGCAATAAGTGAATCCAAATCATAAGAATTACGGTCTTAAAAACACGTAAAAACACCTCTTATCAACCCCACCAAAGGGTGAATTGGGTCTAACTACTCTAGTGAAAGACTTGACGTCACAAGTGCATCTTCAGCCTGATACTTCAGGTCAAAGGTTCACATACACCTATTATGCATAATCAGTTCCGTCAGTGACAGTCACAGAGTGCAAACCCATGTGACAGAACTGATGCGAGTCGTGTTCGAACATATCAGTTCCACTGACGTGTCTACAATCTTAATCTCCTATCATCCCATGATACCAGACAGGCACTCCCATGTCGGAGCTAAGATTGTACAAGTATTTAAAGTCTTTATTTGTCCATTAAAGACTTCATATTACTTGCGAACTTATTTTAGTAATCAAGATCGATCTCTCTAGTGCCAATCTTCCTATCCCATAGGAGGTAAGAGGGATCGCACTGAGAACATCGATAAAACATTTTACACAACTTATAGATGCAGATAAGAATTAAGTGAAAACTCAATAATGCCTTTTATTTAAGAAGAGTTTAAGTATAATACAAGATATATGCCCTATACATTCTATCCTCTATGGCATTTGAGGGCATAATCCTAACAATGTCGCGGCTTCTCACATTGGATCATTTTCTTTATGTTTATCAACTAGACATATTTTAAATTTAGAAACTTTCTCTGCACTAAGAACCACTTGAAGTTCTCCTAGAAACTTTCTCATCCAAACAGCTTCTTTGGCTGCCTCTGAGGCTGCCACTTATTCTGCTTCAGTGGTGGACTCAACTGCTGTGCTTTACTTGGAACTTTTCCAAAACACCGCCCACTGTTAAGCGAGAAAACAAGCCCTGAAGTGGATTTTTGATCATCTACATCTAACTGAAAGTCTGAATCAGTGTAACCTTTCATCTTCAGATCTCCACCTCCATAGATGAGAATCATATCCATAGTTCTTTTAAGATAGTTTAGGATATTCTTCGCAGCTATGCAATGTTGTTTGCTTAAAATTAAATCACCAAGCTTACAGTATCAGCAATGTCAGGTCTAGTACACAATATTGCATACATCAAGCTTCCTACTACAGAAGCATAGGGTACATTGCTCATCTTCTTTCTATCTTCCTCATTTTGAGGATTCATAGACTTAGATAAGTGCACTCCATGTCTCATGGGGAAGGAATCCTTTCTTAGAGTTATCCATCCTAAATCTCTTTAAGACCTTTTCTAAGTAAAGGGCTTGGGAATGAACGATCATTTTATTCGTTTTATATCTATAGATTCGAATTCCTAAAATGTACGTTGCTTCTCCCAAGTCTGTCATGGAAAACGTAATCGGAAGCCATTTCTTGATAGTGGTGAGCATTCCCACATCATTTTCGATAAGTAGAATGTCATCTACATATAGTACTAAGAATGAGATATCGCTGCCACTAGTCTTCTTATAGACACGGGGTTCATCTTCATTCTTGATGAAGCTATATCCCTTTACTACTTTATCAAAATAACGATTCCAACTTCTAAATGCTTGATTGAGACCGTATATAGACCTCTCAAGTTTACATACTTTATGGATATTGGTCTTGGATACAAAACCCTTTGGCTGTTCCATGTAGATGTCCTCTTCCAGGAATCTATTCAAAAAAGCAGTTTTAACATCCATCTGCCATATCTCATAATCTAAGTATGCAACTATGGATAACAGTATTCGGATGGATTTTATCATGGCCACGGGCGAAAAGGTCTCTTGACAGTCAATTCCTTCTCTTTGACTATAGCCTTTCAGTACGAGCCTGACTTTAAAGGTATCAATCTTACCATCGCTACAAATCTTCTTTTGTAGATCTATTTGCATCCTATAGGTTTGATACCTTCAGGACGATCTACCAAGGTCTAGACTTGGTTCGATTGTATAGAATCCATCTCTGTTTCCATTGCTTCTCGCCATCTTGAAGCGTCGACATCCACCATCACTTGATCATAGGTACAAGGATTATCTTCATGACCTTCTTGTACTACAGTGTGAAGCTCTAGCTCCCTCTACACCAGATACGGATACCTCTCAGGGTCATGTGGTATTCTACCAGATCTACGTGGTAGTTGTGCTACTGTTAGGTCAGGTCTTGGTTCTTGGATAGATGTCTCAAGGGGAGTTTGATTTTATTCTTCTAGAACAATCTTTCTACCTTTGCACCCTTCCAAGATGAACTCATCCTCAAGGAAGGCTTGTAGGGCCACAATGATCCTTTGATCATTAGGTAGGTAAAAGAAGAATCTCATGGAATCTTCAGGATAACCAATGAAATGTCCCATCAAGGATCTTGTCTCCAATTTCTCCACTTTAGTCTTTTTGACATAAGTAGGACATCCCAAATCTTGATGTGGTTAAGACTTGGTTTTCTATTGTTCCACATCTCATGTGGATTTTTTGGAATAGATTTGGAGGGACATCTGTTCAATATATAAGAAGTAGTAAGGAATGCATGTCACCATAATGAAATGGGTAAATCAATGTAGCTAAGCATGGAACGAACCATGTTCAACAGTGTTCGGTTCCTACGCTTGGCTACTCCATTTAGTTGAGGAGTTGCTGGTGGTGTTAGTTGTAACATTATTCCTTGTTCCCTAAGGAACTCATTAAACTCAACGCTCATATATTCTCCTCCACGATCTGAACGTAGAGTCTTTAAATTTTGGCCAGTTTGATTTGCTTCTAAAGTTTTGAATTCTTTAAACTTTTCAAAGAATTCAGACTTTTGCTTCATCAGATATACTAGACCGTATCTTGAATGATCGTCTGTGAAAGTGATGAAGTAGTAAAAACCTCTACGAGCCATTTCTTCAAATGGTCCGCAAAAGTCGGTGTACACTAATCCTGAGACTTGATTGGCTCTTTCAAAAATCCCTGTGAAGGGAGATCTAGCCATCTTGCCCAAGAGACGTGATTCACATGTTGGATAGGGATCCGATCCCAGTGAGCTTAAAAGCCCATCTTTTTCCATTTTATGGATCTTGTGCTCTCCAGCATGGCCTAGTCTAAGATGTCACTTAAGTCTTAAGTTAGCTTCTTGCCTACGACATTTATGTGTTACAACATTCACAACAGAAGAATTATGGACATTTAAATAATATAAACCATTCACTAAAGATGCATTGCCAACTATTTTATCACCATAATAAATGTCGCAATTCAAATCAAAAAAATGGAATGTATATCCAGTCTTAACTAATATAGGAATGGTAACAATGTTTTTGCAAAACCAAAACATTATTTAAAAATCGTTAATGTCCAGAATTCAAAATCAAAGAAATAGATCCAATCCTAGTAATTGCGACGCTTTCCCCGCTACCTATTTTGATCAACACTTCTTCTCCACCCAACTTTTTACTTCTCTCCATATCTTGATCTAAAAAACACACATGAGCACTAGCCCCTGAGTTCAGAATCCATGAAGTAGAAAAAATGGTCATAGAACAATTAGTTTCATAAATGAAGAGTTCCATACCTTTTGCGCCTTTGCCTAATTTAAGATAGTTCCTCTTCCAGTGGCCAAGCTCACCGCACTCGAGACATCTATCTTTCCTTTTAGGCTCTGTGCTCTTTTAAAACCCTTGAGCCTTTCCCTTACCCTTTTGAACACCCCTTTTGCTCCTAGCTAGCCAGCCTGCTTCTTGTTCTTGTTCTTCTTAAACATAGACTTTTTAGGTCCAAAAGAGATGACCAAGGCAATTTCCTTTCCGTTTGGTTTCATTTGAGATTGTGCAGTAACCAATTTGTTCATTAGCCCCGTTAAATTCCATTCTATCTCATTGCAGTTAAAGTTAACCACAAATTGGGAGAAGGAATCGAGAAAAGACTGCAAGATTAAGTTAGTTTAAAAGGTGGCGTTCATGGTGAAGTCGAGAGCTTCCAATTTCTCAATCCTCGATATAATTTTGAGGACATGATCACCAACTTTCTCACTTTCTTTCATCTTGGCTCCGAAGAGCTCTTTCAATATCTCATATCGAGTAGTTTGACTATGCTTACCATAGAGCTCTACCAGGTGTGCTAGGATATCTCTTGTAGTGGACATCTTATCATGTGACCTTTGAAGTTCATTGGTCATAGATCCCAGCATGTATCCTCTCACCCGGACGTCGTCCTTGACCCATTTTTCATGGGCTTGGACCTCTTCCTCACTAGCACATGTTGTAGCGGGAACCGCTGGGATATCAGCCTCCAAGACGTATCCTAGAGATTCCAGTTCACATAATTGGGTCCAGTTAGGGTATTCTTTTCGAGCAGAATTGAAAGTGTGTTTGTCATATTTGAGAGAGATAAACGAGAAAATAACTGCAGAATAATTAGATTACTTGTAATTGACTTAACCAAGAAAAATTAAGGACTTTAAAATTCATCTTGGCTCCCACTGCATTTTTCGAATTCCACACTTCCATGTAGAAATCGGGAATCATCATTGGCATCGATTCCACAGCGACTATTGACATCATTAACTAATTAGATGGGTTTCAACCTAACTGATTTATGACCTATTAATTACTTGAAGCGATGTTTTATATCAATTTTCCCCATAAATGTCGCAATAACTTTCCCCATAGTTCACCAAGCCGCAACCTAACCGATTTCTAAGCTCGTGAACTACCCGAGCTTATTCCCATTAACACCTTTAATCTAACATTTGAATTTTTCCTTGCAACCTAACCGGTTTCTGGGCTGAAATACGCTTCGACTAAGTCATCTTATGCACCTAATAAAATTTCAAATTATTTCCAAATGCATAATCCCCATATCTGGGAAACATTAAACATTTGTAGTAATTTTCATTTTAATAAGCTTAGTGGAGGGCGAGGATGTCCCACATCCTTTTGTTAGTGTGTATGCCCTCAAATGCCATAAAGAGGATAGATTTATATGGCATTGACTTGTAACTAAACAATATCTTTTTATTATATATAAGGCATTATCTTGTTGTTTTCTTATAGGCATTTGTAAGGTGTTAATAAACAACGTAAAGTTCTTGAGAATAAGGCAAACCTTCTACTTCCTATGGGATAGGAAGAATGGCACTAGAAGGGTTTGATCCTTATTCTCTAAATAGGGTTCGCAAGTCTAAGAAAGTATTTGACTTGACATCAATACAGAAAAAAGGACCTACATGATATAAGTTTCGACAGAGAAAATGCCAGTCAAACACTATGGGAATAATAGTGGGAACTTATGTCATGGACATATCAGTTGGACAAATATGTTCGAACATGGCTCGCATCGGTTTCATCACATGGTATTCACTCACTGACAGTCAATGATGAAACTCATAAGTTGTGATAGGTACGCGTGAACCTTAGACCTGAGGAATCGAGTCGAAGATGTAGTTGTGACATCAAGTCTGTCATTAGAGTAGTTAGATCCAAATCACCCTTTGGTGGGATTGACCTCGAAGTGCGATTTGATGGGAAAGTAGCATTGTCAACTGATTAGCAAAATGAGATTTATTCTGTCATAAGTGAATGAGCTAAATATCCTATGCAGTCATGAATGAGTGAGGTTAAAAGTCTTTGGCCAAAGCATAAAATGACCTCGACTCATTATGAGCTAAGCATATGGTCAAGTTATGTGAGTTTGACTAAAACCCTAACTCTCACTTGACTGGGATATAAGAATAAAAGGTTTATACTCGTACGAAATTCACAGTATATATGGTTTGGAATGATCCTATTCATTCATTCTCAATTGGAATACGATGTGAGCCACGTGACTAGCTAGGTGTTACTCACATCCTTTTGGTTTCCTCCCAATTGCCTTTTGAGACGAACCTAAAGAATCGCGCTTAAAGGAAGTGCAAAAGGAAAATCATGGAAAAAGACTTGAGAGAATTTTCGGTATTGGATATCGTGATTTATTAATTAATCATTAGATGATTTTATTAATTAATTATGTTAATGAATTAATTAATTCCATGGAGGAATTTAATTATAAAATTAACATGGATTTAATTGGTTATTTAGTTAATTTATTTATTGGATAAATAATATTAATTATTCAATTAATTAAATAGCTTAATAGGCCTAAAGCCCGAAGGCTTTAAAAGCCTCAAAGTGGGTGCCCAAGTTGTAGGAGTGTTTGGCCTAGGTTATTGTTTCATTGTAGTATAAATATACTACTTAGATAAAATTAACCAACTGATAAAACATATAACTTTCTCTCCAAGTCAAAACACTCCATCCTCTCTCTCTCTAGCCGTCTCCCTCAAGAGAAAAGAAGAAGATTTTCTCTTTTGACTCCGGTGTGGCAATTTAGAGACAACAACGGATTTGCTGTTCAAGAAGGGATTGCAAAACTGGTCCAGAATTCAAGATACGCGAAGAACGGTAATTGAATTCAAAACCCAATTTAAATATGAGAAATAGAGATGAGCCACTGGCATTTAAATATATATATATATATATATATATATATTCTTCCGCTGCGTTATTTGATTTTATGCAATTTTTCCCAACAGTGATATTAGAGTCAATCTTTGATTTCTGTATTTAATTGATTTCGTGATTATGTGTTTTTCGCGTTTTTGAAGCATGTTTTGATTATGTTTTTCCTGATAGTAATCCATGATTTTTCTGCGTTTAATTCATGTATGTTGTTGTATGATGACTTGTGAATTGAAAAATCTAATTTTTATGACAATTGGGTCGGAAAAACCCCGCGGCGATTGCGACGGAAACGACGTGCGCAGTCTGTGCGCACAGCAGGTGGCCTTCGGGCCATCCGCTGCGTGCACAGCGTGCGCATGTGTGCAAGGCGCCGTGCGATTACTCGCACAGCACCAGGCCACACCTGCGCAAGGCACACGTCGTAGCCCTGTTTTGTGGGCCCGGGTCTATGACCTGGGTCCTAACGGGTCAGGTTATTTTTCCTCGAGTCCAATTTATCCAGGTGGGTCAAAAGGATGATGACCGAATTTAATTAAATAAGCCCAAATTATTTTAATTAAAATTATGGACCTTTTCAATTAATTAGTTTTGGGCCTAATTAATTGAATTTAAATATGTCAATGGTTGGTAATTTGTATTTAATGAAATCGAGCCCGAATTGTTTTGTTGAATATTATTTATTTAAGTGAAATAATTAATTAATGATTCTTGGATAATTTTTTAATTAAGTTATTTATTTAAATAAAAGATTCTCACTAAATGGTTTATTATCATGATTGTAAATAAAATTTGGAATTTTATTGAGGAAGTTAATTAGTTGGACAAATTAATTATTAACTTAATCGCTAACATAATTGCGCGAGCATGAATTATATGATGGTGACATTGTCCATGGGCTTAGGTTTAATTCTTTTGATTGTATTTCCTTTTATGGGTTGTAAGGGCCGAAATTGAGCCCGTTTATTTTATTTTTAGAATTATGTATAGGTTGTTCAATAATCTAATGTAATAGATAGAAATAGAATAAGCCTTTCAAGAGGAGATCAATCCAAAAGAAGAGGAGCTTGGAGCCCATGAAGAATAACTAGGCTTATTTTTCCTTTTTAATGATGGCCCATTGGGTTGGGCCCTCTAAATAAAGCTCGTGGACATATGTGTTGGTTTATTGCTTTTGATGCATGTTCATTAGTTGTATGAAGCATGTATGTTATCAATATGCGCTATATAAATTGAATAATGTGCAAAGTGAGACTTAGATAAATGTTTAGAACAAGAATTCTCCCAAACAAAAATTATACTAAGTTAGTAAGGTGTGCTAGGCATCCTTTCCCTCCCCTAAACTTAATAAAATTAAGTATTAAACCTAGTATATGGCATCTTCCCAGTAAGTGGGGGTCGTATATCAAGATTTAATTCTAGAATTTTATTAAGTGCATTAGATGCCTTAATCGAGACATATTTCACCCCAAATATCGTTAAAGGGTTGCAAGGTGAAATTCAAATGTTAGATTATGAGGAGTTAGTGGGAATAAACTTAGATAGTCCACAAAGCCTATAAATCGTTAAAGGGTTGCGGTTTTGGTGGATTATGGGACAAAGAAGATTGAACCATCTATTGGATAGATTGATGTTGGACATCACATTAATTAAATAATGGACCATATATCGTTAAAGGGTTGCCATCCATTAGATTAATTAAAGAACTCAATCCCCACCACGAAGTACTTTACAAAGATCACTTCCGTTTTTCACAGTGGGAGTGTGAATCTCAAAAGTGTAGTGGGAACCAAGTTATAAGTAGAAGTTCTTGACTTTAAACTTGGTTTTAGTTTAGTTACACAAGTCTAATATAGTCTGGTTTATTTTCTGCAGCTATTTTTTGATTAATCTCTCTCAAAACAAAAATGAATATCAACCCACTTTCCGTTTTACTCAAAAAGAGCATCCTTACCGGACCCAACTACGTGGATTGGCTAAGGAACTTGAGAATAGTTCTCAACATAGAGTCCTTGGGATACGTGTTGGACACTGACATCCCTACTCCTTCTACTAGAACACGTGTCAGCGAGGAAGAAGTTCAAGCTCGTGCAAAATGGGTAAAGGACGACGTCCGAGTTGGGTACATTCTTGGCTCAATGGCAAACGAGCTTCAGAGGTCCCACGAGAAGATGACCACAACGAGGGCTATCTTAGCACACTTGGTTGAGCTCTATGGTGAGCACACCCGTACTGCTAGATATGAGATATCTAAAGAGCTCTTCAGGGCCAAGATGAGAGAAGGTGAGAAAGTTGAGGATCATGTCCTCAAGATGATCTCGAGGATCGAGAGATTGGAGGCTCTCGATTTTACAATGAACCTACATCTTCAAACTGATCTTATTTTGCAGTCTCTTCCTGATTCTTTTTCCCAATTTGTCTTGAACTTCAATTGAAATGAGATTGAATGCAACTTAGCCGGGCTAATGAATAAATTAAACACTGCACAATCTCAATTGAATGCCAAGGGAAAGGAAACTGCATTGGTTATCTCTTCTGGGCCCAAATGGGCGAAAAATAAGAAGAACAAAGCCAAGAAGCAGAGTGGCGAGCTTGGAGCTCAGGGTGGTATCGATAAAGGAAAAGGGGAAGCTCCTGTGAATTGCAAGCGTAAAGGGCCACAAAAGACTGACAGATGCCTACACTACAGTGAGCTGGGCCACTAGAGGGGTCGGGCGCGTAAGGTATGGAACATTATGTTCATGAAACTTATTGTTCCATGATCGTTTTCTCTACATCTTAGATTCTTGATTCTGGAGCTAGTGGTCACATTTGTTGTATGAATCAGGATCTGGTGCGAGGAAGGAAGCTGGACAATGATGAAGTGAAGATAAAAGTAGGCAGCAGGCATAGCGTCGCAGCTACTGGAATTGAATCTACCTCATTTCTTTTAAAATTCTGGACATATACTATTTTTGGATAATGTTTAGTTTTGGCCAATGGGCTTAAATACATTGTTTCTATTCCTGTTTTAGTTAAACTTGGTTATACTTTCCGTTTTATTGATGAACGATGCAATATTTATTATGGTAATAAATTAGTAGGCTTTGCTTCTTTAACGAATGAATTGTATTACCTTAATGTCCATAATGAGTGTTCTATGAATACTATACAAAGGAAACGTAGTAGGCTTGGAATAAACCAAATATTGATTTGGCATCTTAAACTAGGCCATGCCGGCGAACATAAAATTCTCAAAATGGAGAAAGATGGACTAATCGGTCCATTGGGATTGGATCTCTATCCTACTTGTGAATCTTGTCTCAAAGGCAAGATGGCTAGACCCCCCTTCATAGAGACTTTTGAAAGAGCCTCACAAATCTTAGGCTTAGTGCATACAAATGTTTGTGGTTCATTTGGAGAAATGGCACGAGGAGGTTTCCTTTACTTCATCACCTTCACTCATGACCATTCAAGATATGGTCTAGTGTACATGATGAGACATAAGTCTGAATCCATTAAAAAGTCAAGGAATTCAAGGCTTTAGCGGAAAATTAAACTGGTCAACATATAAAAACTCTTCGGTCGGATCGGGGAAGAGAATATATGAGCGACGAGTTTGATATATACGTCAAAGAGAATTGTATAGTATTACAAGTCACACCTCCAGCGACACCAAAGTTAAATGGAGTAGCAAAGCGAAGGAATTGAACCTTGTTGGACATGGGTCGCTCCATGCTCAGCTACACTGATTTACCCATTTCACTGTGGGGTCATGCGCTGCTTATAGCTGTACACATTTTAAATAGATGTCCGTCTAAGTCCATTCCTATGACTCCCTATGAGATATGGAGGAATAGGAAACCAAGTCTTAATCACATCAAGATTTGGGGATGTCTGGCTTATGTCAAAAAGACCAAAGTGAACAAGTTGGAGGCTAGATCACTGAAGGGACATTTTGTTGGATATCCTGAGGATTCAACGGGATACCTCTTTTACCTGCATGATGATCAAAGGATCATTGTAGCTTTCCAAGCCCACTTTCTTGAAAATGAGTTCATTCAAGAAGGAGGAGCGGATAGAAAGATTGTTCTAGAAGAACAAAATGAGACTCTAGTGGATACATCTACACAGGAAGTGAGAACCGAACCTTCTGTAACACAACCACAACCGCAAAGATCAAGTAGAGTACCTCAATGGCCTGAGAGGTACAGATATCTAGTACAGAGGGAGCTGGGTCTTCATTCTGTATTAGAGGAGGATCATGGAGATGATCCCTCCACTTTTGATCAAGCAATGGTAGATGTGGATGCTACTAGATGGCGTGAAGCTATGCAAACTGAGATCGATTCGATGCATGCAAACGAAGTCTGGAAACTTATGGACCAACCTGAAGGGGTAAAACTAATCGGGTGCAAATAGATTTACAAGAGAAAGATTGGTGTTGATGGCAAGGTTGTCACCTGCAAACCTAGGCTAGTGGCGAAATGGTATAGTAAAAAAGAAGGAATTGACTACCAAGAAACCTTTTTGCCAGTGGCTATGATAATCAATAAGGATTCTACTTTCAATAGCCGTACACCTACACTATGAAATATGGCAAATGGATGTCAAAACTGCTTTCCTAAATGGATTCCTAGAAGAGGATATCTATATGCAACAGCTTAAAGGCTTTGTATCCGATGAGCATACTCATAAGGTGTGTAAGCTTGAGAGGTCCATTTATGGACTCAAGCAAGTGTCCTGTAACTGGAATCTATGTTTTGATGAGTTTGTCAAAGGATTTAAATTCATCAAGAACGAAGATGAGCCATGTGTTTACAAGAAGGTTAGTGGGAGCAAGATAACATTCCTTGTGTTATATGTAGTTGACATATTACTCATAAGGAATGATATATGAATGCACACCACTGTAAAGAAGTGGCTTTCAAGTATTTTCTCCATGAAAGACTTGGGAGAGGCAACTTATATTCTAGGGATTTGAATCTGTAGAGATCGAACAAACAGAAATGATAGGGCTCTCTCAAGCCCTTTACATAGAAAAGGTCCTAAAGAGATATAGGATGGAGGATTCTAAGAAAGGGTTCCTGCCAATGAGACATGGGATACCTCTCTCAAAATCTATGTGTCCTCAAAGTGAGGAAGATAGAAAGGAAATGAGCACTGTACCCTATGCATCAGCAGTGGGCAGGCTGATGTGCGCAATGTTGTGTACTAGACCTGACATTGCTTATTCTGTAAGCATTGTTATTCGATTTCATGCAAACCCAGGCAAGGAACATTGGATAGCTGTGAACAACATCCTAAAGTATCTGAAGAGAACCATGGACTTGTAACTAAACAATATCTTTTTATTATATAAAAGGTATTATCTTGTTGTTTTCTTATAAGCATTTGTAAGGTGTTAATAAACAACGTAAAGTCCTTGAGAATAAGGCAAACTTTCTACTTCCTATGGGATAGGAAGAATAGCTCTAGAAGGGTTTGATACTTATTCTCTAAATAGGGTTCGCAAGTCTAAGAAAGTATTTGACTGAACATCAATACAGAATAAGGACTTGCATGATATAAGTTTCGACAGAGAAAGTGCTAGTCGAACACTATGGGAATGATAGTGGGAACTTATGTCATGGACATATTAGTTGGACTTATATGTTCGAACACGGATCGCATCAGTTTCATCACATGGGTATTCACTCACTGACAGTCAATGATGAAACTCATAAGTTGTGATAGGTACGCGTGAACCTTAGACCAGAGGAATCGAGTTGAAGATATACTTGTGACAACAAGTCTGTCATTAGAGTAGTTAGATCCAAATCAGCCTTTGGTGGATTGACCTCGAGTGCGACTTGATGGGCAAGTAGCATTGTTAACTGATTAGCAAAATGGGATTTATCTTCTCATAAGTGAATGAGGTAAATATCCTATGCAGTCATGAATGAGTGAAGTTAAAAGTCTTTGCCGAAAGCATAAAATGACCTCGACTCATTATGACCTAAGCATATGGTCAAGTCATGTGAGTTTGACTAAAACCATGACTCTCACTTGACTGGGATATAAGAATAAAAGGTTTATACTCGTACGGTATTCACAGCCTATATGGTTTGGAATGTACCTATTTATTCATTCTCAATTAGGATACGATGTGAACCACATGACTAACTAGGTGTTACTCACATCCTTTTGGTTTCCTCCCAATTGCCTTTTAAGACGAACCTAAAGAGTCGCGCTTAAAGGAAGTGCAAAAGGAAAATCATGGAAAAAAACTTGAGAGAATTTTCGGTATTGGATATCGTGATTTATTAATTAATCATTAGATGATTTTATTAATTAATTATGTTAATGAATTAATTAATTCCATGGAGGAATTTAATTATAAAATTAACATGGATTTAATTGGTTATTTAGTTAATTTATTTATTGGATAAATTATATTAATTATTCAATTAATTAAATAGCTTAATAGGCCTAAAGCCCGAAGGCTTTAAAAGCCTCAAAGTGGGCGCCCAAGTTGTAGGAGTGTTTGGCCTAGGTTATTGTTTCATTGTAGTATAAATATACTACTTAGATAAAATTAACCAACTGATAAAACATATAACTTTCTCTCCAAGTCAAAACACTCCATCCTCTCTCTCTCTCTCTAGCCGTCTCCCTCAAGAGAAAAGAACAAAATTTTTTCTTTTGACTTCGGCGTGGCAATTTAGAGACAGCACTGGGTTTGCTGTTCCAGAAGGGAATGCAAAGCTAGTTCAGAATTCAATATACACGAAGAACGGTAATTGAATTCGAAACCCAATTTAAATACGAGAAATAGAGATGAGCCTCTGGGATTTAAATATATATGTTCTTCCACTGCGTTATTAGATTTTATACAATTTTTCGCAACACCTTTACTAACTCGGTACTATTTATTTAGGAGAATTTAGATTGTCTAAAGTTTGGTCTCACTTTGCACATGAATCAATTTATATAGCGCAATTATCATATATCGAACATGCATAATTTATACTACTAATAAACATGCCTATCAATATATATTATTGGAATTAAATAAATAAAACCATCACACTCGATCATGGACTTCTACTAGAGGGCCCGAGCCAATGGACCATCACAAAAGGGTAAAAATGAAAACCTATCTAATCTTCATGGGCTTCTCGTCTCCACCAATCTTGAACTATTCTATTACAAAGCTATAAAAACAGCATATACGTTATTTCTAATAAAGTAATAAATAGCCTTAATTTCGGCTTTACAACCCATAAAACGAAAGGTAAATCGAATAAAACCTAAGTCCATGATTAGTGTCTCACACTTATGTTGATTATTTAAAATTTTAGTCCAACTAAAAAGTGCTTTATAAAATTCCTAATTTATATATTCTTTATTTCAATCAAAATCAATCTAGTTCTACTAGATGACTTAGATATACAAAATTATATCTTAAGTATATCTACCTTTAATTAAAATAATATTAGTCCAACTAAAATGAATACATAAAATATAGAATCTTATTTTATTGTGATTTAAAGCCATCATTAATTGGAAAAAACTTTTATTTGATTAAAGAATTAATTATTAATAATCCAAGAAAAATAATTTACATTCCTTATTCAAATATCTAAGTAATTTCCAAGTCGAGGAAAAATAATAATATTTGATGCATAAATTAATTATTAATCTCCAGAAAAAATAATTAATTATTCTAATTAAATATTTTTACTCCAATTAATTTTATTGAGCTCGATTTCATCAATCCCGTGTCACCATCCTTTTGGCCCACTCGGATTTAATTTAATTGGGCTTAAAATTAATTAATTAGAAAAATATACACGTGTTATTAATTTCTATTGGGCTAATTTTAATTTCAATCCAAATCACTAACCCGTTGGCCCATTTGGAATTAATGAAATTAAGCCCAAACTGATTAATAAGTCAAAATTAAGTAATTTTACAATTGAGCTTAATTTGAATTATTCCGGGTCATCATCCTTTTGACCCACTCGGATAATTAAATTAACCCAAAACCCGAATACTAAATTTGACTCAATTCACAGCCCAATTTTCAAACCCGGGTCCATGACCCATGTCAGTGGGCCGTGTGTCAAACACACGGCCCAATCAGGCCGTGTGGCCAGGTTACACCTAGCCAGGCGTCGTGCGCTGTTTGCTCGGGGCCTTCAGGCCCCGTTTTTCCTCGTTCTTAGACTTTTTCACATTACAAAAAATATCAAGATTTATTATGAACATAAAAAATCAAATTCTAGGCAAAAAATCATGAGAAACGCAGATTTAATAACGCATACGCATGCTTCAAAAACAAGTAATACGCATATCTTAAATCACATAACATAGATCAAATATGCAGATCAGATATTGGCTCTGATACCTTGTTGGGTTACGCAAAAAATTGTGCAGCGGAAGGTTTTAAAAATAAATCCCATAGTATTTTTCTCGATTTCCATATTGAATCATATAAACGCTAAAATGAATAAAAACTTACCCGTTGAAGCGAAGTGGTTGGAGAACTAAATCCTCCTTCAAAAATTCGAACACTTGAAGCATCCAAATCTCCAAATCTCGTGCTATCCACTCTTCATGAATGCCTTGAAGCTTTCTTAAATTTTTGATCCGAACAACGAAAGTACGTTGCCTCTAAATAATCACGCGGATTGATTGACAAAAAAAGAATTCCTTCTTTCCCTTTGGAGACTGATGGCTAGTGTAGGAGAGAGGGAGGTGAGTTTTCTTTTCTTTTCTAGGAGAGTTGAGTGAATTGTTCTAATTCCATCTAGGTCAAAAGTCCTTTTAATATCACTTGACTTATTGACCAAGACAAAAGATTAAAGTCCATGTTGGGCATCCAAGAGGATGCCCAACTCGGCCCTAGGAGGCGTCCAAATGAACACCCCTTACATGGCCTGACTCGTCTTTTCTTTTAATTAATTATCTATTATTTAGTTAATAATTTAATTATATCCAATAAATAAATAAATTAATTAAATAACCAAATTAATTTATTAATTTATTTCCTTGAGAAATTAATTAACAATTAATCTTATCTTTATACTTAATTATCTCATCTAATGAGCAATTAATTTGTAATATTTAATTTATCTCATAAATTAAATCTCCTACAATAAAATCGAAAAATCCTTTTATTTTTCTTTATTAATCCTTTAGCGCGACTCTTTAGGTTCGTTTTGCTTGGCAATGAGAGGAATCCAAAGGAAGTAGGTAACACCTAGCCAGTCACGTGTCCCACTTTGTAGCCCAAATGAAATCGAATGAATGGATCATTCCACAACCTTCCAATCGTAAATAAGTATAAACCCTTGTTCACGTGTCCCAGTCAAGTGAGAGTCATGGTTATGTCAAACTCACTGGACTTGATCATATGTATTAATTATAATAATACAAGATCATTGAGTTCGATTTAGTGCCTCGCATAATCGTCTCTTTTGCTTTAGCCAAAGAATTTGATCTCTATTATCTATAATCACATAAGATAGTTTTTCATTCACTTATGAGAGAACAAATCCCATATTAGTTATCATTTAAGACTATCACTTGCCCATCAAGCCGCATTTCAAGGTCGACCCCACCAACGGGTGAATTGGGTCTCACTACTCTAGCGACAGACTTGATGTGACAAGTGTATCTTCAGCCTGATACTTCAGGTCAAAGGTTCACTTATATCTATTACGTATAATTTGTTCTGTCATTGACAGTCACAGAGTAAAAACCCATGTGGTAGAACCAATGCGAGTCGTGTTTAAGTATATTAGTTCCACTGATGTGCCTACAGTCTTAAGCTCCCACCATCACATGGTGTTAGACTGGCACTCCTATGTCAAAGCTCAGATTGTGCAAGTGTTCCAAATCTTTATTTGTCCATTAAATACTTCATATTACTTGCGAACGAGTTTAAGTAATCAAGATCAATCTCTCTAGTGCCAATCTTCCTATCCCATAGGAAGTAGAGAGATTGCACTGAAAACATGGATAATATGTTTTACACTACTTATAGATGCAGATAAGATTTAAGTGAAAACTAAACAATGCTTTTTATTATAAATAAGAATAAGTTCATTACAAGAAAGATGCCCTATCTTTCTATCCTCTATGGCATCTGAGGGAAAAATCCTATCAGAAACTTGGTAGGAAGTGGCTAAAAAAGCCGTCGACAATGTGATAAAGGCGATAATGATATTCTCGAACTTGGTAGTCGCAAGAAGTGACTTTCAATGGTCTAAAATGGTGTTCGGGAGCAAACGGTGGAGAGAATAGAGAATCAGAGCCAAGAGAATGAGAGAAGGAAGACAAAGAGGTGAGAGAATAAATAATCATAAATGGAGGGAAAAGTGCAATCTTGTAATTTGAGTCCTTTGTGAGGGTGTTTTAGTCTTTTTCACAACAATTAAGGAGTAAATCTAATGTTGTATTTGCAATTATGAATTCAATTAGGGATTAGGGATTTACACTAAAAACTATTTAATTAATTGGACTAATTAATTATTTGAATTTAAAAGAATGGATTAAGTAATTAAATATATGTTTGATTGGATTTAAACTAGATCAATTAATCAAAAGATGGACTAAGTTGACTAGACAAACTTAGCCCATCTTGGTCATCCACTAGGGCCCTAAGAGGCACCCACCATGGGCTTGGGATTTGAGGATTTTATTCAATCCTCAAACTTCTAGGTTAGAGATTATTCTATCATCTGCCTACCATGTACAGAAAAGAGAACCCCTTCTCATCTTCTTTGCCTAGCCGTCATTTTCAAGAAGAGAGGAACTTGGGGGTTTCTAAGCTTACTTCGCATGAAGCTCTAGAGACAGGTGATAGGGTTGAGAGTTACGTAGCAAAAATGCATGTAATGAGTTTGATATTTGAAGTCAGGTATAAATCATTGCAATTGAGGAAAATAGGGGATTAAAGTACGTATTTAGTGGAAAACCGAAGAAGCATAGCCTAACGTTCGAACGTGGAGTTGCTTAACATTCGAACGCTGGGAAGATCTACTGACGGACGCTAGGAAGTGTAACGTTCGAATGTTCATGTCAGCAGAATAGTTTGGAAATCTCCAATTCTAAAAAACGGACTCTTCCAATACTACACCTATAAATGCAAGATGCAGGAGCAGAAAAAAGAGCAGTTTTCCAATAGATAGAAAATACATGTTGGTTAGCTTAGGGTTAGGTTTAAATTAGATTTATTCAGGATCACTTTTGGATCACGATTACATGGTTTTAAAGAAAAAGAAGAAGGAAGAAGATCATCTTCTATACAAGGGAATTTCTTAGATCTAGATAGACTTTGTCTATTAATATTTATCTTTTTCTTTGTATCTTTTGTTTTATAATTATGAACTAATTTCTTAGATTAAGACCATACAAAGGCCGGATTGATCTTGACTATTATATGATAGTTCTTTGATTCAAGTTAATTCTATGATTGCTATGTATTGTGATTTTTGTGCTTTTATCATCTTCATATGATTAGCTACCATGTGTTGAATTATTGCCTAGTTTATCTGTTCGGGAGAAAGTATGTTAGGGTGTAGAGGAAATCATATTATCTTCTAAGTTCGTTGTACAATGCCGGATGCTGTTAGCTGGGTTTATTTGGAGGGATAAATCTGAATAAATTTGGGAAAAATTCTAGTGTTTAATGCATGCAGTAGAGATTGCTACAACCAATCTAGTATAGGTTATCATGGGCGAGGGATCTGCATGATAATAATCTTAAGGAATTTTTTACCATAACATTGTAGTCTAATAACTTGAAGAAATAACGATTATATATGGAACAAGTAAATTTGTGCTGATCTATGAGTCTTAATCGCTTTTATCACCATTGTTCTTAATTTTATAGTTGAGTTCTGGTTAATTATATTTTTTTGTTTATACAAAGTCGATTTATACTTGCATTAATTCTTATAAAACTAAAATACAAATCTCCGTGGGTTTGATTTCCCAGACTTCACTGTCCACTCTATTACTACACGCGATCTGTGCTCTTGCTGTTAAATACACGATTGGGTTTTCGTGCATCAACAGGAGTCCCAGAGATTTGCTATTGCAGACTGTATGTTAGGAAACTTCATGTTAGATGTTTTGATGATGATAAGAATAGGATTTCATGTTAGACCCCAAAAGAATGTAAGTTTGTGCTTTCATATAACATTTGTATAAGCGTCTGAAAGTGTTGTTATTTTGATAAGCTTGTAATTGTTATCTTTGTAGAATTTAGACTAAGTATTAGATTCCAAGTCGCTGATAGAATTCTAGGTGAGTCTATCAAATATGAAGTTGAAGATTAGCGTCTGAAGTCAAGTGAAGATGAAGATTTGTCTTAAGCGTCTGTAAAACTCTAAAAGACTGTTTCAGGATTATTGAATCAAGCGCTCAAATCACTCAAGCGATCAAGGATCAGATTCACCTAAAATAAATTCTCAAGTCATGAAGGACTTAAATCCAATCATCAACAGATATTTATTTCCTATGGAAAATAAATTCAAAATGCATTAAACACCTGATAAGTGCGTTAAATGTGATAAGGCATTATGACTCGTGGACAAGCCACCTTTTGACTAGACTGTCTGATTTTATAGTTCAAAGTCTGCTTGTGTCCAATCGGTAACAGCAGAATTTCAGGAATGTCAGAAAAGGGACTATTTACGCGCTGCGTGAGAGACACGCGCCTGCATGTGTCCAATGGACAAATTCCAAGAAATCTCTATAATAGTAGCATTCAGCAAACTTTAAAAACACACGTACATGCATAAGAAAAGGTCAAACTTTGATGAAAATATTTGAGAGAATAGCTTATAAACTCCATAGCCAAAAATCTTTCAAGCTTTTCATATATACTCCAAAGACAGTCACTGATATCTCAAACATCTTCATAGAAGAACCCTACACTCTTACTGAGATATCCCAAATAGTTTGAACTTTCTAAAATCAAACAAACCAGTGACAAAAACCCTCAACATCTTTCATCTGAGTGAGAAAGTTGTTGGTTTACAAGCAGCATTTCTGTTTGAGAGAAGCTTGTTGAAGAAAAGCTTCATTGGAGCTGAAGTCTGTGTGATCAAGGAGCTCAAGATCATCTTCATTTCCTCTATTTTGTAGAAGCCTCTGTGTGATCCTTCGATAATCAATCTAGTGGAATTCCTCCAAGTGTAAAGGAAGAAGGACGTAATTGGGATTACATCACCCAGTGAACCTTACATATCTTGTGTTATTTACTGCTTTGTTGCTTCACTTTATATTTTCATATCATATCTTTGAAAAAACATTAAAACGGTTAAGCGTCTATTTGGTTAAAGAGAAAGCTAAGCTTAAAAATCATTTTCGTTGTGCTAACCCTCCTTAAGCAATTACAGCATTACTCTACTTTGGTAATTGTTGAAATCACTAAGTCTAAGTTATCTTATCTTAAGCGCCTAACCTAGCGCTTAGCTTGCCAAGAGTTTCAAATCTTGAAAAGTGGTAAGAATTTTTAAAAGTCGAAAAAGACTTTAGGGTCTATTCAACCCCCCTTCAAGACCCTTTCGTCTGCCACTTGGGACCACCAAGTGGTATCAGAGCAGTTGAAGTTGAAACCTAAGCGTTTTCGAGCGTAACTACTTATTTAGATTCATTTTTCAAAACTTAGTTATTTTACTTTTTGAAAAATCTCATATCATGGTTTTTAACAAAAGGTCAAAGTTGATTTAGTCAAACTATGACTCATGGAAACTCAGAGCATTCGCTTATTTATGTTCATGCGATAATGAGATGTGTGATGTAATTACAGATGGCCCCATTCAAATCATGAAAGTTATAACTCGAGCCCCTGGAGCGAATGAAGCGACTCTAGATGGTTATGTCGAGAAGCCAAAGTTGTAATGGACGCCAGAAGATTGTAAAAGAGCTAACTTGGATAATGTTGGACGAAGCGCTATTTACTCAGCGTTGATAGACAATGAAGGATTGTTCAACAAAATTAAACTTTGCAAGACTTCAAAGGAAATATGGGATAAGTCGGCCTCTCTGTGTGAAGGATCTACACAAATGAGGGAGAACAAGCTCTCCATAGCCATCCCAAGATTTGAGCATTTTAAGATGCAGCCTAATGAGACGCTAGATCAATTGGATGCAAGGTTCACTTTGCTTATTACAGAGTTAGCTTTGTTGTATAAAGAGTTGACCAACAAGAAAATGGTCAGTACGATATTTAGAAGTCTTCTAAGCAAGTATTAGATAAAGACTGTAGCCATGAGAGGATCACAAATGTTAGATATTATAACTAAAAAATATGTGTTTTCAGAGCTAAGGGCTTTTGAATTTGAATTAGGTGAAATCAGCGACACATCTACTTCAACAACTGAATCAAGAGCTTTAATTGCTACCACCAAAAATAAGGGAAAAGCACTCAGTGAGGTGAAAGCGACAGAATCAAACGACGAAAAGGAAATGGCTTTATTGGTCAAGAAATTCAAGAAATTTCTAAGATATGAAAAGAGAAATGCTATTGGACAGACCTCATTTCAAACCCCTCCCTCTTCACCAGCGCCTCAGTATCAAGCGCCAGTGTTTTCTGCCCCTCAGCCTCTAGCGCCAGTTCAATATAAAGCGCCTCCGTCTCCAAATCAGAATCTCTCAGCGCCAGTAGTTTTCAAAAGGTTAACAACTGAACAGAAAATGAAACTAACCTTTGTTACAACTGCAGGAAACTAGGGCACTACCAGGTAAATTGTCGTTATCCAAATGTACCTAAGCCCTCAAGGAAAGATCATGCGGATAGAAACCAATTCAGGAGCAACCTTCACCAACAAAGATTGCTAGCGGAATCTGAATCATTCTCTGCACCTGAAGAGGACTTGAAATCTTTAGATGAAAGCAGCGATGATGAGCCATCTAGTGACTCAGTGCTAATTTCTCTCATGGCGAGAGATGAAGAAGCGTCTGATGACTCGCTATCTGAGGTATCCACTGAATTATCTCATCCTCTTTCTTATGAAGAATTCCTTGACAAAGTAAATGAATATTATAAAGATTGTCAAGGTGCCGCCAGATTATATGAATAACGCACTGATGGGATCTCAGCGATCAAAAATGATAATGTAACGATCAAAAACGAGTTGCTAATTTAGCAACATTGCATTGAGAAAAATAAATCGCTTGAGGAAGAGATCGCATAGTTGAAAAGTGATATTGATATGACAGTCAATAGGGAAGCCGAATTGATCACTAAACTTGCGAAATTAGAACAACTCGTCTTATCATTATCAAAAGGATCAAGAAAGTTGGATAATGTGACTGAGGTAACCAGAATTTTTGGTGAAAAGACCGGTTTAGGTTGTGATAAATTTGGTCATAAATCAAAAGCGTCTAAGGTTACGACAACCAACAGAGGAAAAGGTGTATCCTTTGTTGAGAAAAGTTCAAACAGTCAAAAGTTGAATGAACCAAGAGACAATGGTAAGTGGCCAAATGAGAAGGTCTATCCAAACACTCAAAAGGTTATGGAGAAACCTTCTACGGGTGAATCCAACGCTAAGCGTCAATCGCCAAAAGCGACTCCTAAGCAAGTGCTGAGGAAATACCAGCATCAATATCCTTAGAGATCTAGATCATACTATCGATACTATGATGATTATGATTATGACTATGATTCCTTTTATAATCCAGGATATTACTATACACCTAAAAAGCACACACAACACAAATCGAAACCCGAAAAGGCCAGTCCTCCCATAATGAATACCAGGCAAATATGGGCTCCTAAAGTTTTAATTCAGATTAACGCTACTAACATTGAAAGACCCAAGACAAAATGGGTATCTAAAAAGAATTGGAACTGCCCTTTAAATGCAGGTACCTAGACGCAACGCCGATACATCAATTTTGTACATCGCTAGTGGGTCGTCAAGGCATATGACGGGCTCAAAGGATTTCTTGATCAACTATCGTGCAACCAATGGTCCTCAAGTTATATTCGGTGATAACTCCAAAGCTAAAACCAAAGGTATGGGCATCATGCATAGGGTGAACGTCATGATAAGTGACGTATATTATGTTGTGATAAGTGACGTATATTATGTTGAGGGTCTTAAGCATACGTCAATTTTGTGATAAAGGCTTTAAATTAAAATTTTCAAATGACTATTGCTATATTAACGATGCTAAGACTGGATCTACTAAATGGAAAGGAAAAAGAACAAATAGTGTTTTATTTGGTAGATTGGGGCTCCACAATCGATAACAACCTTACATATTTTGTTGCTAAAAGTCAAAATGAATTTGGTTGGTTATGGCATAGAAAAATGAATCACCTCAACTTTAAGGCAATCTCTCAGTTAATATCGCTAAATCTTGTAGAGAGATTACCTAAGGGTTCCTTTTAGAAAAATGGCTTATGTGATGCATGTCAAATGGGTAAACAAGTTAAATCATCTTTTAAGAAGAAACCTCATTTATCTACTTCTAGAATCCTTTAACTATTGCATTTAGATTTGTTTGGTCCTATTCAAATCAAGAGTGTTAGTGGTAAAAAGTATTCGCTAATGATAGTTGATGATTTCTCACGCTATACATGTGTAGAATTTTTAGCTTGCAAAGATGAAAGTAGTGTCAAGCTCACAAAGCTAATTTGGCAATTACAAACTTCAAAAGATCTAAAGGTGACAAGAATTAGAAGCGATAGAGGAACTAAATTTACTAACCATATTGTTGAGAAGTTTTGTACAAATTTTGGAATACTTCATGAGTATTCTACGCCTAGAACACCTCAAAAAAATGGAGTTGCCAAGCGACGGTATAGAACGCTTAAAGAAGTCACTAGGACAATGTTAGCTGAGTCCAAGCTGCCTCAAAGGTTTTGAGCCAAAGCAATCAATACCACTTTCTACACTCAGAACTGGTGTATTATCAATAGGCAACATGAAAAGACTCCATATGAGTTGTGAAAGGGACGTAAGCCTAATGTTTCATATTTTCATGTATTTGGTTCAAAATGTTTCATTCATAACAATGGATCTCACAATCTAAGGACAATTGATCCTAAAGAGGATGAGGGAATCTTTCTTGACTATGCCAAAAATGGGAAGAGTTTCACATCCTAAATTAGATCAAATCGAAGGTTGAAGAATCCATTCATGTTGTGTTTGATGATGCTAACCAAGTACCGAGTAAGGTTAATATTGGTGATGTAGGAGTTGAAGATCTTACTCAACAAATGTCACAAATCAATCTTGGTGATGATAGTGATGATGATGAGGATGATGAGATCCTTGAACCCAATCCTAAGGTTACTCGTGAGGTTATCAATGATGATACTACAAGAAACGCTGATGATCATGAAGAGAGGTCATCAAGAGCAAATTGAAACTATGAATAATGAAGCGACTGCACAAGAGACAAGTGAGGGTCAAGCGATTGATAATCAAGCGTCTCTTAACCCGTTCCAACCAGATCGAAAATTGCTTAGAGATCATCCACCAGATTTAGTAATTGGAGATATTGGAGCACCTTTAAGAACTAGGGTAATGAGGCCATGTTCGCAAGTTTCCTATCTCAAATGGAACTAAAGAAAGTGGATGAAGTGCTTAGTGATTCAAGTTGGGTATAAGCTATGCAAGCTTAACCAATTTGAACATACTAAGGCTTGGATGCTAGTAGCAAGACGAACTCACCAAGGAGTTATTGGAACTAGATGGGTTTTTAGGAACAAAATGGACGAAATTGGTATAGTTATAAGAAACAAAGCTAGATTAGTAGCTCAGGGTTATTGTCAAGAAGAGGGTATTGACTTTGATGAAACTTATGCCCCAGTAGCCCGTCTTGAAGCGATTCGAATGTTCCTAGCATTTTCCGTATTCAACAAATTCATAGTGTATCAAATGGACGTGAAGAGTGCTTTCCTGAATGGTAAAATCCAAGAAGAGGTATATATGGAGCAACCCCCAGGATTCATTAATAACCGTGGAAAAAGTGTGGTCGACAAATTGGATAAGGCACTCTATGGCCTTAAACAAGCACCAAGAGCATGGTATGACACTCTCTCTATCTTCCTTATAGATAAAGGCTTTTCAAAAGGCAGCGTTGACACAACGTTATTTAAAATTACCCATAATGAAGATATTCTCTTCGTCCAAATTTATGTTGATGATATTATTTTTAGATCTACTAATAAGCGATTGTGTGAGAAATTTTTGAAAATGATGCAAGATCAATTTGAAATGAGCATGATGGGTGAATTAACTTTCTTCTTAGGATTACAAGTTAAACAACTCGCTAATGGCATATTTATAAACCAAGCTAAATATACAAGAGATATGATTAAGATGTTTGATATGGAAAATGCATTATCTTCAATAATTCCAATGAGACAAACACTTAAGTTAGATAAAGATGAAAGTTGGAAAAAGATTGATGTCACTAACTACAGAGGTGCCATTGGATCACTTCTTTATCTTACCGCTAGTAGACCTGATATTATGTTTTCGGTGTGCATGTGTGCATGCTTTCAAGCTGATCCAAGAGAGTCACACCTAATTGCTACCAAGACAATCCTTAAATACCTAAAAGGCACACAAATTGTGGGCTTATGGTATCCAAGGAATTCCCCTTTCAAACTAGTTAGTTATTCAGACACAGATTTCGCAGGATGAAAAATAGATAGAAAAAGTGCAAGTGGTACATGTCAATTTCTAGGTGATAGATTGGTTTCGTGGCATAGTCAGAAACAACAATCCATAGCTACTTCTACCGCTGAACCTGAGTGTGTAGCTGCTGGAAGTTGTTGTGCACAAATCCATTGGATGAGGCAACAACTTAAAGATTATGGAATCCTTAAGTCCTACCCTAATCCATTGTGATAACCAAAGCATTTTAGCTATGACCCAAAACCCAGTCCTTCATTCTAGAACTAAACATATTGACATTCGTTACCATTTTTGCATGACCATGTTTTAAAAAAACATATCTCCATGCATTTAATTGGAACTGACAAACAATTGGCAGATATCTTCATAAAAGCGCTCAATGAGCAACGTTTTCTCACTTTGAGAAGTGAATTAGGTATGATTGATTTAAACGCTTAATCATGAAGCGTCATACTTTTGTAGGCATATAATTTAGAGGGAATCCACTTTATTCTAATGTGTAAAGCATTTTCAGAATTGAAATGAGTTATCAATTTTAAGGGGAACTTTTAGATTGCACTTATTCGAATTAGTGAGCAACTATGATCAAAAATGACTTTGAAAATTTTATACATTGATCATTAGCGTTTACCTTTATGCACGACAATTTGATCGCTAATAAAATAGAAGCATTATTTCTAAAACATCGATTAAATGTTATTTATCAAGATAAAACGTTAGCGTTAAGTATAGTCCTGCTTAAACGCTAAGTAACTCTCTCTGAAAATCATACATTGTTCTCATCGCTAAAAGGTAGCGTGTGGATAAGTCCAGAAGATAAGATTCGACAACTGCCCACATGTCCCTATCACATCAAACTGACGGTTAATGACCACTATCTCAAATAGGTGGTTCACTATGTGTACTTGCCTGGGTACGTGTCAGTGTACCAACAGGCGCGTGCAATTCAAGCTGAAAATTTTCAAAATCTCAAATGTTTTTGAAAAATAACTGCGGGCTCTAAAATTTTATATTTACAGCAGTTAACCTAATTGATCGCCTTCTTTATATCCGTCTGATAAGAGGTGTTTTTACGTGTTTTTAAGACCGTAATTCTTATGATTTGGATTCACTTATTGCTTAAATCATGTCACATTTGCATTTAATAGGTGTGTTAAGTGAATACAGGTAATAAATGAGAATATATGAAGAAAAGGGAAGAAAAACGATGTACAAAACAAGTTCAAGCATGTTTTTCAACACCTAGGCGGTTTATGCATCTCCTACCACATTCGAGCGATAATTCCGTACATTTTGAGACCGACTTAGACAACGTTTCCTTCTACAAAGTTTTAGATGTATGTCTTAGCTTCAAATGGGAACTTGAAACATCTAAATCGGAGGTCTATAGAGATAATTGTGAAGGAAATACGATTGTTGCGCCGAATAGAGAAGTACATGTGCCAGGATACGCCCCAACGCCCTCCTAGTCATGCCTAGGCATGGAGAGTCCGAATGTTACTCCTTTTTAGCCTAAATTCCAGCATTATATGATGGGTAAGAATCACTTTTGGCCATAATTCAGCACATGTGTTGAGGGGTTGTCATAAGTGTGTTTCTTGGTAAATTTACTTTATGGGTGCCAAATCAGAAACAACCTCCATATTGAAACGTAATTTAGGTATACTTAGCAACTGAATTGGACAGAATGTCCTTCTGGAAAGTTGTAAAAGGAGGGGGAACCCATACTCTTCATCATTCACTATCAATTTCAGATTCTTAGAGGAGAAGGGGGCAGCCCCTAATCTGATTTCTCCACCATTCATCACCATTCTTCATCACTCTCGGAGGGGAAAACTAGAGGAAGGAAAAGAGCTTGGGGATTGAAGGCTCAACTTCAAGATTCATCATTATTCACTTTTAAGGGAGTTTTTATAGCTTTTCATTTCAATTATGTCTATGAACATGTGTATTAATTCATTTATGTTTTTCATATTATCCATTATGAACTAAATTCATAAGACTAGGGCCATGTAAGGCCAAATTGTGATATATGCTTATAATAGATGATTGTTGAGGTTGTTCTTATATTGTTATGTGATGTGAATTTGTGTTTTTGCCTATCTTGCATATACTTGATCACTATATGTTAGAATCTTATGCCTAGGTTAATATTTCGGGAGAAAATTGACTTAGGGTGCAAGAAATTCACATCATGACCCGTAACTAATGAGGAATTGCCCTAGACATAGGTAAAGATTCCCGGGTGAAGTTGTTCGATTCAAATCGAGTGAACTCTAGTACGTTAATGCATGTTTAGTGGTTAGATTTCCGGATAGGAATATTTGGGAAATCACGATCTAAGCATAGGAGTTTATACGCGAGACATCGGTTATTCTCTACCCTCGGAGTTCTCACCATAACAATATAAGCGCAATCCTTCAACTAGAATCTTTATAAGTATAATTGATCAATTTGAACCTAGCATGTGCCTTAGTCTCCCTTTATACTTTGTGTAAAATCAATTGTGTAATCTTGTTCTTATTGTATGCATTTTACCTATAATTTACTTTAATTATATTTGTTCTTTTTTTCGTTAAAATCATAAACTAAAATTCAAGTCTCCGTGGTTCGACAATCCGGACTTTTAGTCCACTTATTACTACACACGACTAGTGCACTTGCTATCATAGCACGTTGGCTTTTAGCGTGTCAAGTTTTTGGCGCCGCTGCGGGGGACTTGTTTAATTTTAGTTTTTGATTTTATTGCAAGTTTTATGTATTTAATTTTTGTCTATTTTTTTTGTCGCACGATTACCTCGCAATGGCTAGCAATTTTCCAGATATGACCCTTCCGGAGAATCAATTATGGCTGCAAAACATCATTCAATTTGCAAAGGATAGCAATTTCCCAGATATGACACTACCAGAGAATCAATTATGGTTGCAAAGCGTCATTGAAGCATGTTATGCACAAGGGTTCTTTCCACAACATTACCAAGAAAGAATTCCTATGTTGGAGGAACAACGTGATAACTCCATTGGAGAGCTCCGCCTTATGATGAAGGACGCATTGCGGGAAATGAAGGAGATGAATCATCAACTCAAGCAACTAACGAGCGACATATCTGAGAAAGTACCATGGGCATTGCTTGGTACCACTGAGATAGATCAAAAGGAGGAATGCAACACCGTGACATTGAATGAAAGGAAGTTGAAAAATTCGAAAGCAAATTCCTCCAATGATGAGCATTTGACTCCTATCCTTTCTAAGGTTGTTGACATTCCTTTACCATCTCCCCTAACCACAAGTGAATCAGTATTTGATGCCGATGATGGTAAGTTGTCCTTTAGTGTAGGAGAGGACATGGTTATTTGTGATAGCTATGAGGTTTTTGAGCATCCACTTGATTTTGATTTGTATTTACACATTGATGCTTTTGATCCTTTTAGTGTTGAGCACTTTCAGGAAAAACGAACCAATCATCTTCTACATCCCTACATCATGGACTCCGCATATGTCAAAGTGATGGGTGAAGAAAGTTCACACCATCACCCAACGCACGGGGAAGAAAGAGTAATTGAGGTGTTGAGGGACCATACAAAAATTCGGGAGTGGATGATTGCTTGGTCCCAACCTATGGTATGTAGCACAAATGATGGGCCAATCTTCACTACCAATGGCCATAAGTTGAAGCGATACCCGAGAGTGAATTGGAGAATGAACAAGGCATTCATTCGGAAACTGCCTTAAAATAACTCGGTAAAGTCAAGCTAATGACTTTAAAAGAGCGCTTCTTGGGAGGCAACCCAAGTTTGTAAGTTTTGTTTTCTTTTTCCTTTCGTTTTTGTTTTGTTTAGTTTGTTTCTTTTTGTTGTATTCAAGCATGCACTTTTGGCATGTATGTTTTCTTATGCTTGATGGTTTGAAAAGTTGAAGTGTTAGATATGATGCACATTTGGACCCCATGTTTAGAGATGCTTATTTTACTCGAGAGGAGGAGAAGCTTTGTAAGGATGCATTGGAAGTTTAAGGATGTTTTTCAACATTCTTGGGTGTAAGTGTTCTTGTACCGTTGTGTATGCTTGTCATAACAACATTAGGGACAATGTTGGATTTAAGTTTGGGGGTAGAAGAGTACTTATTTTGAACTTTGATGATGCAATCCTAATTTGTAGCTTGAGTTTGGGGGAAAGTTGTTTGCTATCATATTTATATGCTTCTTTGTTAAGAAAATCAAGTATTAAAAAATAAAATAAAATTTAGTCCTTCCAATTGATGCATTGAAATTGATTGACTTGGAAAAATGGCATGATCTCTTGAAATAATTTGAATTTAATGGAATATATATCTTTGAAATTGCTCGTGGAGATCTTAGACTAGAATTGATTCTTTAGATGATTCACAATGCACTTAAATCGAAGGTAGAGGAGTTGAGAGGATAATCATCTTGAGACACTTAAGGAATTATTCCCAGAAATATTAACTTAGATTTCTCATAAAGTTATAAGTTGAGTAGTAATTTTATATGCTAACAATGAATTGAAAAGGTTGAATTTTGGTATGACCAAAAGTGGTCAGGCTAATACGTACCGGAGGTGAAAAGTTTCATACCTATATACTGTACTATTATGCTAATTTGAGCTATGCTCAAGCCAAAAGAAGTGAATTGTTTAAAAGATCTAGTTTTATTTCGTGGCCTTTGATACTCGAGTGATTAAATCCTTAGAAGTGTCTCTACACTTAATGCCCCAAAACTATCTAGTTTGGGAGTCATTGATCTAAAACTTGTTATATGGGTGTCATAGAAAGCCTAATGGAATAAAACATTGCACATGATCTAACCTTAATGAAGTTTAATGGAAATTCCATATGAATTGAATGTTGAATATTTGAGATAAGGAAATTTAAATGGCTATGAGATTATCTATAATTATTGTGCCTTGTGTTTGATCAAAAGTTGATAGATATGGGATTAATGTCCAAAATTTGGTAAGGATGCCTCTCGACTATAATACCCTAGATTTATTTTTCACTACACCCTAGGGAGTCGTTTCAAGTATTGGTGTCACATGAGCAAAAGTACTTGATATGTATATATATATTTGTGAACTTTAAAAGGTTGATTTTATGTCATTCATTCTTGTTGATCATATTGAGATGTGTTGATTCGGTTGGGATTGAAAATTTGCTAGATTTTGTGGGTATATCGTATGCAAACCCTCACGAGACTATAACTCGTCCTTTGAGGTAACTCAAAGATTTAAAGGCTTGTTGCACCCGCTAAGTGCAATCGTTAACTCCACGAAAGTGAGTTAGTTAGTTGTTTTGTTTTCTCCCATTGAATGATGTTGGTCTTGCCTTATAGCTCTTATTGCTCGAGGTCGAGCAATTGATAAGTTTGGGGGTGTTGATAAGAGGTGTTTTTACGTGTATTTAAGACCGTAATTCTTATGATTTGGATTCACTTATTGCTTAAATCATGTCACATTTGCATTTAATAGGTGTGTTAAGTGAATACAGGTAATAAATGAGAATACATGAAGAAAAGGGAAGAAAAACGATGTACAAAACAAGTTCAAGCATGTTTTTCAACACCTAGGCGGTTTATGCATCTCCTACCACATTCGAGCGATAATTCCGTACATTTTGAGACCGACTTAGACAAAGTTTCCTTCTACAAAGTTTTAGATGTATGTCTTAGCTTCAAATGGGAACTTGAAACATCCAAATCGGAGGTCTATAGAGATAATTGTGAAGGAAATACGATTGCTGCGCCGAACAGAGAAGTACATGTGCCAGGATACGCCCCAACGCCCTCCTAGTCATGCCTAGGCATGGAGAGTCCGAATGTTACTCCTTTTTAGCCTAAATTCCAGCATTATATGATGGGCAAGAATCACTTTTGGCCATAATTCAGCACATGTGTTGAGGGGTTGTCATAAGTGTGTTTTTTGGTAGATTTACTTTATGGGTGCCAAATCAGAAACAACCTCCATATTGAAACGTAATTTAGGTATACTTAGCGACTGAATTGGACAGAATGTCCTTCTGGAAAGTTGTAGATCTATGTTTTATCTGAACATGGGGACTTGAATAATCCAATTTGGAGATCTCTGGAGAATTTTATGAAGAAAATACTAAGACTGCGCTGGAAAGCAAGAAAATGGCAGCATGCATGTGTTTTGTTGAAGTTTTCACATGGTTATGCTTGGTGGAATTCTTAAGGGCCGAAAGTTTAGCATTTTTTAGCTGGTTGGAATCTTAAAAGCCAAACTTTAAGCATCACCTTAGGTGGAATTCTCATTGAGGAACTTTAATGGGAATTCTTAATGCATACTTTAGTGGAATTTTGGCTATAAAAGGAGGGGGAACCCATACTCTTCATCATTCACTATCAATTTCAGATTCTTAGAGGAGAAGGGGGCAGCCCCTAATCTGATTTCTCCACCATTCATCACCATTCTTCATCACTCTCGGAGGGAAAAACTAGAGGAAGGAAAAGAGCTTGGGGATTGAAGGCTCAACTTCAAGATTCATCATTATTCACTTTTAAGGGAGTTTTTATAGCTTTTCATTTCAATTATGTCTATGAACATGTGTATTAATTCATTTATGTTTTTCATATTATCCATTATGAACTAAATTCATAAGACTAGGGCCATGTAAGGCCAAATTGTGATATATGCTTATAATAGATGATTGTTGAGGTTGTTCTTATATTGTTATGTGATGTGAATTTGTGTTTTTGCCTATCTTGCATATACTTGATCACTATATGTTAGAATCTTATGCCTAGGTTAATATTTCGGGAGAAAATTGACTTAGGGTGCAAGAAATTCACATCATGACCCGTAACTAATGAGGAATTGCCCTAGACATAGGTAAAGATTCCCGGGTGAAGTTGTTCGATTCAAATCGAGTGAACTCTAGTACGTTAATGCATGTTTAGTGGTTAGATTTCCGGATAGGAATATTTGGGAAATCACGATCTAAGCATAGGAGTTTATACGCGAGACATCGGTTATTCTCTACCCTCGGAGTTCTCACCATAACAATATAAGTGCAATCCTTCAACTAGAATCTTTATAAGTATAATTGATCAATTTGAACCTAGCATGTGCCTTAGTCTCCCTTTATACTTTGTGTAAAATCAATTGTGTAATCTTGTTCTTATTGTATGCATTTTACCTATAATTTACTTTAATTATATTTGTTCTTTTTTTCGTTAAAATCATAAACTAAAATTCAAGTCTCCGTGGTTCGACAATCCGAACTTTTAGTCCACTTATTACTACACACGACTAGTGCACTTGCTATCATAGCACGTTGGCTTTTAGCGTGTCACCGTCTTTATGATTAAACGGCTCAGATTCAATGATTTTCATTTCCGATTAACTGCATTCACAAGTGGCATTTATCAAAGCAATTGAGGAGTTAGTTTTTGCCATGTATTTGAACCCTTCAAATTTTTACAGAACAATTTTATCACTTTCATATGCTCTTGCTGTAATAAATACTCTCTAAAGGCAAAAAGCTTTCTTCTTCATCCTCAAAAGCTTATCACTTTCATCAATGGCGCCACCAAAGTCTTTTTCCTCTGCTGCCGAAAAAACCATGTGCTTTAATGCAGGTTTCCTACTGAACTGGGAATACCTTTTTGATAACCAAAACTTTCCGATGAGGCAAATCCTTCCTCTCATCGAAGAATCCAATTTGAGAACCTTTCTCACCTCTCATTCTCTTATTCATGAGGATGAAGTTAAGTTTTTCTTTGAGAATGCCTTCATTTCTAACGATAGCAATTCAATCTCGTGTTCATTTCCTTTTGTTGAAACCCCATTTGTGCTGACTTCAAAATTGCTTCCTGATCTTCTGAAACTACTTGCTGATGGGTGTGAGGTTGATGAAGTAGCCATGGCAGCTTCTACAAAGGTCTGGGAACAAGTTCGTCGTGATGAAGTAGATGCTGCTTACAAGTCAAATTTCAAAAAGAATGACATGAAAGGCGAGTATGTCATTCCGGCTGATATTTGTGCCAAGATGATTGAGTGCCGAAAAGGACCCTTTTGATAAAGTCTCCATCATTTAGTACAAGATGATGATTGCCGTGTTGACAAAGCTGAAGGTCAATTGGGCTGCGTACATTTTTAAACGCTTTAAGGCAGCGTTGCAAAAATTTGTTAATCCTAAGCCGTATGAGATTCTGCTTAGTTTTTTTTAAGCGCTTGTGGGTTTGTTACTTCTGAAGGATCTAAAGTGCCAGCGACAAAATTTTATTGCAAGAAGATGATCAGCGAGTTGCTCAACCCAAAGCGAGTGGGTGGGACAGCTGTTTCCAAGGATGAGTGCAAACGACTCCTTGCTGAAGGCCTCGCTAAAGGAAAAGTACGTTGTGATGATGAGAATAGAGCGACTTCCTCATCAAATTAGCCAGAGAGGTTGTGGTCAAGCGACCAAAGAGAAAAGTTGTTGTAAAAGCTGCTGAGCCCTCCAAGCCAGTGAAAAAACAAAAGAAAAAGACCAAGAAGAAGAAAAAATATCCCTCTCCTCCTCTGAAAACCCCTTCTCCTCCTCCAGTGACTTCGATATCACCAGAGACTGAAGAAGAAGTGGAAGTGCTGCTTGCTCATAAGCGCACACCTTGGTCCACTCCTAAAGGCTTAACAAGCGCTCCCGCCAAACCAGCGAGTGTTCTTCCTCCTCCACCTTCTGAACCAGTTGCAGAGTCTGTCTGTAATCCTCTTTCACAGGATTTGGCTAGCGATCAGGGTAAGAACTTGTGCTAAACAATGTACATTATCCTTTCCTTATTGTTTTATTCTTTAACGCTAGGATAAAATATCATTCAGCATAGAGAATATAATATCCACTATGTCCTGATTTTATTAGACGAATTCCTGATCCCCTCATTTCTTTACCGATTGAAGATGAAGAATTTTCGGAGCTTTAGGATATGGAATTTGAAGTTTCTAAAGATCAAGCGACTAATATAGCCAAAGATAGTCCTTAGGGTAAGCGTATATGTATTTTATATCTCGAATTTATACTTAGTAGAATTCTTTCTTGTTTCTCAAACACTTGTATGTGTCAGCTCAAAGTGAACTAGATGCTGATGCCCCTCCATCTCCAGAGGTAGACGTAGAGTTGGACGTTAATTTATCCACTGTGGTGGAAATCGCTAAAGTAGAGTCAATTCTTCCAGATGCTGAAATCTCTCCAGGCCGGGAAGCGACTTTAGATGCAAAGCGATGGATAGAAGTGGCCCCAATTGTCCTAACAACAACTAGTACTCCTCCTCCAGTGGTCAATTTCTTTCCTAGAGGCCATGATGAAGTTTTGGAATTTTACTATGCCTGGAGAGAAAAGACGCTTAGGTAGTTGATTGATATGGAGCTCAAGTTTCAGACAACTCTCCACAATCCTATGCTCTTAGACGCTCAAAAGTCAATCATATTCGAGAAGCTTGCCACTATAGGCCTTAAGTCCAAAAAGGAGATCATTGCTTGCTTAGAGTATCTCCAGACTCCTCTGAAAGATCTGGCAGAGTTTGAAAGCGAACGCTTTCAGGAAGTTAGCAGGAGCGTTGAACGCAATTATTCATTCTTCTAAATTCATGTCCAGATTAGAAATTCTCATATAGGTGATTGGGAGAAAAACCCCGATGAAGAAAAACTAAATAAAATGGGTTATTCTGCCCTTCCCAAAGTCATCCATTCAGGCGCTAACAAGTCTTCACAGAAACCCTTGAGCTTACGGAAAGGAAAGGGTGATATGTTCCAAGAACACCCCAATCCAATCAATTTCTGGGTTGAAGATGAAGCACGAGAATTTCTTGCCAGAGTTTGGGTCGACAACTTTGAAGTAGAGAAAAAATTATTCAAGAAGTTGCTCGAGACCAAAAAAGACAAAGAACTGGCCATGAAACTTGGAAAACGCTGGATTTTGGATACATTCAGATGGGTTGAAGAGTTTGTACTGCACATCCATACTATTGAGGAGATGATTAAGTTTCCATTTCTCTTCAACTTTGGAATCAAGTATCGGTGTCGAGGATACGCCTTGTTTTTGCTGCAGAGGCGCGAGTCGCTAGTGGGTCCAGTAAATGCCTTGTTGTATTTCAGAAGAGGCATGGAAAGTTTCATCAGACATCAACTCAATCAGATCAGTTAGGGAGAACGCTATGTTTTTCATCCACAATAGAACTTTGCTCAGCGTGTCTAGATAGATCTTAATGAAGACGCTTCCACCAGCAAGCGTGATGCCCTTCCCAACCCTAGCAAAGCCCATATGCATTTGACCGACGACCATCCAGAATTTCACAGAGACAGAAGAGCAATCATTGAGAATACCCAATCCTTGGATATCACTTTTAACCACCATTTTGGTTTTAGTGACTTTCGCGGGAACAATTTGCTTCCTGTCTTGTTTTGTGAACAAAACATCCGTGTGGCCTTGTTTTTATCGCTTACTCGGCCAATGGATCAGGCGCTAGCTCAAGCGCTGATGCCTTTCGTATTGGACTTCATGAATTTGTATACATCAGGTGTAGAGCTTCCGGAAGACACTGATCTAGCGTTTAGTACAGAAGAGTGTGAAGACGCTTTGTTTTTTATTCCAAGAACTTTCTATCAAAGTCCAAGGCATGTTCTAGAGGTAATTGGCCCACTCTGAGTTGTTCCGGTGAAAAGAAAAGTTTCTATGGAGATCACAAAGTTAGAAGTGGATCAAGATCCTACTATTGATGACGCTCCAATCGTCAATGCTGATATTCAGATGGAAGAAGCCCCTGGCGCTGCAGTAGTCGATACTCCACCTATTGAATCAATTGCACAGATTGACGCTGCCACTCAATCTTTTGACTTAGCGATTCAAGAAGTACAGGCAGAAATTGCTGAAGACCTAAATGAACCTTTCGTCAGAGACAAATCCAAAGGCAAGGCAGTAGTGTCAAGCTCTTATGGACTCATTTTGTCCCTGAGCGTCCCTCTTCTTCTTCGAACTCAGATTCGAATAGTGATCCAGAGGCCAAGGACTTTAGACAAGCGATTAGGAACTCGTTCAACACCATCGAGGGTTCCTGTTCCAAGATGATAGCCAATGAGGAGATGCACATCAGGCTTGTCTCCACACTAGAAGACGTGATATATCAAATGTTGCGACCAAGGGTACTACATCAGTACTAGATCGGATGGTCCCTTTAATCACAAGCCTATCTAAAGAGTTCAATCGCTCTCTTGCCCAAAACGCTTCAGCCGATACTGAAAAACACAATACTTCCAATTACATGAGCCAGAGTATCACTGAATAACTTGCTTTACTAGTCGATGAAGATAAGTTGCTAAGGCAAGATATCGATGAGTTAAAATCTTCCCTTGATGAAGTCAAGAAGGAGGATGATAAAAAAAAGCCACATGATCAGAATGCTAAAGGAAAAGCCTCAATGGAGCCAGTGTCCAAAACTGACAATAAGAATTGGCACTGCCTGTTTGAAGGGATTGCGAGCCTTAAAAAGATGCTCACAAAGAAGCATAGTCAAGATACTTCCGAGTCAGGCATAGGCTTCCTGATGTGGATGTTGAATTTTTGGAAGGAATGGGTTTTCCTCCTTACGCTGAACCCTTGCGGAAACCCCTCAACTGGAAACCTTCCAACGGTAGAGTCCAAGATCTCTACCATGATCTTATTCGGACGCTTAGAATCCCTTGAAGAGATTGGGTGGAAAGGTTGTTAGAGATCAATCAAAGCGCTAAAGAAAGACGCGAGGACTATAACGAGGTCTATCATACAATAATGATAGACATTGACCAAGTTCTCTTAAACCTAGCGAATGAGATCTTCCAGGAGGAGATGTCTAAAAAGCTACAGAGAAGGTGATCACTTATCCTACATTGTATTTCTTTTATTTTCTATTGCTTTATGTTGTTTTTGATATTCTTTTTCAGTGTAAATCATGTATGCTTCAATTTCTATATGAATGAATGATTTATCGCTGAAACATCTTGTTGAAGCTAATATAACATTAGCTAACTAATCTAACTTTCTAATGCTAACTTGTATGTTTTGGCTTTTCTTCAAAACTCTTAAACTATAAAAGAGTTCTAAGAGTTAAGGTATTAACATCATCAAAAAGGGAGAAATTGTTAGAAAATTTCATGTTAGATGTTTTGATGATGACAAGAATAGGATTTCATGTTAAACCCCAAAAGAATGTCAGTTTATGCTTTCATAGAACATTTGTATAAGAGTTTGAAAGTGTTGTTATTTTGATAGGCTTGTAATTTTTATTTTTGTAGATTTTAGACTAACTATTAGATACCGAGTCGCTGTTAGAATTCTACGGGAGTCTATCAAAGATGAAGTTGAAGATCAGCGTCTGAAGTCAAATGAAGATGAAGATTTGTCTTAAGCGTCTGTCAAACGCTAAAAGACTGTTTCAGGATTATTGAATCAAGCGATCAAGGATCAGATTTACTTGAAATAAATTTCCAACGGATGCAATCATTAACGTATATTTATTTCCAACGGGAAAGAAATACTAAATGCATTAAATGTCTGATAAGTGCATTAAATGTGATAAGGCATTATAACTTGTGGACAAGCCACCTTTTAACTAGACTGTCTGATTTCAGAGTTCAAAGTCTGCTTGTGTCCAATCAGTAACATCAGAATTTCAGGAATGTCAGAAAAGGGATTATTTACGCACTGCGTGAGAGACACACACATGCATGTGTCCAACGAACAAATCCCAAGAAATATCTATAAATAGTATCCTTCAACAACCCCTAAAAACACACATACATGCACAAGAAAAGGTTAAAACTTTGCTGAAAATATTTTAGAGAAAAGCTTATAAACTTCATAGCCAAAATCTTTCAAGCTTTTCATATACATTCCAAAGACAGTCACCGATATCTCAAACATCTTCATAGAAGAACCTTACACTCTTACGCAGATATCCCAAGTTGTTTGAACTTTCTAAAATCAAACAAACCCATGACAAAAACCCTCAACCTCTTTCATCTCAGTGAGAAATTTGTTGATTTACAAGCAGCATTTCTGTCTGAGAGAAGTTTGTTAAACAAGATCTTCATTGGAGCTGAAGTCTATGTGATTAAGGAGCTCAAGATCATCTTCCTTTCCTTTATTTTGTAGAAGCCTCTGTGATCCTCGATAATCAATCCGGTGGAATTCCTTTGAGTGTAAAGGAGAAGAAAGACGTAGTTGGGATTACATCACCCAATGAACCTTACATATCCTGTGTTATATACTGCTTTATTGCTTCACTTTATATTTTCATATCGTATCTTTGAAAAAGCATTAAAACGGTTAAGCGACTTTTTGGCTAACCCTGTTAAGCTATTAAAGCATTACCCTACTTTGGTGATTGTTGAAATCGCTAAGTCTAAGTTATCTTATCTTAAGCGCCTGACCTAGTGCTTAGCTTACCAAGCATTCAAAATCTTCAAAATTGATACGAATTTTTAAAAGTCAAAAAAGACATCACGGTCTGTTCAGCCCCCCCCCCCTCTAGACCCTTTCATATGCCACTTAGGACCATCAAGTGATATCAGAGGGGTTGAAGTTGAAACCTAAGTGTTTCCGTGCATAACTGCTTGTTTAGATCCATTTTTCAAAGCTTAATCGCTCTACTTTTTGAAAAATCTCATATCATAGCTTTTAACAAAATGTCTAAGTTGATTAAGTCAAACTACGACTCATGGAAACTTAGAGCATTTGCTTATTTATGTTCATGCGATAAGGAGATGTGTGATGTAATTACAGATGACGCTATTTAAATCATTTAAGTTATAACTCGAGCCCCTGGAGCAACTGAAGCGACTTCAGATGGTTATAAAGAGAAGCCAAAGTTTGAATGGACGCCAAAAGATCGTAAAAGAGATAACTTGGATAATGTTGGATGAAGCGCTCTTTACTCAGCGTTGATAGACAATGAAGGATTGTTCAACAAAATTAAATTTAGCAAGACTTCAAAGGAAATATGGGATAAGATGGCCTCTGTGTGTGAAGGATCAACATAGATGAGGGAGAACAAGCTCTCCATAGCCATGCAAAGATTTGAGCATTTTAAGATGTAGCCCAATGAAACACTGGATCAATTGGATGTAGGGTTCACTTTTCTTATTACAGAGTTTGCGTCATTGGATAAAGAGTTGACCAACAAGAAAATGGTCAATAAGATATTTAGAAGTCTTCCAAACAAGTATTTGATAAAGACTATAGCCATGAGAGAATCACAAATGTTGGATATTATAACTCCAGAATATGTATTTTCGGAGCTAAGGGCTTTTGAATTTGAATTGGGTGAACTCAGCGACACATCGACTTCAGCGACGGAATCAGGAGCTTTATGTTAGGTATATGCTGTAGATGCCAAAGAAGACAAATAGATTGTATAGGGTATTCAATTATATTGTACAAAATGACAATTAATAAAGACAATAATTATTCTGTTCATGTAAAACTTTATGGCATCCATAAGTATTGAACAAACAATCCTTGTGCATCGAGGTTAACTCTTTTCCCTTTATGGAATAAAGATGTGGAACGGGGAGAGTCTTATTCCTGATCACTCAAAAAGGGTTCGCAAGTCAAGGAATCTTAATTGGGCATTAAGATTTGACTTATATGACACATGCTCTGACAGGGAGTGCTAGTCGAACACTATGGGATAGTGAGAACACGTGTCATAGATATATCAATGAAATTGATATATTCGAACATAGCTCGCAGTAATCCGATCACATGTGTATTTACTCATTGACTGTCAATGATTGGATTACGGACCATTATAGTATGTGAGAGCCTTAGACCTGAGGGTTCATGATCAATGTATTTGTACTATTGAATCTGTTACTAGACTAGTTAAGCTCCATTCACCCTTTGGTGGGGCCGACGTTGAAGTGCGATCTCAATGAGCCAGGTAGTAGTTGTTCAGTGATCGCCAAGATGGAATTCATTGTCTCGATAGTAAACGAGAAAGTATCATCTGCAATCATAGGCATATGAAATTATAAGTCTTTGGCCAAAGCAATGAAACTAACTCATGTGGGACATGGAGGGTAGTTTGTGTTAGGAAATTTCATGTTAGATGTTTTGATGATGACAAGATAGGATTTTATGTTAAACCCCAAATATAATGTAAGTTTATGTTTCATAGATCATTTAAATAAGCGTTTGAAAGTATGTAATTTTGTTAGGCTTGTAATTTTTATCTTTGTAGATTTTAGACTAAGTATTGGATACTGAATCGCTAATAGAATTCTAGGTGAGTCTATTAGAAATGAATTTGAAGATCAGCGTCTGAAGTCAAAAGAAGATGAAGATTTATTCTCAGCGTCTGTCAAACGATAAAGGACCATTTCAGGATTTATGGATCAAGCGCTCAAAGAACTCTAGCGATCAGAATCAGATTCACCTGAAATAAATTCTCAAGTCATGAAGGACTTAAATGCAATCATTCAACGGACATTTATTTCAAACGGGAAATAAATACAAATGCATTAAATGCCTGATAAGAGCATTAAATGTGATAAGCCAATATGACTTGTGGACAAGCCACATTTTGACTAGACTGTTAGTACTTTAGAGTTTATAGTTGTTCCCATCCAATCGGAACCAGCAGGAATTCAGGAATGTCAGAGAAAAGGTATAATCACGCGCCGCGTGAAAGGCACACTCTCACATGTGTCCAACGGACAGATCCCAAGAATTGCCTATAAATATCTCCTTCCAGCAAACCCTAACATACACATAGAGATAGAGATGTACGTACGTGCACAAGAAAAATTTACTGAAGAAAAAGCTTAGAAACTCCATAGCCAAAATCTTTCAAGCTTTTTACATACATTCCAAACAGTCACAAATATCTCAAACCTCTTCCAAAGAAGAAACCTAAACTCTTACTGAGATATTCCAAGTTGTTTGATCTTTCCAAAAACAAACAAACCTTTGTGATAAAACCCTCAACCTTTCATCTGAGTGAGAAAGTTGTTGAAACCCCTTACAGGCAGTATTTCTGAGTGAGAGAAGCTTGTAAAAGAAGATCTTCATTGGTGCTGAAATCTGTGTGATCAAGGAGCCCGATATCATTACCTAGAGCTGATGAAGCCACTCCAGATGGATATGTCGAGAAACCCAAGTTAGAATGGACGCTAGATGATCGGAAAAAAGCAAATCTAGATAATGTTGGACGAAGTGCACTTTACTCAGCATTAGGATACAATGATCCATTGTTCAACAAGATCAAGCAATGTAAAACTTCCAAAGAAATATGGGATAAGTTGGCTATAGTGTGTGAAGGTTCAGCACAGATGAAGGAGAATAAGCTCTCCATAGCCATGCAAAGATTTGAACATTTCAAGTTGCAGTCCAATGAGACGCTAGAACAATTGGACGCGAGGTTTACTCTGCTCATTACAGAATTAGCGTTATTGGATAAAGAGTTGACCAACAAGGAAATGGTCAATAAGATTTTCAGAAGTCTTCCGAGCAAGTATTTGATTAAGACTGTTGCTATGAGAGAATCACAGACTTTGGAGACTCTTACTCCAAAACATGCATTTTTCGAATTAAAGGCATTTGAGTTCGAATTAGGTGAAGTCAGCGACACATCGACTTCAGCGGCTGAATCAGGAGCTTTAATCGCTACCACTAAAAGTAAGGGTAAAGCGGTTAGTGAGGTGAAAGTGACCTCATCCAATGAAGAAAAAGAGGTGGCTTTATTGGTCAAGAAATTCAAGAAATTTCTAAGATATGAAAAGAGAAATTCTATTGGACAAACTTCATTTCAAACCCCTCCCCCTGTACTAGCGCCTTAGTATCAAGCGCCAATATATTCTGCACCTCAACCAGTAGCGCCAGTTCCTTACCAAGCACCTACAACTCCTACTTAGAATCTCTCAGGACCAGTTGGTTTAAAGCGATTAATCACTGAACAGAAAATGAAAACTAATTTGTGTTATAATTGCAAGAAACCAGGGCACTACTAGGTAAATTGCCCTTATCTATGGGGATAGAAACCAATTCAGGAGCAACCTTTGTCAACAAGGTTTGCTAGCGGAATCTGTCCGCACCTGAAGAGGATCTGGAATCATCAGATGAAAGTAGTGATGATGAACCAACAAATGACTCAGCGTTGATTTGTCTCATGGCAAGAGATAATGAAGTGTCTGACGATTCACTGCCAGAGGTAACCAATGAATTATCTCATCCTCTTTCTTATGATGAATTACTTGACAAAGTTAATGAATATTATAAAAATTGTTAAGATGCCGCCAAAATATATCAAACTGACCTCGCTATTATTTCATCACTCAAAAGTGATAAAGTAACGCTCAAAACAGAGTTGAAAGTTTAGCAACATTGCATTGGGAAGAACCAATCACTTGAGAGTGAGATTACTCAATTGAAAAGCGATCTTGATATAATAGTCAAGAGAGAAGCTGATCTGATCGCTAGACTTGCCAAATCAGAGCAGCTCATCTCATCATTATCAAAAGCTTCCAGAAAGTTAGATAATGTGACTGAGGTAATAAGAATGTTTGGTGAAAAGACCGGTTTAGGATGCAATGAATTCGGTAAACAACCAAACAAATCTAATATTACGGCGAACAACAAAGGAAAGGGTGGTTTCTTTGTTGAGAAAAGTTCACAAAGTCAAATGCTGAATGAACCAAGCGACAATGGTACGAGGCCAAATGAGAAAACCAAAGCTGACATAAGCAAGGGAAAGGAGAAAACAAATGATTCACAAAGACGGGTTCATCCAAGCACTCAAAAGGCTAAGGATAAACCTGACCACTGTGAATCAAGCGCTAAGCGTCCAGCACCAAAAGTGCACCCTAAGCCAGCGCCCAGGAAATACGAGCGTCAATATACACAACGGTCTAGATTATATTAGCGCTACTATGATAATTATGATTATGATTACTATTATAGTCAAGGATATCACTACACACCCAGAAAGCACACAAAACACAATGTGAAACCCAAGAAGGCTGGTATTCCTACAATGAAGACTAGGCAAATATAGGTTTCTAAAGTTTTATTTCAAACCAAAGTCACTAACAATGAAGGACCCAAGACAACATGGGTACTTAAGAAGAATTAGAACTGTCCTTTAAATGCAGGTACCTAGAGCCAACACCGATACTTCTGTTTGGTACTTTGATAGTGGGTCATCAAGGCACATGACTGGATCAAAGGATCTCTTGGTCAACTATCGTGCAACCAATGGTCCTCAAGTTATATTCAGTGATAACTCCAAAGCTAAAACCAAAGGTATAGGTATCATGCATAAGGGGAACATAATGATTAGTCATGTATATTATGTTGAGGGTCTTAAGCATAATTTGTTAAGCATTAGTCAATTTTGTGATAAAGGCTTTGAAGTAAAATTTTCAAGTGACTACAGCTATGTTAGCGACGCTAAGACTAAGTCTACTAAATTAAGAGGGAAAAAAAATAATGTTTATTTAGTGGATTGGGATTATACAATTGATAACAACCCCACATGCTTTGTTGCTAAAAGTCAAAATGAATTGGGTTGGTTATGGCATAGAAAAATGAATCACCTCAACTTTAAGCCAATCTCTCAATTAATATCGCTAAATCTAGTAGAGGGATTACCTAAGGGTTCCTTTCAAAAGAATCACTTATGTGATGCTTGTCAAATGGGTAAACAAGTTAAATCATCTTATAAGAAGAAACCATGCCTATCTGGTTCTACAGTTCTTGAACTATTGGATCTAGATTTGTTTGGTCCTATTGAAATCATGAGCGTTAGTGGTAAAAAGTACTCGCTAGTAATAGTTGATGATTTCTCCCGCTATACATGGGTAGAATTCCTAGCGACCAAAGATGAAACTAGTGTCAAGCTCACATCGCTAATTCGTCAATTGCAAACTTATAAAGATTTAAAAGTGACGAGAATTAGAAACGATAGAGGAACTGAATTTACTAACCAATTTGGTGAGAAGTTTTGTATAGATTTTGGAATACTTCATGAGTATTATGCTCCTAGAACACCTCAACAAAATGGAGTTGCCGAGCGACGGAACAAAATGCTTAAAGAAGCCGCTAGGATGATGCTTGCAGAGTCTAAGCTGTCTCAAAGGTTTTGGGCGGAAGCTATTAATACCGCTTGCTACACTCAGAGCCGGTGTATGATCAACAAGCAACATGAAAAGACTCCATATGAATTATGGAAGGTACGTAAGCTTAACGTTTCATATTTTCATGTATTTGGTTCAAAATGTTTCATTCATAACAATGGATCCCACAACCTAAAGACATTTGATCCTAAAGCGGATGAGGGAATCGTTCTAAGCTATGCCAAAAATGGAAAGAGTTTTTGCATCCTAAATAAGATCAAATCGAAGGTTGAAGAATCCATTCGTGTTGTGTTTGATGAAGCTAACCAAGAACCGAGTAAGGTTAATCCCGATGATGTAGGAATTGAAGATCTTGCCCAACAAGCGTCACAAATCAATCTTGGTGATGACAGTGATGATGAGGATGATGAGATTTTTGTGCACATTCCTAAAGTTACTCGTGAGGTTACCAATGATGACAACGTCAGAATCGCGGATGATCATGAAGAGAATGATCATCAAGAGCAAATTGGAACTGTGAATGATGCAGCGACTGCGCATGAGACAACTAAGGGTCAAGCGATTGACAACCAAGAGTCTCTCAACCCATTCCAACCAGACCGTAAATGGCTTAGAGACCATCCACCAGAGCTAGTAATTGGAGATATTGAATCACCTGTTAGAACTAGGTCCGCTACAATCAATGAGACCATGTTCGTAAGTTTCTTATCTCAAATGGAACCAAAGAAAGTGGATGAAGCGCTCAGTGATTCAAGTTGGGTAGAAGCAATGCAAGAAGAGCTTAACCAATTTGAGAGAAGCAAGGTTTGGACGCTAGTACCAAAACCAACTCACTAAGGAGTTATTGGAACTAGATGGGTTTTTAGGAACCAGATGGATGAAATGGCACTGCTATAAGAAACAAAGCCAGATTCGCTCAGGGTTATTGTCAAGAAGAGGGTATTGATTTTGATGAGATGTATGCCCCAGTAGCCCATCTTGAAGCGATTAGAATGTTCTTAGCATTTGTCGCATTCAACAAATTCACAGTATACCAAATGGACGTGAAGAGTGCATTTCTGAATGGTAAACTCCAAGAAGAAGTCTATGTGGAGCAACCTCCAAGATTCATCAACAACCATGGCAAAAGTATGGTCTACAAATTGGATAAGGCACTCTATGGCCTTAAACAAGCACCAAGAGCATGGTATGACACTCTGTCTATCTTCCTTATAGGTAAAGGCTTTTCGAAAGGCAGCATTGATACAACGTTATTTAAAATTACCCATAATGAAGATATTCTCTTAGTCCAAATTTATGTTGATGATATTATATTTGGTTATACTAATAAGCGATTGTGTGAGAATTTTTCGAAAATGATGCAAGATCAATTTGAAATGAGCATGATGGGTGAATTAACTTTCTTCCTTGAATTGCGAGTTAAACAACTCTATAATGGCATATTTATAAACCAAGAAAAATACACACGTGATATGATTAAGAAATTTGGTATGGAAAATGCATCATCTTCAAAAATTCCAATGAGCCAAACGCTTAAGTTAGATAAAGATGAAAGTGGAAAAAAAATTGATATCACTAACTATAGAGGTATCATTGGATCACTTTTTTATCTTACCGCTAGTAGACCCGATATTATGTTTTCTGTATGCATGTGTACACGGTTTCAAGCTGATCCAAGAGGATCACACTTAATGCTACCAAGAGAATCCTTAAATACCTAAAAGGCACACAAAATGTGGGCTTATGGTATCCAAGGGACTCTCTTTTTGAATTAATTAGTTATTCAGACGCAGATTTTACAAGATGCAAAATAGATAGAAAAATCACTAGTGGTACATGTCAATTTCTAGGTGATAGACAAATTTTGTGGCATAGTAAGAAACAACAATCCAAAGCGATTTCTACCGCTGAAGCAGAGTACGTAGCCGCTGGGAGCTGTTGTGCACAAATCCTTTGGATGAGGCAACAACTTAGAGATTATGGAACAATCCTAGGTCTTACCCCAATCCATTGTGATAACCAAAGCGCTTTAGCTATGACCCAAATCCTGTTCTTCATTCTAGAACTAAACACATTGACATTCGATACCATTTCTTGCGTGACCATTTTTCAAAAGAAGGATACCTCTGTTAGGAAATTTCATGTTAGATGTTTTGATGATGATAAGATAGGATTTTATGTTAGACCGCAAATACAATGTAAGTTTTTGCTTTGATAGATCTTTGTATAAGCGTTTGAAAGTATGTAATTTTTTTATTAGGCTTGTAATTTCTATCTTTATAGATTTTATACTAAGTATTAGATACCGAATCGCTAATAGAATTCTAGGTGAGTCTATTAGAGAAGAAGTTGAAGATCAGCGTCTGAAGTCAACTAAAGATGAAGTTTTGTTCTTAGCGCCCGTCAAACGCTAAAAGACTATTCAGGATTTATGGATCAAGCGCTCAAATTATTGTAGCGATCATCCTCTTTCTTATGATGAATTACTTGACAAAGTTAATGAATATTATAAACATTGTCAAGAGGCCACCAAAATATATCAAAACGATCTCGCTATTATCTCATCACTCAAAAGAGATAAAGTAACGCTCAAAGCAGAGTTGAAAGTTCAGCACAATGCATTGAGAAGAACCAATCACTTGAGAGTAAGATTATTCAATTAAAAAGCGATCTTGATATAATAGTCAAGAGATAAGCTGATCTGATCGCTAGACTTGCCAAATCAGAGCAGCTCGTCTCATCATTATCAAAAGCTTCTAGAAAGTTGGATAATGTGAATGAGGTAACTAGATTATATGGTGAAAAGACCGGTTTAGGATACAATAAATTCGGTAAACAACCTAATAAATCTAATGTTACGACAAACAACAAAGGAAAGGGTGTTACCTATGTTGAGAAAAGTTCACAAAGCCAAACGCTAAATGAACCTAGAGACAATGATACGAGGCTAAATGAGAAAGCCAAAGCTGACTCAGGCTAAATGGGTAAGGCTAAAGCAAATGATTCACAAAGAAAGGTTCATCCAAACGCTCAAAAGGTTAAGGATAAACCTAACCACTGTGAATCAAGCGCTGAGCGTCCAACACCAAAAGTGCAACCCAAGCCAGCGCCAAGGAAATATCAGCGTTAATATCCAAGACAGTCAAGATCATATTATCGATACTATGATGATTATGATTATGACTATGATTATGACTACTACTATAATCGAGGATATTTTTATTATACACCCAAAAAGCACACACAACACGATGTGAAACCCAAGAAGGCCAGTATTCCTACAATGAAGACTAGGCAAATATGGGTTCCTAAAGTTCTAATTCAAACCAAAGTTACTAACGCTCAAGGACCCAAAACAACATGGGTACCTAAGAAGAATTAGAATTATCCTTTAAATGCAAGTACCTAGAGCCAACACCGATACTTCAGTTTAATACATTGATAGTGAATTGTTAAGACACAAGATGGGTTCCAAAGATCTTCTAGTTAACTATCAAGCTACCAACGGTCCTCAAGTTATATTCGGTGATAACTCCAAAGGTAAAACCAAAAGTATAGGTATCATGCATAGGGGGAACATCATGATTAGTGATGTATATTATGTTGAGGGTCTTAAGCATAATTTGTTAAGCATTAGTCAATTTTGTGATAAAGGCTTTGAAGTAAAATTCTTAAGCGACTTCTGCTATGTTAACGACGCTAAGACTAAGTGTACTAAATTAAGAGGAAAAAGAACAAACAATGTGTATTTAGTAGATTGGAATTCTGCAATTGATAACAACCCAACATGCTTTGTTGCTAAAAGTCAAAATGAATTGGGTTGGTTATGGTATAGAAAAATGAATCACCTCAATTTTCAGGCAATCTCTCAATTAATATCGCTAAATCTAGTAGAGGGATTACCTAATGGTTCCTTTTAAAAGAATCGGATATGTGATGCATGCCAAATGGGTAAACAAGTTAAATCATCTTTTAAGAAGAAACTATGCCTATCTACTTCTAGAGTTCTTGAACTATTGCATCTACATTTGTTTGGTCCCATTCAAATCAAGAGTGTTAGTGGTAAAAAATACTCGCTAGTAATAGTTGATGATTTCTCTCGCTATACTTGGGTAGAATTCCTAGCGACCAAAGATCAAACTAGTGTCAAGCTCACATCGCTAATTCGTCAATTACAAACTTATAAAGATTTAAAGGTGACAAGAATTAGAAGCGATAGAGGAACTGAATTTACTAACAAATTTGTTGAGAAGTTTTGTATAGACTTTGGAATACTTCATGAGTATTCTGCTCCTAGAACACCTCAACAGAATGGAGTTGCCGAGCGATGGAATAGAACGCTTAAAGAAGCCGCTAGGACAATGTTAGCAGAGTCCAAGCTGCCTCAAATGTTTTGGGCCGAAGCCATCAATACTACTTGCTATACTCGGAACCGGTGTATGATCAACAAGCAACATGAGAAGACTCCATATGAGTTGTGGAAGGGACGTAAGCGTAACGTTTCATATTTTCATATATTTGGTTCAAAATGTTTTATTCATAACAATGGATTCCACAGCCTAAAGACTTTTGATCCAAAAGCGGATGAGGGAATCTTTCTATGCTATGCCAAGAACGGAAAAAGTTTTCGCATCCTAAATAAGATCAAATCGAAGGTTGAAGAATCCATTCACGTTGTGTTTGATGATGCTAACCAAGAACCGAGTAAGGTTAATCCTGATGATGTAGGAATTGAAGATCTCACCCAACAAGCGTCAGAAATCAATCTTGGTGATGATAATGATGACCAAGATGATGAGATTCGTGTACCTATTCCTAAGGATACTCATGAGGTTAACAACGGTGATAATCATGGTAATAACGTCAGAATTGCTGATGATCATGAAGAGAATGATCAGCAAGAGCAGACTGGAAGTGTGAATGATGTAGCGACTGCGCAAGAGACAAATGAGGGTCAAGCGATTAACAACCAAGAGTCTGTCAACCCGTTCCAACCAGACCGCAAATGGCTTAGAGACCACCCACAAGAGCTAGTAATCGGAGATATGGAAGCACCTGTTAGAACTAGGTCAGCTACAATTAATGAGGCCAGGTTCGCAAGTTTTCTATCTCAAATGGAACCAAAGAAAGTGGATAAAGAGCTCAGTGATTCAGGTTGGGTAGAAGTGATGTAAGAGGAGCTTAACCAATTTGAGAGAAGTAAGATTTGGACGCTAGTACTAAGGCCAACTCACCAAGGAGTTATTGGGACTAGATGGGTTTTTAGGAACAAAATGGACGAAGATGGCATTGTTATAAGAAACAAAGCCAGATTAGTCGCTCAGGGTTATTGTCAAGAAGAGGGTATTGATTTTGATGAGACGTATACCCCATTAGCCCGTCTTGAAGTGATTAGGATGTTCCTAGCGTTTGCCGCATTTAACAAATTCACAGTATACCAAATGGACGTGAAGAGTGCTTTCCTGAATGGTAAACTCCAAGAAGTAGTCTATGTGGAGCAACCTCCAGGATTCATCAACAACCATGGCAAAAGTATGGTCTACAAATTCGATAAGGCACTCTATGGCCTTAAACAAGCACCAAGAGCATGGTATGACACTCTTTCTATCTTCCTTATAGGTAAAGGCTTTTCAAAAGGTAGCGTTGATACAACGTTATTTAAAATTACCCATAATGAAGATATTCTCTTAGTCCAAATTTATGTTGATGATATTATATTTGGTTCTACTAAGAAGCGATTGTGTGAGAAATTTTCGAAAATGATGCAAGATCAATTTGAAATGAGCATGATGGGTGAATTAACTTTGTTCTTAGGATTACAAGTTAAACAACTCCCTAATGGAATATTTATAAACCAAGCTAAGTATACAAGAGATATGATTAAGAAATTTGGTATGGAAAATGCATCATCTTCAAAAATTTCGATGAGCCAAACGCTTAAGTTAGATAAAGATGAAAGTGGGAAGAAAATTGATATCACTAACTATAGAGGTATCCTTGGATCACTTCTTTATCTTACCGCTAGTAGACCTGATATTATGTTTTCGGTATGCATGTGTGCACGATTTCAAGCTGATCCAAGAGAATCACACTTAAATGCTACCAAGAGAATCCTTAAATACCTAAAAGGCACACAAAATGTGGGCTTATAGTATCCACGAGACTCTCCTTTTGAACTAATTGGTTATTCAGACGCAGATTTTGCAGGATGCAAAATAGATAGAAAAAGTACTAGTGGTACATGTCAATTTCTAGGTGATAAACTAGTTTCGTGGTATAGTAAGAAACAACAATCCATAGCGACTTCTACCGCTGAGGCAGAATATGTAGCCGCTGGGAGCTGTTGTGCACAAATCCTTTGGATGAGGCAACAACTTAGAGATTATGGAACAATCCTAGGTCCTACCCCAATCCATTGTGATAACCAAAGCGATTTAACTATAACCCAAAATCCTATCCTTCATTCTAGAACCAAACACATTGACATTAGATACCATTTCTTGTGTGACCATGTTCAAAAGAAAGATATCTCCATGCACTTCATTGGATCTTACAAACAATTAGCAGATATCTTCACCAAAGCGCTCAATGAACAACACTTTCTCACTTTGAGAAGTGAATTAGGTATGATTGATTTAAACGCTTAAATCATAAAAGCATCATATCTTTATAGGCATAAAATTTAGGGGGAATCCACCTTATGTTTATGTCTAAAGCGTTTATCAAAAATATGAAATAAGTCATCAATTTTAGGGAGAACTTTAAAATTGTACTTGTCTCAAAATTTAATGCGACTGTGACCAAAAATAACTTTTTAAATTTTAAGCATTGATCACTAGCGCTTATCTTTATGCATGGCAAAATCAATAAGTAAAACTCTCTTTTATAAATCCAAGCGATTGATCATGCATAGTTTTCAACAGATTAAATTTTTTAACAAAAAGACTTCAGCTTTGAAAAGATTCCCACTTTAATGCTAAGTAATTCTCTTTCAAAAGATCATGCATAGTTTTCATCGCTAAAAGTAACGTGAGGATAAGTCCAAAAGATTAGATTTGATAACTACCCACACGTGCCTATCAAATCAAACTGACGGTTATGATTCCTATCTAAACCTAGGCGGTTCAGTGACTGCATAAGTCTGAGTATGTGTCAGTGTATTATCAGGCGCGTGTATTTCACGTTGAAAATTTTAAAATTTTTCAAACATCTTTTACTTAAATGGGTAACTGCGGATCCCAAAAAACTCTCTATTTTGTAACAGTTAACCTATTTTTCCACACCTTTTGACATCCGTACTTATGCATAAATGGCTCAGATTCAAACTTTTCAATTTTTCAAAATTCAATGATGTCACACGTGGCAGTCATCTAAGCAACTAAGGAGTTATTTTTGCCTCTATATATATTCTTCAAGGCTTTTACAGTCAGATTTTATCGCTTCCAAACACTCTCTCAGCTGTAAAATCTTCATCTCTTTCAAGGTAAAAACTTCTATCATTCCTTCAAAAGTTTCAAACTTTCAGCAATGGCACCCAAAGCTTCAAAATCTTCCAAATCATCCAAGTCTGCTACCGGAAAAACTTCCCGCGCTGAAAAATCAGTCACGGTTAACGCCGGATTTCTTGTTAACTGGGACTACCTGTTTGATAACCAGAACTTCCCTCTACGACCGATTCTTCCACTCGTTCAAGAATCTAGTTTGAGAGATATGATTACCACTGTTTTTAACTACTTTGAAGAAGAATCTCACTATTTCTTCAACAATGCTAAAATTTCTGACGACGGAAACTCCATTTCCTGCGTCTTCCCTTTTGCTCGTGAGACCTTTGTTCTCACTCCTTCACTGATATCTTCCCTATTGACCTTACCCAATGATGGTGGTGAAGTAGAACATGTTACTCTAGGTGATGCGACTAAAGTCTGGGAGCTGATCAAAAAGGAAGAAGTCGAAGCTGCTTATGAGCCAAACTTCAAGAAGAATGACATGAAAGGCGAATATGTCATTCTCGCGGATATTTGCGCTAAGATGATCGAATGCAGAAAAGGAACATTCGATAAAGTTACAAATATTCAGTACAAGATGATGGTTGCCATTCTGAGCAAATTAAAGATTAATTGGTCTCTCTATGTTTTTAATCACTTTAAGGCAGCGATGGCCAAGTCGGTTAATCCCAAGCCTTATGGGATTGTGTTAAGTAGAATTCTAAGCGCTTGCGGTTTTACAAATTTCGCTGGAAAGAAGATCCCAGCGTTAAAATTCTATGGTAAGAATATGATTAGCGGGATGCTCAATCCTCGAAAACATGGTGGTGCAGCGGTTCCCAAAGAAGAGCGTGAGCGATTTCAAGCCGAAGGAGTTGCTCGCAGCAATGATGAAGAACAAGCGTCTTCCTCTTCATCATCGTCCTCATCTGCAGAAGCAGTGGTGGTTAAGCGACCAAAAACAAAAATCGTTCTCAAAGTCGCTGAACCAGCCAAGTCAGCCAAAAAGCAAAAGCCGAAGCCCACAAAGAAGAAGCAGAAGCCAAAGCCCAAGAAGAAATGAACTTCTCCTTCTCCTTCTCCTTTTCCTAAATCTCCATCTTCTCTTCCAGCGTTTATCTTCTCAGTTCCTGAAGAAGAGGAATAAGTAGCAGAAGAAGTACCGTTTGCTCGAAGGCGTACTCCTCTCTCTACTCTAGCCGCGTCTACAAGTGTTTCAGCAAATCCAGCGCTTGGAGAGTCAGCGAGCGTTCCTCCTTCTGACGCTGTTCCAGAAATTAGCTCAGATCCTAAAGCCTATGATCAATCTGAAAGGCTTTCTAGTGTTCAAGGTAAGCACTTGTGCTAAGCAACGTTATTTATCCTTTCCTCGTTAGTTTTCTCTCCCTAACGCTAGGATAACACCTTTTTTTCAGCCGAGTGTGAAGAAAATATTCAATCTGTTCTTCAAATTCTTGAGGATTTGCATATTCCCATTCGTGCTGATCCTATAACTTCTTTTCTCGATTTAGAATCAGAAGAAGAAGTCCCGTAGCCTGAGGAACCTGTCCCTAATATAGAAATAGATCAAGCTACTACATCAGTCGATGATAATCCTCAGGGCAAGCGTTTTCGTCCTTCCTTTGTAATTTCTACTTAGTGGAAATTTTGCTTGCTTTTCTCAAGCGCTTACATGTATCAGCTCAAGATGCACCTCTACCTTCAGAGGTTCCCATTGAAGTAGATGTTGATATGGCAACTCTTGTGGATATCGCTAAGGAAGTAGCTCAAGTTCTTCCTGACGCTGCAACTTCACCAGTCAGTGAAGCGACTGGGCATGCTGAAAGGTCGATAGAAATGGCCCCGATTCCAACCGAAGAAATTGCTCTTGTTCCTACTCCAACAGGATCTCCTCCCCGTGTCGCGGATATTCTCCTGATATTGAATTTCGCTCAGACGAGTCTTTCTATCCTCTTTGCGCCAGCAAGATTGTCCTCAAGAATCCCCACATGGACGATTGGAACAAAAATCCTGATGAGGAAGATCTAAACAAAATAGGATATTCGGCTCTCCCCAAAGTCGTCACCTCTCCTCAGAATGCTCTCTCTCCTACTCCACTTAAATTATGGAAAGGCAAAGGACCGCTTGTGGCTGAGCGTCCCAATCCAGTGAATTCGTGGATAGAAGATGAAGCCCGAGAATATCTTGCCAGATTATGGGCAGAGGATTATGACGAAGAAATCGAGCGCTTCGAGACATTTCTTGCCGCTAAAAAAGAACCAAAGAAAGCTGCTAAGCTTGGAAAAAGAAGGATGATGGATACAGCCAGATGGGCTGAAGAGTTTGTTTTACACTTCTATACTCTTGACGAAATCGTAAGATATCCATTCCTCTTTGAATTTGGAATTGAATACAGACGCCGAGGACTTGCGACCTTTTTGCTTCAACAGCGTCAGCATATTGCCAGAAATGTTAGCGCTCTACCGGGTTACAGGCAACCCATTGAAACCTACATTCATCAACAACTAGCCTTATTCAGCCAAGGTGGACGCTACATCTTGCATCCTAGTCAAGCATTTGTTCAACGAGTCTTTCCTGACCTCAACGAAGAAGCCTCCTCCAGCAAACAACCACTTCTTCCCGGACAAAGTCAAATTTTTGTCGATGTTTCAACTGAACACGCTGACTTTGCTGAACTCCACAGAGATAGAAGAGCAGTGATAGAACATGCACAAGCGTTGGACATCACTTTCAACCACTATTCAGGGCTGAACAACTTCCGAGGATACAATCTTCACCCTGTGCTCTTTTCTCAACAAAACATTCAATTAGCCAAGATGATATCGCTGATCAGGCCAGTGGACCAAGAAGCAGCTCAAGCTCTGATGCCATTTATTTTGGACTTTTTCCAATCTTATACTTCAGGAATTAATTTGCCGGAAGGCGTGCAGCTTGCTCTAAGCAAGGAAAAGCGAGAAGACGCTATCTTCTATATTCCGCAAAGCAGCCTGATAAGTCCAAGGCATGTGATGGAAGCGCTCGGCCCACTCTGGCTCATTGCTATTAAAGATTCTTCTTCTTCCGTCCAAATAGTTGAAACAGTCGAATCTCCTACTGTGGATGACGCTCAAATCCCAGAAGCTTTTTTGCCAGACCCTTCTAGTGCCCAGTAGTTGAGCCCCCGTCAGCGATTCCATGGATCAAGCGATTGAAGAAGTGCACGCTGAAATTGCTCAAAAACCTGAAGAGCCATTTATTAGAGATAAATCCAAAGGCAAGGCTACAGTTTCTAGCTCTTACGGACTCATTCCGTCTCCTGAGCGTCCTTCTTCCAATTCAGATTCTAAGAGTGATTCAGACGCTAGAGATTTCAGACAGGCACTACGAAACTCGCTTACCAGCATTGAAGGTTCCTGCTCTAAGATGTTTGAGGCTGCTGATAGACAAATCCGAATAATGTCTGATACGCGAAGTCGCGATATTGCAACCGCTTCCAATAAAAGCACTATCACAATCATGAACAGCATATCACCACTTGTCACTGAACTCTCATCCGAATTCAACCGTCACTTAGCTCAGAGCGCTTCGGCTGATGCTGAAAGACATACTTCGACCGATGCCGTTGCTCAGAGCATCGCTCATCAAGTCGCTCTCTTAGTTGACGAAGTTCGACCCTTGTGAAGAGAAGTCGCTGAGTTGAAAACCTCTCTTGATGATGCCAAGAAGGGGAAAAATACAGAAAAGCATCAAGCGTCCAAAGCGATATCAAAGACAGATAATAAAAATTGGCGATCAATGTTTGAAGAACTAGTGAGCATCAAGAAGATGTTAACTAAAAAGAGAAAGCCAAGGTATTATCTAGGAAAATATCCGCTTCCAGAACTGGACGTCGATTTCTTGGAAAGTATGGGATTTGAACCTTTTGCCGGTCCACTAAGACGACCTATCAATTGGAAACCATCAAAAGATCAAAGAAAAGATATCTATCACGATTTAATTCGTGAGCTTGGAATTTCGCCAAGAGAATGGACAGAAAGGTTGTTAGAACTTAATGAAAGAGCTAGACTTCATAGGCATGATTACGATGAAGTTCAACATACGACAATGATTGACATTGATCGTCTCCTATTGGACTTAGCGCTAGAAGTTCTCCAAGGCGAAGAAAGAGCAAAGCGACAGAAAAAGGGAATGAATCTTTTTTATATTTATGTTTCTGTTGTCGCTTTCATTATATTACTTTCAGTATAAATCTTGTATGCTTATTTTTTCAATTAATGATTTATCGCTGAAACAACTTGTTGAGGCTAATCTAACATTAGCTAACTTTACTAACTTTTCAAACGCTAACTTATACTTTATTTGGGCTTTTCTTTTAAGTAACTCTTAAAAATTATAAAAGAGTTATAAGAGTTAAAAGTCTTGACATCATCAAAAAGAGGGAAATTGTTAGAAAATTTCATGTTAGATGTTTTGATGATGACAAGATAGGATTTTTGGTTAGACCCCAAATACAATGTAAGTTTCTGCTTTGATAGATCATTGTATAAGCGTTTGAAAGTAAGTAATTTTTTTGTTAGGCTTGTAATTTCTATCTTTATAGATTTTAGACTAAGTATTAGATACCAAATCGCTAATAGAATTCTAGGTGAGTCTATTAGAGAAGAAGTTGAAGATCAGCGTCTGAAGTCAACTGAAGATGAAATTTTGTTCTTAGCGCCTGTCAAACGCTAAAGGACTATTTCAGGATTTATGGATCAAGCGCTCAAATCATTCTAGCGATCAGTTTCAGATTCACCTTAATTAAATCCTGAAGTCATGAAGGACTTAAATGCAATCATTCAACGGACATTTATTTCCAACGGGAAATAAATTCAAATGCATTAAATGCCTGATAAAAGCATTAAATGTGATAAGCCACTGTGACTTGTGGACAAGCCACCTTTTTGACTAGACTGTCAGAACTGCAGAGTTTATAGCTGCTCCCATCCAATCGATGCCAGCAGATTTTCAGGAATGTCAGGTTTTAGGTAGAATTGACACGCTCAAAGCTAACGTGCTATTGTAGCAAGTGCACTAGTCGTGTGTAGTAATAAATGGACGGTAAGTCCGGATTGTCGAACCACAAGGACTTGAATTCTAGTTTAAGATTTGTAATGAAGTGAATAAACAAAGTAAGAATAAATTCAAATAAAATTTGTAAAGAACAAGAACAAAGATGAGCAAGTGATTTAAAACCAATTATAAAGGGAGACTAAGGCACATGCTAGGTTCAAATTGATCAAATGTACTTATAAAGGTTCTTGTTGAAGGATTACACTTATATTGTTATGGTGAAAACTCCTAAGGTAGAAAATAACCGATGTCTCGCGTATAAACTCCTATACTTAGATCGTGATTTCCCAAATATCCCTATCCGGAAATCTAACCACTAAACATGCATTAATGTACTAGAGTTCACTCGATTTGAATCGAACGACTTCACCCGGGAATCTTTACCTATGTCTAGGGCAATTCCTCATTAGTTGCGGGTCATGATGTGAATTTCTTGCACCCTAAGTCAATTTTCTCCCGAAATATTAACCTAGGCATAAGATTCTAACATATAGTGATCAAGTATATGCAAGATAGACAAAAACACAATTCACATCACATAACAATATAAGAACAACCTCAACAATCATCTATTGTAAGCATATATCACAATTTGGCCTTACATGGCCCTAGTCTTACGAATTTAGTTCATAATTGAAAGCATAAAAGACATAAGAGGAATATTCATAGACATAAATGAAATGAAAAGCTCTTAAAAACTACCTAAATGGTGAATGATGATGGATCTTGAAGTTGAGCCTTCAATCCCCAAGCTCTTTTCCTTCCTCTAGTTTTCCCCTCCAAGAGTGATGAAGAATGGTGGAGAAATCAGATTAGGGGCTGCCCCCCCTCTCCTCCAAGAATCTGAAATTGATAGTGAATGATGAAGAGTATGGGTTCCCCCTCCTTTTATAGCCAAAAATTCCACTAAAGTATGCATTAAGAATTCTCATTAAAGTTCCCCAATGAGAATTCCACCTAAGGTGATGCTTAAAGTTTGGCTTTTAAGATTCCAACCAGCTAAAAAATGTTGAACTTTCGGCCATTAAGAATTCCACCAAGCATAACCATGTGAAAACTTCAACAAAACACATGCATGCTGCCATTTTCTTGCTTTCCAGCGCAGTCTTAGTATTTTCCTCATAAACTTCTCCACAGATCTCCAAATTAGATGATTCAAGTCCCCATGTTCCGATACCACATAGATCTACAACTTTGCAGAAGGACATTTTGTCCAATTCGGTCTCTAAGTACACCTAAATTACGTTTCAACATGGAGGTTGTTTCTGATTTGGCGCCCATAAAGTAAATCTACCAAGAAACACACTTATGACAACCCCTCAACACATGTGCTGAATTATGGCCAAAAGTGATTCGTACCCATCATATAAGGCTGGAATTTAGGCTGAAAAAGGAGTAACATTCGGACTATCCATGCCTAGGCATGACTAGGAGGGCGCCGGGGCGTATCCTGGCACATGTACTTCTCTGTTCCGCGCAGCAATCGTATTTCCTTCACAATTATCTCTATAGACCTCCGATTTGGATGTTTCAAGTTCCCATTTGAAGCTAAGACATTCATCTAAAACTTTGTAGAAGGAAACTTTGTCTAAGTCGGTCTCGAAATGTACGGAATTATCGCTCAAATGTGGTAGGAGATGTATAAACCGCCTCGGTGTTGAAAAACATGCTTGAACTTGTTTTGTACATCGTTTTTCTTCCCTTTTCTTCATGTATTCTCATTTATTACCTGTATTCACTTAACACACCTATTAAATGCAAATGTGACATGATTTAAGCAATAAGTGAATCCAAATCATAAGAGTTACGGTCTTAAAAACATGTAAAAACACCTCTTATCAACACCCCCAAACTTATCAATTGCTCGACCTCGAGCAATAAGAGCTATAAGGCAAGACCAACATCATTCAATGGGAGAAAACAAAACAACTAACTAACTCATTTTCGTGGAGTAAACGATTGCACTTAGCGGGTGCAACAAGCCTTTAAACCTTTGAGTTACCTCAAAGGACGAGTTATAGTCTCGTGAGGGTTTGCATAAGATATACCCACAAAATCTAGCAAATTTTCAATCCCAACCAAATCAACACATCTCAATATGATCAACAAGAATGAATGGCATAAAATCAACCTTTTAAAGTTTACAAATATATATATACATATCAACTACTTTTGCTCATGTGACACCAATACTTGAAATGACTCCCTAGGGTATAGTGAAATTTTGGACATTAATCCCATATCTATCAACTTTTGATCAAACACAAGGCACAAGAATTATAGAAAATCTCATAGCCATTTAAATTTCATTATCTCAAATATTCAACATTCAATTCATATGGAATTTCCATTAAACTTCATTAAGGCTAGATCATGTGCAATGTTTTATTCCATTAGGCTTTCTATGACACCCATGTAACAAGTTTTAGACCAATGACTCCCAAACTAGATAGTTTTAGGGCATTAAGTGTAGAGACACTCCTAAGGATTTAATCACTTGAGTATCAAAGGCCCCGAAATAAAACTAGATCTTTTAAACAATTCACTTCTTTTGGCTTGAGCATAGCTCAAATTAGCATAATAGTACAGTATATAGGCATGAAACTTTTCACTTCCGGCACGTATTAGCCTAACCACTTTTGGTCATACCAAAATTCAACCTTTTCAATTCATTGTTAGCATATAAAATTACAACTCAACTTATAACCTTATGAGAAATCTAAGTTAATATTTCTAGGAATAATTCCTTAAGTGTCTCAAGATGGTTATCCTCTCAACTCCTCTACCCTCGATTCATTGTGCAATGTGAATCATCTAAAGAATCAATCCTAGTCTAGTGTCTCCACGAGCAATTTCAAAGATATATATATATATATATATATATTCCATTAAATTCAAATTATTTCAAGAATTCATGCCATTTTTCCAAGTTAATCAATTTCAATGCATCAATTGGAAAGAAAATACATATAATTTTTTTTTATATACATATGCTTGATTTTTCTCAAAAAGTTAGCACAAAACACATGCAATAGCAACGATTCCCCCAAACTTGAGCTAAAAACAAGATCACATGACAAATAAAATCAATAAGCACTACTCATACCACCCCCAAACTTAAACTTAACATTGCCCTCGATGTTGACTCAATCATACATACTCAAAAGGGGGTAAACGAGGGTACTTACAACAAGGGTGCTAAAAAGCAAACCTTACTCATGTGGAATCCATTTCCAAGCTCAAATTCGTAACAAAAGATCTTCCAAAGCAAAACTCGGCTACTACATGTCATGTACTCACAATACAAACTATCAAGATTCAAAGAGAAGTATGCCAAAAGTGCATACTTGAACATAACAAAAAGAAACAAACTAAACAAGACAAAAATGAAAGCAAGAAGAAAAGAAAACTTACAAACTTGGGTTGCCTCCCAAGAAGCGCTCTTTTAAAGTCATTAGCTTGACTTTACGCTCCTTGAGGTTCAAATAGGTGGGCCATTCAAAATGACAATATCCTTGTCATTTCTCCTTTCTTTCTCATGTTTCACTCGCGTCCACTCGTAACTCGGTGTTTTGAGATTAGCCCTCCGTGCCGGATTTGTCTTATCGATCTCATGAACACGTTTATGTGGTGGAATGTACTTCATGCATAAATCCTCCTCTCTCACCTTTTCTTGGTTCTCATTGGGGACCTCATTCTCCAACTCAAGAGTGCCCTTAGTTTTGCCACTTGCACATTTTTCATCAAGTAAAGTGTTAATAGCATTGACATTTAAACAAGTAAGATCATCCATGGATGGTTTCATGTTTGTATAAGCATCGAATATCACCTTTTCATCTCTTACCTTCAATGTCAACTTACCTTTTCCCACGTCAATCTTGGCATTGCTAGTGGCTAGGAAAGGTCTTCCTAGGATCAAGGAAACATCAATGTCATTATCCATCTCGAGAACCACAAAATCGACCGGGAAATAGAATTTGTCAACTTGGACAATAACATCTTCAATTATCCCCTTTGGCCTCTTGATTGATCTATCCGCGAGTTGGAGGCTCATTGCAGTTGGTTTAGGATTGCCAAGGCCCAACTTCCTAAAAAGAGAATACGGAAGGAGGTTGATGCTAGCTCCCGAATCACAAATAACCTTATCGAATGATAAGGGCCCAATAGTGCAAGGAATCGTAAGACTCCCGGGATCTTGAAGCTTTGTTGGCAATGTGTTGAGCAATATAGGCAAGATTCGGGGGAAACTCGGATCCATCTCCTTCTGTTTCTTTTTATATCCATTGGGAAAGGGGAGGCGTACCTCGATGGGTGGATGCATTGGAGTCGAAGAGCCGAATTCGGAAGAACCAGGACGTGGCACCTGGGCGCAGCAATTGGCGCCTGGGCGTGGCAACGTAGGCGCCTGGGCGTGGCTGTCTGGGCGCTCGGGCGCCGATGTGCGAACAACATCATTTGCTACATGTTTGCCACTTCTCAAGGTAATTGCATAGCATTGCTCTTTCGGGTTCTTTTCCGTGTCACTTGGTAAAGTTCCCGGGGCTCTCTCGCTGATCGCCCTTGCCATTTGACCCATTTGTGTCTTCATATCCTTCATCTCCATCATCAAATCCTTCATCATACTACGGAGTTCGTTGATTGCTGTATCTGATTTCTTTATTTCCTCATCGAGACGTTCATCGGTTGTGGGGGGCTTAACTTGCCTTTGTACATGAGGATTGCCTTGCCTTTGAGCTTGATTGTTGTTGAATGAAGACCTTGGTGCTTGATAGATACCGGTATGAGCGTTTTGTGCCGGATTTGGCCTTCTTGGAAAATTTTCGGGCACATGAAAATTCAATTGAGGTCGATTGGCATTTCCAACATAGTTAACATTGCCAACCATTGTTTCCAAAGCAACTTCTTCTTGAACACAACCAATTTTTCTGGTGGGTGTGACTTCTTCATCATCGGGATAGAGTTCATCTTCCCGGGCTAATTGCTCAATCTTGTCCCACACACTTTGGCAATCGAGCCCAAGGAGATCACCACCGGCGCCGGCATTGAGCCTATTTCGGATGCGCGATCGGACTCCATCATGGAATCGTAGTACTTGCTCGCTCAACTTTAGGTTGTGATCCGGGCATTTTCGGAGCATGTTTTTATATCTAGCCCATGCCTCGGCTAAGGACTCATGATTCCCTTGCTTAAACTCTTTAATATTGCTCCTTAGCTCGTTGATTTTGGAGGGTGGAAAGAATTTGCTCAAAAAGGCATCAACGAATTGTCCCCATGTTGTGATGGATTGGGGTGGTAGAGACTTGTACCACATGGTCGCCCTTTCCTTTAATGAGAAGTGGAAGACTCTTAGACGAATTGCATCAAGATCCCGTGGATGAAATTGGGTAGTCATGAGAGTGTCGTCTAAAGTCTCCAAATGCTCATGAGGTGATTCATGGGGCTCTCCATAGAAGGGTTCGCTTTGCACCATGCTAAAGATGTGTGATGGAATGTGATAATTTGGTGCATAGAAATTTGGAAAGATCACGGGTCCCGGTATGGTGTGGACCCTTGGAGGTAGACTTTCCCGGACCGATGGAAGTCTTTGAGGAGGTGCCGGTTGCATAGCTTGGAAAAGATTTTGCAGCCATTCCCTATTTTCCGGAAGATTATGTCGGGAAAATTCCCATTTGGATTTAGATTGTCGGCCATTTCTCGAGCTTGTCTACTAGATCGAAGAACACGCTCTATCTCCGGCTCAAAATTGTATAGGGGCTCGTTAGAAGAGCGGGTCATGCATCACAAATTACACCTAACAATTAAACACAAAAAACAAAATTAGAATAATAAAATAAAATAAAGGTTAGAAATAAACGAAGAACTAAGAATTAGGAAAATTTAAACGAAAAATCAAAAACTAAAATGAACAAGTCCCCGGCAACGGCGCCAAAAACTTGACACGCTCAAAGCTAACGTGCTATTGTAGCAAGTGCACTAGTCGTGTGTAGTAATAAATGGACGGTAAGTCCGGATTGTCGAACCACAAGGACTTGAATTCTAGTTTAAGATTTGTAATGAAGTGAATAAACAAAGTAAGAATAAATTCAAATAAAATTTGTAAAGAACAAGAACAAAGATGAGCAAGTGATTTAAAACCAATTATAAAGGGAGACTAAGGCACATGCTAGGTTCAAATTGATCAAATGTACTTATAAAGGTTCTTGTTGAAGGATTACACTTATATTGTTATGGTGAAAACTCCTAAGGTAGAGAATAGCCGATGTCTCGCGTATAAACTCCTATACTTAGATCGTGATTTCCCAAATATCCCTATCCGGAAATCTAACCACTAAACATGCATTAATGTACTAGAGTTCACTCGATTTGAATCGAACGACTTCACCCGGGAATCTTTGCCTATGTCTAGGGCAATTCCTCATTAGTTGCGGGTCATGATGTGAATTTCTTGCACCCTAAGTCAATTTTCTCCCGAAATATTAACCTAGGCATAAGATTCTAACATATAGTGATCAAGTATATGCAAGATAGACAAAAACACAATTCACATCACATAACAATATAAGAACAACCTCAACAATCATCTATTGTAAGCATATATCACAATTTGGCCTTACATGGCCCTAGTCTGACGAATTTAGTTCATAATTGAAAGCATAAAAGACATAACAGGGATATTCCTAGACATAAATGAAATGAAAAGCTCTTAAAAGCTCCCTAAATGGTGAATGATGATGGATCTTGAAGTTGAGCCTTCAATCCCCAAGCTCTTTTCCTTCCTCTAGTTTTCCCCTCCAAGAGTGATGAAGAATGGTGATGAATGGTGGAGAAATCAGATTAGGGGCTGCCCCCCCTCTCCTCCAAGAATCTGAAATTGATAGTGAATGATGAAGAGTATGGGTTCCCCCTCCTTTTATAGCCAAAAATTCCCCTAAAGTATGCATTAAGAATTCCCATTAAAGTTCCCCAATGAGAATTCCACCTAAGGTGATCCTTAAAGTTTGGCTTTTAAGATTCCAACCAGCTAAAAAATGTTGAACTTTCGGCCATTAAGAATTCCACCAAGCATAACCATGTGAAAACTTCAACAAAACACATGCATGCTGCCATTTTCTTGCTTTCCAGCGCAATCTTAGTATTTTCCTCATAAACTTCTCCACAGATCTCCAAATTGGATGATTCAAGTCCCCATGTTCAGATAACACATAGATCTACACCTTTGCAGAAGGACATTTTGTCCAATTCGGTCTCTAAGTACACCTAAATTACGTTTCAACATGGAGGTTGTTTCTGATTTGGCGCCCATAAAGTAAATCTACCAAGAAACACACTTATGACAACCCCTCAACACATGTGCTGAATTATGGCCAAAAGTGATTCTTACCTATCATATAAGGCTGGAATTTAGGCTGAAAAAGGAGTAACATTCGGACTATCCATGCCTAGGCATGACTAGGAGGGCGCCGGGGCGTATCCTGGCACATGTACTTCTCTGTTCCGCGCAGCAATCGTATTTCCTTCACAATTATCTCTATAGACCTCCGATTTGGATGTTTCAAGTTCCCATTTGAAGCTAAGACATTCATCTAAAACTTTGTAGAAGGAGACTTTGTCTAAGTCGGTCTCGAAATGTACGGAATTATCGCTCAAATGTGGTAGGAGATGTATAAACCGCCTCGGTGTTGAAAAACATGCTTGAACTTGTTTTGTACATCGTTTTTCTTCCCTTTTCTTCATGTATTCTCATTTATTACCTGTATTCACTTAACACACCTATTAAATGCAAATGTGACATGATTTAAGCAATAAGTGAATCCAAATCATAAGAATTACGGTCTTAAAAACACGTAAAAACACCTCTTATCAAGAATCACACGACGCGTGAAAGGCACGCCCCCACATGTGTCCAACGGACAGATCCCAAGAATTGCCTATAAATACCTTACCTTCAACAAACCCCATAAAAAGGTTCATGGTACATAATATTACAAGAGAAATTTACGTACATGCACAAGAAAAAGCTTAGAAACTCCATAGCTAAAATTTCATTAAGCTTTTCATCTACATTCTAGACAGTCACAAATATCTCAAATCTCTTCCAAAGAAGAAACTTAAATCCTTACTGAGATATTTCAAGTTGTTTGATCTTCCCAAACACAAACAAATCCTGGTGACAAACCTTCAACCTTTCATCTGAGTGAGAAAGAAGTTGAAACCCCTTACAGGCAGTATTTCTGAGTGAGAGAAGCTTGTAGAAGACGATCTTCATTGGTACTAAAATCTGTGTGATCAAGGAGCCTGAGATCTTTTTCATTCTTTACTATCTTGTAGAAGATTCTGTGTGATTCTTCGATAATCATCCTAGTAAATTCCTCCAAGTGAAAAAGGAGAAGAAGGATGTAGTTGGGATTACATCACCCAGTGAATCTTACAATTTCTTGTGTCATTTACTTTAATTATTGTGTTGATTTACATTATATTATATTCTTTGAAAAAGACAAGCTAATTGCAAAGCGATTAATTAACCAATCGAACGCTAAAAATTATTTCCGCTGTGCTAACCCTGATTAAGCGATCTAGGCATTACCCTACTTTGGTAAATTGCTAAAATCACTATGTCTAAGTTATCTTTACTGAAGCGTCTGACCCAAGCGCTCAGCTTCTAAGCGTTCAAATCTTTAAAAGTGATACGAATTTTTGAAGTCGAAAAAGACCTCAGGGTCTATTCAACCCCCCCCCCCCTTCTAGACCCTTTCGTATGCCACTTGGGACCACCAACCTCCATGCACTTCATTGAAACTGACAAACAACTGGAAGATATCTTCACCAAAGCGCTCAACGAACAACGCTTTCTCACTTTAAGAAGTGAATTAGGTATGATTGATTTAAAACGCTTAAATCATAAAGGATCATATTTTATAGGCATATAATTTAGGGATAATCCACTTTATGATTATGTCTAAATATTTTTTCAAATTGAAATAAGTTATTAATTTTAGGGGGAACTTTAAAATTATACTTATCTCAATTCATAAGCGACTGTGATAAAAAATGACTTTGACAATTTATGCATTGATCCCTAGCGCTTATCTATTATGTATGACAAAATCAATCTCTAATAAATGAAAATGTATTTTATAAATCCAAGCGGTTGATTTTATCTTTAACTTTAAGAAATTAAATTTTGTTCTTAAAAGACTTCAGCGTTAAAAATATTCCCACTTTAACGCTAAGTAAATTTTTCTAAAATCATGCATAGTTTTCATCGCTGAAAGTAGCGTGTGGATAAGTCCAAAAGATTAGATTTGACAACTGCCCACACGTGCTTATCAAATCAAACTGACGGTTAATGATTCTTATCTAAAAAAAATAACTAGGCGGTTCAGTAACTGGACCAGTCTGATTACGTGTCAGTGTACTAACAGGCGCATGTATTTCACACTGAAAATTTCAAATCTATTCAAACATTTTTGAAAAAGGAACTGTGCAGATTTCAAACCATTATATTCCACAATAGTTACCCATTTCTTTTTAACATCCGTCTTTATGAGTAAACGGCTCAGATTTACTTTTTGTTATTTTCAAAATTAACTTCTGAACAAGTGTCATTTATCTACCAGTTGAGGAGTTATTTTTGCCTTCTATTTAAACCCTTCACAACCTTTTATCTACCAAATAAGTGTTATTTATCTACCAAATTCTTCTATTGTAAAAGTTCTCTCTAAGGCAAAAAGATTATCTTTTCTCTCCTCTACCCAAGCTTTTCCAGTTCATCAATGGCACCCAAATCTTCAAAATCTGCTGCTGGAAAATCTTCCAAATCTGAGAAACCAGTCGCTATTAACGCTGGTTTTCTTGTTAACTGGGACTATCTTTTCGATAACCAGAACTTACCTCTACGGACTGTTCTTCCACTTGTCCAGGAGTCTGGTTTACGCGACATGATAATTGTTGTTTTCAACTTCTTTGATGAAGAAACCCTATTCTTCTTCAAGAACGCAAAAATCTCCGATGACGGAAACTCCATTTCCTGCGTCTTTTTTTTTTGCCCGTGAAACCTTCGTCCTCACCCCTTCTTTGATTTCATCCCTCCTAAACTTGCCAAATGATGGTGCGGAAGCGGAAAATGTCACCCTTGGTGATGCTACAAAGGTATGGACATTGATCAAGAAAAATGAAGTTGAGGCTGCCTACGAACCCAACTTCAAGAAAAATGATATGAAGGGCGAGTATGTCATTCTTGCGGACATATGCGCCAAGATGATCGAACGCAAAAAGGGAAGCTTCGATAAAGTTTCAAATCTCCAGTACAAGATGATGGTGGCCATTCTGACCAAACTGGAGATAAATTGGTCACTTTATGTTTTTAATCGCTTCAAGCAAGCGATGGCCAAGTCGGTTAATCCCAAGCCTTACGGGATTGTTTTAAGTCATCTTCTTAGCGCTAGCGGTTTCACCAACTCCGCTGGAAAGAAAATACCAGTGCTAAAGTTTTATGGAAAGAAAATGATTAGCGAGCTGCTAAGGCTAAGAAAACGTGGTGGAGCAACGATTCCCAAAGAAGAGCGTGAGCGACTTCTTGCCGAAGGAATTGTTCGTAGTGATGATGAAGAGCAAGCGTCTTCATCTTCATCATCATTTGAAGAAGAAGTGGTGGTTAAGCGGCCAAAATGAAAAATCATCTTGAAAGTCGCTGAGCCATCAAAACTAGCAAAGAAGCAAAAGCAGAAGCCGGAGCCCAAAAAGAAATAAAAGTCTCCTTCTCCTTCTCCTAAATCACCCTCTTCCCCACCTATCTTCATGATCTCTCCAGAAGAGGAAGAAGAGGTAGAAGAAGTACCGCTTAGCCGAAGGCGTACTCCTTTCTCCACTCCAGCTACATCAACAAGCGCTCCAGTCGAGCCAGCGCTTGAAGACTCAGCGAGTGCTCCTCCTCCTTCTTCAGACGCTGTTCCTAAATCTTCTCCTGAGCCTAGAGCCACTACTCTTTCTGAGAAGGCTGCTCGTTTTCAGAGTAAGTACTTGTGAAAAACAAAGTAGTTTATCCTTTCCTCGTTAGGTTTCCTTTTCTAACTCTAGGATAAAACCTTTTTCAGCCGAAGTTGATGCTTATATTCAAAATGCTCTTGAGACTTTGAATATACCTATTCGTGCTGATCCCTTCACTTCTTTTCTCGATTTAGATCCTGATGAAGAGGTCCCGGAGCCTGAGAAAACTGTACCAACTATTGAAACAGATCAAGTGACTGACAAAGTCGATGATAGTCCTCAGGGTAAGCGTTGTAGTATCTTACTTGTAATTTCTACTTCGTAGAAATTTTGCTTACTTTTCTCAAGCGCTTACATGTATCAGCTCAAGATGCACCTCCATCTTCAGAGGTTCCCATTGAAGTAGATGTTGACCTGGCAACTGTTGTGGATATAACTAAAGAAGTAGCTCAAGTCCTTCTTGACGCTGAACCATCTCCAGTCAGTGAAGCGACTCTCCATGCTAAGCGGTCGATAGAAGTGGCCCCTATCCCAACTGAATCAATTGCCTTTGTTCCTACTCCAACTGGTTCCCCTCCTCGTGTCATCGATTTCTTTCCTCGCGAATATTCTGCCGAAGTTGAATTTTGTTACGCCGCTAGAGAACGAGACACTCAGACCCTTGCTGAATCAGAAATCAACTTTCAAAACACTCTCCATAAGCCTGATGTTTCCAACTCTGCTAAGTTTGAATTCTTCGAGCGATTCGCCGATCTAGGTCTCTACAATCTTGAGCGACTCCAATCCAGACTTGAGTATATTCGTCGACCAACGTTCAACATGACTGAATTTGACGAAAAACGTTTTAACTGCACTGGTCATTCTGAAGAGTCCTTTTATCCTTTGCGCCAGAATAAAGTCATCATCAAGAATCCCCATATGGGTGATTGGTCAAAGAATCTAAACGAAGAAATTCTCAACAGGATTAGATATTCAGCTTTTCCCAAAGTCATTCATTCTCCTCAAACCACTCTATCTCCTAAACCTCTCAGATTGTGGAAAGGGAAAGGACCAATAGTTGCTGAGCATCCCAATCCTATCAACTCGTGGATAGAAGATGAAGCTCGAGAATACCTTGCAAGATTATGGGTTGAGGATTATGATGAAGAAACTGAATGCTTTGAGAAATTCCTTGCTGCCAGAAAAGATCAGAAGAAAGCTGACAAGCTTGGTAAGCGATGGATGATGGATACACCCAGATGGGCTGAAGAGTTTGTTTTACACTTCTATACCCTTGAAGAACTCATGAGATATCCATTCCTTTTTTAATTTGGAATAGAATACACACGTCGAGGGTTTGCTACTTTTTTACTTCATCAGCGTCAGCATATTGCCAGAAATGTTAGCGATCTGCCAATTTACAGGAAACCCATCGAGAGCTACATTCACCAACAGCTAGCCTTATCCAATCAAGGCGGATGCTATGTGTTTCACCCCCGACAAGCGTTTGTTCAGCGAATCTTTCCAAATTTGAAAGAAGAAGCCTCCACCAGTAAACAACTGCTTCTTCCAGGACAAAGTGAAATTCATGTCAATGTTACAAATGAGCACGCTGAGTTTGCTGAATTCTACTGAGACAGAAGAGCAGTGATAGAAAACGCACAAGTGCTAGATATCACTTTCAACCACTATTCAGGGTTGAGTGACTTCCGAGGATACAATCTTCACCCTGTGCTCTTTTGTCAACAGAACATCCAGTTGGCCAAGATGATATCGTTGATCAGGCCAGTGGACCTAGAAGCAGCTCAAGCGCTGCTGCCATTTATTTTGGGCTTTTACAACTCTTATACTTTAGGAGTTGATCTGCCAAAAGGAGTGCAACTTGCACTAAGCAATGAAGAGTGTGAAGACGCTATATTCTTTATTCCGCAGACCAACCTGATCAGTCCAAGGCATGTAATGGAAGCGATTGGCCCACTATAGGTCATAACTGTTGACAGTCCAGCGTCTCCAATTGAGATTGTTGAAATAGAAGAGGAACAAACTCCTGCTGTGGAAGTTGCTCAACCCACAGACGCTAATATGCAAGACATTGTCCCCAACGCTCCAGCAGTCGAGGTTCTACTTGAGGAACAAGTTGTTCAAATTAACTCCGCAACTCAGATGCTCGACTCAGCAATAGAAGAGGTTCATGCTGACTTAGCCACACAGCCTGACGAGTCTATTATCAGAGACAAATCTAAAGGCAAAGCTCCAGCAATCTCAAGCTCTCACGGACCTGAGCGTTCATCTCACGATTCATCAGATTCAGATTCTGACAGTGATCCAGAAGTTAAAGATTTCAGAAAGGTTGTTCGATATTCTCTTAGAGATATAAAAGGATCATGTTCTCGATCGGAAGAGCGAAGTACATCCACGCTTAATCAAGTAAAAACAGTTCTCATAGCTGATTTGCGACATGCCAACAAGCTTATAATATCCATGATGAACTGTATCACTCTTCTCATCAAAGAGCTTTCGGACGATTTCAACCGGACGCTTACCCAGAATGCTTCAGCTGATACTGAGCGTCACAATTCTTCCAACCTTATCTCTCAGAGTATCGCTGAACAAATTGATCTCTTGATAGATGAAGTCAAGCTTCTCCAAAGGGATATCGCTGACTTAAAAACCTCCTTTGCTGATGTCAAGAAGGGGGAAGATAAAGAAAAGTCCAAGGCAATATCTAAAACAGATAATAAACACTAGCGATCAATAATTGAAGAAATAGTGAGCATAAAGAAGATGCTAACTAAAAAGAGAAAGCCAAGATATTATCTAGGAAGTACTTGCTCCCGGAGTCGGACGTTGAATTTTTGGAGAGTATGGGATTTCATCCTTATGCCGGACCGCTTAGACGACCTATCTACCGGAAACCATCCAACGATAGAAGACAAGACATCTATTATGACTTAATTCGTGAACTTGGTATTCCTCCAAGGGAATGGGTGGACAGTCTGAAGGAATTGAATGAAAGCGCTAGACAGCGAAGGCATGACTATGATGAACTTCAACATACCACCATGATAGATGTTGATCGACTCCTCATAGACTTAGCAAATGAGATCTACCAAAAAGAAGAAAGCATAAAGCGACAGAAAAGATGAAGGCTTTATATTGTTTTGTTGTTTTTTTTATTATCTTATATTCAGTACAAATCATGTATGCTTATTATCTCTCTTTATAAATTAATGATTTATCACTGAAACAGCTTGTTGAGGCTAATCTAACATTCGCTAACTTTACTAGCTTTTCAAATGCTAACTTATAGTTATTTGGGCTTTTCTTTGAACTCTTAAAATTATAAAAGAGCTATAAGAGTTAAAGTCTTGACATCATCAAAAAGAAGGAAATTGTTAGGAAATTTTATGTTAGATGTTTTGATGATGACAAGATAGGATTTTATGTTAGACCCCAAATATAATGTAAGTTTATGTTTCATAGATCATTTGTATAAGCGTTTGAAAGTATGTAACTTTGTTAGGCTTGTAATTTTTATCTTTGTAGATTTCAGACTAAGTATTGGGTACCGAATCGCTAATAGAATTCTAGGTGAGTCTATTATAAATGAAGTTGAAGATCAGCTTCTGAAGTCAAAAGAAGATGAAGATTTATTCTTAGCTTCTGTCAAACGCTAAAGGACCATTTCAGGATTTATGGATCAAGCGCTCAAAGCACTCTAGCGATCAGAATCAGATTCACCTGAAATAAATTCTTAAGTCATGAAGGACTTAAATGCAATCATTCAACGGACATTTATTTCAAACGGAAAATAAATTCAAATGCATTAAATGCCTGATAAGAGCATTAAATGTGATAAGCTAATATGACTTGTGGACAAGCCACCTTTTTACTAGACTGTCAGAACTTTAGAATTTATAGCTGCTCCCGTCTAATCGGAACCAGCAAGAATTCAGGAATGTCAGAGAAAAGGTATAATCACGTGCCGCGTGGAAGGCACACTCTCACATGTGTCCAACGGACAGATCCCAAGAATTGCTTATAAATATCTCCTTCCAGCAAACCCTAAAATACACATAGAGATAGAGATATACGTATGTGCACAAGAAAAATTTACTGAAGAAAAAGCTTAGAAACTCCATAGCCAAAATCTTTCAAGCATTTTACATACATTCCAGACAGTCACAAATATCTCAAACCTCTTCCAAAGAAGAAACCTAAACTCTTACTGAGATATTCCAAGTTGTTTGATCTTTCCAAAAACAAACAAACCCTTGTGATAAAATTCTCAACCTTTCATCTGAGTGAGAAAGTTGTTGAAACCCCTTACAAGTAGTATTTCTGAGTGAGAAAAGCTTGTAGAAGAAGATATTCATTGGTGCTGAAATCTGTGTGATCAAGGAGCCCGAGATCATTTTCGCCTATTTACTATCTTGTAGAAGATTATATGTGATTCTTTAATAATCATCTTAGTAAATTCCCTCCAAGTGAAAAAGGAGAAGAAGGACGTAGCTGGGATTACATCACCCAGTGAACCTTATATATCTTGTGTCATTTACTTTTATTATTGTCTTGTTTTATATTATTCTATCTATTCTAAAAAAGACAAGTTAATCTGCTAAGCGACTATTTAACCAAAACGAACGCTAAAGCTTTAAAATCATTTTCGTTGTGCTAACCCTGGTTAAGCGATCTAAGCATTACCCTAATTTGATAAATTGCCGAAATCACTAAGTCTAAGTTATCTTTACTATAGTGCTTGACCCAAGCGCTCAGCTTCCTAAGCGTTCTAACCTTTAAAGGTGATACGAAATTTTTGAAGTCAAAAAAGACTTCAGGGTCTATTCAACCCCCTCCCCTTCTAAACCCTTTCGTATGCCACTTGGGACCACCAGTTTGGTAATTTCATCATGATATGATTACATAAACAGTATCAAGTTTAGTGAGTTTGACATAGACCATGACTCTCACTTGATTGGGATACATCAGTGAAGAGCTTATACTCATATGGTATTTATGGTCCAGAGGTTCGTAACTGATTCATTCATTTCGTACTCAATTGGGTTACGATGTGAGTCCACGGGGCTGGCTAGGTGACACTCGCATCCTTTGGTAATTCCTCCCATTGCCAAATGAGACGAACTTAAAGAGTCGCGCTATAAGAAACGAACAAGATGTCCTTTTGTGTTAATCTTTTGGAAATATATCATTAATTGGACGCATTGATTTCTTGGTTAAATCAATGAATTAAATTAGATAATTGGAGAATTAATTAAATGAAATTAATTAATTAATTAATTAATGTGTATTAAATTTAAATAGGATTTAAATCAAATACATATTAATAGGTGGACTAAGTTGAATGGGCCAACTTAAAGCCAACCCACATCCATTTGGAGCCCTAGGGGGCGACCACATTAGGAGTCCTAGGGGACTTCTACTTGTTGTTAAGTCATTAGAGTTATAAGATAACACTAACACTTAAAAGTCATTAAAAAACCTAGTTGCATAACACACAAAAAAGGAGAAGAAATCCTACCCCAAAAATTCGCCCTAGCCGTCCACCACCATTCGAAGAGAGAATTTTTGGAGATCTTTGGAAGGTTCGTTTCGCGTGGATCTTTAGAGACAGGAGCTCAAGGAGTTGATGTTACGCGAAGATTAATTATGAAATCGATAAGATGAATCAATTTCGTTTAGTGTTTGGAAAATTACTAAAATCATCGAATCCCGTTAAAGTGATCCACCTTTAGGAATTAAAAATTTTATTCTGCTGCGTTTTCACTCTGATGGATTCCTAACAGTAGTATCAGAGCCGACTTTAACGCGATTGATGATTTTTCGCGTTTGAGATTATGTTGGCAAAATTAGATTTTTAAATTGGATTTTTATGGGTTTAATATTGGATATTGAAATTGGAATTTTGAATAATTTTATCGCCCCGGATTCGTCACCTTGATTACGCCGTTACGATGCCGGCGCCGCAGTCGGCGAAGCAAAACAGCAGCGGCGCCGACGCGGAGCAGGTCGCTGCTGTGCAAACGAAAAACAAAGAAGAAAAAAAAAGGAGGAAAAGGGGTGGCAGCACCAGAAACAGCAATCGGGGCGCTGGCCCAGGCCCAACAATTAATAATATATATATATATATATATATATATTTTATATATATTTATATATGTATAATTATTAATGACTTTTGGGTTTGACCCGAGATTTGTCAATTCCGCTTTTTCTAATAAAATGGTTTTGTTTTTCTAAAATTAAATTGGATTTAATCAAGTTAAATTGGATTTGACTTTCATATTATAATTGGATTTAATTATGTCATAAATTAAAGATTGGAATTTTGTTTATGATTAGTGACGATTAAATAAATAGGATTTATTTTAGGGTTAGATTTATTTTTCCAAAATAATTAAGAATAAGTTAGACTTATTTCTTAAATAATAAATTGGATTTATTCTTTTTATATTGAAATTAAATTCACTTTTCCACAATTAAATTAGATTTAATTAAATATGAATTTCTTTTCGATGTTAAAAGTAAAAGCCAACATGATCTTAAATAGTTTATTTACATGCTTAGATATATGTTGTGGTGGATGCATCCATGGACTTAGGGTTTTACCCATTTTGTATTTTATGGATTGTATTGGGCCGAATAATGCCCCCCAGTTTGTACTTTTAATTTTGATCGTATAATGTATAGGGCGCTTCAATGTTATGTAACTAGTAAAGGTAGGACCTTCTTGAAGTTTGGAGCCCGGAGCATATCAAGATTAGATTTGATATAGGTCCCTATCCCCTGATTGATCTATTGGCTTAGATCAATTTAGAAACTCCATGGAAAGCATGTTGATAGAAGAACTAGGTTTTCTATTGATGCACGGCTTAGAATAATTCCATCAATGCGTGAATTGGATTAATGTGCAAAGCGATACCTTAACTAAATAAGAAATTCTCCCAAATTAATCAAACTAAGTAAGAAAGGGCTATTGGATATCCCGGCTATCCATCAAACTTAGAGAGAGAGAATTATGAGTTATGAATGGCATCATCCCAACTAATGTGCATTTGATGCCATCGATCGAAGCTAATCTCATCCCATATACTGTTACAGGTTGCAAGATGAGATTCAACTGTTAGATCGATAAAAGTTGGTGGGAAAGTACTTAGATAGATCACCACCAATATTCCGTTATAGGCTAAGATTAAGTGATCCATGAGCAAAAGCGGGATTGAACCATCAGTTGGACTGGTTGGCATGGCACGCCACTTTAAAATTTTAATGGGCCATACATCGTTACAAATTGAAACTTATTGAAAATTTTGAAGAACTCAATCACTCACTACGAAATATGTCCAACGAGATTTCCTTTCATTGCAGTGGGAGTGCAATGGTTTGAAAAATGTAGTGGGAGCCAAGATAAAATTAAAGTCCTAATTTTAACTTAGGTACAACATAATTATCTAATAGAATCTTGGTTTATTTTCTGCAGTCAATTATATCTCTCTCAAAATGGTTAACCCACTAAAAGTTTTGCTTGAAAAGAATGTTTTGAACGGCTAGAACTTCTCTAATCGGAACAGAGCATTGAGGGCAGTCCTCAATGATGAATGACTACAATATATGCCTGAAAATGGATCGGCCACTCAGACCTGGGGTCGATGAGGATGATTCAATTCACATAGAATACTCAAATTGGGTATCCGATGCTCGTAAAGTAAAGGATTACATGTTGTACTCCATGTGCAACGAATTAAGACGAACTCATGATAATATGGATAGTCCTAAGTCAATCGTGAAGCATTTAGAGGATATGTTCAGGGAAAATGAAAAATCTATTAGATATTTCCTTTCCAAGGAACTGTTCAACACAAAGATGAAGGAAATGAGGATGTTGAGGATCATGTTTTGAAGATGATCTCCATGTTAGAGAGACTACGGTCCTTGGATTTCTACATAAATTTCCACCACCAGGTGGACCTCATTCTCCAATCTCTCCCTAAATCTTTCTTAAATTTTGTCATCAATTTTGACATACATGATATTGAAGGATCACTCTCAGTACTTATGAGCAAACTGATACATGCACAACAACGTTGCAAGACGAAGTGGGGTACATTACGAATTCTAATTATTTTGAATAACACTGAATTGGCTGGGAAAATTAGGGAACCCATATCGACTAGAACTCAAAAGTTGACGACCAAGGGTCCAAAGAAGAGAGACATGTGTCTTTACTGCCGTGAGATGGGACATTGGAAACGTGATTGTCCCAAGCTGAAGGCAGAGATTGCTTTAGATATAGAACTTAATGTTTTGGAAACAAATTGTTCTATTACTGTATTTACTTCTTCCTTGATTCTAGACCGAAACTAGTGCTCACGTGTGTGTTTTGAATTAAGAGCTGGGAAGAAGTAAGAAGTAAGAAGCTGGAGCATGGAGAAGTGATGATCAATGTTGGCAGCGGACATAGTGTAGCAGCCACACACATTGGCACCACTTCCATTAGATTATTTTCTGGACATTTATTATTGTTATACAATTGCCCTGTTTTGCCTAATGTGCTAAAGAATATTGTTTCTATTCCTATTCTGGCCAGGAAAGGACATTTATTTTCCTCTGTAAACAATTCTTGCGACATTTATTCTAGAAATAAATGTGTTGGCAGTGCGTCTTTAATAAATGGTTTATACTATATTAATGTCCAAAATACTTGTAATGTCAATGCTGTATCTAGAAAATGCAGTTTGTATGACACAAACCTAACCCAACTCTGCCATTTAAGACTAGGTCATGTCGGGGATCATAGACTACACGAGTTAGAAAAGGACAGAGTCATAGATTCATTAGGATCGGATCCCTATCCCACTTGTGAGTCTTGTATCCAGGGCAAGATGACCAAGTCCCCTTTCACAGGGAAATGTGAAAGAGCCTCTGAAGTCTTACGATTCGTTCATACAGATGTGTGTGGCCTGCGGTGGTTTTCAGTACTTTATTACATTTACCGATGACCATTCTAGGTATGGCTACATGTATTTGATGAAGTATAAGTCTGAATCATTAGAAAGGTTCATTGAATTTAAGACTTTGGTCAAAAACCAAACCGAGCATCATATTAAGGAGCTTTGGTTTGGCTGAGGTAGCAAGTATATGAGTGCCGAATTCGACTAGTTTTTAAGAGAAAATGGCATACTGTTATAGCTAACTCCTCCAGCCACTCCACAATTGAATGGCGTAGCATAACGAAGGAATTAAACCCTGTTAGACATGGTTCGATCCATGCTGAGCTACACAGATTTTCCCATTTCATTGTAGGGGCATGCATTGCTTACAACTACTAACGTTCTGAATAGGTGTCCCTCCATGTTTGTTCCTAACATACCGTATCAGATATGGCGTGGAAGAAAGCCCAATCTGAAGCACATAAGGATATGTGGTTGCCCTGTTTATGTGAAAAAGACCAAAGCTGAGAAGTTAGAGGCTATGTCCTTGAAAGGACGATTCGTTGGATATCCCGAGGATGTTAGAGTTAGTGCCCGACGCACCAATTATTGGGCGCCATTCTTTGTAATAGTAACTCTAGATTTGAACAATCATTTTCTTATAAATAAAGTCAATCTCTTTTTATATGTGTGGCATGTCTTTATTCTTAAATTAGTTTTTACTTTGGCTTAGAATAAAATCCCGAAGGATCACACATAGCTATGGGACATCATTGCACATTGGGTGTGGCAATGATGGAATATGTCTCAAAGGCTGTGATCTTTAAACATTGTTCCAAGTCGTAAAAGGGTTCATCGAGATAAAGGGATATCGATGCAACCCAAAAGACTTGCTCATATGATGCATACTCTGGGAGAAGTGTATCTCATTCTATAGATACTGGCGCGGTGAAAGCCAATGCATATACGAAGGTTGCCATTGTGGTAATGGGTGAATTGAACAACCCCATGGAAGTTCCTAAAATGGATTCCCATTCGAATGTGGATCTTCCAGTGGTCTTGTAGTATAAGAGTAATCCTTATGGACCTAAAGATTCCATTGGATGTCTTATGCGTAACCGTGCATGTTCTTGATTTGTTACATGATAACTTTAGATGATCAAAAATGGGCAAACTCAGACATGCACGTCTTACGTAGTAAGGCACGTGAGAATCAAGAGGAATCTATCTCTGACATTAGCCAGTCGGTTAATCTCCTATGGTTACATAGTGAAACGACTTAAGGAATCTTCGGCCGAAGTATGATATCTAAAGAGGCATAGGGTTTCCTCGTTTAGATAGTCGAAGTCGATTTCACATAACGTTGGAAACATAGTATTGAATTAATAGAGCTTCGACCTTAGCCACTGCTCTAGATTCAATCGGGAGATTAGATAGAGGAATCTTACTTGTGCGAGGATCAAGATCGCAAAAAACGTATCTTTACTTTCGTTTTATCTAGGTCTTCGGAACCCTATGCTAGGTGGGCAACCGCGATTTGTAAGTGCTGAGGATTAGCTTAGTGACTAATTCGAGGCTTGATTAAATCAAAGGATTGATTTAATCTAGTACTTTCCATTTTAGGAAAGTACACTAGCACTGTGGGAAGGTATACTTACTACTAGATAGAAACGAGCCTAAAGGGTCACACACTAACTCGAGAGAGTCACTGCTTAAATAGATGTGATTAATTAATTTTGGGAAAATTGAGGGAATTAGGAAAGTGTAGTACTTTCCTAATATGGAATATAAATTAATTGAAGGATTCAATTAATTTTACTCTTTTAATTAATCTTGTAGAATTAATTAAATTAATGGACCTAGTAGAGTCCAAGTATTTTATTTAATTGGGTGGAGCCCAAGTTAAATAAATAAATATTGGAATTAGTTGGTTGGATTTAATTTGACTTGTATTTAATTGATGGGTTGAGCCTATAATTAAATTGAGAAGTCAAAATTAAATCCTAAAATCCAATTGATTTGAGATGACCGATTTTTATGAGGGGTGTTTTTTATGTGGTGGAGGAGGAAAAGAGTTTTTCCCTCCTCCAAGACTTCATCATTGATAAGTTGTTTGACTTATCACCTCATAGGATGAGGATTACTAGAGAGTTTAGGAGAAAGGAAGTTTTCTTTTCCTAATTGGACTCTAGGTAATCTTCACCTATAAATAAGAGATGAAGGAGACTAAAATTAAGGATTATTATTGCTGGAAAAATCCGCCCCTCCCTAACCTACTAAAATCGGCCACCTTCTTCTCCTCTTTCCAACAAGATGTTGTTCTATTCATGTGTTGAATTAAACGACTTAGAAAATATTCCTACCCTTCACATAATCAAGCCTAAGTTAAGCTTTGAATCGTTTTGTTGTCTAGCACGCAAGGCAAGGCGATTGGTGACTTGAACGAGGTGTGGATACGTCTTAGAGGTACGACGCTTGGAGTACTCTAAACCGGAAGATACGAAAAACGACGGGCAATTTCTCACCCAAGGGAAATTATGTGGATTTGCACCACAGGGTTGCTGAGATCCAAAGTATGAGTTGAAACAAAATTTTCGAAAGGTATAATTTTGCTTACCTCCTTATCAAATTCGATCGAACCAACTCCATATTCCTGTTTTTGGGTGGTTGTACGTTTACTCTTGTAAAATTTTAATTTCCGCTGCCACGAGCCACCCGAGGGAATGAGTCAACCCAACAGAGGATTCTATAGGATATATTTTCTACCTGCATGATGATTAAAGGATCATCGTTGCCTTACGGGTAATCTTTATCGAGGAAGAGTTCATTCGAGAAGGTGGAGCCGGTAGAAGTATTGTTCTGGAAGAACAAAATGAATCTCCTTTGGAAGACACTATTCAAGAGACCCAATCGGAACCGAAAATGACACAACCATCAATGCGCAGGTCAACTAGAGTATCTCAACCACCTAAGAGATAAGGTTATTTGCTACAGGGAGAGCATAATATGTATGCAGTAGCAGAAGGGTACCATGGAGACGATCCTTCTAGCTATTACCATGCAATGATGGATATGGATTCTAAAAAATGGCATAAAGATATGAAAGTAGAAATGGATTCGATGTATTCGAACCAAGTCTGGACTCCAATCGATCGACCTAAGGGTATTGTACCCATTGGATGCAAATGGATCTACAAGAGAAAGATTGGTCCAGATGGAAAGGTGGATACCTATAAGGCCAAGCTAGTGGCGAAAGGGTATAGTCAAAAAGAGGGCATTGACTATGAGGAAACCTTTTCACCACTAGCTATGACCAAATCCATCAGAATTTTACTTTCGATAGCGGCATACCTGGATTATGAAATCTGGAAAATGGATGTGAAGACCGCGTTCTTAAATGGATTCCTCGAAGAGGAGATCTATATGGAACAGCCAAAGGGTTTCATATCTAGTGCAAATTCTCATACGGTCTGCACATTAAATAGGTCCATTTATGGACTCAAGCAGGCCTCTCACAGTTGGAACCTTCGTTTTGATGAAGAAGTGCGGGGCTTCGACTTCATCAAGAGCGAGGATGAACCATGCGTCTATAAAAAGGTCAGTGGGAGCAAAATTATATTCCTAGTGCTATATGTAGATGACATTCTACTTATAGGGAATGATGAAGGTTTGCTAACTTCGTTTAAAACATTGTTTTCAAGCAAATTCTCCATGGAAGACTTGGGAGAAGCTACCTACATCCTGGGAATTCGAATCTACAGGGATAGATCGAATAAGATGATAGGACTCTCTCAAGCAGACCTAGAGAAGGTCCTCAAATGGTTTGGAATGGAAAACTCTAAGTGAGGTTTTTTGCCTATGAGACATGGAATACATCTCTCCAAGAAAATGAGTCCTCAAAGTGAGGAAGAGCGAAAGGAGATGAGCATAGTTTCCTATGCATCATCTGTAGGATGTCTCATGTACGCAATGTTATGCACGAGACCAGATCTTGCCTACGTTGTGAGCGTGGTGAGTAGGTTTCAAGCTAATCCGGGCAAAGAACAATGGATTGTCGTATGATAGGAGTCATTTTTGCGTGTTCTTTAGTCCGTTATGTCTATGTTTTAGGCTCATTTATCACTTGATTCTTATCATATGTTCGTTTAATTCGTGTGTTAAGTGATTTCAGGCCTTAAATGGAAGCAAACGAAGAAAAGGGCAAAAGAAGACTTATCAAACTAATTCAAGGCAGGATGTTTCACAAAACGGCGCCCAGGTGTCAGTGCAGCCACGCCCAGGCGCCAGATGAAGAGGAGAACACAGCAGTGCATGCAGTGTTGCGCCTAGGCGCCACATTACCCGTGCCTAGGCCCCATTCCATTCGCGCCTGAGCTCCAGTGTTTTCACGCCTGGGCGCATATTGACTTATTCCCTAACCCAACTCTGACACGTAGGCGGCGCCTAGGCGCTGATCCGCCAGTGCCCGGGCACCACTGTAATCGTTTTTTGGAAGCTATAAAGCCAACTTTTTAGCACATTAGAGGGGTTCAAAATCTGGGGTTTTGGGAGCCTTTTCTTGGATTTGAGCCATCCTTTCATCATCCTTGAAGAACTACGAAGAGGGGAAAGAAGGGATTCAAGCTTCCAATCAAGATCTAATCATCAACTTAGCATAGGGAGCTTCCTAGCCTAAACTTATTATTTGTCTATAAATATGAATTTAGTTGAACTTTTCTTTCATGCATTTTATGAGCTAATTTGCTAAAATAAGGCCATGTGAAGGTCTTGTTGCTAATATTGATTATAATAAGATCATTTTCCAATTCAATTCATGTATTGCTATGTGTTGTGATTTTGTGATTGAATGCCTTACATATGCTTGATCAACACGTGTTAGATATCATGCCTAAGTGAATTATTTGAGAGAAATTTGACTTAGGGTGCAACAATTTCACAACATCACAGACCAAATAGGAGTTGCCCTAGACATAGGTAAAGACTCCCGGGTGAAGTCGTTCGATTTTAATTGAGTAAGCTCTAGCTATGCTTGATCAACACGTGTTAGATATCATGCCTAAGTGAATTATTTGAGAGAAATTTGACTTAGGGTGCAACAATTTCACAACATCACAGACCAAATAGGAGTTGCCCTAGACATAGGTAAAGACTCCCGGGTGAAGTCGTTCGATTTTAATTGAGTAAGCTCTAGCTCTTTAATGCATACTTAGTGGTTAGATTTCTGGGTAGACATATTTAGGAAACTGCCATTTAAGTATAGGAGTCTATCACGAGACATTGGTTATTCTTTTCCTTAGGAGCTTTCACCATAGCAATGTATGTCTAATGAACTGGTAATGCTCTTAGGATAGCAATACGCAACATGTGGCCGAACATTAGCCATAGTCACCTCTCCACCTTGGGAGTTTAATCTTTCTTTACTTTCATTTCAGTTCATTCTACTTTCCTTTTTAGTTAAGTTTTTAATTTACTTCTTTTTGTTATCAAAAATCATAAACTAAATAACTAGTCCTTGAGGTTCGACAACCCGAATTTTTTGTCCACTTATTACTATGACGACTAGTATACTTGCTACTAAAGCATGTTAGCTTCTAGTGTGTCACCGTAAAATCTATATTGAAGTACTTGATAAGAACTAAAGATATGATTCTGGTGTATGGTCATGGAGAATTGAAAGTGGACGGTTATATGGATTCTAATTTCCAATCAGATATCGATGACCAAAAATCCACTTCTAAATTCATATTCACTTTGAACGGTTGAGCAGTGTCTTGGAAAAGTTCCAAGCAAACCACAACTGCTGATTTGACCACTGAAGCTGAATATGTGGCAGCCTCGAAGGCAGCCAAGGAAGCTGTTTGGATTAAGAAGTTCATGGGTGAACTTCAAGTTGTTCCTAGTGTGGAGCTGCCGTTGCCACTATAGTGTAACAACAATGGAGCCATCGAGCAAGCTAGGGAACCAAGGTCTCACAACAAATCCAAACACATAGAGAAGAGATATCATATAATTCGAGAACTCATTAGAAGAGGCGACATCTCCGTGCAGAAAATAACCTCAGCGAAAACGTGGCTAACCCACTCACTAAGCCATTAGCGCAGGTGGTGCTAGAGAAACATCTTGAGAAGAAGGGTATCAGATACCATAGCGATTGGCATTGAGTTCAAGTGGGAGATTGTTAGGTGTACGCCCTTGATGCCAATGAGGACAAATAGATTGTATAAGGTAATCAATTATGTTGTACAAACTGATGATTAATAAAGGCAATTATTATTCTGTTCATGTAAAACTTTATGGCATCAATAAGTATTGAACAAACAGTCCTTGTGTATCGACGTTGACTCTTCGCCCTTTATGGAATAAAGATGTGGCACGGGGAGAGTCTTATTCCTGATCACTCAAAACGGTTCGCAAGTCAAGGAATCTTAATTGGGCATTAAGATTCAACTTGTATGGCACATTCTCTGACAAGCAGTGCCAGTTGAACACTATGGGATAGTGAGAACACGTGTCATAGATATATCAATGGAATTGATATATTCGAACACGGCTCGCAGTAATCCGATCACATGGGTATTTACTCGGTGACTGTCAATGATTGGATTACTGACCATAATAGTATGCGTGAGCCTTAGACCTGAGGGTTCATGATCAATGTAGTTGTACTATTAAATTTGTTACTAGAGTAGTTAGGCCCAATTCACCCTTTGGTGGGGCCGGCCTCAAAGTGCAATCTCAATGAGTCAAGCAGCAATTGTTCAGTAATCGCCAAGATGGGATTCACTCTCTTAAAAGTAAACGAGAAAGTATCTTGTGCAATCATAGGCATATGAAATTATAGGTCTTTATCCGAAGCAATGAAACTAACTCGTGTGGGACATGGAGAGTAGTTTGGTAATTTCATCATGATATGATTACATGCACAGTATCAAGTTTAGTGAGTTTGACATAAACTATGACTCTCACTTGATCGGGATACATCAGTGAAGGGTTTATACTCATATGGTATTTATGGTCCAGAGGTTCGTAAATGATTCGGTCATTTCGTACTCAATTGGGTTACGATCCACAGGACTGGCTAGGTGACCCTCACATCCTTTGGTAATCCTCCCATTGCCAATTGAGACCAACCTAAAGAGTCGCGCTATAAGATACGAACAGGATGTCTTTTTGTGTTAATCTTTTGGAAAGATATAATTAATTGGACGCATTGATTTATTTGTTAAATCAATGAATTAAATATTTAATTTAATTAGATTAAATTAAATTATTCAATTGGAGAATCAATTAATGTGTATTGGATTTAATAGGATTTAAATTAAATACATATTAATAGGTGGGCTAAGTTGAATGAGCCAACTTAAAGCCCACCCACGTCCATTTGGAGCCCTAGGAGGTGGCCACATTAGTAGTCCTAGGGGACTCTGACTTGTTTGTTAAGTCATTAGAGTTATAAGATAACTCTAACACTTACAAGTCATTAAAAACCCAAGTTGCATAACACACAAAAAGAAGGAAGAAATCATATCCCAAAAATTCGCCCTAGCCGTCCACCACCATTGGAAGAGGGAATTTTTGGAGATCTTTGGAAGGTTCATTTTGCGTGGAGCTTTAGAGACAGGAGCTCAAGGAGTTGTTGTTACGCGAAGATTAGTTACAAGATCAATAAGGCAAATCAATTTCGTTTAGTTTTTGGAAAACTATTAAAATCATCGAATCCTGTTAAAGTAATCCACCTTTAGGAATCAAAAATTTATCCCGCTGCGTTTTTACTCCGATGGATTCCTAACACTTTAATCGCTACCACCGAAAATAAGGGAAAAACAGTCAATGAGGTGAAAGCGACAGAATCAAACGAGGAAAAGAAAATGGATTTATCGGTCAAGAAATTCAAGAAATTTTTAAGATATGAAAAGAGAAATCCTATTGGATAGACCTCATCTCAAACTAGTGTATTTTGCCCCTCGGCCTCTAGCTCCTGTTCAATATCAAGCGCCTCTATCTCCAAATCAGAATCTCTCAGCGCCAGTAGTTTCCAAAAGGTTAACAACAGAACAGAAAATGAAATTAACCTTTGTTACAACTATAGGAAACCAAGGCACTACCAAGTAAATTGTCCTTATCTAAATGTATCTTAGCCCTCAATGCAAGATCATGCGGATAGAAACCAATTCAGGAGCAACCTTTGCCAACAAGGTTTGCTAGCGGAATCTGAACCATTCTCCACTCCTAAAGAGGACTTGGAATCTTTATATGAAAGCAGCGATGATGAGCCATCTAGTGACTCAGCGCTAATTTGTTTCATAGCAAGAGATGAAGAAGCGTCTGATGACTCGCTATCTGAGATATCCACTAAATTATGTCATCCTCTTTCTTATGAAGAATTACTTGACAAAGTAAATCAATATTATAAAGATTGTCAAGGGGCCGCCAGATTATATCAAGAACACACTGATGAGATCTCAGCAATCAAAAATGATAATGTAACGCTCAAAGCCGAATTGCTAGTTCAGCAACAGTGCATTGAGAAGTTAAATCACCTGAGGAAGTGATCACTCAGCTGAAAAGTGATCTTGATATTGTTGGGTTTCGTTCGAAAAATGCATAAACGCAGCGAAAGGGATTTCAAAAATTAAAATAAAAACTCAATTGGTACTCTAATTCGCATAATTGAATCTAAAAGTGTATAACGAATAAAACTTACTCGTTAATATGAATATGATGATGGAGAAAAACTTCTTCTTCTTCAAACTCGAAATATTGAAACTTCCAAATCTTCAATCCTTTGATTTGATTCTTCAAACTTGAACTTGATCCGAACAACAAAAATACGTCGTCTCTAAATCGTCACGCATAGATCAACAAACGAAAAATTCCCTTTCTTCTTTCTCTATGGTCGACGGCTAGGTATAGAGAAGGGGAGAAATATTTTTCTTTCTTTTTGAGAGTTATGAGAGTTGTGTATTCTTCTTCCTTGTTCTAAGTCAAAGAGTCCTTATATACCTTATGACTTATTGAACAAGTCAAAACAAAAGAGCTCTATATGTGGCCTCTCAAAGACGCCACTTTGAGGCCTCATAGGCATCCAATTGGACTCCTTATTTAGCCCGGGATTTGTTTTATTTAATTAATTTCTTATTTTAATTAATAATTTATTATATAAAATAAATAAATTAATTAATTAAATAACAAAATTAATTAGATAACTTAATTCATTAATATATTTCACAAGGAAATTAATTAATAATTAATCTTATCATTATAATTAATTATTTCATCTAATGAATAATTAATTATTTAATTTATCAAACAAATTAAAACTCCCGAAAGAAATAATAGAAATTCCTTTTTCTTCATTTTTCTTTGTCAATCCTTTAGCGCGACTCTTTATGTTCGTTTCGTTTGGCAATGATAGAAACCCAAAGGAAGTGGGTAACACTAAGCCAGTTGCGTGGCCCACTTCGTAACCCAAACAAAAATGAATGATAGGAACATTCCGAAACCTTCGAATCGTAAATACCGCATATGATAAATCCTTTGTTCACGTTCCCCGGTCAAGTGAGAGTCATGGTTATGTTAAACTCACTGGACTTGACCATATGTATAAATCATAATAAATACAAGATCATTGAGATCGATTTAGTGCCAAGCACAATCGTCTCGTTTGCTTTGGCCAAAGACTTTGATTTCTATTTATCTATAATTACATAGGGTACATACTCATTCACTTATGGGAGAACAAATCCCATATTACAAATCTGCTAAGATTACCACTTGCCCATCAAGTCCGCATTTCGAGGTTGACCCCACCAAAGGGTGAATTGGGTCTAACTACTCTAGTGAAAGACTTGATGTCACAAGTGCATCTTCAACCTGATACTTCAGGTCAAAGGTTCACATATACCTATTACGCACAATCAGTTCCATCATTAACAATCACAGAGTCAAAACCCATGTGATAGAACCGATGCGAGTCGTGTTCGAACATATCAGTTCCACTGACGTGTCTACAATCTGAATCTCCTATCATCCCATGATACTAGACAGGCACTCCCATGTCGGAGCTAAGATTGTATAAGTATTCGAAGTGTTTATTTGTCCATTAAAGACTTCATATTACTTGCGAACTTATTTTTGTAATCAAGATCGATCTCTCTAGTGCCAATCTTCCTATCCCATAGGAAGTAGAGAGATCGCACTACAAACATGGACAAAACGTTTTACACAACTTATAGATGCAGATAAGAATTAAGTGAAAACTCAATTGAGCCTTTTATTTAAGAAGAGTTTAAGTTCAATACAAGATATATGCCCTATACATTCTATCCTCTATGGCATCTAAGGGCATAATCCTAACAATCTCCCACTTGCACTCAATGCCACTAATTGTGGTATCTAATACCCATCCTTTCCAGGTGTTGGTCAAAAACAGCCTGAGGTAGTGGTTTGGTGAATGGGTCAGCTATATTGTCAGCTGAGGCTATTTTCTGCACTGCTGTCTCTCCTCTGCCAACGATCTCCCTAATGATGTGAAATCTTCTCTCAATATGTTTGGACTTGTTATGAGACCTCGGTTCCTTGGCTTGCGCTATCGCTCCAGTGTTATCACAATAAAGTGGCAACGGGAGCTGAGCAATAGGGACCGTTCCAAGTTCTCCAAGAAACTTCCTCATCCAAACAGATTCTTTCGCTGCCTCTGAGGCTGCTACATACTCTGCTTCAGTGGTGGAATCAGCGATTGTGCTTTGCTTGGAGCTCTTCTAAGACACCGCTCCACCATTGGGAGTAAAAACAAACCCTGAAGTGGATTTTCGGTCATCAAGAACAGACTGAAAATCTGAATCAGAATGACTTTCCATCTTCAGGTCTCCACCTTCATAGATAAGAATCATATCCTTAGTTCTTTTCAGATACTTTAGAATATTCTTCATAGCTATCCAATGTTCCTTTCCCGGGTTTGTCTGAAATCGACTTACCACACTCACAGCATAGGCAATGTCGGGTCTAGTACACAGTATTGCATACATCAGGTTACCTACTACAGAAGCATAGGGTACATTACTCATCTCTTGTCTATCTTCCTTACTTTAAGGACACATAGACTTGGATAAGTGTACTCCAAGCCTCATGGGAAGAAACCCTTACTTAGATTTGTCCATCCTAAACATCTTTAGGACCTTTTCTAAGTAAAGGTATTGAGAGAGGCCTATCATTCTATTTGTTCTATCCCTGTAGATACGAATTCCTAGAATGTATATGGCTTCTCCTAAGTCTTTCATGGAAAACGTACTCGAAAGCCATTTCTTGACAATGGTGAGCATTCCTACGCCATTTCCTATAAGTAGAATGTCATCCACATATTGTACTAAGAACGAGAGTTTGCTCCCACTAGTCTTCTTATAGACATATGGTTCATCTTCGTTCTTGATGAAGCCATATCCCTTAATTTCTTCATCAAAACGGAGATTCCAGCTTATAGACGCTTGCTTGAGACCGTAAATGGACCTCTCAAGTTTACATACTCTATAGATATTGAACTCGGACATAAAACCCTTTGGCTGTTCCATATAGATATCCTCCTCGAGGAATCCATTTAGAAAGGTCGTTTTGATACTCATTTGCCATATCTAATAATCTAAGTATGCAGCTATGGATAACTGAATCTATATGGACTTTATCATAGCCATGGGCGAAAAGGTTTCTTGATAGTCAATTCCTTCTCTTTGACTATACCCTTTCGCTACGAGTCTGTCTTTAAAGGTGTCAACCTTGCCATCGCTACCTATGTTTCTTTTGTAGATCCACTTGCATCCTATAGGTTTTATACCTTCACGACGATCTACCAAAGTCCAGACATGGTTTGATTGCATAGAGTCCATTTTTGGTTCCATGGCTTCTCACCATCTTGAAGCGTCGACATCCACCATCGCTTGATCATAGGTACAAGGATCATCTTCATGACCTTCTTGTACTACAGTGTGAAGCTCTCGCTCCCCCTGCAGTATGTACCCATACCTCTCAGGTTCATGCGGTATTCTACCAGATCTACGTGGTGGTTGTGCTACTAGGGGTTCAGGCCTTGGTTCTTCAACAGATGTATTTGAGGGAGTTTCATTTTATTTTTCTAGAACAATTTTCCTACCTTTGCCCCCTTCCAAGATGAACTCATCCTCAAGGAAGTGAGCTTATAGGGCCACGATGATTCTTTGATCATCATGCAGGTAAAAGAAGAATCCCATGGAATCTTCAGGATAACCAATGAAACGTCCCATTAGGGATCTTGCCACCAATTTCTCAACTTTAGTCTTCTTGACATAAGCGGGGCATCCCCAAATCTTAATATGATTAAGACTCGGTTTCCTATTATTCCACATCTCATGCGGAGTTTTAGGAATGGATTTGGAGGAACATCTGTTCAAAACATGACTAGCGGTAAGGAACGCGTATCCCCACAACGAAATGGGTAAATTAGTGTAACTAAGCATGGAACGAACCCTATCCAACAGTGATTGATTCCTTCGCTCGGCTACTCCATTCAATTGAGGAGTTGCTGGTGGTGTTAGTTGTAACATTATTATGTGTTGTCTTAGGAATTCATCAAACTTGGCACTCATATATTCTCCTCCGCGATCCGATCGTAGAGTTTTTATATTTTGCCCAGTTTGATTTTCTACTAAGGCGTTGAACACTTTGAATCTTTCAAAGAATTCAGACTTTTGCTTCATCGGATACACTAGACTAAATCTTGAATGGTCTTCAGTGAAAGTGATGAAGTAGTAGAAACCACCACGAGCCATTTCTCCAAATGGTCCGCAGACGTTGGTATGAACTAATCCTAAGACTTGCGTAGCCCTTTCAAAAGTCCTAGTGAAGGGGGATCTAGCCATCTTGCCTAATAGACATGATTCACATGTAGGAATAGGGTCCGACCCTAGTGAGCTTAAAAGCCCATCTTTTTCCATTTTGTGAATCGTGTGCTCTCCGGCATGGCCTAGTCTAAATGCCACTTGAGTCTTGAGTTAGTTTCTTGCCTACCTCATTTACGTGTTACAACATTAACATCAGATGAATTACAGACATTGAAATAATACAAACCATTAACTAAACATGCATTGCCAACTAATTTATTTCCATAATAAATGTCGCAATTTAATTTAGAAAAACGGAATGTATATCCAATCTTAACTAAGATAGGAATAGATACAATGTTCTATCCTAGTAGCTGCGACGCTTTCCCCGCTGCCTACTTTGATCATCACTTCTTCTCGGCCCAACTTTCTACTTCTCTGTAGATCCTGATCCAAACAACAAACATAAGCACTAGCCCCTGAGTCCAGAATCCACGAAGTAGAAAATACTGTCATAGAATAGTTAGTTTCAAAAACTAATAGTTCTATACCTTGTGCGCCTTTGCCTAATTTGGGACAGTTTCCCTTCCAGTGGCCAAGCTCACCGCACTCAAGACATCTATCCGTTTTCGTAGGTCCTTTGCTCTTGTAAAACGCTTGAGCCTTTCCCTAACCCTTCTTGGTACCCCCTTGAGCTCCAAGCTCGCCAGACTTTTTCATGTTCTTCTTCTTCTTCTTAGACTTTTTGGGTCCAAAAGAGATGACCAAGGTAGTTTCCTTTCCCTTTGGTTTCATTTGAGATTGTGCAGTAACCAACTTGTTCATTAGCCCAGCTAAATTGCACTCTATCTCATTGCAGTTAAAGTGAACCACAAATTGGGAGAAGAAATCAGGAAGAGACTGCAAGATTAAGTCAGTTTGAAGGGTGGCATTCAGGGAGAATTCGAGAGCTTCCAATTTCTCGATCCTCGAAATCATTTTGAGGACATGATCACCAACCTTCTCACTTTCTTTCATCTTGGCTCCGAAGAGCTCTTTCGATATCTCATAGCGTGCAGTTCGACTATGCTCTCCATAGAGCTCTACCAGGTGAGCTAGGTGTTGGGTTTTGTTCAAAAAATCATAAACGCAGCGGAAGGGATTTCAAAAATTAAAAACGAAAACTCAATTAATACTCTAATTCGCATAATTGAATCTATAAGCGTATAACGATTAAAACTTACTCGTTAATATGAATTTGGTGATGGAGAAAAACTTCTTCTTCTCCAAACTCGAAATATTGAAGCTTCCAAATCTTCAATCCTTTGCTTTGATTCTTCAAACTTGAACTTGATCCGAACAACGAAAATACGTCGTCTCTAAATCGTCACGCACGGATCAACAAACGACAAGTCCCCTTTATTCTTTCTCTATGGTCAATGGCTAGGTATAGAGGATGGGAGGAATATTTTTCTTTCTTTGGATAGTTATGAGAGTTTTGTATTCTACTTCGTACTTGTTCTAAGTCAAAGAGTCCTTATATACCTCAAGACTTATTGAACAAGTCAAAACAAAAGAGTCGTAATATGTGGCCTCTCAAAGACGCCACTTTGAGGCCTCATAGGTGTCCAATTGGACTTTTTATTTAGCCCGAGATTTTTTTTGTTTAGTTAATTTTTTATTTCAATTAAAAATTTAATATATCCAATAAATCAATTAATTAATTAATTAAATAACAAAATTAGTTAGATAAATTAATTCATTAATATATTCCACAAGGAAATTAATTAATAATTAATTATTTCATCTAATGAATAATTAATGATTTAATTTATCAAATAAATTAAAACTCCGAGAAGAAATAATAGAAATTCCTCTTTTGTCAATCCTTTAGCTCGAATCTTTAGTTCGTTTTGTTAGACAATGAGAGGAACCCAAAGGAAGTGGGTAACATATAGCCAGTCACATGGCCCACTTCGTAACCCAAACGAAAATGAATGAGAGGATCATTCATAAACTTCCAATCGTAAATACCGTATATGTATAAACCCTTTGTTCACGTTCCGCGGTCAGGTGAGAGTCATGGTTATGTCAAACCCACTGGACTTCACCATACGTATAAATCATAATAAATACGAGATCATTGAGATCGATTTCGTGCCAAGCCCTCGTTTGCTTTGGCCAAAGACTTTGATCTTTATTTATCTATAATTACATAGGGTACATCTTCAACCTGATACTTCAGGTCAAAGGTTCACATATACCTATTACGCATAATCAGTTCCGTCATTGACAGTCACAGACTGAAAACCCATGTGACAGAATCGATCAGAGTCGTGTTCGAACATATCAGTTCCACTGATGTGTCTACAATCTTAATCTCCTATCATCCCATGATACCAGACAGGCACTCCCATGTCGGAGCTAAGATTGTACAAGTATTCAAAGTCTTTATTTGTCTATTAAAGACTACATATTACTTGCGAGCTTATTTTAGTAATCAAGATCAATCTCTCTAATGCCAATCTTCCTATCCCATAGGAAGTAAAGGGATCGCACTGAAATTATGGACAAAACATTTTACACAACTTATAGATGCAGATAAGAATTAAGTGAAAACTCAATAATGCCTTTTATTTAAGAAGAGTTTAAGTTCAATACAAGATATATGCCCTATACATTCTATCCTCTGTGGCATCTGAGGCCATAATCCTAACAATCTCCCACTTACACTCAATGCCACTCATTGTGGTATCTAATACCCATCCTTTCCAGGTGTTGGTCAAAAACAGCCTGAGGTAGTGGTTTGGTGAACGGGTCAGCTATATTGTCAGTTGAGGCTATTTTCTGCACTACTATCTCCCCTCTGCCAATGATCTCCTTGATGATGTGAAATCTTCTCTCAATATGTTTGGACTTGCTATGAGACCTCGGTTCCTTGGCTTGTGCTATCGCTCCATGGTTATCACAATAAAATGGCAATGGGAGCTGAGCACTAGGGACTGTTCCAAGTTCTCCAACAAACTTCCTCATCCAAACAGATTCTTTCGCTACCTCTGAGGCTGCTACATACTCTGCTTCAGTGGTGGAATCAGCGATTATGCTTTGCTTAGAGATCTTCCAAGACACCACTTCACCATTGAGAGTAAAAACAAACCCTGAAGTGGATTTTCGGTCATCAACATCGGACTGAAATTCTGATTCAGAATAACCTTCCATCTTCAGGTCTCCACCTCCATAGATGAGAATCACATCCTTAGTTCTTTTCAGATACTTTCCCAGGTTTGCCTGAAATCGACTCACCACGCTCACAGCATAGGCAATGTCCGGTCTAGTACACAGCATTGCATACATCAGGCTACCAACTACAGAAGCATAGCGTACATTACTCATCTCTTATCTATCTTCCTCACTTTGAGGACACAAAGACTTGGATAAGTGTACTCCATGCCTCATGGGAAGTAACCCTTTCTTAAAGTTTTCCATCCTAAACCTCTTTAGGACCTTTTCTAAGTAAAGAGCTTGAGAGCGGCCTATCATTCTATTCGTTATATCCCTGTAGATACGAATTCCTAGAATGTATGTGGCTTCTCCTAAGTCTTTCATGGAAAACGTACTCGAAAGCCATTTCTTGACAGTGGTGAGCATTCCTACGTCATTTCCTATAAGTAGAATGTCATCCACATATAGTACTAAGAACGAAAGTTTGCTCCCACTAGTCTTCTTGTAAACACATGGTTCATCTTCGTTCTTGATGAAGCCATATCCCTTAACTTCTTCATCAAAACGGAGATTCCAGCTTATAGATGCTTGCTTGAGACCGTAAATGGACCTCTCAAATTTACACACTTTATGGATATCGGACTCGGACACAAAATCCTTCGGTTGTTCCATATAGATATCCTCCTCGAGGAATCCATTTAGAAAGGCCGTTTTGACATCCATTTGCCATATCTCATAATCTAAGTATGTAGCTATGGATAACAGAATTTGTATGGACTTTATCATAGCCACGAGCGAAAAGGTTTCTTGATAGTCAATTCATTCTCTTCGACTATACCCTTTCGCTACGAGCCTGGCTTTAAAGGTGTCAACCTTGCCATCACTCCCTATCTTTCTTCTGTAGATCCACTTACATTCTATAGGTTTTATACCTTCAAGACGATCTACCAAAGTCCAGACATGGTTCGATTGCATAGAGTCCATTTCTGTTTCCATGGCTTCTCACCATCTTGAAGCGTCGACATCCACCATCGCTTGATCATAGGTACAAGGATCATCTTCATGACCTTTTTGTACTACAGTTTGAAGCTCTCCCTCCCCCTGCAGTAGATACCCATACCTCTCAGGTTCATGCGGTATTCTACCAAATCTACATGGTGGTTGTGCTACTATGGGTTCAGGCCTCGGTTATTGAACAGATATATTTGAGGGAGTTTCATTTTATTCTTCTAGAACAATTTTCCTACCTTTGCCTCCTTCCAAGACTAACTCATCCTCAAGGAAATGAGCTTGTAAGGCCACGTTGATTCTTTGATCATCAGGCAAGTAAAAGAAGAATCCCATGGAATCTTCAGGATAACCAATGAAACGTCCAATTAGGGATCTTGCCTCCAATTTCACCACTTTAGTCTTCTTGACATAAGCGGGGCATCCCCAAATCTTAATTTGATTAAGACTCGAATTCCTATTATTCCACATCTCATGCGGAGTTTTAGGAACGAATTTGGAGGAACATATGTTCAAAACATGAGCAATGGTAAGGAGCACGTATACCCACAACAAAATGGGTAAATCATTGTAACTAAGCATGGAACGAACCATGTCCAACAGTGTTCGATTCCTTCGCTCGACTACTCCATTCAGTTGAGGAGTTGCTGGGGGTGTTAGTTGTAACATTATTACTTGTTGTCTTAGGAATTCATCAAACTCGGCACTCATATATTCTCCTCCGCGATCCGATCATAGAGTTTTTATATTTTGCCAGTTTGATTTTGTGCTAAGGCCTTGAACTCTTTGAATCTTTCAAAGGATTCAGACTTTTACTTCATTAGATACACTAGACCAAATCTTGAATGGTCGTTAGTGAAAGTGATGAAGTAGTAGAAACCTCCACGAGCCATTTCTCCAAATGGTCCACAGACGTCGGTATGCACTAATCCTAAGACTTGCGTAGCCCTTTTAAAAGTCCCTGTGAAGGGGGATCTAGCCATCTTGCCTAAGAGACATGATTCACATGTAGAAATAGGGTCTGACCCTAGTGAGCTTAAAAGCCCATCTTTTTCCATTTTGTGGATCTTGTGCTCTCCGGCATGGCCTAGTCTAAGATGCTACTTGAGTCTTAAATTAGTTTCTTGCCTACCACGTTTACGTGTTACAACATTAACATCAGATGAATTACGGACATTTAAATAATACAAACCATTAACTAAACATGCATTGCCAACTAATTTCTTTCCATAATAAATGTCGCAATTTAATTTAGAAAAACGGAATGTATATCCAATCTTAACTAAGATAGGAATAGATACATTGTTCTTAAGCCCCTTGGGCAAAACCAAAACATTATCTAAAAATAGTAAATGTCCAGAATTCAAATAAAGAGAAGTAGATCCGATCCTAGTAGCTGCGACGCTTTCTCCGCTACGTACTTTGATCATCACTTCTTCTCGACCCCGCTTTCTACTTCTCTGTAGATCCTGATCCAAACAACAAACATGGGCACTAGTCCCTGAGTTCAGGATCCACGAAGTAGAAAATACTGTCATAGAACAGTTAGTTTCAAAAACTAATAGTTCCATACCTTTTGCGCCTTTGCCTAATTTGGGACAGTTTCTCTTCCAGTGGCCAAGCTCACCGCACTCAAGACATCTATCCGTTTTCTTAGGTCCTTTGCTCTTGTAAAACCCTTGAGCCTTTCCCTAACCCTTCTTGGTACCCCCTTGAGCTCCAAGCTTGCCAGACGTTTTCTTATTCTTCTTCTTCGTAGACTTTTTGGGTCCAAAAGTGATGACCAAGGTAGTTTTCTTTCCCTTTGGTTTCATTTGAGATTGTGCAGTAACCAACTTGTTCATTAGCCCAGCTAAATTGGACTCTATCTCATTGCAATTAAAGTTAACCACAAATTGGGAGAAGGAATCAGGAAGAGACTGCAAGATTAAGTCAGTTTGAAGGGTGGCATTCATGGTGAATTCGAGAGCTTCCAATTGAAAGTGGGTTTGTCATATTTGAGAGAGATAAACGAGAAATTGACTGCAAAAATAAACCAGATTTATTAGATTACTTCTTTTGACTTAACCAAGAAAAATTAAAGACTTAAAATTTATTTTGGCTCCCACTGCATTTTTCGAATCCCAAACTCCCATGTGAAAATCAGGAATCATCATTGGCATCGATTCCATAGTAGGTATTGAGGTCCTCGATTAATTAAATAGGTTGCAACCTAACTGGTTTCTGGCCCAATAATTATTTGAAGTGATATCTAATATCAATTTGTCCAATAAATGTTTCAATACGTTTCCCCATAGTTCACCAAATCGCAACCCATTCGATTTCTAGGTCCGCGAACTACCCGAGTTTATCCCACTAACTCCTATAATCTAGCATTTGAATTTCACCTTGCAACCAAATAGGTTTTTGGGGTGAAATATGTTTCGATTAAGGCATTTGCATGCACTTTATAAAATTTCAAATTATTTCTAAAGGTATAACCCCCATAACTAGGAAGCATTACACATTTATAGTAATTCTAATTTTAGAAAGCTTAGTGGAGGATGAGGATGTCAAACATCCTTTTCTAACTCGGTATAATTTATTTGGGAGAATTTAATTCGTCAAAAGATTTTGGTCTCACTTTGCACATTATTCAATTTATATAGCGCTTTGTTCTATATTGATAATGCATAAAAATACTACTAATAATCTTGCCTTTCAATATAAATAAACATAGAATTTAAATAAATGAATAAATAAATTGTTCAATTGATCATAGACTTTTACTAGAGGGCCCGAGCCAATGGGCCTTTTGATTTTATCAACTGTGAACTATTTTATCTCGATTAATAAAATAACTCATGCATTATTTCTAAGAATATAATAAATAGCTTCAAATTTGATAACCCATAAAATAAAGGTAAAACATATAATCCTAAGACCATGATTAGTGTTTTAATCACATAAGACATGCTCGCATCAATTAATACATGCTCGCAATATTAAATCACTTATGTTGATTATTAAAATTTTAGTCCAACTAAAAAGCCCTTTATAAAATTCCTTATGATTTCACATATTCACTATTTCAATTAAAATCATTCTAGTCCAACTAGAGGACTTAGATGTACGAAGTTAAGAATTAAGTGCATCTACCATTAATTAAAATAATATGAACAGATAAAATATGGAATTCTATATTTTATTTTACTATGGTTTAAAGCCATCAAAAATTGGAAATACTTTTATTTGATCAAAGAATTAATTAATAATCTCTAAGAAAAATAATTTATATTCCTTATTCAAAATGAAGTAATTTCCAAGTCGAGGAAAAAATAATAATATTTAATCCATAAATCAATTATTGATCTCCAAGAAAAATAATTAATTAGTTCTAATTAAATATTATATTCCAATTAATCACATTGGGCTCGATTTCATCAAACCCAAGTCACCATCCTTTTGGTCCACTTGGATTCAATTTAATTGGGCTCAAAATAATTAATTAGAACAACATTCACGTTTATTAATTTCTTATTGGCCTAGATTTCATTTAAGTCCAAATCACCAATCAAATTGGTCCATTTAGATTTAATTAGATTAAGTCCAAACTAATTAACAAATCGAAATTGGATAATTTTTAATTGGGCTTGATTTAAATTATTCGGGTCATCATCCTTTTGATCCACCCAATTAATTAAAATCACCCAAAATTCAAAAAACAATCTCGACCCAAACATAGCCCGTTTTACGACCCGAATCCATGACCCGGATCAATGAATTGGGTATTCAAACCCATGACCCGTCGGGCCACAGTCACGACCCGATGGGCCGTGACAGGGCAGGGCCAGGCCGAACTGCCCGGCTGCGCTAAACAGCGCGCGCAGCTGTGCGCGCAGCTGCGCGCATTTTTCTCGGGGCTTTTGAGCCCCATTTTTCTTCGGAATTTTTTGATTTTCAATATCATCAAATATCCCCATATTTACAATAAAGAAAAATCAAAAAACTAGGCAAAAAATCATAAAACGCAGATTTAAGAAAAACATACAAACATGCTTCAAAAACACATAACATGCAATTCTTAAATCACGTAAACAAGATCAAATATGCAAATCAGAGATTGGCTCTGATACCACTGTTGGGTTTCGTTCGAAAAAGTATAAACGCAGCGGAAGGGATTTCAAAAATTAAAACGAAAACGCAATTAGTACACTAATTCGCATAATTGAATCTAAAAGCGTGTAACGAATAAAACTTACTCGTTATTATGAATATGATGATGGAGAAAAACTTCTTCTTCTCCAAACTCGAAATATTGAAGCTTCCAAATCTTCAATCCTTTGCTTTGATTCTTCAAACTTGAACTTGATCCGAACAACAAAAATACGTCGTCTCTAAATCGTCATGCACGGATCAACAAACGAAAAATTCCCTTTCTTCTTTCTCTATGGTCGATGGCTAGTTATAGAGGATGGGAGGAATATTTTTCTTTCTTTTGAGAGTTGTGTATTCTACTTCTTACTTGTTCTAAGTCAAAGAGTCCTTATATACCTCATGACTTATTGAACAAGTCAAAACAAAAGAGCCCTAATATGTGGCCTCTCAAAGACGCCATATTCAGGCCTAGTAGGCGTCCAATTGGACTCCTTATTTATCCTCGGGATTTGTTTTTTTTAATTAATTTATTATTTCAATTAAAAATTTATTATATCCTACAAATAAATTAATTAATTAAATAACCAAATTAATTAGATAAATTAATTCATTAATATATTTCACAAGGAAATTAATTAATAATTAATCTTATCATTCTAATTAATTATTTCATCTAATTAATAATTAATTATTTAATTTATCAAATAAATTAAAACTCCGAGAAGAAATAATAGAAATTCCATTTTCTTCATTTTTCTTTTGTCAATCTTTAGCGCGACTCTTTAGGTTCGTTTTGTTTGGAAATGAGAGGAAACCAAAGGAAGTGGATGACACCTAGCCAGTCACGTGGCCCACTTCGTAACCAAACAAAAACGAATGATAGGATCATTCCGAAACCTTCCAATAGTAAACACCGTATATGCATAAACCCTTTGTTCACGTTCCCCGGTCAAGTGAGAGTCATGATTATGTCAAACTCACTGGACTTGACCATATGTATAAATCATAAAAGATACGAGATCATTGAGATCGATTTAGTGCCAAGCACAATCGTCTCGTTTGCTTTGGCCAAAGACTTTGATCTTTATTTATCTATAATTACATAGGGTACATACTCATTCACTTATGAGAGAACAAATCCCATATTAGATATCTTCTAAGATTACCACTTGCCCATCAAGTCCGTATTTCGAGGTTGACCCCACCAAAGGGTGAGTTGGGTCAAACTACTCTAGTGAAAGACTTGACGTCACAAGTGCATCTTCAGCCTGATACTTCAGGTCAAAGGTTCACATATACCTATTACGCATAATCAGTTCCATCATTGACAGTCGCAGACTGAAAACCCATGTGACAGAACCGATGCGAGTCATGTTCGAACATATCAGTTCCACTGACGTGTCTACAATCTTAATCTTCTATCTTCCCATGATACCAGATAGGCACTCCCATGTCGGAGCTAAGATTGTAAAAGTATTCGAAGTCTTTATTTGTCCATTAAAGACTTCATATTACTTGCGAACTTATTTTAGTAATCAAGATCTATCTCTCTAGTGTCAATCTTCCTATCTCATAGAAAGTAGAGGGATCGCACGGAAAACATGGACAAAATGTTTTACACAACTTATAGATGCAGATAAGAATTAAGTAAAAACTCAATAATGCCTTTTATTTAAGAGGAGTTTAAGTTCAATACAAGATATATATGTCCTATACATTTTATCCTCTGTGGCATCTGAGGGCATAATCCTAACAGAAGCTATGCAAGAGGAGCTTAACCAATTTGAGTGTAGTAAGGTTTGAACGCTAGTACCAAGACCAACTCACTAAGGAGTTATTGGGACTAGATGAGTTTTTAGGAACAAAATGGACGAAGATGGTATTGTTATAAGAAACAAAGCCAGATTAGTCGCTCAGGGTTATTGTCAAGAAGAGGGTATTGACTTTGATGAAACTTATGCCCCAGTAGCCGGTCTTGAAGCGATTTGAATGTTCCTAGCATTTGCCGCATTCAACAAATTCACAGTGTATCAAATGGACGTGAAGAGTGCTTTCCTGAATGGTAAACTCCAAGAAGAGGTATATGTGAAGCAACCCCCAGGATTCATCAACAACCATGGAAAAAGTATGGTCTACAAATTGGATAAGGCACTTGATGGCCTTAAACAAGCACCAAGAGCATGGTATGACACTCTCTCTATCTTCCTTATTGGTAAAGGCTTTTTAAAATGCAACGTTGTCACAACGTTATTTAAAATTACCCATAATGAAGATTTTCTCTTAATCCAAATTTATGTTGATGATATTATTTTCGGATCTACTAATAAGTGATTGTGTGAGATATTTTCAAAAATGATGCAAGATAAATTTGAAATGAGCATGATGGGTGAATTAATTTTCTTCTTAGGATTACAAGTTAAACAACTCCCTAATAGCATATTTATAAACCAAGCTAAATATACAAGAGATATGATTAAGAAGGTTGGTATGAAAAATGCATCATCTTCAAAAATTCTAATAAGCCAAATGCTTAAGTTAGATAAAGATGAAAGTGGGAAGAAGACTGATATCATTAACTATAGACGTATCATTGGATCACTTCTTTATCTTACTGCTAGTAGACCTGATATATTATGTTTTCGGTATGCATGTGTGCACGCTTTTAAGCTGGTCCAAGAGAGTCACATCTAATTGATACCACGAGAATCCTTAAATACCTAAAAGGGACACAAAATGTGGGCTTGTGGTATCTAAGGGACTCCTCTCTTGAACTAATTGGCTATTCAGACGTAGATTTTGCAGGATGCAAAATAGATAGAAAACGTACTAGTGGTACATGTCAATTTCTAGGTGATAGATTGGTTTCGTGGCACAGTAAGACACAACAATCCATAGCTACTTCTACCACTGAAGCTAAGTACGTAGCCGTTGGAAGCTGTTGTGCACAAATCATTTGGATGAAGCAACAACTTAAAGATTATGGAATCCTCTTAGGTCCTACCCCAATCCATTGTGATAACCAAAGCGCTTTAACTATGACCCAAAACCCAGTTCTTCATTCTAGAACTAAACACATTGACATTCGTTACCATTTCTTGTGTGACCATGTTCAAAAGAAAGATATCTCCATGCATTTCATTGAAACTGACAAACAATTGGCAGATATCTTCACAAAAGTGCTCAACGAACAATGTTTTCTCACTTTGAGAAGTGAATTAAGTATGATTGATTTAAACGCTTATTCGTGAAGCATCATACTTTTATAGGCATATAATTTAGGGGGCCTTCACTTTATTATAATGTTTAAACCGTTTTCAGAATTGAAATGAGTTATCAATTTTAGAGGGAACTATAAGATTGTACTTATTCCAATTAGTAAGCGACTATGATCATAAATGACTTTGAAAATTTTATATATTGATCATTAGCGTTTACCTTTATGCATGACAATTTGATGGCCAACAAAATAAAAGCATTATTTCTAAAACAACGATTAAATGTTCTTTATCAAGATAAAACTTTAGCGTTAAGTATATTCCCGCTTAAATGCTAAGTAACTTTCTATGAAAATCATGCATTGTTTTCATTGCTAAAAGATAGCGTGTGGATAAGTCCAAAAGATAAGATTTGACAACTGCCCGGCAAGGATCTTTTGATAATGCCTCCATCATACAGTACAAGATGATGATCGCCGTGTTGATGAGGCTGAAGCTCAACTGGGTTGCGTACATTTTTAATCACTTTAAGGAAGCGTTGCAAAAATTTATGAATCCCAAGCCTTATGGGATTCTGCTTAGTTTTATTTTAAACGCTTGTGTATTTGTTACTTCCGAAGGATCTAAAGTGCCAGTGACCAAATTTTACGGCAAGAAGATGATCAGCGAGTTGCTCAACCCAAAGCAAGTGGGTGGTGCAGTTGTTCCCAAGGATGAGCGCAAGCAACTCCTTGCTGAAGGCCTCGCTGAAGGAAAAGTATGTGTGATGATGAGGATAGAGCGACTTCCTCATCAGATGAGCCAGAAGAAGTTGTGGTCAAGCGACCAAAGACAAAAGTTGTTGTAAAAGCTGTTGAGCCCTCCAAGCCAGCGAAGAAACAAAAGAATGAGACTAAGAAGAAGAAAAAGTCTCCCTCTCCTTATCCGAAAAACCCTTCTCCTCCTCCAGCGACTTCGATGTTTCCAGATACTGAAAAAGAAGTAGAAGAAGTGGAAGTGCAACTTGCTCGTAAGTACACGCCTTGGTCCACTCCTAAAGGCTCAACAAGCAATCCCGCTGAACCAGCGCTTGACGAACCACCGAGTGTTCCTCATCCTCCACCTTCTGAACCAGTTGCAGAGCCTGTCTCTAATCCTCTTTCACAGGATTTAGCTAGCGATCAGGGTAAGTACTTGTGCTAAACAACGTACATTATCCTTTCCTTGTTGTTTTCTTCTTTAACGCTAGGATAAAATTTCTTTCAGCTCATAGAGAATATAACATCCAGTATGTCCTGAATTTATTAGACGAATTCAATATTCCTATTCGTGCTGATCCCCATTGAAGATGAAAAAGTTCTGGAACCTGAGGCTATGGAAACTGGAGATTCTAAAGATCAAGCGACTAATATAGTCGCAGATAGTCCTCAGGGTAAGCGTTTATGTATTTTATATCTCGAATTTCTACTAATACTGAGTAGAAATCTTTCTTGTTTCTCAAATGCTTGTATGTGTCAGCTCAAAGTGAACCAGACGCTGATGCCCCTTCACCTCCAGAGGTAGACGTAGAGTTGAACGTTGATTTATCAACTATGGTGGAAATCGCTAAAGAAGTAGAGTCAGTTCTTCCGTATGCTGAAATCTCTACAGCCCGGGAAGTAACTTTGGATGTTGAGCGGTCGATAGAAATGGCACCAATTGTTCCCACACCAACTGGTCCTCCTCCTCCAGCAGTTAATTTCTTTCCCAGAGGCCATGATGAAGATTTGGAATTTTACTATGCCTGGAGAGAAAAGACGCTTAGGCAATTGATTGATATGACGCTCAAGTTTCAGACAACTCTCCACAATCCTGCGCTCTCAGACGCTCAAAAGTCAATCATTTTCGAGAAGCTTGCCACTATTAGCCTTAAGTCCAAAAAGGAGATCATTGCTCGCTTAGAGTATCTCGAGACTCCTCTGAAAGGTCTGGCAGAGTTTGAAAGCAAACACTTTCAGGAATTCGGGAGGAGCTTTGAACGCAATTATCCATTCCGCTGCACTCATGTCCAGATTAGAAATCCTCATATGGGCGATTGGGAGAAAAACCCCGATAAAGGACAGCTAAATAAAATGGGTTATTCTGCCCTTCCCAAAGTTGTCCATTCAGCCACTAACAAGATTTCACAAAAACCCTTGAGCTTATGGAAAGGAAAGGATGCTTTGTTCCAAGAACACCCCAATCCAATCAATTTCTAGGTTGAAGATGAAGCCCGAGAATTTCTTACCAGAGTTTGGGCCGAAAGCTTTGAAGTAGAGAAAGAACGATTCAAGAAACTGCTCGAGACGAAGAAAGATAAAGAACTGGCCGAGAAACTTGGAAAACGATGGATTTTGGATACATCCAGATGGGCTGAAGAGTTTGTACTGCACTTCCATACTATTGAGTAGATGATTAAGTATCCATATCTCTTCAACTTTGGAATCGATTACCGGCGTCGAGGATACATCTTGTTTTTGCTGCAGAGTCGCGAGTCACTAGTGGGTCCAGTAAATGCCTTGTCGTATTTCAGAAGAAGCATGGAAAGTTTCATCAGACATCAACTCAATCAGATCAGTCAGGGAGAACGCTATGTTTTTCATCCACAACAGAACTTTGCTCAGCATGTCCAGCTAGATCTAAATGAAGACGCTTCCACCAGCAAGCGTGATGCCCTTCTGAGCCCTATCAAAGCCCATATTCATTTGACTGACGACCATCCAGAATTTCACAGAGACAGCGATCATTGAGAATGCCCAATCGCTAGATATCTTTTAACCACCATTTTGGTTTCAGTGATTTCCACGAGTATAATTTGCTTTCTGTCTTGTTCTGTGAATAGAACATCCGTGTGGCCAAGTTATTATTTCTTATCCGTCCAGTGGATCAGTCACTAGCTCAAGCGCTGATGCCTTTCGCATTGGACTTCATGAATTTGTATACATCAGGTGTAGAGCTTCTGAAACATGCTGATCTAGCGTTTAGTATAGAAGAGTGTGAAGACGCTTTGTTTTCTATTCCATGAACTTTCTATCAAAGTCCAAGGCATGTTCTAGAGGCAATTGGCCCACTCTGGGTTGTTCCGGTTAAAAGAGAAGTTTCTGTGGAGATCACAGAGTTAGAAGTGTATCAGGATCCTACTGTTGAGGATGCTGTAGTCGTCAACGCTGATATTCAGATGGAAGAAGACCCTAGCGCTCTGGTAGTCGATACGCCACCTGTTGAAGCATTTGCACAGATTGAGGTTTCCACTCAATATTTTGACTTAGCAATTGAAGAAGTACGGGCACAAATTGCTGAAGACCAAGAAGAACCTTTCGTCAGAGACAAATCCAAAGAAAAGGCAGCAATTTCAATTTCAAACTCTTATGGACTCATTCCGTCCCCTGAGCGTCCTTTTTTTTCTTCGTACTCAGATTCGGATAGTGATCCGGAGGCCAAGGAGTTTAGGCAAGTGGTTAGGAACTCGCTCAACACCATCGAGGGTTTTTGTTGCAAGGTGATAGCCAATGATGAGATGCACAGCAGGCTTGTCTCCGACACTAGAAGCCGTGATATATCAAACACTGCGACCAAGAGTAGTGCATCAGTACTGGATCGCATGGTCCCTTTAATCACAGGTCTATCTGAAGAGTTCAATCTCTCTCATGACCAGAACGCTTCAGCCGATACTGAAAGACACGATGCTTCCAATTTCGTGAGCCAGAGTATCACTGAACAAATTTCTTTACTAGTCGATGCAGTTAAGTTGCTAAGGTGAGATATCGCTGAGTTAAAATCTTCCCTTGATGAAGTCAAGAAGAGGAAAGATAAAGAAAAGCCACATGATTAGAAAGCCAAAGGAAAAGCCACAATGGAGCCCGCATCCAAAACTGACAATAAGAATTGGCGCTCCATGTTTGAAGAGATTGCGAGCCTTAAAAAGATGCTCACAAAGAAGCATAAGCCAAGATACTTCCGAGGTAGGCATAGGCTTCCTGACGTGGATGTTCAATTTTTGAAAGGTATGCATTTTCATCGATTGCAGAGACCCCTCAATTGGAAACCTTCCAACGATTGAGTGCAAGATCTCTATCATGATCTTATTTGGACGCTTAGAATCTCTCCAAGAGATTAGGTGGAAAAGTTGTTAAAGTTCAATCAAAGCGCTAAAGAAAGACACAAGGACTGCAACGAGGTCTATCATAGAACAATGATAGACATTGATCGAGTTCTCTTAGACCTAGCAAATGAGATCTTCCAGAAGAAGATGCCCAAAAAGCGACAGAGAAGATGATCACTTTTCTTGCTTTGTATTTCTTTTATCTTCTGTTGCTTTATGTTGTTTTTGATATTCTTTTTCAGTGTAAATCATGCATGCTTCAATATCTATATGAATGAATGATTAATCGCTGAAACATCTTGTTGAAGCTAATCTAACATTAGCTAACTCAACTAACTTTCTAACGCTAACTCATATTTTTTGGCTTTTCTTCAAAACTCTTAAACTGTAAAAGAGTTCTAAGAGTTAAGGTATTGACATCATCAAAAAGGGGGAAATTGTTAGGAAATTTCATGTTAGATGTTTTCATGATGACAACAATAGGATTTCATGTTAGACCCCAAAAGAATGTAAGCTTATGCTTTCATAGAACATTTGTATAAGCGTAGTGTTGTTATTTTGGTAGGCTTGTAATTTTTATCTTTGTAGATTTTAGACTAAGTATTAGATACCGAGTCGCTGATAGAATTCTAGGTGAGTCTATCAAAGATAAAGTTGAAAATCAGCGTCTGAAGTCAAGTGAAGATGAAGATTTGTCTTAAGCGTCTGTCAAACGCTAAAGGATTGTTTCAGGATTATAGAATCAAGCGATCAAGGATTAGATTCACCTGAAATAAATTCTCAAGTCATGAAGGACTTAAATGCAATCATCAATGAACATTTATTTCCAATGGGAAATAAATTCAAAATATATTAAATGTCTGATAAGTGCATTAAATGTGATAAGGCAGTATGACTTGTGGACAAGCCACTTTTGACTAGACTGTCAGATTTCAGAGTTCAAAGTCTGCTTGTGTCCAATCAGTAACAACAGAACTTCAGAAATGTCAGAAAAGGTACTATTTACATGGTGCGTGAGAGACAAGTGCCTGTATGTGTCCAACGGACAAATCCCTAGAAATCTATATAAATAATACCCTTCAGCAAACCCCGAAAAACTCACGTACATGCACAAGAAAAGGTTAAAACTTTGCTGAAAATATTTGAGAGAAAAACTTATAAACTCCATAGCCAAAATCTTTCAAACTTTTCGTATACATTCCAAAGACAGTCACCAATATCTCAAACATCTTCATAGAAGAACCCTACACTCTTACTGAGATATCCCAAGTTGTTTGAACTTTCTAAAATCAAACAAACCTGTGACAAAAACCCTCAACCTCTTTCATCTAAATGAGAAAGTTGTTGATTTACAAGAAGCATTTCTGTGTGAGAAAATTTTGTTGAAGAATATCTTCATTGGAGCTGAAGTTTATGCGATCAAGGAGCTCAAGATCATCTTCCTTTCCTCTCTTTTGTAGAAGTCTCTGTCTTATCCTTCGATAATCAATCTAGTGGAATTCCTCCGAGTGTAAAGGAGAAGAAGGATGTAGTTGGGATTACATCACCCAGTGAACCTTACATATCTTGTGTTATTTACTGCTTTATTGCTTCACTTTATATTTTCATATCATATCTTTGAAAAAGCATTAAAACGATTAAGCGACTATTTGGTTAAAGAGAACCATAAGCTTAAAAATCATTTACGATGTGCTAACCTTGATTAAGCGATTAAAGCATTACCCTACTTTGGTGATTGTTGAAATAACTAAGTCCAAGTTATCTTATCTTAAGCACCTGAACTAGTGGTTAGCTTACCAAGCGTTCAAAATCTTCAAAAGTGATGCGAATTTTTAAAAGTCTAAAAAGACTTCACGGTCTATTCAACCCCCCCTTCTAGACCCTTTCGTATACCACTTGGAACCATCACTGTAGATCAAGAATCGAATCACACTTTAAGAAAGTTAATTCGATTTTATGATTACGTTCTTGAAATCCGGAAAATCGTCAAAGCCACAAAGTGATTCGACTTTAGTAATCCAACATGCTTTTAATTTTTGTTGTGTTCCAATATAGGATTCCTAACAGTGGTATCAGAGCCAACTTTGATGGCTTTAATAATTTTATGCGTATATGATTTTGTTGGTAAATTTGATTTGATTTAAATATGAATATGGTTGGATAAGCATGTTTGGAACTTCTGATTTTGAATCAAAATTGTTTGGTTAAATTCTAAAAAATTTGGAAACTGATTAGATCTGAACAATTTGGACATTCTGAAATGGCTGTATAACACAGCTTCTTCAAGGCGTTCTTCGTCGATGGTGATGAGGGAGGCGGCGCGTCTCGGAAAGGGTGACAGCAAATGTGCCGCCCTTTGTTTCCGAAAGCAACGCTAAAACCACCAGGAAATTGGCCATTCATGGCCATGAAAACCAACCGCTAAAGTGCGCTAATGACACCACTAAAATCTACTAGAGTTGGTCACTCAACGGATGGCGAAGTCAGCGCATTCGTTTGCCAGAGATGACGTTGCCTATGCCGCTGGAATTTCCAGAAAAGATGACTGCAAAGAGCTGGAAAAATCGCCGCTGTTTTGAGTTGTGTGAGCGACGCAAGGCGGCGATGGAAACGCTGCCACGTGCGTTGCACGGCCGGTCTAGTAGTGTGAAGGTCTCAGCATTGGATGTCGTGGCCGCTACCAGCAATGACGGTGGTAAACGAGAAATGCATTTGGGGAAGAAGAATGCTAACAGTTTGGAACTAAGTGTTAAAGTTATTATTTTAGATGCTTTATTATTTTCCTTATTAGTTTAGGTTTACCTTCATTGATAGTTACCTTTTATATTATGTCTCTTGTAAACCTTTATATATACCTTTGATTATTAATGCAAACCTCAAGGGGAATTCATATTATAACATGGTATCAGCTTACTCTCGTTCCTAGGCAACAATCCTACCCAACCGCCGTCTTCCCACCGGCGTTCTTCTTTCTCTATATTCTTCCCTACCTCTAAGTCGTTGTTTCCCCTCAACGCGCTATCTCTCCATTATATTAGCCTTCTCCATCTTCTCAATCTCCCCATCTAGCAATTTGAAGACTTTCGGTTCGTTAGCTATTGAAGAAAATTTTCGGTTGGTTTCACCAAATTGATTCGTGGATCATCATCAAGGTACAATTCTTGCCATTATTTATACCCGATTATTTTTATTTTTTTATTATTGTTTCGTTACGTGTTTCGATTATTTTCCTATCATCATGGATAATGTTGATGATTCCTCTTCCGCCACCTAAACCGACCTCCCTGTCACCAAACCCACCCCCTTTCACCCTTCCCTTGCCACAGGTAATGTTCAAACATCCTTTGGTTTTAAATTAACCGAGTCTGATTCCAATTACAAACTTTGGCGTGGCATGTTTATGGATTTTTGTCAAAGTTATAACGTTTTTCATCATGTTTCTGGTCACACGAAACCTTTAAACGATAAAGATGATGAATGGTTTTCCATTGACTCTACTATAAAACGTTGGTTTTACTCAACTGTTGATCTCAAGCTTCTTAAAAATATCGATTTGGAATATGCAACCTCCCACGATTTATGGTTTGCAATTGAAGAAAATTTTCGAAATAACAAGCCCTCTCGCTCTCTTCAAATTAATGAACGTTTTCGCAACCTTCAAAAAGGGACTCTCTCTATTTCTCAGTACTGTCAAGAGATGAAATTTTTAGCTGATAATCTTGCTGATCTTGACATTCCAATTAAAGACCAAGATCTTATCTTACAATTTCTCCAAGGTCTTCCCGAGTCTTACCTACCTCTAGTCATTGTTGTCACCACCCAAACACCTCTCCCCTCGTTCTCAGAAATTCGTAATCTTCTCCTAATTCATGAAGCTCGTGAAACTCGCTTCAACTCTAATTCACCTTCTTCCAATTCATCCTCCGTCCTTTTTTCTCAAACCTCGCCACAACCCAATAATCGAAACTCGTATCAAAATAATAATTGTGGTCGTGGTAGAGGTACCGGCCGGTTTCAAGGCCGTGGTCGTGGTCAAAATTACGGTCAACACCAACGGGGACCCAAAAATAATTATTCTCAAAATCTTGGTCTTCCTAATGGCTTTTATCTATAGCTCGTTCAAAACAGCCCACAAGGCCTTCGGATATTGGGCCAATTTTTGCCCCATAACCCATTTTTTGCAAGCGGCCAGCAAGTTCTCCGTTTCAGCAAGCGAATTGGGCCTCCCATCAATAGCCCAACTCGCCTGCTACCCCTCAAGTTACTGAGCAGTGGGCTAGCGCCTAGAAGCCTCACATGGGCTCCATCTCCATTCAGCCCACCAGTAGCGCCTCCTCTCCTCGCCCAGGTGTTCTCGGCCCAGCGCCCTCTTGGGCTCCAAATCAGGTCTTTTCAGCGGCCTCCTCCACTCCTCAGTCCACCGATATCTGATAAGTGTGAGTTTTACACATTTGAGAGGTCAATAATTTCATGGTTTAGGTTCAAATATGTATGAATTTAACCACTTGTGGCTTTGATTTGTGTTTTAAATGAATTCAAGGTAAAAATCATAACAATAGAGAAATCAGCTGGAAGAAAATGCAATAATTCTGTATTTTGGACGCAGAATCTGAGAACGTGTTCTTCTACAAAGTTGTAGATCTATGTCTTAGATTCACGTGAGAACGTGAATCACTTGAATCTAAGATCTGAGGAAAACGTTATGAAGAAAACACTATTGCTGCGCAGAAGGAAAAATGCTACGGGCAGCTGGACGAATCTTAGAAACTTTTGACACCTAAAGACCATTAGTTGCCTCCTTTAATGATTGTAATGCATGTGTTGTGTGCCCCTTTCATTTATAATGCTGATAGTTGTCTACTTTTGGGCATGTGTAGTGTGGGTTTTTACTTATGTTCATGATGAACATTAGTTGTCTTCCTTTAGGCATGTGTTATGTGTACCCCATTTGTATTCTTTTAGTGTATATTAGTTGTTATCCTCTAGTGCATACTAGTATAAATAGGGGTGTTGTTTCATGTCAAAATGACCCAACACACAACAACACAAAACACACTAACACTACACTCAAATAGGATACTTTCTCTTACAACAAGAAGGAGAGGTTCGAAATTGGCAGCTAGAGAGGAGATTGGAGCAAAGAAACGAGCAAGACGAAGAGAACGACGATTCAACACGAGTTCATCAGTTATTAACAGGGAGCTTTTTATTTTCAGAATATTTGTCTATGAACAATTCTATGTTTTTCATTGTTTTTCCAATTATAATTATGAACTAAATTAATCAAACTAAGGCCATGTGAATGCCAATTTTATGAGTTTATATATATGAAGTGATTGTTCATTTTAATTCTATTATTGTTTTGTGTGTTAATTTTATGCTTTTATTCCAATCGTATGCTTGATCAACATATGTTTGCTAATTAGCCTAATTTATATTTGAGAGAATATATATTAGGGTTCAAAGGAATTAACACATCATCCGAAAAACATGAGGAATTGCTCCTAGAGATAGGTATAGATTTCCGGGTGCTGTTAGCCGAATTAATCCGGGGAAATTCTAGAACTTGAATGCATGGTTAATGATTTGATTCTCGGATAGATATATTTAGAGAACCGTCACGTAATCATAAGATTATTACAGCCGAGAGATCGGGTAATAATTATTTAAGGTTTTTTCCACCAAAGCAATAATAGTCTAATAATTAGAAGAATCACTCATATATATTTACAAATAATAAAGGTTGAAGCATGTGCCTTAGTTGCTTTCTCATATAAGAATCTCAATCAAATTGTTAAGTCTTAGTTTTTACCTTTCTACTGTCAATTAATCAAAAATCTTTTAATTTAATTCAATTGCTTTAAACTTGTTAATTTAAAATACGAGTCTCTGTGGGTTCGACATTCCGGACTTAATATCCATTCTATTACTACACACGACCAGTCCACTTGCTGTTTTATACACGTAAGGATTTTTCGTGTCAAGTTTTTGGCGCCGTTGCCGGGGACTTGTTTTGTTTTAGTTTGTAAGTTTATTGCAATTTTTAGTTTACTTTCTTTTATCAATTCCTTTTAATTTTATCTTCTAGCTCTAAATTCTTGTGGTTTACTTCTTTGTTTAAACAGGGTATTTTTGTGGTGAATGACCAAAACCTCAGGAAAGGGTTTAGAGGAATTTGATCCCGAGATCGATCGAACGTTTCAAGCAAACTTAAGAAAAGGAGCTATGGCTGGAAATTTCCCTGACATGAATCTTCCCGAGAATAGGGAATGGTTTCAAAATTTGTTTCGAACCATGCAACCGGCACCTCCGGCACCACCCCCATCAGTTCGCGGTAATCAACCACCACGTGTACACACTACGCCGGGGCCTGTTGTGTTCCCCAATTTTGCCACACCAAACTTCCATATTCCACCTCACATGTTCAACATGGTTCAGGCGGAACAATTTTATGGTGATCAAAAAGAGTCGCCTCATGACCATCTGGAGCACTTCAATGATGTGTTGACTACTATGCAATTTCACCCAAGAGATCTTGATGCCATCCACCTCAGATTATTCCATTTCTCGCTTAAGGATAAAGGGACCCTGTGGTACAATGATGTTTTTCCCTCCATCAAGGATTAACGAGTTGAGAAGCGAGATCAAGGGTTTTAAGCAAAGACGGGATGAATCGTTAGCATCAGCATTGGCAAGATACAAGGGTCTGCTTCGAAAATGCCCCGATCACAATTATTCTAGAGATGAGCGAGTACTACACTTCTTTAATGGAGTCCGATCTCGGATTCGTCACAGACTTAATGCAGGAGCCGGTGGTGATCTTTTAAGTCTCGATAGCAGAACAGTGTGGGCAAAGCTAGAGCAGATGGCATGGGAGGATGAACTGTATCCTGAAGATGATGATGAGATTATTCCACAATCCCGAAGGGTTGCCGTTGCTCAAGAGGTAGAACAAGATGCCGAATCAGAGCTAGCCATCGGGAATGTGAATTATGTTGGAAATTCAAACAAACCTCAATTGAACTTTCACATACCCAAGAATTTCCCAAAAAGGCCAAATCCGGCACAGAATGCACCACAAGGCATCTACCAAGCACCGAGGCCTCCGTTTTACAACAATCAAGCTCAGAAGCCTGGGAATTTTAAGCCACAAGGTCAAATTCCAAGAACTCCCACTGTCGAAGAAAGATTAGATGCTCACATGCAAAAATCGGACGAATCATTTGCAGAGCTTCGATTGATGTTACAAGGTGTTATGACGGGAATGAAAGAGTTGCAGCATCAATTTGCACAATTATCAAATGATGCTGGAGTAAGAGCACCCGGGACACTTCCAAGCGATACAGAGAAGAATCCGAAGGAACAATGCCATGTCGTTACCCTCCGTAGTGGCAAAGAAGTGAAAAATGCACCTCCCCAGAAGCCAACGCCCGAACATGAAAGCAATGTCCGAACGTTGGAAAATCTCGAAGATTTTAACACGCTGCCTCCACAGTCCAGATGTGACCAAAATGTAGTCCAGACGTTGACCGGTCAACGTACGAACGTGGGAAAATCCACTATCCATACGTCAGAGGCAGAACAGAATTTTACCGAAACTTTATCTCCTTCTTCTTCTAAACCAGTTGAAATACGTCTCCCCTTTCCCCTTGCACATAAAAAGAATAAAAAAGAAATGGATAAGAGCCTTCTTAGGATCTTATAAATTCTTCGAGAAGTTAGAATTAACATTCCTTTTATTGATGCAATTTTGCAGATGCCCAATTACATCAAGTTTTTCAAGGATATTCTCTCAAACAAGCAAAAGTGGGAAGGGAATGAAACGGTGTGTTTGATAGAAGCATGCTCAGCAGTAGTATTGAATAAGTTGCCAAAGAAACTCAAAGATCCAGGGAGCCTCACGATCCCATGCACCATCGGGCAACTCAAATTTGACCGAGTGTTGTGTGATTCAGGGGCTAGCATAAACCTTCTCCCATACTCGTTGTTTCAGAAATTGGGCTTGGGAAGTCCAAAGCCAACCTCGATGAGTCTTCAACTTGTAGATCGATCTATCAAACACCCGAAGGGAATCATAGAGGATGTGATCGTGTAAGTTGACAAATTTTACTTTCCAGTGGACTTCGTGGTTCTAGAAATGGAAGAAGACGTCGAAGTTCCTCTCATCCTAGGAAGACCTTTCCTAGCCACAGGTAAAGCTATGATCGATGTAGCAAATGGTAAGTTAACTTTAAATGTGGGAGCAGAGAGAGTTACTTTTGACGTCTTCAAGGTTTTAAAGCATGTCGGTGATGACGAGTCGTGTTTGCAAATAGATGTTTGTGATCCTTTGATTTTCGAGCATTTTCAGGAAAACATCTCTGACGATCCACTTGAAATATGCATAATGAAATGTAAGGATGCTGAGTCAGCAGATGATAGACAACTGACGGCTGTCCATAGTCTGGAGAGGCGTACACAATGTGCCATCATAAGGAAATTTGAGATGTTGGATCAGCCACTGTCAAGCAAATCCAAACCATCCATTAAGGAACCACCGATTCTTGATCTAAAAGCCTTACCTTCACATCTTAAATATGTTTATTTAAGTGATAATGAAACTTTGCCACTGATTATTTCTTCTTCTCTTACAGAGCCACAAGAAGCAAAGTTATTAAAGGTGTTGAAGGAGCACAAAAGGGCCTTTGGATGGAAGATTGCTGACATCAAGGGGATTAGTCCGGCCATTTGCATGCACAAGATCCTGATGGAAGAGAGCTCAAAGCCCACCATACAACCACAAAGGAGGTCAAATCCTCAAATTCAAGAAGTGGTGAAGAAAGAGGTAATCAAGTTACTCGATGCTGGAATCATTTTTCCTATCTCTGATAGCTCATGGGTAAGTCCAACTCAGGTAGTGCCAAAGAAGGGAGGTACGACAGTCGTTCTTAATGATAATAATGAGTTGATTCCATCTAGAATTGTCACTGGTTTTAGGGTTTGCATCGATTATAGGAAATTGAATGAATGTACCCGAAAAGACCATTTCCCACTTCCCTTTATCGATCAAATGTTAGAAAGATTAGCTGAGCATGAATATTATTGTTTTTTGGATGGGTATTCCGGCTATAACCAAATTGCCGTTGCACCTGAGGATCAAGAGAAAACCACTTTCACTTGTCCTTATGGCACTTTTGCTTATAGACGGATGCCTTTTGGTTTATGTAATGCACCTGCTACTTTTCAAAGATGCATGATGGCTATATTTCATGACATGATCGAACAATGTATTGAAATCTTCATGGATGACTTTTCTGTGTTTGGCTCAAGCTATGATAGATGTTTGCACAATCTAACCCTCGTGTTGCAGAGATGTGAGGATACTGATTTAGTCTTGAATTGGGAAAAGTGCCACTTCATGGTACAAGAAGGCATTGTTCTAGGCCATAAGATATCCAAGAAGGGGATTGAGGTGGATCGAGCAAAAATTGAAGTGATAGCCAATCTCCCACCACCCACCACAGTCAAAGCCGTGCGAAGTTTTCTAGGGCATGCCGGGTTTTATAGGCGTTTTATTGCTAATTTTTCCAAAATTGCTAAACCTCTGTCTAACTTGACCATGAAAGATGCAGTATTTGATTTTGATGATGCATGTATGCAGGCTTTCCTCACTTTAAAGGAAAAATTGATCTCAGCACCCGTGATGGCTGCTCCCGACTGGAGTTTGCCATTTGAGTTGATGTGTGACGCGAGCGACACAGCCGTAGGAGCTGTACTTGGTCAAAAGAAGGGTAAAAGCTTTCATGCTATATACTATGCTAGTCGTACCTTAAATGAAGCTCAACTCAATTATGCTACCACTGAAAAAGAGCTTCTAGCTGTTATCTTTGCCTTTGACAAATTTCATTCTTATCTTGTGCTTAACAAAGTTATCGTGTACACTGATCATTCTGCATTGAAGTACTTGCTTGCTAAAAAAGATGCCAAACCTAGACTGCTAAGGTGGATTTTATTACTACAAGAGTTTGACTTAGAAATCAAAGATAAAAAAGGCTCTGAGAATGTAGTAGCTGATCACCTCTCTAGGCTCGAGTTAGTGGATGAGGGAATGGATAAGATCCCAATAAGAGATGAATTCCCTGATGAGCAACTTTTTGCTCTTTCTTCTATTTCAGTACCTTGGTATGCTGATTTTGCTAACTATTTAGTAGCTGGAATTTTACCACCTGATCTAACCTTTCACCAAAGAAAGAAGTTTTTACACGATGCTAGGCAATATTTGTGGGAAGAGCCCTACTTATTTAAAATTGGTGTAGAGGGAATTATCAGAAGATGTATACCTGAGGAGGAAATGGCATCTGTCCTGGCTCACTGCCATGACATGCCAATAGGAGGTCACTTCGGGCCTACTAAGACTGCTGCCAAGGTTCTACAATCAGGATTTTTTTGGCCTACTCTGTTTAGGGATGCTTATGCTTATGTTAAATCTTGTGATCGATGTCAAAGGGTAGGTAACATTTCTAGACGACACGAAATGCCAATGAACACTGTGCTTGAATGCGAACTATTTGATGTGTGGGGTATTGATTTTATGGGTCCTTTTCCTAGTTCGTGTTCTAATAAATACATTCTTGTTGCTGTCGACTATGTGTCTAAATGGGTCAAAGCCGAGGCTTTGCAGACTAATGATGCTAGGGTGGTTCTTAGATTTCTTAAGAAACGAATTTTTACTCGATTTGGTACCCCTAGAGCAATCATAAGTGATGGAGGTACACACTTTCGTAACAAGCAATTTGAAAAATTGTTGAACAAATATGGTGTTAAACATAAAATCTCGACCCCTTATCACCCTCAAACTAGTGGGCAAGTCGAAGTATCTAATAGGGAAATAAAAAGGATTTTAGAAAAAACGGTAAATAGTCATCGAACTGATTGGTCTCTGAAATTAGATGATGCATTGTGGGCTTACCGTACTGCTTTTAAAACCCCTATTGGCATGTCCCCATATCGCCTTGTATTTGGAAAAGCTTGTCACTTACCTGTCGAACTTGAACATCGTGCTTATTGGGCTATCAAATTCCTTAATTTCGATGCAAGTTCTGTAGGTAACAAGCGGCTACTTCAACTGAATGAGCTCGAGGAGTGGAGACATGAGGCATACGAGAATGCCAAGCTATACAAGGAACGGACTAAGAAGTGGCACGACAAGCATATCTTGTCACGGGAATTCAAGGAAAGCGAATTGGTTCTGATGTATAATTCAAGACTCAAACTTTTTCCGGGAAAACTTAAATCTCGTTGGTCAGGACCATTTCGAGTCACACGAGTGTATTCATCAGGGGCTGTGGAGCTCATTACAGATGATGGACAAGTATTCTTGACCAATGGACACAGGTTGAAATATTACTGGGGAACTGATTGGAACGCAGACACCTCGTCTATCAAGTTCCAAGAGCCATCGACTTAATTCGATTCTGAACAGTCGAGCTATTGACTATAAACAAGCGCTTCTTGGGAGGCAACCCATGTTTCTTACTTTTCTTATTTTTTTATTATTTATATATATATATTTTTTAGCGTCTAGTTTGCTTTCATTTTTGCATTTTAATCTTTCATTTCGTCTTGGTTGTTTTGTTACAGGAAAATGGTTCGAGAAAAAAAAATAATATATATATATATATTTCATTACTGCCTCCCACATACGGACGTGAGAGTCAGAAAGTATTTTTGAAATTTTATGTCCAGGAGGTTGGTTTTGCTCGTCTTTCTTATTTTTGTACATACATAGCCGTTTGGGGCTTGTGTGATTGTTTGTTGCTATTAATGCTTGTGGTGATTGTTTTGTATTGTGATGAGTTTTGATTGTTCTGGGGGCTGAAGTGTAACTGTTGAATAAGTTTGGGGGTATTACTGTTGAATTGTTCTTAAATTTTGCAACATTTTTATCTTCTTTTTGAGCACATGGAAAAGCGTGAGTAGGGGAGTCCAATTTATGTTGAGCATTCTGATAGGATCGCCTTGATTTTCGACTCAACCGACTACTCCTCGGTTTGCTTTTTAAGCTTTCCGGTTTTGTAAGTATTTCTTTTACCCTTTTTCTTGGTTTGAATCTAGATGTAACATTGAGGGCAATGTTAGGAATAAGTTTGGGGGTGTTTAAGGGTAATAATATTTTTTGATACTTTTGAATGTTCATGTAGGTGATTCATTTTAAGCTTGAAATTTTTAATTTTTAGTCCCCAAATTGATGCAATGAAACTAATTAATGTAAGTTCGATGGCATGAAAGTATATATATATATTTTATGTTGGAATACACATGTCTTCACTTTGCTCATGGGACCCTAGATTAGAGTAGAATTTCCATAAGATGAATCACAAATGCACGATAAGTCGATGGTAGAGGAGTCAAGTGGATAATCATCCTGAAACACTTAAAGACTTTCTCCCAGAAATGTTAACTTAGATTCTTAAGGTCACGAGTTGAGTAGTTGCTTCGTATACCTAACAATTAATGAAAAAGGTTGATGATTGGTATGACTATAAAGTCAGGCTGATATGTACTGGAGGTGAAAAGCAACATGCCTATATACTGTACTGTCATGCTAATTTGAGCTTTGCTCAAGCCAATTTAGGTTAAAAATGAATGAAAGGTCTAGTTTTATTTCGTGGCCTTTGGCACTCGAGTGATTAAATCAGCAAGGAGTGTCTTAACACTTAATGCCCTAAAACTATCTAGTTTGGGAGTCATTGATCCAAAGCTCGATACATGGGTGTCATAGAAAGCCTAAAGGAATAAAACATTGCACATGACCTAACCTTAATAAATTTAAATGGAAGTTTCATATGAGTTTAAGGTTTAAATGGATTAAGTAATGAAATTTAAGTGGTTATCAAGTTTCTATGAGGCTTGTACTTTAGGATTGATCGACGGTTAATAAAATATGGGATTAATGTCTGAAATTTGGTAAGAATGCCACTTGACTATAATGCCTTACACTTACAATCACTACACCCTTTGGAGGTCTTTATTCGAGTCAAGGTGTAACATGAGCAAGTCTTTGATATGTGTATAAAAATTTTTGAGCTTTAACAGTCGATTTTTATGCTATGGGTTTCTTATTGATTAAGTTGATTCGCGTTGATAAAGGGACTAAAATTTGGTTGGATTTTGTGGGTATATCATCTGCAAACCCTCACGAGACAACACTCGTCCTCTTTTGGTAAAATTGAGGTTTAAAGGCTTGTTGCATACGCTAAATGCAATCGTGATCTCTACGAAAGTGAGCTATCTTTTGTTTTTGTTTTACCCTTTTTCTTGATGTTGTTTAAATCTTAGTTTTCTTTTGTTCAATTGCTCGGGGACGATCAATGTTAAGTTTGGGGGTGTTGATAAGTGTGAGTTTTACACATTTGAGAGGTCAATAATTTCATGGTTTAGGTTCAAATATGTATGAATTTTACCACTTGTGGCTTTGATTTGTGTTTTAAATGAATTCAAGGTAAAAATCATAACAATAGAGAAATCAGCTGGAAGAAAATGCAATAATTCTGTATTTTGGACGCAGAATCTGAGAACGTGTTCTTCTACAAAGTTGTAGATCTATGTCTTAGCTTCACGTGAGAACTTGAATCACTTGAATCTAAGATCTGAGGAAAACGTTATGAAGAAAACACTATTGCTGCGCAGAAGGAAAAATGCTACGGGCAGCTGGACGAATCTTAGAAACTTTTGACACCTAAAGACCATTAGTTGCCTCCTTTAATGATTGTAATGCATGTGTTGTGTGCCCCTTTCATTTATAATGCTGATAGTTGTCTACTTTTGGGCATGTGTAGTGTGGGTTTTTACTTATGTTCATGATGAACATTAGTTGTCTTCCTTTAGGCATGTGCTATGTGTACCCCATTTGTATTCTTTTAGTGTATATTAGTTGTTATCCTCTAGTGCATACTAGTATAAATAGGGGTGTTGTTTCATGTCAAAATGACCCAAGACACAACAACACATAACACACTAACACTACACTCAAATAGGATACTTTCTCTTACAACAAGAATGAGAGGTTCGAAATTGGCAGCTAGAGAGGAGATTGGAGCAAAGAAACGAGCAAGACGAAGAGAACGACGATTCAACACGAGTTCATCAGTTATTAACAGGGAGCTTTTTATTTTCAGAATATTTGTCTATGAACAATTCTATGTTTTTAATTTTTTTTCCAATTATAATTATGAACTAAATTAATCAAACTAAGGCCATGTGAATGCCAATTTTATGAGTTTATATATATGAAGTGATTGTTCATTTTAATTCTATTATTGTTTTGTGTGTTAATTTTATGCTTTTATTCCAATCGTATGCTTGATCAACATATGTTTGCTAATTAGCCTAATTTATTATTTGAGAGAATATATATTAGGGTTCAAAGGAATTAACACATCATCCGAAAAACATGAGGAATTGCTCCTAGAGATAGGTATAGATTTCCGGGTGCTGTTAGCCGAATTAATCCGGAGAAATTCTAGAACTTGAATGCATGGTTAATGATTTGATTCTCGGATAGATATATTTAGAGAATCGTCACGTAATCATAAGATTATTACAGCCGAGAGATCGGGTAATAATTATTTAAGGTTTTTTCCACCAAAGCAATAATAGTCTAATAATTAGAAGAATCACTCCTATATATTTACAAATAATAAAGGTTGAAGCATGTGCCTTAGTTGCTTTCTCATATAAGAATCTCAATCAAATTGTTAAGTCTTAGTTTTTACCTTTCTACTGTCAATTAATCAAAATCTTTTAATTTAATTCAATTGCTTTAAACTTGTTAATTTAAAATACGAGTCTCTGTGGGTTCGACATTCCGGACTTAATATCCATTCTATTACTACACACGACCAGTCCACTTGCTGTTTTATACACGTAAGGATTTTTCGTGTCAATATCTCTTCTCTATTTGGATATGGGAGCTAGCTCTCACATGACACCTAAACAAGGTAACTTATTTAATATCGTACCAAATAATATTTCTAATTCTATTACTGTTGGTAATGGTGTTGTACTCCCTATTGTTTCTGTTAGCTCTACTTCTTTCCTATCCAATTCTCACTCTCTCAATCTTAACAATGTTCTTGTCTCTCCCACTTTAGTCAAAAATCTTATCTATGTTCGTCAATTCACTCGTGACAATAACTGTTCTATTGTGTTTGACCCCCTCGGTTTTTCTGTAAAGGATCTTAGGTCTGGCTCTCTTATTCTCCGAAGTCACAGTGATGGTGATATCTATCCTATGCGACTCTCCTCAACCGCCCTTGCCTCCTCTCACTCCAAACTCGATCCGCCCATCTGGCATTGTTGTCTCAGTCACCCTGGAGCTGCTATTTTTAATTTTCTTAATAGTAGGAATTTTATTTCATGTAATCAAAACTTTTCTCGTTCGCTTTGTCATGCCTGTCAACTAGGCAAACAGAAATGTTTACCCTTTTTTAGTTCCTCTTCTGTTTGCTCTAGTTTGTTTGATATTGTTCACTCGGATCTTTGGACCTCTCCCATTGCTAGTTTTGGTGGTTTTAAATATTATATTTTATTTTTAGATGACTATTCGCATTTTCTTTGGATTTTTCCTTTATGCAACAAATCGGATGTTTATAACACCTTTATTAATTTTTACTCCTATGTTCACACTCAATTTAATTCTAAAATCGAATCTTTTCAATGTGATCATGGCGGTGAGTTTGATAATAAGTCGTTTCACAATTTTTTTAACAAAAATGTTGTCCAATTTTGTTTCTCATGTCCACACACATCACAGCAAAAAGGGAAAGTCGAGAGAGCCATTCAAACAGTGAACAATATCATTCACACCCTTCTGTTTCAAGCTTCCTTACCCCCGCCCTTTTGGACTGAAGCCTTACATATGGCAGTCCATCTCCTCAACATTCTTCCCACCACAAACCTCTCCTATCGTACTCACTTTGAACTTCTCTTTCACGTCGCCCCTACCTATGACCACCTTCGCGTTTTTGGCTGTCTGTGTTATCCTAATCTCTCCGCCACCTCTCTTCACAAACTCTCACCCCGTTCCTCTACTTGTCTTTTCCTCGGCTATCCATCCAACCACAAAAGCTATCGGTGCCTAGACCTTACTACGAATAAAATCATTCTTTCTCATCATGTTGTTTTTAATGAATCCATTTTTCTTTTTTCATTCTTTTCTCCAAACTCCTCTTCCCCTCCATCTCTTTTTCTCTCGTCCGATGATGACCCCCCCACGCTTACCCATTATGTCAAGGCGCCACGTCGCTCGCCTCTCGGTCCACCACCTGGCTTTCCCTTAGCCCCGTTCGCAACCACGTCCGCATCCCTGTCCGCTGCTACGCCCGCTTCCACGTCTGCTGCCCCGTCAGCCACCATGCCAACTGCCTCGTCAGCCGCCACATCATCTGCCACGTCCTCTTACGATGCCCCTTCCTCACACCATCCGATTGTACCCTCTGCTCTTTCCACTCATCCTATGATTACTCGTTCCAAATCCGGTATTGTTAAACCTCGCACTCTATTCCATCTTCATACCTCCCCTTCTACCATTTCTCCTCTCCCTCGCACTTATTCTCAAGCCCTACGGGATCCTTTTTGGAAAGATGCCATGGATGCTGAGCTCTCCGCTCTTCGTTCCAATGGTACTTGGGAACTTATCACTCCTCCCTCTAATGTTAACATTGTTGGCTCCAAGTGGATTTTTCGCCATAAGTTTCGTTCTAATGGCTCTCTCGAACGCTACAAAGCTCGTCTTGTGGCTCAAGGTTTCACGCAACAACCCGGTATTGACTATGCTGACACATTTAGCCCCTTTGTCAAGACCGCTACAATTCGTACTGTCCTTAGTCTCGCCCTTTCCCTCTCCTGGTCTCTTCATCAACTTGATGTCAAAAAAAATTTCCTCCACGGTCACCTTTCTGAAACTGTTTACATGCAACAACCGCCGGGCTACACAAATCCTAATCTTTCCGATCGTGTCTGTCTCTTGAAACGTGCACTCTATGGCCTCAGGATCTCTATCATTTTACTCGGGGTTCCATATTGTAATTGTCCATCAATCAAAAAGAAGAAACAAGAAATCAATCAATACTAATCAAGAAATAAAAGGAGAAAAGTACATAAACAATCATAAAGCAGCAGAATTCTAGATAATTTATAACTTAAAGATCTCCTGTAAAGAATTCTATGGGTGACTCACAAACTAATGTTTGTATATCCTTAAATATACTGAAATCCAAACTAGATCACTTACGTACCCACGTCCTATCCATCATTCACAATCCAAGGAACCTGTCCTAACTCAGTGCTACAATTGTAATAAATCATCGTTTGGTAGGTTGCCTAAATAATGGTCTACCACAATTTAAGCACTGAAAATGCCATATCTTCGACCATATTACAATCTCTAACTCTCACTCCATACCTAAAACCACAGTCCAATGAACCTATCCTGGTATAGCTTAGGCACTAGCCTAAGCTCTGATACCACTCTGTCACACCCCAATTTTACCACTGAAAAGGGCTCAAACTCGAGGCATGAATTCTAATAAAATTATATCCAAAATAAAATATATGACAAATCTTCTTTCATCAGGTCCCGATAAACATTACTGCACATCTTAAGAAATGATACTCTAATGAAAACTCACGACTGGAAAAAAAGATCTTCATAGATCACTCGGCTCCAGATGAGTCTCCATAGTTTCGCCTAAGTGATCATCTATTACTGGAAGGAAGGAAATAAAATATAGAAAGTACGTGAGTAAAATACTCAAAGAATGCCCGATGTATGTGATGTGTTTAACAAATACATATAATTTTTGGAATGCGTGAACACAAACAAAAATATTTTTTACAAAAATTAAACTTGAAGTAACCGATTTAAAACATTCAGAAATATGGTACGTGTCGAATGCACCAAAATATAATTACTGTTCACACAAGAATTTGTAGTACTCGTAAGTCCAGGTCGAACCCTAGAGATTGGTTGATCAAAATAATATTCAATGGGGAGGTTTGTTTGATGAATTAATAATGACAGGAATTAAAGAGGAAGTTCAATAAATGTAAAGCATCGATTCAAGGATAGTTCGTTCTTCAATTCAAGTTGATCATAGACACCTAAAATACTATCTATTCTTTGATTACTTAGCCAAGAACATAAATAACCAGCTATTTATATCCCTATTAACTTCCGTATATCATTAACCAAAGCCCAGCACCCGGTTAAATTCTTATTATCAACTGACTCGGTATTAAGCAATCCTAATCATTTTAATAATAGCATAACGAATTAGAAGCGACTAAGGATAAACAATAGTTTAAGCAAGCGCCAACTATTTAATTTACTCTAATGTTTCCCTTAGGTTATCAACGAAAATTGGGATCCTAATCATGAAAACCTAATTGCTACATGCACAAATCAAACATAACAATTACGGATTATGAAGATTTGTTAGCAATAGATTGTAATAGATAATCAACTAATGTGCACCTTAGATTATTATCTAAACAAGCATGAACATTAAGAATAACAAACAAAAGATAATCAAACCGTAGATAGATAGATGAAGCTCCGTGTCTCACAACATGTGAATCAAAATGAACTCCCTTGAATCGAAATAAAAACTTAGCTACTCATAATTGTAAGCATAAAACTTGAAAATACTATTTTTTCTAACTCTCTTCTCTTTGTTTTCTTCTTGTTTTTGTTGTTGTTCTTCAACTCTTGCAAGACATATATAGGCAATGAAAAGATGACATAATCATAGAGAGAATATATTCTCTCTTCCTTTATCAAGACATGGAGAATATATTCTTCCCTTTAACACCAAAGCATGGAGAATATATTCTTCCCTTTAACATCAAAGCATGGAGAATATATTCTTCTCTTTAACATCAAAGCATGGAGAATATATTCTTCCCTTTACATTCTGATTTGTCACCTCTAATTCATCGATTCTGACTTTGACTCCTTCTAGACATTTGTAGCTTTATGTGTTAGCTTTCATTTCCAACTGGCCTTGACTGAATCCAAGACACATAACTCTAGTTATGAGTTTTTCACCAAAGCTGCGCATTCCAGTCCAGTCCAAAACAGAAATCTTCATTAAATTCTTCAACACTTTCGAGCCCTTTAACTTCCGAACTGGGTCTGGACTTCTTCATAAGAAATATAGGCCTTTGTCTTAGCTTTCCAACTAGATAAAATTCAATAGAAACTAATGTCTGTATTTCTAGATATATTAATATTTCCGAAACATCGCCAAATCTGTCATTTTGATTGAAATTGGTATTTTGCACTTCAACTCTTGCCCAAATCACAAAATGAGATAAAATCAGTTCCAATGGCCATATAATCACAATAAAATGCTAAAGATAGAGGTAATAAAATATAAATATTGCACTTATCAAAATATCAATCTCAGACAGAAATATATTTCGTCCAAATAGCGTTAAAAAAAATAGTAAGCGGTAAAAGAATTTAAAACGAATATGATTATGATGATCAAATAACCAAATTGCTGATGCCAGACAACCATATGACTCCCAACCGATAGTGACTGACCACCTTATCACTCCGGGCAAGGAGCGACCTTACCAAATAGAAACACAGTCTCGAGTACATGTGGAACAGATATTACCTAACACAACCAAAAATGGCTTCTGTTGTGCATTGTGAGGGGGCCTAGGGACTTGGGTCCAACCGGAAAGTCCACTACTACCCGGCGGTACCCTTTGTCAAACCAAGCCAAGTGGGATCCAACTAACATAAACAAATCAGAACAGAACCATACTAGTCATTGATCTTCATAAACAAAAGAGATAAGTTATCTTCAAGATATGAGTTCAGAACAGAAACATGATTCCACAAATTTTCAAAAACATAAACTTTTTCTTTAATGCAATATATATATATATATATATATATATATATATAGCAATTGAAATTTACATACATATATTCTGTTAGGAATTTCATGTTAGAAGTTTTGATGATGACAAGATAGGTTTTATGTTAGACCCCAAAGATTGTGTAAGTTTATTTTTTCTTAGAATATGTTTAAGCGTTTAACAAGTTATCGAGTTGTAATTTTTAAAATAGGCTTGTATTTCTTATCTTTGTAGATTTTAGACTAAGTATTAGATGCTAAGTCGTTGATAGAATTCTAGGTGAATCTGTCAGAGATGAATTTGAAGATCAGCGTCTGAATTCAAGCGAAGATGAAGATTTTGTCGTAAGCGACTGCCAGTCACTAAGGACTGTTTCAGGATTTATGAATCAAGCGCTCAAAGCACTCAAGCGATCAAGAGATCAGATTCACCTGAAATAAATTCTGAAATCACTAAGAACTTAAATGCAATCATTTAACAGACATTTATTTCCAACGGGAAATAAATTCAAAAGCATTAAATGCTTGATAAGAGCATTAAATGTGATAAGGACAGATTGTATACGGAACAAGCCGCCTATTGGCTAAGACTGTCAGAACTTCAGAGTTCAAACCTGCCCTATCCAATCAGCGCAGTAAGCTTTCAGGATGTCAAAGAAAAGGTATGACTCACTCGCTCATGAGAGGCACACGCCTGCATGTGTCCAACAGATAAATCCAAAGAAATTGCCTATAAATACCCCCACCTTAGCAAATCCTAAACATACACGAACATACACAAGAAGGTTAAAATTTTGCTGAAATACTCTCTCAAGAAAAGCTTACAAACTCCATAGCTAAAATCCTTCAAGCTTTTCATAAACATTCCATAGATAGTCACAGATATCTCAAACCTCTTCCAAAGAAGAACCTTAAACTCCCATTGAGATATCCCAAGTTGTTTGAACTTCTCAAAATCAAAAAAACCCATGACGATAAACCTTCAACCCCTTTCATCTGTGTGAGAAAGCTGTTGAAACCCCTTATAGATAGTATTTCTGAGTGAGAGAAGCTCGTAGAAGAAAATCTTCATTGGAACTGAAATCTGTATGATCAAAGAGCTCAAGATCATCTTCACCCATTCACCATTTGTAGAAAATTCTGTGTGATCCTTCGATAATCAATCTAGTGAATTCCTCCAAGTGTTAAAGAAGAAGAAGAACGTAGTTGAGATTACATCACCCAGTGAACCTTTAAATTCTTGTGTCATTTACTGTTTTACTGTTTTGCTTTACTATTCATATCATATCATTGAAAGGCTTTAAAAACGGCTAAGCGATTATTTGACTAAGACGAACGCTAAGCTTTAAAATCATTTTCACTGTGCTAACACTAATTAAGCGATCTAAGAATTACCCTACTGTGGTAATCGCTAAACTCACTAAGTCTAAGTTATCTTTCTTGTAGCACCTGAACTAGCGCTCAGCTTTCCAGGCGTTCAAATATTTAAAAGTGATACGAAATTTTTGAAGTCGAAAAAGACTTCAGGGTCTATTCACCCCCCCCCCCCCCCTTCTAGACCCTTTCGTATGTCACTTGGGACCATCAAGTGGTATTAGAGCGATTGAAGTAGAAACCTAAGCGTTTTCGAGCGTAACTGTTTTTATTTTTTTTTAATCTCATATCATGGTTTTTAACAAAATGCTAAAGTTGATTGAGTCAAACTACGACTCATGGAAACTTAGAGCATTCGCTTATCTTTTTTTATGTGATAATGAGATGTGTGATGTAATTACAGATGGCCCCATTCAGATTATGAAAGTTATAACTCGAGCCCCTGGAGCGACTGAAACAACTTCAGATGGTTATGTCGAGAAACCTAAGTTGGAATGGATGCCAGAAAATCGAAAAAGTGTGAACCTAGATAATGTTGGATGAAGCGCTCTCTACTCAGCGGCGCTAATAGATAATGATAGATTGTTCAACAAGATCAAACAGTGTAAGACTTCAAAAGAGATATAGGATAAATTGGTTATTGTGTGTGAAGGTTTAGCACAGATGGGGGAGAACAAGCTCTCCATAGCCATGCAAAGATTTGAGCATTTCAAAATACAGCCCAACAAGATGCTAGATCATTTAGACGCAAGGTCCACGTTGCTCATCACAGAGTTAGCGTCACTAGACAAGGAGTTGACTAACAAGGAGATGGTCAACAAGATATTTAGAAGTCTTCCAAGCAAGTATTTGATAAAGGCCATTGCCATGAGAGAATCACAGACTTTGGAGACTCTAACTCTAGAACATGTGTTTTCAGAGTTAAAGGCATTTGAGTTTGAATTGGGTGAAGTCAGCGACACCTCGACTTTAACGATTGAATCAGGAGATTTAATCACTACTACCAAAAGTAAGGGTAAAGCGATTAGTGAGGTGAAAGCGATAGAATCAAATGAGGAGAAAGATATGGCTTTTTTGGTCAAGAAATTCAAGAAATTTCTAAGATATGAAAAGAGAATCCTATTGGACAAAATTCATTTCAAACCCCCCCTGCACCAGCGCCTCAGTGTCAAGCGCCAGTGTATTCTGCACCTTAACCTCTAGTGCCAGTTCAACACCAGCACCTCCGTTTCCGACTTAAAATTTCTCAGCACCAGTAGTTTCAAAAAGGTTATCAATAGAACAGAAAATGAAATCGTTATAACTGCAGGAAACCAGGGCATTACCAGGTAAATTGCCCTTATCCAAATGTGTCTAAGCCCACAAGGCAACACCATGCGAATAGAAACCAATTCAGGAGCAACCTTCGCCAACAAGGTTTTCTAGTGGAATTTGAACCATTCTCCGCACCTGAAGAGGACTTGGAATCATCGGATGAAAGCAGTGATGATGACCCATCAAGCGACTCAGCGTTAATTTATCTCATGGTGAGAGATGAAGACGCGTCTGATGACTCGCTATCTAAGGTAACCACTAAATTATCTCTACTTGACAAAGTAAATGAATACTATAAAGATTGTCAAGGTGCCGCCAAGTTATATTAAAATATCTTTGATATCATTTCCTCCCTCACAAGTGATAGAATGACGCTCAAGGCAGAGTTGCTAGTTCATCAACAATGCATTGAAAAGAACCAATCGCTTGAGAGTGAAATTATCCAATTACAAAGTGACCTTCATATAATAGTCAAGAGAGAAGCTGAATTGATCGCTAAACTTGCCAAATCAGAGCAGCTTTTCTCATCATTATCCAAAGTGTCAAGAAAGCTAGATAATGTTACTGAGGTAACCAGACTTTTTGGTGAAAAGACCGGTTTAGATTGTGATATTTGGTCAAAAATCGAAAACGTCTAAGGTTATGGCAACCAACAAAGGAAAAGGTGTATTCTTTGTTAAGAAGAGTTCAAACAGTCAAACTCTAAATGAACCCAAGAACGATGGTAAGAGGCCAAATGAGAAGGTCAATACCAACTCAGGCAACTAGGAGAAGACGAAAGTGAATGATTCACAAAAGAAGGTCCACCCAAACGCTCAAAAGTCTAAGGATAAACCTTCTACAAGTGAATCAAACACTAAGCGTCAATCGCCAAAAGCAACTCCCAAGCCAGTGCCGAGGAAATTCCAGCGTTAATACTATGATGATTATGATTATGATTACTAATATAATCGAGGATATTACTATACACCTAAAAAGCACACACAACACAAACCGAAACCCAAGAAGGTCAGTCCTTTCGTAATGAAGACTAGGCAAATATGGGTTTCGAGCAGTTTTAATTCAAACCAAAACTATTAGCGTTGAAGAACCCAAGACAAAATGGGTACCTAAGAGCTCTTTAAATGCAAGTACCTAGAGCCAACACTGATACTTCATTTGGTACATTGATTGTGGGTCGTCAACGCACATGACTGGCCCAAAGGATCCCTTGGTCAACTATTGTGTAACCAATGGTCCTCAAGTTGTTTTCAGTGATAACTCCAAAGGTAAAACAAAAGATATAGGTATCATGCATAGGGGGGACATCATGATAAATTATGTATATTCTGTTGAGGGTCTTAAGCATAATTTATTGAGCATAAGTCAATTTTGTGATAAAGGCTTTGAAGTCAAATTTTCAAGCGACTGTTGCTATATTAACGACGCTAAGACTAAGTCTACTAAATTAAGAGGAAAAGAACAAACAATGTGTATTTGGTAGATTGGGGTTCAATAATAGATAACAATCCGACATACTTTGTTGCTAAAAGTCAAAATGAATTGGGCTGGTTATGGCATAGAAAAATGAATCTCCTCAAATTTAAGGCAATCTCTCAGTTAATATCTCTAAATCTAGTAGAGAGATTACCTAAAGGTTCCTTTCAGAAAAATCGCTTATGTGATGCATGCCAAATAGGTAAACAAGTCAAATCATCTTTTCAGAAGAAACCTTATCTATCTACTTCTAGAATTCTTGAACTTTTGCATTTAGATTTGTTTGGTCCTATTCAAATCATGAGTGTTAGTGGTAAAATGTACTCACTAGTAATAGTTGATGATTTCTCTCGCTATACATGGGTGGAATTTCTAGCGACCAAAGATGAAGCCCGTGTCAAGCTCACAGTGCTAATTCGTCAATTACAAATCTCGAAAGATTTAAAGGTGACAAGAATTAGAAGTGATAGAGGAACTGAATTTACTAACCATGTTGTTGAGAAATGTTTTACAAATTTTAGAATACTTCATTAGTATTCTGCGCCTAGAACACCTCAACAAAATGGAGTGGCTAAGCGACGGAACAGAACGCTTAAAGAAGCCGCTAGGATGATGTTAGTAGAGTTCAAGCCGCCTCAAAGGTTTTGGGCCAAAGCAATCAATACCGCTTACTACACTCAGAACCGGTGTATGATCAACAAGCAATATGATAAAACTCCATATGAAATGTGGAAGGGACGTAAGCCAAACGTTTCATATTTTCATGTATTTGGTTCAAAATGTTTCATTCATAACAATGCATCCCACAATCTAAAGACATTTGATCCTAAAGCAGATGAGGGAATCTTTCTATGCTACGCCAAAAATGGAAAGAGTTTTTGCATCCTAAATAAGATCAAATCGAAGGTTGAAGAATCCATTCATGTTGTGTTTGATGATGCTAACCAAGTACCGAGTAAGGTTAATATTGATGATGTAGGGGTTGAAGATCTTTCTCAAGAGGCGTCACAAATCAATCTTGGTGATGATAGTGATGATGATGAGGATGATGAGATCTTTGTGCCCAATCCTAAGGTTACTCGTGAGGTTACTAATGATGATATTGTTAGAAATGCTAATGATCATAAAGAGAATGATCATCAGGAGCAAATTGGAACTGTGAATGATGTAGCAATTGCGCAAGAGACAAATGAGGGTCAAGCGATTGATAATCAAAAGTCTCTCAACCCATTCCAACCAGATCGAAAATGGCTTAGAAATCATCCACCAGGGCTTGTTATTGAAGATATTAGAGCACTTGTTAGAACTAGGGCCGCTACAATCAATGAGGCCACGTTCGCAAGTTTCCTATCTCAAATGGAACCAAAGAAAGTGGCTGAAGCACTTAGTGATTCAAGTTGGGTAGAAGCTATGCAAGAGGAGCTTAACCAATTTGAGAGAAGTAAGGTTTGGAAGCAAGTACCAAGACCAACTCACCAAGGAGTTATTGAGACAAGATGGGTTTTTAGGAACAAAATGGATGAAGATGGCATTATTATAAGAAACAAAGCCAGACTAGTCGCTCAGGGTTATTGCCAAGAAGAGGGTATTGATTTTGATGTTATGTATGCCCCAGTAGCCCGTCTTGAAGCCATTCGGATGTTCCTAGCGTTTGTCACATTCAACAAGTTCACAGTTTATCAAATGGATGTGAAGAGTGCTTTCCTGAATGGTAAACTCCAAGAGAAGTATACGTGGAGCAACCCCCAGGATTCATCAACAACTATGGCAAAAGTATGGTCTATAAATTGGATAAGGCACTATATGGCCTTAAACAAGCACCAAGAGCATGGTATGCCACTCTCTCTATCTTCCTTATAGATAAAGGCTTTTCAAAAGGCAGCGTTGATACAATGTTATTTAAAATTACCCAAAATGAAGATATTCTCTTAGTTCAAATTTATGTTGATGATAATATATTCGGATCTACTAATAATCGATTGTGTGAGACATTTTCGAAAATGATGCAAGATCAATTTGAAATGAGCATGATGGGTGGATTAACTTTCTTCTTAGGATTACAAGTTAAACAACTCCCTAATGGCATATTTATAAACCAAGCTAAATATACAAGACATATGATTAAGAAATTTAGTATGGAAAACGCATCATCTTCAAAAATTCAAATGAAATAAATGCTTAAGTTAGATAAAGATGAAAGTTGGAAGAAAATTGATATCACTAACTATAGAGGTATCATTGGATCACTTCTTTATCTTATTGCTAGTAGATCTCTGTTAGTAGGCATTTTATGCATATTTTTCATATATTTTCTTTATTCTTTTACTAGTATTTAAGGAGATCAAAGAGGATCCCAAAGGAGCCTGAAAGATGGCTAGGCCTATTGCAACAGGAGGGTACTCAAGATCCTCCTCTAAACTCTGATCTAAAGAGTTTTAAGAGTGCAATATCTGACATTGATTTGAGAAAATGGCTAGAGGCCATGACATCTGAAATGGACTCCATGTACTCCAACAAGGTATGGACCTTAGTTGATCCACCTGAGGGCATCAAGCCCATTAGCTATAAGTGGGTCTACAAGCGAAAGCTTGGAGTTGATGGAGAGGTAGTTACCTATAAGGCTCGCCTCGTGGAAAAAGGATTTACTCAAAGACATGGGATTGACTATGAGGAAACCTTCTCGCCAGTGGCCATGCTAAAATCCATTAGGATTGTGCTTGCTATATCTGCATATTTTGATTATGAAATATGGCAGATGGATGTAAAGACTGCATTCCTCAATGGAGAAATTGAGGAAGAGATTTACATGCAACAGCCAGAGGGCTTTACATCCAAAAGGAGCGAACACAAATTGTGTAAACTCCAAAGGTCCATCTATAGAGTTAAGCAAGCTTCTCGAAGTTGGAACAAACATTTTGACACTGTCATACAAGAGTATGGATACGTTCAAAACGTTGAAGAGGCATGTGTGTATAAGAAAGACAATGGGAGCGCAGTCACGTTCATCATACTTTATGTCGATGACATCCTACTAATTTGAAATGATGTAGGGATGATGCAGTTGACTAAAGTATGGCTCTCTAATAAATTCTCCATGAAGAATATGGGGGAGGCATCCTACATACTAGGTATGAAGATCTATAGGGATAGATCGAGTAGGATGCTAGGTCTCTCCCAATCTGCATATATCGATCACGTACTCAAGAGATTTGAAATAGAAGAGTCCAAGAAGGGATTCTTGCTAATGTGACATGGCATCACACTTTCCAAGTCTATGTGCCCAAAGACTGAGAAGGAAAGAGTGAAAATGTCCAAAACTCCCTATGCTTCAGCGATAGGTAGTATTATGTACGCGATGATATGCACAAGACCCGATGTAGCATATGCATTGAGTGTGTGCAGTCGATATCAAGCGAATCCAGGCTTGGCACACTGGAGTTCGGTGAAAACAATCCTTAAGTATCTAAGGAGAACTAAGGAGTTGTTCTTGATATACGGACGAGGAGAATTGGAAATAGAGGGGTTTACTGATTCGAGTTTCCAATCCGACAAGGATGACTCGAAGTCGGTCTCTGGGTATGTATTTCTGCTTAGTGGTGGAGCGGTGAGCTGGAGGAGTTCCAAGCAAGCAACCATAGCCGACTCCACCACTAAAGCAGAATTCATTGCAGCAAATGAGGCTGCAAAAGAAGCTGTTTGGATGAGGAACTTCATCCAAGAATTGGGTGTCGTTCCATCCGTTGGGGATCCAGTAACGGTCTACTGTGATAACAGCGGGGCTATTGCGCAAGCAAAAGAGCCGAGGTCTCATCAGAAATCCAAATATGTTCTGAGGAAATTCCGATTGATACGAGAAATCATTGGAAGAGGCGACTTGTGAATGGAGCGCGTGGACATAGCGGACCCACTCACCAAACCCCTTAGCCAAAAAGCATTTGAAGGACATCTGGGAAGAATGGGCCTTAAGTACATTGGCAATTGGCGCTAGGGCAAGTGGGAGATTGTTAGAGTTAGAGCCCGGCTCACCAATATGGGCGCCATTCTTTGTAATGGTAACTCTAGAGTTGAACAATCGTTTTATTATAAATAAAGTCAATCTCTTTTATATGTGTGGCATGTCTTTATTCTTAAATTAGTTTTTTACTTTGGCTTAGAATAAAGTCCCGAAGGATCACACATAGCTATGGGACATCATTGCACATTGGGTGTGGCAATGATGGAATATGTCTCGAAGGCTGTGATCTTTAAACATTGTTCCAAGTCGTAAAAGGGTTCATCGAGATAAAGGGATATCGATGCAACCCAAAAGACTTGCTCATATATATGATGCACACTCTGGGAGAAGTGTATCTCGTTCCATAAATACTGGCACGGTGAAAGCCTATGCATATATGAAGGTTGCCATTGTGGTAATGGGCGAACTGAACAACCCCATGGAAGTTCCTAAAATGGATTCCCAGTCGAATGTGGAACTTCCAGTGGTCTTTTAGTATAAGAGTAATTCTTATGGACCTAAGATTCCATTGGATGTCTTATGCGTAACCGCGCATGTTCTTGATTTGCTACATGATCACTTTAGATGATCGAATATGGGCAAACTCAGACATGCACGTCTTACGTAGTAAGGCACGTGAGAATCGAGAGGAATCTATCTCTTACATTAGCCAGTCGGTTAATCTCCTATGGTTACATAGTGAATCGACTTAAGGAATCTTCGGCCAAAGTATGATATCTAAAGAGGCGTAGGGTTTCCTCGTTTAGATAGTTGAAGTCGATTTCACATAACGTGGGAAACATAGTATTGAATTAATAGAGCTTCGACCTTAGCCACTGCTATAGATTCAATCGGGAGATTAGATAGAGGGATCTTACTTATGCGAGGATCAAGATCGCAAAAAGGCGTATCTTTACTTTCATTTTATCTAGGTCTTCGGGACCCTATGCTAGGTGGGCAACCGCGATTTGTAAGTGCCGAGAATTAGCTTAGTGACTAATTCGAGGCTTGATTAAATCAAAGGATTGATTTAATCTAGTACTTTCCATTTTAGGAAGGTACACTAGCACTGTGGGAAGGTGTACTTACTACGAGATAGAAACGAGCCTAAGGGGTCACACACTAACTCGAGAGAGTCATTGCTTGAATAGATATGATTAATCAATTTCGAGGAAATTGAGGGAATTAGGAAAGTGTAGTACTTTCCTAATATGGAATATAAATTAATTGAAGGATTCAATTAATTTTACTCTTTTAATTAATCTTGTAGAATTAATTAAATTAATGGACCTAGTAGAGTCCAAGTATTTTATTTAATTTGGTGGAGCCCAAGTTAAATAAATAAATGTTGGAATTAGTTGGTTGGATTTAATTTGACTTGTATTTAATTAATGGGTTGAGCCTATAATTAAATTGAGAAGTCAAAATTAAATCCTAAATCCAATTTACTTGTGTTGATCGATTTTATGAGTTAAAGATAAGGGAGGCGGCATTTTTTATGTGGTGGAGGAGGAAAAGAGTTTTCCTCTCCTCCAAGTCTTCATAGGATGAGGATTACTAGAGAGTTTAGGAGAAAGGAATTATCATTTTCCTTATAGGATTCTAGGTAATCTTCACCTTTAAATAAGAGATGAAGAAGACTAAAATAAATAATGAAAAATAGCTGAAAAATCCGCCCCCCTCACTAAACCTAAAAATCGGCCACCTCTCTCCTCTTTCCAACAAGACGTCGTTCTATTCATGTGTTGAATTAAACGACTTAGAAAATATTCCTACCCTTCACATAATCAAGCCTAACTTAAGCTTAGAATCGTTTTGTTGTCTAGCACGCAAGGCAAGAGGATTGGTGACTTGAACGAGGTGTGGATACATCTTAGAGGTGCGACGCTGGAAGCACTCTAAACCGGGAGATACGAAAAGATGACGGGCAATTTCTCACCCAAGGGAAATTGTGTGGATTTGCACCACAGGGTTGCTGAGATCCAAAGTATGAGGTGAAACGAAATTTTCGAAAGGTATAATTTTGTTTACCTCCTTATCAAATTCGATAGAACCAATTCCATATTCCTATTTTCGGGTGGTTATACGTTTACCTTTTGTAAAAATTTTAATTTCCGCTGCCACGAGCCACCCAAGGGAATGAGTCAACCCAACAATTAATATGATTTTTAATTTTGATAGGTGAAATTTCAAAGAAGAAGAAAAGGAAGAAAAAGATGGAGAAAAAGAAGAAAAGGATGAAGACACGTTATTTTAGAGTGAAGTAGGAAGAGAAATTCCAAATTTTTTTTAGTCTTCCTATTTTGTAGGAGTTTTATTAGTATTTTATTCAAATAAGGAATTAATTTCCTTATTCCATTAGAATTAGAGTTTGATTTAGTTAGGAGTCTTTTGGCTAGGCATATATAATTAGATATTGTTGGAATTTTATTCTCTCTCCTACACATACTTCACACTACACATTAAATGTTTTTTTTAGAAGAGAAAAATTCTGCGTTTTGTTCCATTAAAGATGTGTTGCTAAAGATTTAATTTCTAGCTAAGGATTACTGAAGTTTTGATTCTACAAAAGTTGTGAGATATCTATGTTTATTCCTTCTTTATTCTTGAGTATTTACATATTTTCTATATTTGTTGAAATTATTATTATGTTTAATTGAATAATAAGGACCCGTTATTTGATTGTCGGAATCGTATATACCAATTTAGAATCCCAAATCCGTAATTGTTTGGTCAATTCTAATATTTGTGGCAGTTAATAACGTTGATTATGGACAAGTTTTCGATTGTTGTTATGGGAATATGTGAGCTAATCTAAATGAACCGAGCTTGCGAGTTTGTTGGTTAGAATTGGTGTTTCTCTATGTTTTAATGCTATTGTTAAATTAAATCCTAAGAGCTTATTTAGGGTTGTTTAATCAATAAGAGAAGTAATCAAAGAACTTGTTTTGGTTATCAGTAAATTAAGGAGAAACTAGGTTGTTAGAGCTTGTTAATAACTATAGCCAATTTATTCATGAACGTTGAAGTATCTTTGCATCAAGGATCAACTCTTGGAATCAAAACGAAGATAACTTCTTAGGCAAGAATCTCACCATAAATTGATTTCTTCTACTTGTTTAATTTTGCATCTCCTGATTTTAATAATTGTAGTTATTTACTTTAATTTTAGTTTAATCGATTGTTAAAAATTCCCCCTTCGTTGATTGAGAATTCAGTCTGAACCAATCTCTGTGGATTCGACCCTGCTCATTGCTATCTGCAAATTTAGGTGTAGGAATTATTTTTGTAGGTTCGACACCTAACAAATTTTGGCGCCGTTGCCGGGGATTGGTGTTTTTAGATTTATTTCTCATTATAGAGCTAATTTTTGTTGCATGTTCTGTTTTATGCCTCGATCTCTTCGTGCAGGTGAATTTCAATACGATCCTGAAATTGAAAAAATAGCTCGCCAATTACGAAAAGAAGCCAAGCAACGTGTTCAAGGAATCCCATCTACTTCATCTCCCGGATTGAACTTATCTTTGGAATTGAGTGACACATCCAGTGATTCAGAAGAGGAACTTGAAGTCATGGCCAACGCCAATGAAAGAACTTTAAGGGAGTTAGCCATGCCAAACATGAACCAATACCCTTGAGGTAGATTTTGGATTAAAATATGGTCTTATTCACTTATCTACCCTTTGGTTCAATTGAGACATGGACCGAAATGAAGAAACAATTCTTGGAGAAATTCTTTCCCGCCTCACGAGTTGCCAACATAAGAAAGGAGATATGCGGAATTAGGCAAATCAGTGGAGAATCGTTGTATAAATACTGGGAAAGGTTTAAACAACTAGTAGCCAGCTGTCCACAGCACCAAATTCCTGAACAGCTCCTAATCCAGTATTTCTATGAAGGTTTATCAATCATGGAGAGGAATATGATTGATGCTGCGAGCGGAGGAGCATTGGTACACAAAACTCCCACGGAAGCAAGAAATCTGATCTCCAACACGGCTGCCAACACTCAACAAGATACTGCACTGAAGGGGGTTAATGAGGTGAGTTTCGCATCAGTGAATCAACATCTGGATGATTTGACTTCCCTAGTGCAAAAATTGGTAGTAGGCCATACACAGCAAGTGAAGGCATGTGGTATCTGCTTCAATCCTAGTCATACTACCGAGGTATATCCTACACTTCAAGAGAATCCACACGAACAACCCAATGTTGTTGGATTTCCGGGGGCTCCACAGAGAAAGTATGATCCCTTTTCTAATACCTACAATGCGGTGTGGAAGGATCATCCTAATTTGAGTTATGGTCCACGGTCTATTGGATTCCAACAATCATATCAATCCAGACAACAAGCACAACCACCTCAGCCATCCTCCAACCCACAAGGCATGTCTCTTGAAGAAATTGTTAAACAATTAGCAACTAACACACAACAATTTCAACAAGAGACGAGGACTAGTATACAACATTGGAGAGTCAAATGAGTCAGTTAGCCACAACTGTGAATGAGTTGGTTTCCCAAAGCTCGAGTAAACTACCCTCTCAGCCCGTAATGAATCCAAAGCAGAATGTTAGTCCAGTCACTTTGAGAAGTGAAAAGGGGTTACAAGAGCTAAAGAAAATTGTAATACCTCCACCGTTTCCTAGTAGGTTTGCTAACTCTAAACCTAAGGTAGAAGAAGAGTTGGAGAATAAATTCGTTGAACCTCAACTCATCAAACCGACTGAGACACTACCGAGCAGGTCAAGGTAATTGAGGTATCTCCCCCTTTTCCTGGTGAGCTTGTGAAATCTGTGAAGGAAGAGCAAGAAAAGGAAATTCTAGAGACTCCTCGAAAAATTGAGGTGAATGTATCTGCAATCCTTCAAAAGAAATTACCTCCAAAATGCGAGAACCCAGGTATGTTTACTATTCCTTGTAGATAGGTGATGTGCGAATTTAGAAGGCTATGTTAGATATAGGAGCTTCTATTAATATCATGTCTTGTTCTCTCTATGAATCTTTGAATGTGGAAAAATTGAAAAGAACGGATGTGATTATCCAATTAATTGATAGGTCTAATGCATATCCTGATGGTGTTCTTGAAAACAAATTAGTTCAAGTTAATGATTTAATTCTTCCTGCTGATTTTTATGTTATTGATATGGGTGAAGATAACTCTTGTGATTTTGCTCCCATTTTACTTGGAAGACCATTTCTTAAAACATCTAGAACTAACATTGATATTCATGATGGGACAATTACTATGGAATCAAAGGGTGAAATTATAGAATTTAATATTTATGATTCCATGAAGTATCCTAATGATGATCATTCTATGTTTGTCAAAGATGTTGCTGACTTGTTGATGCAGCGAATTATTGAACTCAATGATGATGATCTACTAAAGGTAGCTTGGCACAATGATGGCTTTGAACCTCCTACTTATGCAACTTGAGCCATAACCTCGTCTAGCCAAAGACGTTAAAGAAAGGCGCTACTTGGGAGGCAACCCAAGATTTTTTATTTTTTTCATTATTTTTTCTTTATTTTATTATTTTACATATTTTTTTAGTTATAAATAGAGGTGTCATTTGGGTTGATTGGGTCTTTTTCTTTGAGGTGAAATATATCCCACAATAATAATGGAGAACGTTTTAAACTTAATCATGAAAAATAAAAATTTAATTGACAGATTACAACTTCAAATTAGGCGAGTCCACGCTTTATTCAAAGTTGTATTTTGTCTAGTTGTGCACAATTTTTATAATTTGTGACTTCAAATTAGGCGTGCCCACGCTCAAGTACAAGTCACACTCTGACTTGAACACACTTCACCCCTTAGATCTACAAAACAAAATTATTAAAAATTCGAATTCAGCTTTTCTTCCCTTTTTTTCATTTTTCTTTCTCACCTAACCGTTTCTTCCCCATGTTTTTGCAGCCAAAATCTCACCCACCAAAAACACCCTAAAACCACCATTGAAGCTTCATCTCACTACCATGGGAAGAAGAGCCACGGCCGCCGCCTCCTCCTCAAACGCCGCCATCACCAAATGCCCCACCTACAAACCTGACGCCACTGCTACACCACCAAAATGGGCGGTGAAATCAACACCCAACGCCGCTGCCTCCTCTAACCGAGAAGCCGTGATTCCACCACCGGCGGCTAAATCATCACCAGACGCCGCTGCTCCACCACCCAAATCGAACCAACCACCGTCCTCAAAAACGCGACACCACTACAGACCAGATTCGTCATAACCACCGCTGGTCACTCCACCAGAAGATCGGGTCGCCGCAACTTCACCAGATCTGACGTCGGAACTGCGCAGCTAAAGGCGTTCACCATCGCCTCAAACCCGCTAAAAATAGCCGCTCCCACTGCCGCATACTCTGGTCACAACCACTGCTATGCCGCCAGCAGCTGCAACTTTCGGGTCTTCTCCAACAATTTCTTCGGGGTTCAGTTCTTCGAGCCCAATTACAAATCAATCACCACCGGATTGATCTCGGGTTCACACATCTACGTTCAGGGGAGTCACGTTCCTTTACCTTTCGTTTTATTCCTCTTATGCTTTCTATGTTTATACATTAAGGACAATGCATGAAATAAGTGGGGGGGTGGGGGTTAAGACCTTTGTCGTGATGTGTGTTTAATTCTCTTAGTGTGCAACGAGTTAAGTTAGTGTAATTTTTTTTTCGAAATATCAATTCTTTTGATTTGAGAAATTTGTTGAAATTCATGAGAGAAGTCAAACATGCTTATACCGTTACAATTGTTGAAGTACATGCTTCTTTGAGATATTTATGGAAGTTTGTAATCTAGCATAATTATGTATGTGATATTTGACTCGAAAAATTCGTTGATATTTTCTTAGGTTTAAATTTTGGTAAAATTAAATTGATGATGAATTGAAAATATGGGTATTAAGACCCTATGAAGTAGTTTGTGCTTAAAATATGTATTTGTATGATATAACCTCTTGTAGTGCCTGGGGCTAACTACACTGAAGGGATTAAGTCTGAGAAGTTTTCAAGCTTGGTAACCTAAGGCCAATTGGTCTGGGATCTATCGGCTCAAACCTGTTACTGTGTTAGTATCCTAATAGGGCTATAAAGAGGGTATCAAATGATAAATGATAAACTTGTTGAGTAGCTGGTTGCATTCATAACCAATGTTTGTATTCGGGTCAAAAGACAAGTAATTGCTTAAAGTAAATAAAAGTATGATATCGGTTCTAATTGGTTATAAAATGCTTGAGGAGATACAAATGGATAATGCGAGTTGAATGTTGTATAAGTGGTACTGTAGTCATGGATTTTTGTGAATTTTTGAAGAGTATGTATGGATACGAAAGTGATAGTTGAAGCATGATTGATATATTTAAAGACTTTTGTTAAAAAATTTGATGATAAGGGTTGATGTTTGGAAAAGCAAGTTTCTTTGACTTATTTGTTGAACACTGAGAGATTGATTTTGTGGGTATACCGTTTGCAAACCCTCACGAGACACAACTCGTCCACTAAGGTAACCTAGGGGTTTAAAGGCTTGTTGCATACGCTAAATCCAATCGTGGTACCTATGAAAGTGGTTAGTTTTAGTTGTCTTTGTTATTTTTATTTTTCTTTATTATTGAGTTTTTCGTCTTTGCACCAAGACGTGCAAGAGTTAAAGTGTGGGGGAATTTGTTAGTAGGCATTTTATGCATATTTTTCATATATTTCCTTTATTCTTTTATTAGTATTTGAGTTTAAATGATAGATATTTAATATGATTTTTAATTTTGATAGGTGAAATTTCAAAGAAGAAGAAAAGGAAGAAACCGATGGAGAAAAAGAAGAAAATGATGAAGACACATTATTTTAGAGTGAAGTAGGAAGAGAAATTTCTATTTTTTTTAGTCTTCGTATTTTGTAGGAGCTTTCCTATTTTGTAGGAGTTTTATTAGTATTTTATTCAAATAAGGAATTAATTTCCTTATTCCATTAGAATTAGAGTTTGATTTAGTTAGAGTCTTTTGGCTAGGCATATATAACTGGATATTGCTGGAATTTTATTCTCTCTCCTACACATACTTCACACTACACATTAAACGTTTCTTTTAGAAGAGAAAAGAGAAAGATTCTGCATTTTGTTCCATTAAAGATGTATTGCTAAAGATTTTATTTCTACCCAAGGATTATTGAAGTTTTGATTCTGCAAAAGTTGTGAGATCTAATTTATGTTTATTCCTTCTTTGTTCTTGAGTATTTGCATATTTTCTGTATTTGTTGAAATTATTATTTTGATTAATTGAATAATAAGGGCCCGTTATTTTATTGTCGGAATCGTATATAGCCGTTTAGAATCCCAAATCCGTAATTGTTTGGTCAATTCTAATATTTGTGGCAGTTAATAACGTTGATTATGGACAAGTTTTGTATTGTTGTTATGGAATATGTGATCTAGTCTAAATGAACCAAGCTTGCGAGTTTGTTGGTTAGAATTGGTGTTTCTCTATTTTTTAATGCTATTGTTAAATTAAATTCTAAGAGCTTATTTAGGGTTGTTTAATCAATAAGAGAAGTAATCAAAGAGCTTCATTTGGTTATCGATAAATTAAGGAGAAACTGGGTTGTTAGAGCTTGTTAATAACTATAGTCAATTTATTCATGAACATTGAAGTATCTTTGCATCAAGGATCAACTCTTGGAATCAAAACGGAGATAACTCCTTAGGCTAGAATCTCACCAAAAATTGATTTCTTCTACTTGTTTAATTTGCTTCTCTTGATTTTAATAATTTTAGTTATTTACTTTAACTTTAGTTTAATCAATTGTTAAAAATCCCCCCTTTTATTTAATTCGTTTATTGAGAATTAAGTTTGAACCAATCCCTGTGGATTTGACCCTGCTCATTGCTATCTATAAATTAAGGAGTAGGAATTATTTTTGTATGTTCGACACCTAACAACCTGATATTATGTTTTTAGTATGCATGTGTGCACGTTTTCAAGCAGATCCAAAAGAATCACACTTAATTGCTACCAAGAAAATCCTTAAATACCTAAAAAGCACACAAAATATGGGCTTATGGTATCCAAAGGACTTTCCTTTTGAACTAATTGGTTATCAGACGCAGATTTTACAGGATGCAAAATAGATAGAAAACGTACTAATGGTACATGTCAATTTTTAGGTCATAGATTGGTTTCATGGCATAGTAAGAAACAACAATCCATAGTGACTTCTATCGCCGAGGCAGAATATGTAGGTGCTGGATGCTGTTGTGCACAAATCCTTTGAATGAGGCAACAACTTAGAGATTATGGAATTATCTTAGGTCCTACCCTAATCCATTGTGATAACCAAAGCACTTTATCTATGACCCAAAACCCAGTCCTTCTTTCTAGAACTAAACACATTGACATTTGCGACCATGTTCAAAAGAAGGATATCTCCATGTATTTCATTGGAACTGACAAACAATTGGCAGATATCTTCACAAAAGCGCTCAACGAACAATGTTTTCTCACTTTGAGAAGTGAATTAAGTATGATTGATTTAAATGCTTATTCGTGAAGCATCATACTTTTATAGGCATATAATTTAGGGGGCATTCACTTTATTATAATGTTTAAACCGTTTTCAGAATTGAAATGAGTTATCAATTTTACGGGGAACTATAAGATTGTACTTATTCCAATTAGTAAGCGAATATGATCATAAATGACTTTGAAAATTTTATATATTGATCATTAGCGTTTACCTTTATGCATGACAATTTGATCGCCAACAAAATAAAAGCATTATTTCTAAAACAACGATTAAATGTTCTTTATCAAGATAAAACTTTAGCGTTAAGTATATTCCCGCTTAAATGCTAAGTAACTTTCTCTGAAAATCATGCATTGTTTTCATTGCTAAAAGATAGCACGTGGATAAGTCCAAAAGATAAGATTTGACAACTGCCCAGCAAGGATCTTTTGATAATGCCTCCATCATACAGTACAAGATGATGATCGCCGTGTTGATGAAGCTGAAGGTCAACTGGGTTGCGTACATTTTTAATCACTTTAAGGAAGCGTTGCAAAAATCTATGAATCCCAAGCCCTATGGGATTCTGCTTAGTTTTATTTTAAACGCTTGTGTATTTGTTACTTCCGAAGGATCTAAAGTGCCAGTGACCAAATTTTATGGCAAGAAGATGATCAGCGAGTTGCTCAACCCAAAGCAAGTGGGTGGTGCAGCCGTTCCCAAGGATGAGCGCAAGCGACTCCTTGCTGAAGGCCTCGCTGAAGGAAAAGTACGTGTGATGATGAGGATAGAGCGACTTCCTCATCAGATGAGCCAGAAGAAGTTGTGGTCAAGCGACCAAAGACAAAAGTTGTTGTAAAAGCTGTTGAGCCCTCCAAGCCAGCGAAGAAACAAAAGAATGAGACTAAGAAGAAGAAAATGTCTCCCTCTCCTTCTCCGAAAACCCCTTCTCCTCCTCCAGCGACTTCGATGTTTCCAGAGACTAAAAAAGAAGTAGAAGAAGTGGAAGTGCAACTTGCTCGTAAGTGCACGCCTTGGTCCACTCCTAAAGGCTCAACAAGCAATCCCGCTGAACCAGCGCTTGACGAACCACAGAGTGTTCCTCCTCCTCCACCTTCTGAACCAGTTGCAGAGCCTGTCTCTAATCCTCTTTCGCAGGATTTAGCTAGCGATCAGGGTAAGTACTTGCGCTAAACAACGTACATTATCCTTTCCTTGTTGTTTTCTTCTTTAATGCTAGGATAAAATTTCTTTCAGCTCATAGAGAATATAACATCCAGTATGTCCTGAATTTATTAGACGAATTCAATATTCCTATTCGTGCTGATCCCCATTGAAGATGAAAAAGTTCTGGAACCTGAGGCTATGGAAACTGGAGTTTCTAAAGATCAAGCGACTAATATAGTCGCAGATAGTCCTCAGGTTAAGCGTTTATGTATTTTATATCTCGAATTTCTACTAATACTGAGTAGAAATCTTTCTTGTTTCTCAAATGCTTGTATGTGTCAGCTCAAAGTGAACCAGACGCTGATGCCCCTCCACCTCCAGAGGTAGACGTAGAGTTGAACGTTGATTTATCAACTATGGTGGAAATCGCTAAAGAAGTAGAGTCAGTTCTTCCGTATGCTGAAATCTCTACAGCCCGGGAAGCAACTTTGGATGCTGAGCGGTCGATAGAAGTGGCACCAATTGTTCCCACACCAACTGGTCCTCCTCCTCCAGCAGTTAATTTCTTTCCCAGAGGCCATGATGAAGATTTGGAATTTTACTATGCCTGGAGAGAAAAGACGCTTAGGCAATTGATTGATATGAAGCTCAAGTTTCAGACAACTCTCCACAATCTTGCGCTCTCAGACGCTCAAAAGTGCTTAATGAACTACGTTTTCTCACTTTGAGAAGTGAATTAGGTATGATTGATTTAAACGCTTAATCATAAAACATAATAATCTTATAGGCATATAATTTAGGGGGAATCCACTTTATTATTATGTCGAAAGCGATTTCAAAATTGAAATGAGTTATCAATTTAGGGGGAACTTTAAAATTATACTTATTATAATCAATAAGCGTCTATGATCTAAAATGATTTTCAAAATTCTGTGCATTGATCATTAGCATTTATCTTTTATGCATGACAAAATCAATCTCTAATAAAACTAAATAAAAATGTCTTTTAAGGATAAAAAATGATTGAATTTTATTAAAAGACTTCAGCGTTAAGAATATTCCCACTTTAACGCTAAGTAACTTTCTCTGAAAATCATGCATTGTTTTCATCGCTAAAAGGTAGCGTGTGGATAAGTACAAAATATAAGATTTGACAACTACCCACGCGCTCCTATCAAATCAAACTAACGGTTAATGATTCCTATCTCAAAGTAGGTGGTTCAGTAACTGCACATGTCTGGGTACATGTCAGTGTACCATTAGGCGCGTGCAACTCACGCGGAATATTTTCAAAATCTCAAACATTTTTGAAAAGTAACTACGGACTCCAAATTTTATATTTCACAGCAGTTAACCTAATTTATTGTGCCTCTTTACATCTGTCTTTATGATTAAACGGCTCAAATTCAATGCTTTTGTTCCCGAATTAATTACTTGATATGTGGCATTTATCTAAGCTATTGAGGAGTTACTTTTTGCCCTCGATTTAAACCCTTCAAATTTTTACAGAAAAACTTTATCACTTTCAAATTCCCTTTACTGTAAAAATTTCCTCAAGGTAAAAAGGCTTTCTTCTAACTCTCTCAAAAAGATTCAATCTTTCATCAATGGCGCCACCAAAATCTTCAAAATCTGCCGCCAAAAAATGTTCTAAGTCCAAAACTAAGAAGAAAGTAACAGTCAATGTCGGATTTCTGGTAAACTAGGATTATCTTTTCAACAACCAAAACTTTCCTTTAAGAAGCATTCTTCCTCTCGTTGAAGAATCTGGTCTGAAAACCATGTTACCTTCCCATTCCTCGATTCACGCAGAAGAAGCTCTTTTCTTCTTTCAAAGTGCTATCATTTCTGATGACGACAACTCTATTTCCTGCGTGTTTCCATTTGTCAAAGAACCTTTCATTCTTACTCCTCAACTGCTGTCCACTTTACTGCAACTGCCTACTCATGGTGGAGAAGTTGAAGATGTGACCTTTGGAGACGCCACCAAGTTCTGGGAACTGATCAAAAAGGATAACATTGACGCAGCGTACGCATCAAATTTCAAGAAGAATGACATGAAGGGCGAATATGTCATTCTGACTGATATATGTGCAAAGATGATCGAGTGCAGAAAAGGAAGTTTGATAAGGTTCCCATATACAGTACAAGATGATGATCGCCATTTTGACGAAGCTGAAGGTCAATTGGGCCAGATACGTTTTCAATCGCTTTAAGGCACCAATCGAACAATCGATTAATCCCACGCCATACGGGATTATGTTAAGTCTTCTTTTAAGTGCTAGCAGTTTGGTTAATACCCGCAGGTAAAAAGGTTCCAGCGCTTAAGTTTTACGGAAAGAAAATGATCGGCGAACTGCTAAAACCTAAGCGTCGAGGTGGTGCAGCGGTTCCCAAGGAGGAACATGAGCGACTCTTTGCTGAAGGAAATGTTCGTAGTGATGATGAGGAGCAAGCGACATCGTTTTCATCATCATCAGAAAAAGAAGAGGAAGTGGTGGTTAAGCGACAGAAAAAAAAGATCGTCTTGAAAGTCACTGAGCCATCCAAGCCAGCCAAGCAGAAGAAGAAAGAGACCAAGAAAAAGCAGAAGTCTCCCTCTCCTTCTCCCCCTCCCGCGTTTGTTATATCTCCGAAGATGGAAGAAGAAGCAGAAGAGAAAGAAGTACCGCTAGCCCGCACGTGCACTCAATGGTCCATTCCAAGAGATCAACAAGCGCTCCAGTTGAGCCAGCGCTTGAAAAACAGCGAGTGTTCCTCCCCCTCCTCCTTCTGAAACTATTCCTGAATCAATTCCAGAGCCTGAAGTTGCTACTCCTTTTGAGAAGCTTGCTCGTTATCAGGGTAAGTACTTGTGATCAACAATGTATTTTATCCTTTCCTTGTTAGGTTTACTTTTCTAATGCTAGGATAAAAATATTTCATCCGAAAGTGAAGCGGTTATTCAAAATGTCCTTAATACTTTTGAGACATTGAATATACCCATTCGTGTTGATCCTCTCACTTCTTTCCTCGATTTAGATCCTGTTGAAGAAGTTCTAGAGCCTGAGGATATAAAACCTTCCACTTCCAAAGATCAAGCGACTGAAATAGTCGAAGAGATTCCTCAGGGTAAGCGTTTTAGTATTTTTAGCGTGTATTTCTACTCAGTAGAAATCTTTTGTTTCTTAAACTCTTACATGTATCAGCTCAAAATGCACCAGATGCTAAATGACCTCTGCCTCCTAAGGTCAATATGAAATTGGATGTAGAAATGACAACAGTTGTAGATATCGGTAAACAAATTACTCAAGTCCTTCTTGACGCTGAAATATCACCAGCTCGTGAAGCGACTGTTCATGCTGGGTTGTCGATAGAAGTGGCCTTTGCTATCCCAACTGAAGCGATTGCCATTATTCGTACTCCAACCAGACCTCCTCCCCGAGTCATCAACTTCTTTCCCCGCGGCTATGATGCAAATGATGAATATTATTTTGCCGCTAGAGAAAATGACACCAGGAACTTGATTGAAATAGAAATTACTTTTTAGGATGCTCTCCACAACCCTTTTCTTTCTAACTCAAAGAAATTTGAGTTTTTCGAGAGGCTTTCCGACCTTGGTCTTTACTCGGTAGAGCGCCTGCAATCCCGGATAGAATACATTCAGCGACCAATGACCAACATAACAAATTTCGACCAAGAGCGTTTCAACTCTTCAGGTTGCTCTACAGAATCTTTCTATCCTCTTCGCCAGAAAAAGATTGTCATCAAAAATGTTCACATAGGTGATTGGCTGAAAAATCGTGATGAAGAGGATCTCAACAAAATTGGGTACTTTGCTCTTCCAAAAGTCATTCGCTCCCCTCAAAACGCTCTCTCTCCTAGGCCCCTCAAACTTTGGAAAGGAAAAGGACCAATTGTTGCTGAGCGTCCCAATCCAGTCAATTCTTAGCTAGAAGATGAAGCTCGTAAATCTCTTGCCAGACTTTGGTTAGACAATTATGAAAGCGAATTCGATCACTTTGAGAAGTATCTCCCCGCTAGAATAGATAAGAAGAAGTTTGAAAAACTTTGAAAGCTGTGGATGATGGATACTGCTCAGTGGGCTGAAGAATTTATGCTGCACTTCTACACCTTCAAGAGCTCGTGAGGTATCCATTTTTGTTTAAGTTTGGAGTAGAATACAGACGCTGAGGATTTGATGTATTTCTACTTGAACAGCGAAAGAATCTTGTTAGGAATATTAGAGATTTGTCTTCCTATAGACAACCTATAGAACGCTATATTCTCCAGCAGCTAGCTTTGTTCAGTCAGGGAGGATGCTATGTTTTTCATCCAACAATGACGAATCCTCCTCGTCAAGCTTTGGTTCGGTGTATCTTTCCAAATCTGAACGAGGATGCATCTACAAGCAAGTGAGATGCCAAGCCTCATCCCAGCGAAGCCCATATGATGTTAAATGATGATCATGCTGAATTTGCTGAATTTTATCAAGACAGAAGAGCTGTTATTGAAAATGCGTAAGCGCTGGATATCACTTTCAACCATAGTTTTGGTTTTAGTGACTTTCGTGGATACAACCTGTGATACCCGAGTTTTCTTTTTAGTCGACTAGTTACTATTCAAAGCATTAGGACATGATCTAGGATCTTAAACATATGTTCAAGAGGGATATTATATTATACATCTTATGTAGATTAAAGGAATAGAACCAAAATTTAACTAGACACTAGGAGAGAAGTTGAATTAGTAAATTGCCCAAATACACCAATAATTAGTAAATTCCACTTTCATTTCACTTTAAAAAAATAATAGTAATAATAAATAAATAATAATAATAAAATATAATAAAATAATAATAAAAAAATTAATAAATAAAGGGGTGGAAAGTGGGCTTGACCGACCACCACCATCACACCATACATGTATATATATATATTATGCCTTAGTTTCATTATTTTAGTTTACAAACAAATATCTCTTCACTCTTCTTCTCCATTTTCATCATCTTCAACCCTCTTCATCCTTCCATTCAAGTTATATATAGATAGATACAAATTAGTACATTAGCTTCAACCTCAACCATCTTCACACTTGTGGGTAGCATAAAAGGTAACTTGTAATTCCTTGATCTTACATTAGTAGGTAATGGTAGAGGCTAAATTTGCTTTGAAAATGTTATTGCATGTGTATTAGAAGAGTAGATCTATGAGTTTTAAGCTTAAATTTACAATTTATAGTAACTAACCTAAAGGCTTAAATGAAGAAATCACACATGCATGACAATTGTAAGTTGGGTCTTTAAATCTGCCACTGATTTCGAAGAATTATATCGAAATGAGGAAATGTTATTTGAGTTCAAAACTTTTACTGTGTATGTTACTGCATGTCGAAAATATGTCTGGAATTTTGTGAGATTTGTGGAGTTGTAATGTGAATTATGGAAATTGTTAAGTATAGACTGCCAGAAGCCTTACGGGATTTCAAAATGTTTGTTTGAGACATCATTTGGGGTTCTTACAAACTTCATTTTGATTTCAAAATTTTACTGGGGATAATCATATGTATTTGGGTTGTTGTGTATAAAATTGGGGCTTATTTGATTAAATTAGGATTTTATATGAATTTTAAAGTAATCCTGCCCCAGTAAAACAATTGAACCCAATTTTACTTCGGTTTTGAGTAAAATAGCCACATTTTAAGTGACCATTTACCTTTGAAAAATTTATCTAAGGTCTTTTAACAAATTTATAACATTTATGAAAAAACTTTACCCACAATTATTGAGTTTGTGATTTTTAACAATTCATACACTAAAACTGCACAAATCTGTTTTTATGCCTCTTATCGACCTTTTGGGGAAGATTGAAATTAAGCCTAGTTTTCATTAAGGTAACTTGTTGTGAATGTTGGTATAGTTATTAGGACCTCATAGACTACCCCGGGTAGACTTTAGACGAGTTAGAAAATGAGCTTCTGATATAATTTCGCTTAGCAGATGTTGTCGGTGAGACGAACGAGGACAACGCCGTATAAGCTTGGACGTAGCGTGAGTGCCTCTCAAAATTATAGTTATATGTCTTTTAAAACTGGAAGGAGCACGTCGTATATATATATCTATATACTTTCATCATGCTTTCAATACTTCCCATGAAAATGAATTTCAACACTTTCAAATCAAATCATGGACTCAATTTGCATTAACCATTTCTTGGCACGTTTCAAAGACATATCTTGCGAGAATAATTTTCCAGGCAGGTTTTGTGAAAATGATTTCAAGAAAACATTCTTTTAATGAAATTCTAAAAAATATATATATATATATATATATATTCGCTCGATTCAATATTCCTTCATGAGCAAAAATGCTTCATTCAATCATTCGTGACATACATGATTGCATACTTGTTTCAAATGCATATTTTGCAAGCATGATTTCAAAATAAACATCGGTTTTTATGGATTCGTGGAAGTACTCCATCATTTGGTTCTTGTATCATGATCATTTGTCGTGATGGTGTTCTTATGACATGTTTCATCTTGCGTGGTTGTGTTGGGCCCAAGGTCGGGCGATGGATAGGGCAGGGTTCGGGCGGTCAAGCATGGGCTTGCGGTCTTAAACAGTTTCCGCTATCCACGTCCAGATCCATGCACCTAGGACGGAGTGCTCTGAGGGTGCATGGGTCATTTATCGTGTGGCATATTCCGGATATGACCAAATCGGGCATCGCGAGCCTGCGTGGGGAGGTATAAGGTGATGGCTGTTAAGCCGCGTGTTCAGGGGTGATAAGGAAGAAGCAGAGGGACCCAAAGTGCTATGGGTAAATCATCGGACGCGATGGTATTACTAACATGGCCCCCTACTGCTTAAGCGTGACGTGTACGTGTTACTTAAACATGTTTTGTACATGATACTTGCATTGAGTCTTGTACGTGGTACTTACATTGACTGCACATTTTTAAAATGCATGTTTTCAAACTTAAATATCATGCCACCAATCATCCCAGCTTTATCATGAACGAAATCGTTTTAAGCATGTTTCCATGACATTTGACACCCCTCACTGTGCATATACTAAGACCTTGTCTCATACTAGCTATTGCTTACTTGTTACCATGATCATAAATTGCTTATCTTATTTAGGATTTCAATGATCCTTCGAAAATCAATAAAAACCATTTTAAGCAACTTACACACGAGCACTGACACTCACTAAGCCTTTGCTTACGTATTTTCTTTTCCTTCCAGTCATGGGCAAGAGCGGGTGGAAATAGCTTGACATACCTTTCGGGGAACTTTTGTAATAGTTATTTTGACATCCATCGTTAGCAATTTTCTTGACATGTTAGACATGATCTATGATGTTTATATGTAGTATGGGTTTGTATTAGGCTAAACGATGATGATATTTTGTGTATTTGATTCCGCTGCTAGCCTTTATCCTTGAGAACGTATCGTTAAGTTATTATCGTGCCACCTTAAGATCGGGCGTTACACAACCTTTATCCCATTCTCTTCTGTGAGCAGAATATTCAAGTGGCCAAGATTCTGTCGCTTATTAGGCTAGTGGATCAAGAAGCTGCTCAAGCGCTCATGCCATTTACTTTGGACTTTTATAACTCTTATATTTCAGGTATCGATCTGCCAGAAGATGTGCATTTTGCACTAAGTACTGAAGATCGTGAACGCACTATATTCTTCATTTTGCAGATGAACATTATCAGTCCAAGGCATGTGATGGAAGCAATTGGTGCACTCTGGGTCATTACTATTGAGAAACCATCTCCTCTAGTGGAGATTGTTGAAATGGAAGTGGAACAAACTCCTACTGAAGAAGTCACTCCTATTCAAGACGTTGATATACAAATAGAAGTTGCTCCTAGCGCTCCAGTAGTCGAGGTTCTAATTGTTGCTCAAGTTGCAGAGATTGATGCTACTATTCAATATGTTGAGCAAGCGATTCAAGAAGTGCAGGAAGAGATTGCTGAAGAACCAGAAGAGCCTTTTATCTAAGATAAATCTAAGGGTAAGGCTGCAGTCTCACGCTCATATGGACTTCTTCCATCTCCTAAGTGTTCATCTTCTTCAAACTCAGATTCAGACAGCGAACCTGAAGCTAAGGAGTTCAGGCAAGCGGTAATGAACTCTCTGGTTGATATTCAGGGTTCTTGCTCTTGATTCGCTGAATCTTCTCATGAAATCACTCGGGCTGTGGAAAGACAGTGAGTCATTGACATGAGGAATCAAGCGACTCAGAGTACAAACGAAGTTCTTGATAAGATGGTTCCTCTAATTACTGCGTTGTCTAAAGAGTTCAATCGCTCCCTTGCTCAGAAAGCATCTGCTGATACTAAATGACATAATTCTTCCAATTTAGTCAATCAGAGTATCGCTAAGCAGGTTGCTATTTTAATTGATGAAGTCAAGCTTCTTCTCCGTGACATCACTGATCTCAAAGCCAAACTTGATGGTGTCAAGAAGGGGGAAAAGGGAAAAGGTCGCTCAAAGCCTTAAAGACAAACGCTGGAATGAGCTTCAACAAACTATTTCATCCATCCAGCAAGCCGTTCTTAGAAAGCGTAAGCCACACTTGTATAAAGGCTTCCCCATCCCAGTCTTCTCAGTTGAACTCTTAGAAGAGTTGGGTACTCTGCCATTTGCTTCTTTCATTCCCAACTATGTGCCTAGGAATAGAGCTCCAGTCACTAGAACTTTTGAAATATTTGAAGATCTTTCGTGTGAGCTGGGAGTTGATCCGACCATTTGGCACAAGCGTCTGAGTTGTTTTAAAGAATTGGCTAAAGGAATGAGAGTACAATATGCCAATGAGACACATAGGCGAATGACAGTCGCTAATAACATTTTATGGAATTTTGCTCAGCAAATGTTCAAGCAAGAGCAAAAGGACGCTAGCAAGCCCCTGCCTTCTTCAGGAACAAAGCAAAACTGCTAAAGCTTCATTGCAGTTTATTTAAGCACTTTAAAGTTCCTTTATTAATTTTTCTGTCTTTATTTTCCTTTAACTCATTGTACTTACATGAACTATATTGAATGAATGAGTTTTGGCTGAAATATCTTATTTCTCGCTATAATGTACTAACTTATAGCTAACTCTCTAACTATTTAAACGCTAACTTTACAATCTTTGTCAGTTTTTATCTAGCTCTTGGACTATAAAAGAGTCAAGGTCTTGACATCATCAAAAAGGGGGAAATTGTTAGGAATTTCATGTTAGAAGTTTTGATGATGACAAGATAGGTTTTATGGTAGACCCCAAAGATTATGTAAGTTTATTTTTTCTCAGAATATGTTTAAGCGTTTAACAAGTTATCGAGTTGTAATTTTTAGAATAGGCTTGTATTTCTTATCTTTGTAGATTTTAGACTAAGTATTAGATGCTAAGTCGCTGAGGTGGGGTATTTTTATAATTACCCCACCTCAGCAAACCGTAAACATACACGAATATACAGAAGAAGGTTAAAACTTTGCTGAAATACTCTCTCAAGAAACGCTTACAAACTCCACATCCAAAATCCTTCAAGCTTTTCATATACATTCCATAGACAGTCACAAATATCTCAAACCTCTTCCAAAGAAAAATCTTAAACTCCCATTGAGATTTCCCAAGTTGTTTGAACTTCTCAAAATCAAACAAACTTGTGACGATAAACCTTCAACCCCTTTCATCTGTGTGAGAAAGCTATTGAAACCCCTTACAGACAGTATTTCTGAGTGAGAGAAGCTTGTAGAAGAAGATCTTCATTGGAGCTAAAGTCTGTGTGATCAAAGAGCTTAAGATCATCTTCACCCATTCACCATTTTGTAGAAGATTCTGTGTGATCCTTCGATAATCAATCTAGTGAATTTCCTCCAAGTGGTAAAGGAGAAGAAGGACGTAGTTGGGATTATATCACCCAGTGAATCTTTAAAGTCTTGTGTCATTTACTATTTTATTTCTTTGCTTTACTATTCATATCATATCATTGAAAGGCTTTAAAAACGGTTAAGCGACTATTTGACTAAAACGGACATTAAGCTTTAAAATAATTTTCGTTGTGCTAACACTGATTAAGCGATCTAAGCATTACCCTACTTTGGTAATCGCTAAAATCACTAAGTGTAAGTTATCTTTCTTGTAGCGCCTGAACTAGCGCTCAGCTTTCCAAGCGTTCAAATCTTTAAAAGTGATACGAAATTTTTGAAGTCCAAAAAGACTTCAGGGTCTATTCAACCCCCCCCCCCCCCTTCTAGACCCTTTCGTATGCCACTTGGGACCATCATATTCCTTCCAGTTTTCGAAAGATACTATTAAAGAGTTAAGAGGCACTCACCGAATACGATAACCTTAAACTGGATTGGGTGTCGGGAATTCGGGTATGCTACCTGTGGTGGTGAAATGAATAACGTATTCAGGCTTAACCTTATGAATGCCTAAAAATTCTACCCATGATACGCCCTCTTCCTAACTAAACATATCCTACTAAATAAGCCAAGATGCACAACCGGAAAAAAAAAAAGAATAATCTAGACATATAGGCAATTTAGTTGAAAGAAGAGTCACGTAAGCTACAAATTTGCGCAGTTTTACTATATACTTTTGTATAAATTCTCAAGATAAGAATTTTCTCATAAACTTTGGAGAAACACAATAAATACATGTTGGAACATTTCACAAAAAATTTTACTTTAATTGAAATCATTAAATTACTGATTCAATTTCCAAAACATAGTTGTCCCGATGGATTTTTCAGGACAGACATGCTATTTTCAAAATAATGTATAAAATCCCCTATTCCTTGAAAACTTTCCAAATTTTTATGAAACCTTTCTAACACATGTATATACCTACAATAAAACTTTAAGAGCAAACAAAAATTTCCAGATTCACCAAATAATCCCATAACCATAGCAATTTTAAATCGCACCAAACAGATTGACAATTTTATTCAACGAATTTTAGAAAACTCCACAAAACTCCAATCTTTACCAAATTTTGTAGAGAATTTCAAAACATAACCAAAATGATATAAAAAATTTAACATAATCAAATTAAGATATTTGGTTCCTCAAATATAGCCTTCAACATCAAAACCAGAAACTGAAATTTCCATACATCTTACTTTTGGGTCAAAATAAACATGCATGTCCTAGATACTCTTTAAAACCTATTAAATTTGATATGCAATCACACAACTAAGCTTCAAATACATACATACATATATATATATATATATTCATGGGTCTACAATAATTTACCCAGATCCTACTCTTATTTACACATGCAACCAAAGTTTTCAGCCCAACATTCAAAATCACCTCATGCATGAACTCATTGAACCCCCAATTGAACAAATCAAGGTATATTCTATAATAACTTTCAATAAATCAAATAAAAACACATACTAATAGAGATATAGGTGATTTACCTACTCCAATTGACCAAATTACAACAAATTATAGCTTAAACTTCCACACAAGCAAGTATGAATGTGACTCAGCAGTAGCTTCTGGTTCAGGGATTTTTCTGGATTTTTAAGTAGTTGTTAAGTTAATTTGGGTTTCATAATGTTGTATATTATCCTCTTAGTAAGATTGTGAGCTAAAGAACACTAAATTTGGAAGTCATTTGCTATCTCCAAACTTGAAAAGGACAAAACTGCCAGGGCTGAGTTTCTATGCGGGAATTGCTGAATTTTCCCTCTTTGGTGTGTCTTTATGTTGGAATAAGGTGGAAGACCAAATGTTTAGAGATATATATAGAGTATGAAGGAGGGCTTGAGTGAAACTTCTCATTCATCCTTTTATTTACCCATTTCTCCCCCTTTTTGTGTTCTTTGCAAGATGCACCATAACATAAATATTTTTGTACACATAGGATGCATGCTTTAGGTCCTACAATACACAATATATTTTATAATAAAAGTCTATTTACATATTTTTGGAGTGACAATTAGCTATGCAACCAAGTAACAAAATTCATATAGTCAAGTATCAAATTTTAGAATAGAATGACTTACGAAAATCAAGTATTTCCAAAATGTAAATTAGCAAGAAACTATAATTCTTACTCTTCCTTTTATTTACTCCATTTTTCACTTTTCTTTCTTATATAAAATGTGTACACACACACATGCACATATATATACACACACACATAAAATGTACGCTTTAAAATCTTAGGCATCACAGTGGAACTCAATTGTTAGACTAATAGGAAGTCAAATGGGTTAAACTTAAATTATTCATAAATTAATATGACCGTTAAAAGGTTTCGATTTGATGAATAATGAGCAAAGAATTGAGTCCTCCATTTGATGGATTGGAGTTAGATGCCACCTTGATAGATTATTTGACCATATACCATTAAAACATTGCAACCTAATAAACTAGTTAAAGAAATCAATCATCATTACGAAGTCTGCCAACGATGAATTCCAAATTCCACAGTGGGAGTGTGGATTTTCGAAAAATGTAGTGTGAGCCAAGTTTATTTTTCAAAGTCTTTGATTTAAACATGGAACAACAATCATGATCAAATCTAATAATTTTTATTTACTTTTCTGTAGTTATCTTTTTATCTCTCCCGCAATGTAACTGTCAAACCCTTGTCTGATTTGATAAAGAAATACAATTTAACTAGACTCAACTACATGGAATGGCTCACAAACTTAAGGATTGTCCTAAGCAGTGAGTCAATCGAGTATTTGCTAGAACTTAAGCATCCTCCTATCCCAAAAGGAGATGAGGATGAAAGAGTTCGTACTTCCTATATGGACTGCATCTGTGATAATTACCGAGCAAGAGGATACATGCTGAGCTCCACATGTAGTGAACTACAATGCTCTCATGAAAAGAGGGCTAGTGGTCAAGAAGAAGGAGTTTTTCGTTCAAGTTTTTCAACTAGGAAATTGTACTGCTCTGATCAAGAATGAAGTTGTCGGATCAATGCATCAAAAGGTTGATGAGCACAATTTTTGAGGAAAAAGTTAGCACTCTCCAACCACTTTGCTAAAACGGGTAAAGTATCAAAATTCCTCTTTTACATACGAGTGTTAATAAGACCAGTTAATCCTAGTATTGGGAAAATCTGGAAAAAAAAATTGTTATATATTTTTCCCAACATCACCGACATTCTTTGGTATCCTCCCATTTTCAATCGAGATAAACCTAGAGAGTCGAGCTACATAGGAATTGATGGGGAAATCAGGTTTTGAATTTGGAGGGAATTTTGGTAATTTGTCCTTTGGAAGGAAGAATTAATTAATTGGACAAATTAATTTAATTAGTTTTTTAATTGGATTAAATATAGATAATTAAATTAATTATGTTGGCTTGGTCTATTAAGAATACTAATTGATTACGTGACTAATTAATTAATTGGAACATTAGTTTAATCAATATATTTAATTGGACTGAATATTAAATAGATTAAATTAATTGGACCCAATCCCCAATCAACTTAGTCCAGGTAGGCGTCCAAAAGCCCATATGGGGCGTGTGACTTGTGGGCTAAGTTGGAGGATTTTATATATTAATCCAACACAAGCCCTAGTGGAACACAACTGAAAATACAATAATCAAAATCCTCCATAAAATTACAAGACAGAGAAATATTCTTCCCCTCTCTTTCTCTCACCTAACCTCCATTGGATATAGAGATGGGGATTTACTGTTGTCCAACCCGCGCGTGATGTCTAGAGGCAAGGAATTTTTGCTACTTGGATTATGAGAAAATTCCGTTCATTGGACAAGCAGAAAAATCAATGAAAGTGGAAATCTCAAGCTGAACACGCTTTAAGAGGTAGGCGATTTATTGCATTCTTCGTGTTCTTATTTTAGTTAAAAAGCAACAAACCACAAATTGATCTTAACTTTGGGAATCGATTGTAAAACTTTATTCCGCTACATTTTGATAAACGATTCCCAACAATTTCCTATGTTGTATTATCACATAGATGACCAGTGGAAAATCTCTGGCCAGAGTATCAAAGTCATTAAGAAGAAGTGATGATTCTTCTTAGATGGCCAAAGCCACTAAGATCACAACACATACATAGCTATCTGAGTTACTTGAGTTTTGACTAAACCCTAACTCTTGACTCGGATCGGGAAAATGATGGAAGGAATGGCTCTTACAAAGATCATTACTTGGGGACGTTCTTCGTCGTAATCATTTATATCTACGTCTTAATGATGATGTTGCTAGACATCGAATCATGATCGGTGACAAGCCTTGAGTCAAGTTTTGAAATAAGACTCAAGTGCTTAATTAATTGAATGTGCGAAGATTATTTAAGTCTAAGGGAAAGGTCACCGCTAACATGTAAATGAATCAAAGGGGTCACACATTTCACTCGAGTGTGAACCTCCTTGTGGAAAATGTTAGTTCTTATGTAGAGCTAACTGTATGGACTTAATCCTTGGTGGATTAAATTAATTCTCAAGTAGAATTAATTAAATGAGAAATTCCTAAGTGGATTAGATTAATTCTTAAGCAAAATTAATTGAGAAAGATGAATTGATTGGTTAAATTAATAAAAGAAAAAATAATAAAGGTGTTAATTAATTATCCTTTGTGGATTAATTAGATTAGACTCCCTCACTGTTGTGGTCTTAATCAGATACTTGGTAGGCAAACCTCTAAAAATCTTATTGCCATTTTCTGGTTCGTTAGTTCCTTATTTAAAGAAGCTAACTCTATTGTGAGGATGGTGAATCTAGAATCTATCTCATCGAGAGATTCACCAGGCTGCATGTTGAACTGATCAAACTTTTGCATTGCTATATAGAGCTTATTTTCTCTAATATATTTTGAGCCTTCAAAGATTTTGCCAAAATTATCTCAAATTTCTTTAGCCGTTATATAGGACTTGGTCTTTTTAAAAAAATATTCGTTTTGACATTTAATGCTAAATATAGAGCATTTCTGGCGATATTATCCAAATTCGCCCTTCTTCGCTCATCTGGAGTCCATTCTACTTTCGACTTGTCTACATTGTTGGGAAAAATTGCATAAAAACAAAAATGCAGTGGAAGAATTATAAGTTTAATCCCAGTGGCTCATCTCTATTTCTCGTATTTAAATTGGGTTTTACAAAATTAATTACCGTTCTCGCGTATGTTAAAATCTGAACCAGCTTTGCAATCCTTTTCTCGAACAGCAAATCCGTCGTTGTCTCTAAATTGCCACGCCGGAGTCAAAAACAAAAATCACCTTCTTCGTCACCTTGATGGACGGCTAGAGTGAGAGAGAAAAGGGAGGAGAGTTTGACTTGGAGAAAAAGTTTTTGAGTTGATTCTCTTAACCTAGTTATTTTTTTCACTAAGTAGTATACATATATACTACAATAGAAAACAATCACCTGGGCTTCATAAGCCCCATATGGGCGTCCTAGGCTTTTAAGCCTTCGGGCTTTTGTTTATTAATTAATTAAATAATTAATATTATTTATCCAATAAATAAATTAATTAAATAATCAATTAAATTCATGTTAATATTATAATTAAATTCCCATGAGGAATTAATTAATTCATTAACTCAATTAATTAATAAAATCATCTAATGACTAATTAATTAATCACGATATCCAATACCGAAAATTCTCTCAAGTCTTTTCCTACGATTTTCTTTTTGCACTTCCTTTAAGCGCGACTCTTTAGGTTCGTCTCAAAACGCAATTGGGAGAAAACCAAAAAGATGTGAGTAACACCTAGCCAATCACGTAGCTCACATCGTATCCCAATTGAGAACGAATGAATAGGATCATTCCAAACCATATACGTTGTGATGCCGTACGTGTATAAACCTTTTATTCTTGCATCTCAGTCAAGTGAGAGTCATGGTTTTAGTCAAACTCACATGACTTGACCATATGCTTAGCTCATAATGAGTCGAGGTCATTTTATGCTTTGGCCAAAGACTTTTAACCTCACTCATTCATGACTGCATAGGATACTTAGCTCATTCACTTATGAGAGAATAAATCCCATTTTGATAATCAGTTAACAATGCTACTTGCCCATCAAGTCGCACTTCGAGGTCGATTCCACCAAAGGGTGATTTGGATCTAACTAGTCTAATGACAGACTTGATGTCGCAAGTACATCTTCAACTCAACTCCTCAGGTCTAAGGTTCACGCGTACCTATCACAACTTATCAGTTTCATCATTGACTGTCTGTGAGTTAAAACCCATGTGATGAAACTGATGTGAGCCGTGTTCGAACATATTAGTCCAACTTATATGTCCATGACATAAGTTCCCACTATCATTCCCATAGTGTTCGACTAGCACTTTCTCTGTCAAAACTTATATCATGCAAGTCCTTGTTCTGTATTGATGTCCAGTCAAATACATTCTCCCTATCCCATATGAAGTAGAAGGTTTGCCTTATACTCAAGGACTTTACGTTGTTTATTAACACCTTACAAATGCCTATAAGAAAACAACAAGATAATGCCTTATATAAAATTATATTGTTTAGTTACTAGTCTATGCCCTATAAATCTATCCTCTTTATGGAATTTGAGGGCATACGCTCTAACAATCTCCCACTTGCACTCAATGCCATTTGCTATGGTATTTAATACCCATCCCTTCGAGATGTTTTTCTAGCATCGCCTGTGCCAATGATTTGGTCAATGGATCAGCGACATTGTCAGCTGAGGCTATTTTCTGAACAGATATTTCTCCTCGTGCAACGATCTCTCTTATGATGTGATATCTCCTCTCGATGTGTTTGGACTTGTGGTGAGACCTAGGTTCCTTTGCTTGCACTATTGCTCCGGTGTTGTCACAATAAAGTGGCAACGAGAGCTTTATGCTAGGAACCACTTGAAGTTCTTCTATGAACTTCCTTATCCAAACAACCTCTTTAACTGCCTCAGAGGCAGCTATATATTCAGCCTATGTAGTGGAGTCCGCGGTTGTTCTTTGCTTGGAACTTTTCCAAGTTACCGCCCCACCTTTGAGGGTGAATACGAATCCTGAGGTGGACTTCCGGACATCCCCAAGTCTTGAAAATCCAAATCAGTGTACCCGTCCACTCTCAGGCCACCACTCCCATAGATGAGAATCATATCCTTGGTTCTCTCAGATACTTTAGGATATTCTTCACAGCTATCCAATGTTCCTTGCCTGGGTTTGCTTGAAATCGACTAACAACGCTTACCGAATAAGCAATGTCAGGTCTAGTACATGGCATTGCGTACATCAGGCTACCTACTGCTGATGCATAAGGTACAGTGCTCACTTCTTTTCTATCTTCCTCACTTTGAGGACACATATTTTTTGAGAGATGTATCCCATGCCTCATCGGCAGGAACCCTTTCTTAGAATCCTCCATCCTATATCTCTTTAGGACCTTTTCTAAGTAAAGGTCTTGAGAGAGCCCTATCATTCTATGTGTTCGATCTCTGTAGATTCGAATCCCTAGAATATAAGTTACCTCTCCCAAGTCTTTCATGGATAAATGACACGCTAGAAGCTAACGTGCTTTGGTAGCAAGTGCACTAGTCGTGATAGTAATAAAAGTGGACTAAAAGTCCGGGTTGTCGAACCACAAGGACTAGGTATTTTAGTTTATGATTAATGAAAATGGACAAAAGTAAATTGCAATAAAACGAGTAAGCAAGCGAAGAACAAAAGAGAAATGGACTATAGATTAAATCTCAAGAGTGATAAAATGACTATGGCACATGCTACAACCTAATCTACTCATCAATATACATGAGCTACTCTTCGAATTATTAGACTCCTATTGCTTCGGTGGAAAATCCTTAATTAACTATTACCCGATGTCTCGGCTCATAATAATCCTATGATTAATTGACGATTCTCTAAATATGTCTATCCGAGAATCTAATCAATAACCACGCATTAACGTTCTAGAGTTTCCCCGGATAAATTCGGCTAACAGCACCAGGAAATCTTTACCTATTTCTAGGGGCAATTCCACATTAGTTTCGGATGATGCGTTGATTTTTGTTGCACCCTAACCTATGTTCTTTCGAATGAATAGAATAGGCACAAAAGCAAGCATATGGTGATCAAGCATATGATTGTGATAAAAGCACAAAATCAACACACAAAGCAATAGGAGAATTAATACGAAAATTCACTTCACATATATTGATTTGTAAATAGGCCTTCACATGGCCTTAGTACTACAATTTAGCCCATCATCAATAGCTCAAAAAGATCTAGAGCAATCATATACATAGTTATGAACATAAACATGTAAATGAAATGCAAGTAAAACTCCCTAAGGCTTGAATGATGATGAATCCTTCCTCGTAGCTTCAATCTCTAGCTCAATCCCCCCTTCTTCCCCTTCAAAGAGTGATGAAAAGATGGCTCAAATCTCAAAAAATGGTCTCCAAACTCCAAAATTCGAACCCATTTTAATGTGCTGAAAATTTAGCTTTATAGAACTGAAATTCAGTTATATCAGCGCCCAAGCGCGTCCAAATCGGCGCCTAGGCGCGGCCTACGTGGCACAAATGACTTGGGGAATAAGTTGCGGGGCGCCCAGGCATGCATAATGGCGCCTAGGCGTGGTGGTGGTGGCATCTAGGCGTGAGAAAGTTGCGCCTGGGAGCCACAGTGCGAACACTGAACCGTTTTCTTACTTTTCAGTGCAGCAATCGTGTTTTCCTCATAACTTTCTCCATAGACCTCTGATTTGAGTGATCAAGTTGTCCCGTAAAGAGAAGACATAGATCTACAACTTTGTCGAAGTAAATGTTCTCAAATTCGGTCTTGAAACATAAATAAATGGCGCTCAAACGTGGAAGATGTGGCAGATGTCGCGCCCAGGCGTGGTAAAATCACGCCTAGGCGCGATTATGCATAACTTGAGCTCATTTCTTGCTTGTTCGGGCGCCCAGGCGTGATTGTGGCTGCGCTTGGGCGTGGAGGTGCGAAGCATCTTGGCATGAACTTGTTTTATACGTCGTTTTTCCGCCCTTTCTTCGTTTGCATCCATTTACAACCTGAAATCACTTCACACACGGATTAAACGCAAATGTGGCAAGAATCAAGTGATAAATGAACCTAAAACATAAACACAACGGGCTTAAAAACACGTAAAAATGACTCTTATCAATAAAGTACTCGAAAGCCACTTCTTTACAATGGTGAGCATTCATATATCATTCCCTATGAGTAATATGTCATCTACATATAACATAAGGAATGTTATCTTGCTCCCACTAACCTTCTTGTAAACACATGGCTCGTCTTCGTTCTTGATGAAGTCAAATCCTTTGACAGCCTCATCAAAACGTAGATTCCAGCTACGGGACGCTTGCTTGATTCCATAAATGGATCTCTCAAGCTTACACACCTTATGAGTATGCTCCTCGGATACAAAACCTTTAGGCTGTTCCATATAGATATCCTCTTCTAGGAATCCATTTAGGAAAGCAGTTTTGACATCCATTTGCCATATTTCATAGTCCAGGTGTGCAGCTATTTCACGTAAAATCCTTGTTGATTTGATCATAGCCACTGGCGAAAAGGTTTCTTGGTAGTCAATTCCTTCTTTTTAACTATACCCTTTCGCCACTAGCCTGGCTTTGTAGGTGTCAACCTTGCCATCAACACCAATCTTTCTCTTGTAGATCCATTTACACCCGATTGGTTTTACCCCTTCAGGTTAGTCTACAAGTTTCCAGACTTAGTTTGCATGCATCGAATCGATCTCAGTTTGCATAGCTTCACGCCATCTAGCAGCATCCACATCCACCATCGCTTGATGAAAAGTGGAGGGATCATCTCCATGATCCTCCTCTAATACAGAATGGAGATCCAGCTCCCTCTATACTAGATATCCGTACCTCTTAGGCGGTTGAGGTACTCTACTTGATCTTCGTGGTTGTGGTTGTGTTACAGAAGGTTCGGTTCTCACTTCCTGTGTAGATGTATCCACTGGAGTCTCATTTTGTTCTTCTAGAACAATCTTTCTACCCGCTCCTCCTTCTTGAATGAACTCATCTTCAAGAAAGTGGGCTTGCAAAGCTACAATGATCCTTTGACCATCGTGCAGGTAAAAGAGGTATCCCATTGAATCCTCAGGATATCCAACGAAACGTCCCTTCAAGGATCTAGCCTCCAACTTGTCCACTTTGGACTTTTTGACATAAGCCGGACATCCCCAAATCTTGATGTGATTAAAACTTGGTTTCCTATTCCTCCACATCTCATAGAGAGTCATAGGAACGGACTTAGACAGACATCTATTTAAAATGTGTACAGCTGTAAGCAGCGCATGACCCCACAGTGAAATGGGTAAGTTAGTGTAGCTGAGCATGGAGCATACCATGTCCAACAAAGTTCGATTTCTTCGCTCTGCTACTCCATTTAATTGTGGTGTCGCTGGAGGTGTGAGCTGTAATACTATACCATTCTCTCTGAGGTATACATCAAAATCGTCGCTCATATATTCTCCTTCTCGATCCGATCGAAAGGTTTTTATATGTTAACCAATTTGATTTTCCACTAAGGCCTTGAATTCCTTGAACTTTTCAATGGATTCAAACTTGTGCCTCATCATGTACAGTAGACCATATCTTGAATGGTCATCAATGAAGGTGATGAAGTAAAGGAAACCTCCTCGTGCCATTTCTCCAAATGGACCACAAACATCAGTATGCACTAAGCCTAAGATTTGTGAGGCTCTTTCAAAAGTCCTTGTGAAGGGGGATCTAGCCATCTTTCCTTTGAGACAAGATTCACAAGTAGGATAGGGATCTAATCCCAATGGGCCAATTAGTCCATCTTTCTCCATTTTGCGAATTTTATGTTCGCAGGCATGGCATAGTCTAAGATGCCAAATCAATCTTTGGTTTATTCCAAGCCTACTACGTTTCCTTTGTATAGTATTCACAGAACACTCATTCTGGACATTAAGGTAATACAATCCATTTATTAAAAAAGCAAATCCTACTAATTTATTACCATAATAAATGTCGCATTGTTCATCAATAAAACGGAAAGTGTAACCAAGTTTAACTAAAACGGGAATAGAAACAATGTTTTTAAGCCCATTGGGCAAAACTAAAACATTATCCAGAAATAGTATATGTCCAGAATTAAGAAATAATGAGGCAGATCCAATTTCAGTAGCTGCGACACTTTGCCCGCTGCCTACTCTTATCTACACCTCATCAGGGCTCAGCTTTCTTCTTCTTTCCAGATTCTGATTCACACAATATACATGAGTATTAGTTCCTGAATCAAGAATCCATGAAGAGGAAAAATTGGTAATAGAGCAAAAACATAAAGTTCTTTACCTTTTGCTCGTATGTTAGGACAGTCTCTTCTCCAGTGGCCTAGCTCACCGCAGCATAAGCATCTGTCCTGATTTCTAGCCCTCTTATTTATCCTTCGGTGTGCTTTGTCGCAAGTCGTGCTAGATGCCCCTTCCTCTAAATGGTCATTATTATTTCTTCTTCCATCCAATGGATTAGGAAAAGTGATTGACATTGGGTTGTTCCATTTGTCCGCCTTTATTTGTTTCTGAGCAATTTTGAGTTTTTCTAATAGCCCAGCTAAAGAACCCTCAATGTCATTCATGTCAAAGTTTATGACAAAATAATAGAACGAATCGGGGAGTGACTGTAGGATGGGATCAACTTGGAGATGTAGATCTATGTAGAATTTTAAAGATTTTAGTTTTTCTATCATGGTCATCATTTTGAAAACGTGTTCTCCAACATCCTCTCCCTCAGTCATTTTAGTTCGGAAAAGATCCCTTGAAATGAAATATCTAGCGGTCCTACCGCGCTCTCCAAACCACTCATCCAGATGCATGATAATGTCTCTTGCATTATCCATCTTATCCTGGGACCTTTGCAACTCTATGCACATCGTGCTTAAGATGTACACCCTTGCTCTATGGTTATCACAGCACCAATCCCAACGAGTCAGGCGAACTTCATCACCCTCCTTTTTTCCAGGAACGGGAGGATGACCAATTTCCAGTACATAGTTTATGGATTCACTGCTAAGGACCATCCTCATCTTTGTGAGCCATTCTGTGTAGTTTGGACCAGTGAGAATCGTGTTTTCCATCAATTTTGATAGTGGTTTGGGAGACATAATTAAATTTGAGAGAGATAAATCAAAATAGCTGCAGAAAATAAACCAGACTTTATTAGACTTGTGTAACTAATCTAAAACCAAGCTTAAAATCAAGGACTTCGACTTATAACTTGTCTCCCACTGCATTTTTTGAGATTCACACTCCCACTGTGAAAAACAGAAGTGATCGTTGCAATGTACTTCGTGGTGGGGATTGATTTCTTTAATTAATCTAATGGATGGCAACCCTTGAACGATATATGGTCCATTATTTTAATTAAAGTGATGTCCAATATCAATCTATCCAATAGATGGTTCAATCTTCTTTTTCCCATAATCCACCAAAACCGCAACCCTTTAACGATTTATAGGCTTTGTGGATTATCTAAGTTTACTCCCACTAACTCCTCATAATCTAACATTTGAATTTCACCTTGCAACCATTTAATGATATTTGGGGTGAAATATGTCTCGATTAAGGCATCTAATGCACTTAATAAAATTCTAGAATTAAATCTTGATACGACCCCCACTTACTGGGAAGATGCCATATACTAGGTTTAATACTTAATTTCATTAAGTTTAGTGGAGGGAAAGGATGCCTAGCACCCCTTACTAACTTAGTATCAATTTTTGCTTGGGAGAATTCATGTTCTAAACATTTATCTAAGTCTCACTTTGCACATTACTCAATTTATATAGCGCATATTGATAACACACATGCTTCATACAACTAATGAACATTCATCGAAAGCAATAAACCAACACATATGTCCATGGGCTTTATCTAGAGGGCCCAAGCCAATGGGCCATCATTAAAAAAAACAAAAATAAGCCTAGCTATTCTTCATGGGCTCCAAGCTCCTCTTCTTTTGGATTGATCTCCTCTTGAAAGGCCTATTCTATTTCTATCTATTACATGAGATTATTTAACAACCTATACATAATTCTAGAAATAAAATAAATGGGCTCAATTCCGACCCTTACAACCCATAAAAGGAAATACAATCAAAAGAAATTACCTAAGCCCATAGACAATGTCACCATCATATAATACATACTCGCGAAAAATAAAATAATTATGTTGATGATTAAGTTAATGAATAATTAGTCCAACTAATTAATTCCCTCAATAAATTCCAAATTTTGTTGATAATCATGACAACAAACCATTTAGTGAGAATCTTTAATTTAAATAAATAACTTAATTAAAATATTCTCCAAGAACCATTAATTAATTATTTCACTTAAATTAATAATATTCAATAAAAACAATTTGGGCTTTATTTCATAAAATATAATTACCAACCATTGGCATATTTAATTTTAATCAATTAGGCCCAAAGCTAATTTATTGAAGAGTCCATATTTTTAAATAAAACAATTTGGGCTTATTTAATTAAATCTGGGTCATCATCCTTTTGACCCACCCGGATAATTAAAATAGCCCAAAACCCATTTAAATAAAAAATTGGACCCAAGAAAAAATAACCCGACCCGTTAGAACCCGGGTCATGGACCCGGGCCCACGAAATTGGGCGCACGACACGACTTGTGGGCGCACGGCAGTGGCCTGGCCGCGTGGCCAGGCCCTACGCACGACGTCCTGCGCCCAGCGCATGGCGTCGTGCGCACTGTGCGCGCAGCGCGTGGCCTTCGCTGCATGCACAGCATTTGTTGTCTGAGCGCGCAGACTGCGCATGATGTTTTCAACGCGCTTGTCGCGGGGTTTTTCCAACCCGATTCTCACAAAAATTAGATTTCTCAATTCACAAGTCATCGTTCTACAACATACATGAATCAAACGCAAAAAAATCAAGAATTATTATCAGGAAAAAGATATTCAAAACATGCTTCAAAAAACGCAAAAAATACATAATCACGTAATCAATTAAATACAGAAATCAAAGATTGGCTCTGATACCACTATTGGGAAAAATTGCATTAAAACAAAAACGCAGCGGAAGAATTATAAGTTTAATCCCAGTGGATCATCTCTATTTCCCGTATTTAAATTGGGTTTTACGAAATTAATTACCGTTCTCGCGTATGTTGAAATCTGAACCAGCTTTGCAATCCTTTTCTTGAACAGCAAATCCGTCGCTGTCTCTAAATTGCCACGCCGGAGTAAAAAACGAAAATCACCTTCTTCTTCACCTTGATGGACGGCTAGAGTCAGAGAGAAAAGGGAGGAGAGTTTGATTTGGAGAGAAAGTTTTTGAGTTGATTCTCTTAACCTAGTTATTTTTTTCACTAAGTAGTATATATATATATATATATATATATACTATAATAGAAAACAATAACCTAGGCTTCATAAGCCCCATATGGGCGTCCTAGGCTTTTAAGCCTTCGGGCTTTTGTTTATTAATTAATTAAATAAATAATATTATTTATCCAATAAATAAGTTAATTAAATAATCAATTAAATTCATGTTAATATTATAATTAAATTCCCATGAGGAATTAATTAATTCATTAACTCAAATAATTAATAAAATCATCTAATGATTAATTAGGTTCGTCTCAAAAAGCATTTGGGAGGAAACCAAAAGGATGTAAGTAACACCTAGCCAGTCGCGTGGCTCACATCGTATCCCAATTGAGAATGAATGAATAGGATCATTCCAAACCATATACGCTGTGAATGTCGTACGTGTATAAACCTTTTATTCTTGCATCCCAGTCAAGTGAGAGTCATGGTTTTAGTCAAACTCACATGACTTGGCTATATGCTTAGCTCATAATGAGTCGAGGTCATTTTATGCTTTGGCCAAAGACTTTTAACCTCACTCATTCATGACTACATAGGATACTTAGCTCATTCACTTATGAGAGAATAAATCTCATTTTGCTAATCAGTTAACAATGCTACTTGCCCATCAAGTCGCACTTCGAGGTCGATCCCACCAAAGGGTGATTTGGATCTAACTACTCTAATGACAGACTTGATGTCACAAGTACATCTTCAACTCGACTCCTCAGGTCTAAGGTTCACGCGTACCTATCACAACTTATCAGTTTCATCATTGACTGTCTGTGAGTAAATACCCATGTGATGAAACTGATGCGAGCCGTGTTCGAACATATTAGTCCAACTTATATGTCCATGACATAAGTTCCCACTATCATTCCCATAGTGTTCGACTGGCACTTTCTCTGTCAAAACTTATATCATGCAAGTCCTTGTTCTGGATTGATGTCCAGTCAAATACTTTCTTAGACTTGCGAACCCTATTTAGAGAATAAAGATCAAACCCTTCTAGTGCCATTCTCCCTATCCCATAGGAAGTAGAAGGTTTGCCTTATACTCAAGGACTTTACGTTGTTTATTAACACCTTACAAACGCCTATAAGAAAACACCAAGGTAATGCCTTCTATAAAATGATATTGTTTAGTTACAAGTCTATGCCCTATAAATCTATCCTCTTTATGGCATTTGAGGGCATACACTCTAACATACATAATGATCTTTATGATTTGAATAAGCTCACCTATAATGACATTAACAAGCTCGTCATCACGTGTACCTAAGTAAGCCAAACACCTGAGTTTCCATGAGTCATAGTTTGACTCAGTCAACTTGGGCATCTTTGTATAAGACATAATCGTATGTATGATTTTGAATACAAAAAAGCAACTATTTTTAGAAATAAGGATTTAAACAAGCAATTGCGCTTGAAAACACTAAGGTGTCAACTTTAGCCATCTGATATCACTTGTTGGTCCCAAGTGGCATACGAAAAAGGATCTAGAAGGGGAGGGGGATTGAATAGACCTTAAAGGTTTTTAAACTTCTGATATTTTCCTATCAAGATTTTTCGATGCTTAGATATAAGCCCGGCGCTTGGCAAGCGTTCACTGAAGACCATTTTGAAAGATTGAACTTAGATACAAGTTTTGGTAACTTGATCAAAGTAGGATCAAGTTTACAGTGTTTGTATCATAAGTTGCACAGAGAAAGATTTTAATCTTCTTCTTTAAAAGGTTTTGAAAGAACTGGAATGATTTCTCTTAGTTGCTTGGTTTTAACAAACTTGTGAGAGCTTGAATATGATAGATTATATGAGAGTGAGAAGAGAGAGAAACTTTGCTGAAATAATTTGAGAGAAAAGCTTGCAAACTCCATAGCCAAAATCCATCAAGCTTCTCAAATACATTCCAGACAGTCACTAGATATCTCAAACCTCTTCCAAAGAAGAAACCCAAATTCTTACTGAGATATCACAAGTTGTTTGAACTTCCCAACATCAAAGAAACCTGTTACAATAAACCCTCAACACCTTTCATCTGAGTGAGAAAGATTGTCGACTTCCACAAGCAGTATTTTTTAGTAAGAGAAGCTTGTTGAAGAAAGGTCTTTATTGGAGCTGAAGTCTGTGTGATCAAGAAGCTCAAGGCCATCTTGGAGAAGATCTATATTGGAGCTGAAATTTGTGTGATCAAGGAGCTCGAGATCGTCTTTCCAAAAGCAGAGGATTGAAGTGGCTTGCAGCAGAAATCTGTGTGACCAAAGAGCTCAAGTCATCCATATCCGTCTCTTCCTGTTTCCCTATTTTGTAGAAGTCTCTGTGTGATTCTTCGAGAATCAATTTAGTGGATTGCCTCCAAGTGATCAAGGAGAAGAAGGACGTAGTTGGGATTATATCACCCAACGAACTTTACAAATACTGTGTCATTTACTTTACAGTCAATTTTCTTATTATCATCTCATTGCATAAATTGATTAAGTAAAACACAATCAAACGCTAAGCAACTAAGAAACAACGTGTGACGCTAAAGCTTTCAAAAAGAGAAGACTCTAAAATTATTCCGATATGCTAACCCTGATTAAAGAACTGAACACTTAAACCTATCTGGTTATAGTATTCAAATCTTGAGTCTAAGTTAACTTTATCAAAACAGTTTTCAAGTAAGCACTCAGACAAGCGTCTACATTCCAAGCGTCCAAAACGATTTTAATACAAAATTTTTGAAGTCAAAAAAGACTTCAGGGTCTATTCAACCCCCCCCCCCCTTCTAGACCCTTTCGTATGCCACTTGGGACCACCATATGATTTATCACACTTTGACTTGCTTCATGATCTATTAAGATCGCTACATAGGGTATTTTGGGTGTGATCTGATCATATATGGAGATACATGAGAATCAAGATGGGATCTATCTCTGACTAGAAATGTCAATGCATCTCCTATGTTTACAATAAGTAAGTTGACTAAGAAAATCCTCGGCCGAAGTAAGACTTCTAAAGAGGCGTAGGGTTTCCTCGTTTAGAAGGTCAAAGTCAACTTTTCTATAAATGGGGAACATAGTTATTGAGTTATTAGGGTTTCGACTAAACCTATACCCTAGACTCAATCGGAGATCATGATGTAAGGATCTTACTTATACGAGAATCGTGATTGTGAAAGGCGTATCTTTACTTATCGATTATGTCTAGGTCTTCATGGCTCGTTGCTAGATAGTAACCACGATTTGTACGTGTCTTGAATTAGTATGGTGGCTAATTTAAGACTTGATTAAATTAAGTTCTGTTTAATCTAGTATTTTTATTTTTGGAAAGTACACTAGCACTTTGAAAAAGTATACCTACCACTAGTACATAAATGAGCTCAAGGGATCACACACAAACTCTATAGAGTTTTCGCTTTAAGTGTGAATTAATCAATTTGAGGAAATTGGGAAAGTATAGTACTTTCCTAATTGGGAATATAACTTAATTAGTAGAGACTAATTTATTAAGACTATTTAATTAATGTTGTTGAATTAATTAATTAATGAACTTAGTATAGTCCAAGTAATTTATTTAATTGGGTTGGACTCAAGTTAAATAAATGATATGGATATTTGGTGTAAATGAATAAAGCAGGACTTCATTTATTAGAATTAATTAAAAGGATTGGATTCTTTGTAATTTATTAATTGGAGTCAAGGATTAAATCAAGAAATTAAAACTTGGACTCCAAGACAAGGGAAGAGGCGTGTGGTAGGCGTGTGGAAGGGAAGGAATTTTTTCCTTCCTCAACTTCTTGATCAAAGGTAAATCATTGGATGATTTATGTGATTAAGGAAAGATGAGTTACTTGATAACTAATTCTATTCCTTAAAGGATTATATTTATATGAGATATACATATAAGATAATAATATATATATGCATATATATATACATATAAGAAAATATATATATATATATATATATATATTATCTTTTATGTATATTATTATTTATTATAAATTATGGAAGAATCCTAGATAAGGAAATAACTATGTCTTGGAGATTAAGTAATTTCCTTATATCAAAACTCTATTAGGGTTTGATTCTACCTCTATATATATGTGATCAAGCAAATGAAAAATACACTTGTTATTTTTCATAGAAAAACCGGCCATCACACAAGAAAAGAAGAGAAATTTTTGTTCCGCTCCGTCTCACCTTAACCGCACCTAGCCCAATAATCAACGTGTATTTTAGCTCATGTGTTGAGATTAATTACTCTCTAAATATATTCCTCACCTTTTCACATAAGCCCAGAATTAAGTTCTAGATTTGTTATATTGGCTGGCATCGGAAATAGGACGATTGGAGATTCAAGGAGGTGTGGGCTATTCTTAGAGGCGCGGTAATTGAAGCGCTACAACAGGAGATACAAAAAGGCGATTTTTGTGATGCTATAAAGTAAGAGTTTTGGAGTAGCGGGTTAAAAAAGATCCAACCGAAGCTAAAATTCTCTGTTGGTAATTTTACATTTCGTCTTTTGTTTTAATACTAATTAATCGAGTCGATTGAATTCGTGCTGGGGTGTTTTATATTTATGCTTAGTTTAGTGTAAAATTTTAATCTTCTGCTGAGTTAGTCACCCCGGGGATCACCCAACCCAATAGAATATTATGCTTTCAAGGGATATCCAATGAGTAAATTGAAAGCAATAAAGCAACAAATAAAGACACAAAAATTTGTAAGGTTTGTTGGGTTTATGTAATCTCAACCACGCCTTTTTTCTCCTTTATCACTCAGAGGAATTCACTAATCAATCTTTGAAGTTTCACCCACAATACTTGTACAATACAATGGATAAGAGAAAGATAATTTGAGCTCCTTGGTCACTTAGACTTCTGCTATAAGATCCTTCAAGTATTTGCTTATTTCACTGAGAAATATGACAAATCTTCAGCTTCATTTTCTCACAGAGGTGTTTACACTATAAAAAGTGCTCGAGCGCTCCAACAATTTCAGCTCGAGTAGGTTGCACAGTTCCAGCCCGAGCGAGTGCTCGAATAGCACATCATAAAATAATTTGGGTTGTGGAAATTACAAGGCCCAAATAGCCCGAATTGTAGGCGTTCGAAAAGAAAGAAATTAGGTCCATAATGAACCTAATTTCCGATCATCTGCAGAGGCGCGCTAATTTGAAATTATTTGAAAGAGCAGTTGAAGATGGTTGAAGGCGGTTCCCGAAGAAAAGGAACGTGGGTTCCTCAAAGACCCATATATATACGAGCCGCAGAGAAGAGAAAGGAGAGGACATCACAAGATCATCAGACTTCTGCATTTTTGTTTTCCTAGAATTAACTCTAGTCTTAAGAGTAGTTTTAGCGTAATGTAGGAGTAGACCGTAGCATAATTTAGGAGTAGCCGTAATGTAATTTAGTATTAGACTCGATGGAATTTTCCTTTTCAAGGCTTGTATCGGCATTCGATTGTCTGTAATTTTTTTGAATTGAAGACTTTCACGGAGGTATAAATTGTCTTTTTATCCAGATTTAAGTATCGGAGAGATGATTTGTACACTTGACTTGAGTTTTCAATCGTTGCGGTCCACTCGAAGAAGATGAAGAGAAGTTCGAATACATTGAATCACCTTTTCGTTTAAGACGTAGGACCACCGGTAGCCTATTTAGGCAGGGGTCGATAGATAATTCTAAGTTGAGATTATCGCGAGGCAAGGATCGTCTACTCGAAATCCCTCCTTATTCTCGTCTGTTTTATATTCGAAACAGATCTTTGGCGACCACAGTGGGAGTCGGTTCGATAACTGACTTTCTGAAAGTCTCTCAGAAACAAAATTCTTGTATAATATTTTGAATCGTGATAGGGTGTCGAACCTACAAAAATATTTCCTACTCCTAAATTTGCAAATAGCGATAAGTAGGGTCGAATCCACAGGGATTGGTTCGGATTATTTCTCAATTTGCTAATATTAAAATAAAATAGGGGGATTTTTAATAATCGATTAAACTAAACTTAAAATAAATAACAAAAAGTATTAAAATCAAGAGATGCAAAATTAAACAAGTAGAATAAATCAATATGTAGTGAGATTCTAGTCTAAGGAATTTTATCCGTTTTAATTCTATAATTTGATCATCGATGCAAAGATAATTCAATATTCTTGAATAAATTGGCTATAGCCGTTAACAAGCTCTAACAACCTCGTTTCTCCTTATTTTATCGATAATCAAAACAAGCTCTTTGATTATTTCTCTTATTGATTGAATAACCCTAAACAAGCTCTTAAGATTTAATTCAATAATAGCTTTAAGAATTAGAGAAACACCAATTCTAATTAACGAACTCACAAGCTCGGTTCATTTAAATTAGATTACATATTCCCATAATAACAATTGAAAACTTGTCCATAATCAATGTTATTAATTGCTACCAATATTAGAATTGACCAAACAATTACGGATTTGGGATTCTAACTAGCTATATATTATTCCAACAATTAAATAACCGGCCGAATTACTCAATTAATTGAAACAATAATATCAACAAACATAAAGAATATGTAAATACACAAGAATAAAGAAAGAATAAGAATAAATTCGATCTCACAAATTTTTGTAGAATTAAAACTTCAAATATCCTCGGCTAGAACTTGAGTTTTTAGCAATACATCTCCATGGAAGCAAAAACGCAGATTTTCCTTCTCCTCTCTTGTACAAAAACGTGAATAGTGATTCTGTAGGAGAGAGAGTGAAATTCCAGCAATAACTAATTATCTAAGCCTAGCCAAAAAGACTTCTAACTAAAATAAAACTCTAATTCTAAAGGAATAAGGAAAATACTAATAAAACTCCTACAAAATAGGATTTTCTCCTCTTCTTCTTATGTATAAAAAACGTGTCTTCCATTGTATTTTTCTTTTTCTCCACCTTTTTCTTCCTTTTTCTTCTTCTTTGAAATTTTACCTATCAAAATAAAAAACCATAATAAATATCTATCATTTAAACTTAAATACCAATAAAAGAATGAAGGAAATATATGAAAAATATGCATAAAATGCACACTAACAAATCGCTCAGAGACGATTTGGGTGACGATTGTGACGCTCAGTCAATTTTCAATCACTACCGGGCATTAGCACTAGAGTCTGCCTGTATATTTACTGCAATTGTGCAAGATATAGCAGTAAGTCCTCGAGATGGACTTGCTCAAGAAGTTACTCGAGTGATTACAGAGTTAGGTGAAAAACATGTGATGTTTTTTCGAATATGATAAATACACAGGATATCCTCGAGAAACTCGAGTTCGAGATGGTCCATTTGAAGTTGGTAAAGCTTCGAGCCCGATACCCCTCGAAGAACAGTATTTTGCGAATCAACAAAATACTGGGGGGCAAGAATTCTCACCGACAATTTTATGTTTTTTTTAACTGAGTCAAAACGGTGAACAATCTCGAAATCGAAATAAGCCCCTTTTCGAACCTTCAATTCGGAGTATTCGAGTTGAAGAAATCATTAAACCCGTGGGTGAAACTCCAGAAGCTCAGGCCCTTCGAATGAAGCTGCAACTCTCGAGTTATTTTTAACTGAGTCAAAATCTCTTGAGGTCGAAGCGGTGAACACCCTCGAAACTGGGCCCCTTTTTAACTCGAAATATCAAGGTGCTCGAAGTCACTGAATTCGAAATATCATGTACTCGAAATAAGACATGTTCAAAAAATCATGAACTCGAAATAAGATATGCTCGAAAAATCATGTACTCGAAATAAGACATGTTCAAAACATCATGAACTCGAAATAAGATATACTCGAGATACTACATCCTCGAAATTAAGCATGCTCGAAATCGAAAAAACTAAATGCTCGAAACATAACATATTCGAGATTGAATGAAGCAACTCACAATCCAACTGCACGTACGGAGCAGAAGAACACTGTGGGGCCTCAATTTATTGAAAGCACTCAAATATTGAAGTCGAGCTTCGTCCACCCACCTCACCTATCCTTATCTTTCTCCATCACATACACATACACAAATAAAATTTCTTGCGTAAATGTAAAACAAATAATATTATATTACATAATACATAGTGAGGTCTTGCCATTCTTGAATGCCACGCTCATTTATTATTGTTGGTGGTGTTTTGATTAGAGTGTCTAGAAATTGTGAATGGAGAAATGTGAAATTTGGTATTTTGCAAGCCGACGAATTTGGTCTCGCCATCCTCGAGTGTCCCTCTCGATTGATAAGCTTTCTATATTTCTTGCCCATAATCTGTGTGATATTCGAACTAGAACAGCAAATCCAAACGAAATTCCCCTAGAATATCCTCGAGATGCTCGAACTCGAGAAGAAAGATTCGAGATGGGTCAATCTTCGAATCACGCTCTTTTTCCTTCGAGTCAAACTCACTTCGAGGAGAAACACTTCTCGAATACGCAAAATGCTGGGGGGCATCCACGAGTGAGTCAAATGAATAGGTATATGAGTTAGTTTACTCCTCAGCCAGCACAAATAAGACATGTTCGAAAAATCATGTACTCGAAATAAGACATATTCGAAACATCATGTACTCGACAAAAGATATGCTCGAAAAATTATATACTCAAAATTAAACATACTCGAAATAGTGAGGTCTTGCCATTCTCGAAATTGCCATTCTCGAAGTCAAATACAGTGGGCGTATTTCTAGTTTCGAATGTCATGCTCATGAGAAATTAAACATACTTGGGATAATGAGGTCTTGCCATTCTCGAAATTGCCATTCTCGAAGTCAAATATAGTGGGCGTATTTCTAGTTTCGAATGTCATGCTCATGAGATGAGTTGTCATATTATTATTTTTAATCCCATGTCATCAATTTTCACTGGGACATCAATTTTCATTGGGGCAAAAGTATCGACCATTACAGAAGCGCCAAGATCTAGCCTTCCTTTAACATTATCCTTCATGTAATTAGACCTCTTTTTAAATGTTAGCAGACATCATTTGATGAGGAGTAATATCTGTACTCGAAATAGCAGTTGAACAAATTTCTAATGGAGGCCATTAATGATGGCCATCGAGAGGTCAAAAGTTATAAATACTGAAACGTATCACTTAATATACATGAACTCGAAACGTTCATGTATATTAGGGGGGCATTTGTTTACACTATAAAAAGTGCTCGAGCGCTCCAACCATTTCAGCTCGAGTAGGTTGCTCAGTTGCAGCCCGAGCGAGTGCTCGAATAGCACATCATAAATAATTTGGGTTGTTGAAATTACAAAGCCCAAATAGCCCGAATTGTAGGCGTTCGAAAAGAAAGAAATTAGGTCCATAATGAACCTAATTTCCAATCATCTGCAGAGGCGCGCTAATTTGAAATTATTTGAAAGAGCAGTTGAAGACGGTTGAAGGCGTTTCCCGAAGAAAAGGAACGTGGGTTCCTCAAAGACCCATATATATACGAGCCGCGGAGAAGAGAAAGCAGAGTACATCACAAGAGCATCAGACTTCTGCATTTTCGTTTTCCTAGAATTAACTCTAGTCTTAGGAGTAGTTTTAGCGTAATGTAGGAATACATCGTAGCATAATTTAGGAGTAGCCGTAATGTAATTTAGTATTAGACTCGATGGAATTTTCCTTTTCAAGGCTTGTATCGGCATTCGATTGTCTGTAATTTTTCTGAATTGAAGACTTTCATGGAGGTATAAATTGTCTTTTTATCCAGATTTAAGTATCGGAGAGATGATTTGTACACTTGACTTAAGTTTTCAATCGTTGCGGTCCACTCGAAGAAGATGAAGAGAAGTTCGAATACATTGAATCAACTTTTCGTTTAAGACGTAGGACCACCGGTAGCCTATTTAGGCAGGGGTCGATAGATAATTCTAAGTTGAGATTATCGCGAGACAGGGATCGTCTACTCGAAATCCCTCCTTATTCTAGTCTGTTTTATATTTGAAACAAGAGGTCGACGCTGGAAGGTTGTTTTCATCAAGGTTTGTGTTTGAAAAATCAAACAATGGAAACTATCTCTTTGATTTATTGAGTTTTTCTTCTTAAAGATGTATAAGAAATCTTAACTGTGTAGGGATGGACTTTGTAGATTCAGCTCTTAGAAATCTAAAGGTATTCTTCGAGAGATTTTGAAAATGTTTTAGCTTTTAATGCAACAACGTTTGGCTCTTAGATTTGTCAATTATTTTGCATGTTGTTGGGAGGTCCTATTTATAGTTGATTTGGATAAAATATCTGTTTGACGCATGTAAGGTGCGTGAACTCCACTTGAGGCGTGAACAACTTTCTTGTCCTTTCCTTGCAATTCTGCTGCAAAAAGAACACGGCGGACTAGTGATATTTGATAGTCAATCAGAGTGGTCTTTTCGTACGTCCCAGGTACTTATCACAATATTTAATGCTCATATCATTATTAAATGTATTTTGAAATTAATGTTGTTGAGTTAAATGCCTGTTATAAATTGAATTTAACAACCTCTAGACTTAGGAATAGATTCAAGCAAAACTTTGTCTTTAGGATGCTATCTCGATGCTAAATTATCTTCACAGCTTGAATGTCTTCTCAACGCTCATCAGATGACTTCGTTCAAACTTCAAGCCTCAAACTTCTACTTCAGTTTGACCGACTCACTTAGAATTCGGTCAACACTACAAGTGCTAAGCTTTTAAGCTAAAGTTTAAACAAAATCTAAAGAGCGTTACATTCTAACTTTCAAAGCCTATATATTTTTCTATGAAACCTAAACTTACATACCTATACATTTTTCTATAAAACCTAAACTTACATAATTTGAGGTTTAACAAGTATCTTAATTGTCATCATCAAAACATCTAACATAAAAATTGATTCTTAAAAAAAACCCCAAAAGTTTCTCTTTTCAAGTTGGGAAGGGTATTTCAGGTAGTACATAAAAAAAACCACAACGTAGTTTTCATACGGTGCTCCTAATTTATAAAAGAATAAAGATAATGAATTGCGCCTTGGTCAAATTAAACCCCATATCTCCAAAATTGATGAAAATAAAACAAATATTTAAAACTACAATTTGAAACATGCGTCAAAATTATTGCACTGGACATTGCAAATCTCGTATGTCTATACCTATTATATTTAATCACATTATAAATTTAGTACTTTCACATAAATTAAACCAAATTTTAAAGTCTAACAAAATTACTTTTATTGTCAAAAATTAAATAATTTAATATTTAAAGTACTTACAATAAATTTTAATGTATATGAAAGTTAGTATATTCAAACATTAGAAAACAAAATTAAAATCAAACTTTAAGCAAATGCACACGCCCATATTTACTAATTATTTTTTTATTTTATGTTTATTTCTGCCAGGATTTTACCACTTGATATTTCATTCAATCTAAAAAAGAAAGGGAGGTGTTTTTTTTTTTCAAAACTGTCTCTAACTATGTAGTAAAAAACAATTGAAACACCAAATATCAAATTGTTCAAGATAACAAATTTTAAAAACTAATAAACGAGCAACAAAAATACTCTTGTGTAAAAGACCACACTCTTATTCAAGAGAGACGAAACTCTCATTCGAGATAGAGAAATCAAACTCTCGTACGAGAGAGAAAACAAAATACTAAACAAACTATCTAAAAAGCTATATAAAATCTTATGAATCACCCGTTTTTATCTCATTAGATCCGTCTTTATCTCGTTAGATTCATCACCGTTTCGTCAGATTTAAAGTTGGATTATACAATTTGAAGAAGGTACTCCAACCAAACCCGCCGACAATGGTGGTGGCAACAATGATGAAAGAGACGACTGTTTTACCATATCATCATCGACAAAGAAGAAGAGAAGAAAAAAGATGGCTAGGGTTTTTCTTTTTCTGTATGGGAGAGAGAGGCGCGGCTGTCTATCACGTTGGTATAAAGAAGGGGAGTTCAATGTGGCAAATTGGATACACATGCAAAAAATTTACCAACTTTTAAATGTCCAACTAAGCTTATACCCAGTCCATAAAAATTAAAAAGATAAGTCATTAAAATTAGGGATAATAGCAGACACTTCCTCAATTATGGGGTGATGTGCATATTGCCCCCTAACTTATTGAAATGTGCATTTTGCCCCCTCACATATCATAAAATGTGCACTTCACCCCCTCGGGCAATTCGGGCAAATTCGGGCACCACATTTATCATAAAAATTGGATTTTTGCCCCCTGACTGATGTGTCTTTGTAGCATTTTGCCTCCTGATTTATGTGTTTTTGTAGCATTTTGCCACCTCACTTATGTGTTTTGTAGCACTTTGCCCCTGCCCGAGCTGCCCGAGAGGTTGAAATGCACATTTTATGATAAGTGAAAGGACAAAGTGTACATTTCAATAAGTTAGAGAGCAAAGTGCACATCACCTTATAACTGAGGGGGGTATCTGCCATTATCCCTTAAAATTATGTTATAAATGTCACAATTTAAAAAATTAATTTTACCACCTTTATAATTGCTTGAATTATTTTACAATTTTTCCAGCAATGTTTGACTTTTCAAGATCACGTGTTGGTAAAATGCATTTTACTCTTTATTATTCGCAAAATAAAATGCATTTTACTCACGATCAGGTTTGAATGGGTGAAGAACAGAATTTGCATCAAAGAGGATTGCAATAAATTATTACACGTAACAATCACATCAGGCACAATACTCACTCTCGATGTAACAACTTGGTTTACACTCAAAACAATACCATTTTAAGTACCCAATTTGGCAAAAAAAAAATACAAGATGCATCAATTGATTACATTAAATTAATTATTTGGTTTAATTAACAGACGCCATTGGTCTTCTTCTTGTCAGCAACGAATTTCCTCCAAGCAGCAGTAATCTCCCTTTGCACCTCAATGGCAGTCTTCTTAACGACTTCAGGGTGGTGCTCTGCCGTGGTGGCGATGGCTGTGAGCTTCTCAGTAACCCGAGATGGAAGCAAGTCAAGCTCATGCAGAACTTTATCAATGTCAGTGACTAGTCTCTCAGCCAAGGTCCGCGAGAAGTCCTCGCGGATAACCACACGCAGAACAGTTACATGTTCCGCATCAGGTGGCATGGTGTAAGCGGGGACGATCCACCCGAAGCGGCGTAGCATGTCTGAAACTTCAAACTCGTTGTGGCGGGTATTGTCCTTAAAGCTGAACGCGACTAGCGGCACACCCTTGTCTTTGGACACGATATTGAAACGCCCAGTTCGTTCTAGGCCTTGTTTTAGTATCATTGCGTTTTCTTGGCAGTTCTCCATGATATTACGGTAACCCTACATGGATAATGCTCAAATCGTTAAACACAAATTCGAGACAGTTACACATTTTATAAGGAAAAACTTGGCTTATATCGTGTGTGAACAATAAACCGCTAAGACCATGTCACATCAGCACAACGTGAATTTGCAGGTTACTATATATAACCCTACATGCGTGATCCTCACCGTAATTTGTAAAAATGCCTCTATAAATTTTGTCATCCGACTACTTAAACGATTAATTTAATTAATTAATTCAACTGTATATGTAGTTTGTCTTAAATTAAATAATTACCTCGTAGCCCAAGCGAATAAGTTGATAGTACTGAGCAATTACTTGACTAGAACCTGCAAGGACGTATTATAAACCAGTAATATTCAGGGCAGAGTTTATTTCGTGAAAAGTAAATGCAAATTGGTTAATGTAATTGGTAATAATAAGTAAGGTGTAAATAGGAGAGGTAGGTAGGTAGGGAGGTACCTTTGGAGAAGTTGAGGGTGAAAGTGGGCTGATCGGCTCCAAGATAGTTAATGTGGAAGATAAGTTCCTCGGGCAAGTCCAGTTTGGTCCTCCAGATGACCCACCCAATGCCCGCGTATACAAGCCCATACTTATGCCCACTCACATTGATACTCTTCACCAATGGCAACCTGAAATCCCACTCCAATTCTGGGTATAGAAATGGTGCAATAAAACCACCACTTGCTGCATCCACATGGATTGGTGTACCCCATCTGCAATTTCCAAACATACATCCACATTAATTAATGCATGTTTAAATCTACATGGGTCAAGGATTTTTCAAGTTGCAAAGATTAAATACGTATTAGAATAAATATATATATATATCCCTTCTCTAACAACTCAAATTAAACTTATTTATTTACGTACCCAGTTACTTTGTTCTTCTCAACCAACAGGTCATTCAAACGCTTAACGTCTTCAAATTCACCATTGAGAGTTGAACCCAAGATAGCAGCGACACAGATAGTGTTCTCATCCACCATCTCGACCGCCTTCTCAGGGTCCATAACATAGTAGCCATCCCTCAGTTTCACCTCTTTGAGCTCAACCTCAAAGTACCGCGCAAACTTCTCCCAACACACTTGAACATTGGCGCCCGTGACAATGTTAGGCTTGTCGAATGGCTTTCCGAGCTCTCTCATCTTGTTCTGCCATTTCCTTTTGAATGCCAAACCAGCAAGCATTATGGCTTCTGATGATCCAACTGTTCCAACACCAATTGCTGTCTCTCCATTCCCAAGTGGCGCATTGAATAGATGTGCAATCATGTTCACACACCGGTTCTGTTCATTGAACCCAAATCACCAGAATTTATCAACTTCCATTTTTATAATAAAAGCTAGTGATTTCAGTTTCATATGCAAATCTTATAACACATATTCCACCATTATATCTAATTTTGTTAATTCATACTTAATAAAATTATAAAAGCACATCAATTATACTTTAGGAACAATTACCACTACCTCCCCTGAAATTAGGTCAAAATACTAGTACTTTGTTTGAGTTATGTATAATTATCAACAGCTCCAGTGTTGTCAATCTCCACTTAACTAATAGATCCCTCCTTTAACTTTTTTAACAAAACAAATATGATATAATTAAATTTTCTGAAAATTTTGGTTTTACCCTGTCTTGAGTCTTGACTTAGTCTTGGACTCGACTATTTTTTCCAACTAACCTACCCTTTCTTGTGAGGGGTAAATGTAAAAAATTAATAACAAATGAATTTATTTGCAACAAATGTGTAAATTGCTGATAGAAATTTAATTTGGTTTAATCAAAATAATGAAGTGTAAAATGATTGGAATTATGATTTAAAATAATAAAATTGTTGGAATTCTAAATTCCTAAATAAATTTGTCTAATTAAAATTATTAAATTAGAAACGATTGAGATTATGATCAACTTAACTGAAATAAATAAATCAAAAACTGTTGAAATTAAGATTTACTTATCTAAAATAATTTAATGAAAATGATTAAACTATTGAAATTGTATCTTACTTAACTAGATTGATTTAATTATATATATATATATATAATCCTACAACTTATAGCCAATTTATTTAAAAATAAATGGGACACATAATTTTTTTTTTGTAACCAAGAAAATATATTAAATTAAATATCCGAAACACATTACAATATCACATCCTTCAACCTCCACAGCACCCCACCCTACCATCCAGTCAACTTATAACCCCGAAAATCCCTTCAAATTTGACTGGAGCGGCAGCAATCGGGCTAGGTTGGGTGGTTTTGCCCGGGTGGGTCAGCAAGGGGAGGTGCGGATTGGGTAAAAGGGATGATGGGGAAAAAAGATGATAGCATTAGACCATCTCCAATGTGTTGCACTATTTTTCAGCAGCTACAGTACTATTTTACATCAGTTACAGTACTTTCACTCCAATGTACTGCACTATTTTTGAACCAAATTACTATTCACTATAATAATATTATTTTTACGCCTCATATATACTATTTCTCATATTTTACAAATACCCCAAATTTTAAGTTTATATTACATATTCATCCAAGTAAATATTTTTCTCATTTACAATAATAAATAATATTAAATAATTAAAATTTATTAATCTACTTTAGTATGTCGTAAAATAAAATTAAAAATTACCCAATATTATAAAGACCGAGTTTTACAACTTATATATTACATAAAACAAAACTTTCATATAAAAGAGGCATACAAAACAAACATGATATTGATTAATTAACAATAATACAACGCGATTGAAAAGAACTTGACAACATTATGAATGGTTAAGATGATAAGAAAACTAATCCAATAGCTAGGATGACGAGGAAATCCATCCAACGGATAAGATTAAGATAATATTTTGGATAAAATTCGAATATCGATATATATACATATATATATATATATATGTATTTTATGTGGGGGAAGTGGATCCGATTTACCACCATTTTAAATTTATGTGGAATATGCATTTTGTACTAGTTAACAAACAATATATATATTAAAACAATATATAATCAAGTGGAAAAAAAACATAATTTAGGACCTAATTGTAACTTTTCAAAGTTTAGGGATCAAATTACAATGGACATAATTGTAACTATTACAAAATAATGGACTTAAATAAAAACAAATAAAAACCAGAAAAAAAACAAAAAAAAATAAAATACCAGCGCTATTTTAGCGCTGGTGAACAGCTCCATTGGAGATGGTCTTATGTTGTTCATCGAGCTCAATGAGCCGAGTTTCAGTTTGCTCAAGTTCAAATTGTTAGATATTATTATTGCTCTCCTAATCAGATTAGTATTATTATTGTCTAGTTAGACTAGTATTCTTATTACCTTATTTATCTTTTACCTTCTTTATAGTTTAGGGTTTTCTTGTATTCTCTCTCTTGTAACTCTATAAATATGTTACTCAATAATACAAGTTCCCTACGGGGTTTTCTCTAATCTAACACAAATGGCACTCAATTTATTCAATATAAGCTCAATCTCAACCTATTTTTTTTCCTTGACTCCCGCTCAAACAAGCCTCACATATTTTTACGAGCTTTAGACTAATTTAGGTCAGCTCATATTAATAAATTTTCTTTACATCAACTAAATGCAAATGGAATACTAGGTTCGTATAATTAGTAAGATAAAAAAAAATGAAAAAATTACTTTTTTAGTCCTTTAACTTGGCTTTTCTTGCATTTTGGTCCTTTAAATTGATGCATTGCAAAATTGGTCCGTTATCTTCCAAGTTCTTGTAATTTTAGTCCTTTTATGCTTAAAAAAATGATAAATTTAGTCTCCGTCGATACCCATCAATACCACAATCACACATTATTATTAAATATCATTAATTAGAAGCTAAAAAACACAAAGCCACAAAACCTTTATTGTATGAAAGAGATAACTTTACGCATTTTAAAACTTAAAATTGCAGTGAAAATCTATCTTATCAGATTTCCCAACTTTTACCAATTGACTATGTCACTGACTAAATCGACAAACTAACTTTACCAATTTTTTAAGCACAAAAGGACCAAAAGTACAAAAAGTCAAAAGATAACGGACCAATTTTGGAACGCGTCAACTTAAAGGACTAAAACGCAAGAGAGGCCAAATTAACGGACTAAAAAAATAATTTTCATAAAAAAAAACTACAATGCTCTGACACATTGACCAAACAAACTAATTTGTTTGCTATAAATTCTTACCGAAAGTTGAATTGTCCAACTTAAATAGAGATTCAAAAGACATTTTATTTGTTTTTGTTTTAGCCTAAAGAATTTATAAATTCAATTTATCGTATTTTTCTCAAAGTACCAAAATTATTATTCTTCGTTGGTAGTTTGTCGTGGAAAACATGTGTGATTTAGCCAATGAAGATCCATTAAGGAAGGCCAGCAAAGTAGCAACATTTGCAGTCAAAAAAATTAAATGTCCGATATGAAGTAAATTATTTATGTGCAATATATATTTTAAATTTTCAATCGAATCAGGCTTATTTTTTGCTGAGCCACGTCCAATTCAAGTTCGGCTCACAAATTTATCGAGCTCAAACTCCGTCTTGCTCATCTTTAATTAAGTTCGGTTCATATATAAGTGGGCTAAGTCATCGGTTCCAGGCATGCCCTCCTTAATTGACAGCCCAAGATAGCATTTTCTGTTTCTATATTTTTTTTTTTCAACATAATTTTCTTCTTTTTTAATGAATGAGGGGTATTTTGTTTTTTGAGATTTTTGAGGGTATTTTTCCTTTTCTTTTCTTTAATGTTTTAATTAAGAGCAAAAATATCAATCCGCAATTAGAGTACATAATACTCGCCTAACTTGAGGAGACATGTTGATAATTTAAGTTAGGGGAAATACCTATATTGTGACAATGTGACCTAACTTCAGGCTCCATTTTATTCATTTCACTTATAGATTGAATTAGCAATCCAAAAAATAACTATCCACTTCTTTCGATATTCCACAAAATTCACAATTTTTTTTTTTGGGTATTTGTAAAAACTATTTATCATATACTGTATGTGTCACTTTTTATACACTCTCTTAAAGTTAAAATCATCGAAAAGAAATTTGTGTTCAATTAAGCACACATAATGAGTATCCATCTCAAATATCTAGTATCAAATAAATATAATAGTTTACCAAGATCCTAAATTCAACACAAAAAACTAAAATAATATTAAAAAGTGGAGTTTTAAGTTGGTTCATTGTCGTAGTCACACTTTTAATAGTGAGATATATATATATATATATATATATCTCACTATTAAAAGTGTGACTACGACAGTAATTAAGTTTCTCCCTTCAAAGTCTTGAGTGTACAACCACCACTAGAAAAACTGATAAGTTTTAGGATACAAAGTCCAATTAAAGGTCTTTATCCTTATCTATTATTACATTTTTTTGAACAAATATCGATCTTTATTATTATTATCATTATTATTATTATTATTACTACTTTTGCAAACATAATAATTCACTTTTCTTGTCATGCACTATTTGCCGACATGCACAAGATATTTTGGCCAAGTTGGACCCCATTACCACCAAGCAAGAGTCTTGTAATAATTTGATAGTGGAAAAGCGCTTATATGGCTTTAGGAATTGGAACATATCATCATTCCTACGAACAATTACTAAGAGTATCCCCTGAAATAATTTTATATTCATAACAATATATTTCAATATAATATACTCATTTACCAATTTTTCATTCGTAAAAAAATAAAATTAGAAGAATTATTTTCTTAACCAAATTACCCTTTATTCTTTAGGTTAAGAGTTAATCAACTGGTTTTTTTAAATATAGTTTGTTTTCTCAATTAAAAAAATAGGAATTTAAAATACAATATTTTGTGTATTTTTTTAAGTTTAAAACGTTAATCAACCTGAAAATGTTTCTATTATTTTTTTAAAATAGAACAAAAATTGTAAACATATAAGATTAATTTAATAATTAGTATAAGTTATCAATTTAAAAGTTTTAAATAGAAATTTTATATAATAAAGTAATTGATGAATTCCAAATCTAAAAATCTAAGGGAAAAAGATTAAAAAATCATGACCCTTCATATTTTGGGTTCTTTTAATAAAAAAGATGGAGTATTTTTAATTGAAAAATAGTATCATAAATATTTTGATAAAAAAATAGGAATTTAGTGTTTTTAGTAATTTTTCCCAAAACACCGTATGTTCTAACTGAATCATGATGAAAAAGAAACAATATCGATATCCTTAAAATAAAAATATGTATATACAATAATATAATAACCTCATTCGATACCACTGTAGACAAAGTCTCATATAAAATAACGCATATATATATATATACTCTATTAAAATGAAACCATATATCAAATTTTTATTCTTTGTCACACAAAATTTCCTTTCCCATAAAGCTTGAAATGAGTCCAAACAAAATGAATATGTCCAGGGAATAAAAGTAAAAGTTATGTGATCATATCCTATCGTGAAATCGGTAATTTTTTTTAGTCAAGAGCAAAGGATACTCTAACATATCTAGCCCGACAAACTCCAGTTGATAATTATAATCTTGAGCAATAAAAACTCTATCTAGCTCTATAAAAGAGGAGAGAGTCACAAGTTGTGGCAGTTTGAATTATAACCAAATCTCACATAAAGTAGGAAGTGTATACCTATAGACCAACAATTCTTTGGTTTCAAGCCGGTAATTGGTTTTACATTTTGCACACTACAATTGTACAATTGCATAACGGTCATCTAAAAAAAGTCTAATTAAAGACACTTTGATACTGATATTAATTATTATTATTATTATTATTATTATTATTATTATTATTATATAAAGTACACTTGGGTTGTCCAATGAAATATGCATCCAAAAATGTGCTCACCAACCGTCCAGACCCAATAGAAAAAAAACAATTTGGAAAAGAACTTGCGTCTTTTCTATCTTCTTGAAATTAAAAATTCAAGAAAAATAAACCAAGAAAAACCCATCTCTAACAAGAAAGAAGAAATTACATATATGTATTTCTTGATGTTTGATGAATTATTAATATATTTAAGGTGAAAATATGAGTTAGTTATAAGCAGCGAAGGTAATTGAGATAGATTAATAATGGATGAATACTTACCTGTAGCTCAGTGGTGACGGGATACTCATCCATGTCAACGTAATTTTTGTTAATGGAATCCATGATCAGCTTATCGCACTCTGGTTCCATCCATGTTGTCACAAATGAAGCCAGATTCAGCCTTGGGTTCCCATCCAGCATAAGCTCATCGTTTATTATCTGATACGCAGCTTCCTTTGGGATCGAATTCTCAGACATCTTAAACCTGTCCAGTATTAATTATCAATTCTAATCATAACATGAATCTATGATTTGATTTCATCCATACATACATATCCCCATATATATATATATAGTCTCTAATTAAAACCCAGAAAAATTAGTTTAGAATGCAGATCGAGTGTGGTTCGAGTTTTGGTTATATATATATAATGTAACAAATCTTAAACTGAATAAAGAGATTCAAATAAATATTAGTCTTGATTTACGATACAGCATAATAATCTTAGTAATTAGGAAATTAATAATATATATATGTATATGTATATTACCTTGGAAGAGAGGCTCGAACATATCGAGAACCGAAAGTTGAGTGGATGGAGTCGGATTCGGATGTGGTCTTGGAGAGAACCATGGTGGTGGTTTCAGAGGAGAAGAGAGATTGAAACAACAATTTATTTTATGAACAATTGTTGATAGAAAGAAGAGATTCTTGATTGATTAAGAAGCAAAGACATGGGTGGGACTTATATATATATATATATATATATATAGTAGTGGTGATGTGACAATCATTTTGAAACAAAGGCCAAATTTGCTTGTGTTATGTAAGAAGGAATAATAATAATAATAAAAATAAAAGTGTTTGCGTTTAATTTTCAAGTCAATTAATGTAAATTGAATTTTAATAAAGCAGGAACAGGAGTCGGCAGCTTCCTATATCATCGGCCTTTCCTAATGCCACCTTCCCCGGTCATACAAGTCGTATTATTACTACGTGCTCCAATGCCATCTATTGTCTGAAAACGCGTCCTATAAAGAGGATTTTTTATTATTATTATTTTCTTGTAATAAAGAAAAAGAGGATTTTTTTAAAAAAAAAAATTTGTTTGATGATATAAGGACTTTTTTTTCGATATTGGGAATAAATAATGTTCTACTTTTATTTATTATTTTCAATTACTAAAATATGATTTCATTATTATTTTTTGAAGAGAAACAATCAATTACAATATTTAGATAATATCTTGATCCACATAAAGAAAGGCAATAAAGTACAATCAATCGCTACAAATAAGCTAAAGTTGTGATTGACAGGCAATAAATTACCATCAATCACTACAAATCAACTAAAGTTGTGATTGAATTAATGAATTCGGATTTTAGTAATAAGTACGGAGGAACAATTTTAAATCAATTCAATTTGAAGTGATTTGAAATTCAACATCTATACTATATTATAAATATAATTGAAGAGGGGTGAATGTTGGAGTGAAAAATAATTTTGATGTGGCACCAACTATCTCTTCAATTTTAGCAAGTATCAATCTTTTTTCTATTTTTTTTCTTCTATCCTATTTTCTCATGTTTCTTTTGTCTTCTTTTTTCTCACCCTCTCACATTTTCTCACTTTCTCTCTCATTAACCTTTTTTCTATTTTTTACAATTCATTTCTAATTACTTATAAATCTTTAGTTCTTATATAAGATTAAAATATAGATATTATGCGTAAATAATTAATTAAAAATTTAAAGTTTAACTTTTAATTGGTAGAGCATACACATCGAGTGTACCCACACGACTAGTAAGTACTAAAAAAAATAGCTCAAAATGAGTTGAAGGGAATTGAATTACATTGTAATTTGAAAGAAATCATCCAAACAAGCTCAAAATTGTTTAAATTGAAATGCATGACTCTAATATCATTCAACCCAAACACATCCTAATTGAAATCACACAAACAAACTACTGTCAAAGTATAGTTTGATAGTATGTGATGACTTTTTTTCTTTTTAAAGCATTGCGTTGATAGAATTTTAAGAATATGTATCCCGAAAGAGGGGGTGAAGTACATTGTCAATTTGTCATTCATTGGAATATGATTTTTGGAGGGGAGAAGGCCCCTACTAAAGTAATACAATGCGATTTCTATTAGCCTTATATTATTAATTTAAAGATTGATTTGCGTTTTTTATTAGGTGCATGTGATTTAAAGAAGGCATGAATTACCACTCAACAACCTCCTAGAGTTAGAGATCTTCGACGTGTGAGGGATTGATTTCCTGTGACCCTTTCTCTATCGTTTTTCAACAACTATTGTATCCTTGTGCTGGTTGTGTATGTTTTCAGAACGCATGGAGGACATAGCATTACCCAATGATTTTAATTCAAATTCAGTTTGAGTTGAGTTTGATTTGATTGTTAATTGAGCTGAACATGAGTCTAAGTTCAAGTAGCTTGATTTTTTTTTTTTTTTTTTGTACACATTTTTATCATCTTTTACTAATTGAGTCGATCTTGAGCCGAATTTAAACTTAACGAACACACGAAAAATTGTCCAAGTTTGATTTGATATATTAATTAATAGAATTGAAACGATCTTTTAGTCATGAATAATTTTGGATCAAGTATCGATTAATTTGATTCGTTTTTTATTAAATTCTCAATCGAGTGGTCAAGTGGAGGTGCCCATTGAGAAGATAAGAATTTGGAAAATAAAATTAATGCATCAAAGGAAACAATATTGGTATGATGAGATTATAGGACTGCCTTCAGAAAAATCCAATAGACATATCCCGATCTGATCTGCTGGATTTTTTGTTTTTGCCTTTCTTATTATTTAACTTCCAAAAACTTGGATGTTCGACTCTTTTTAAACAAAAATTACACTTATTTTTATTTTCGTATTTTACATACCTTTATATCGAAGTAGGATGACAGTCAATGTCTGAGATGATTGATATTCTGGTAAATTTTAAAACTGACTAATGAAATATTCGTTCTCCAAAAGGCAAAAATAAATATTAGTTTTTCTTGCATCTTCACAATGTAAGGGGATAAAAATTTCAAACAAATAGATAAAATTTCAACTGACGGTACTTGGTTGATAAAGACGTTGACGGACCTACAAATCAATTCTATACCACATAATATTTTTATTTTCCGCACAGAACTAATACCGAAAAAAAAAAAGGTACCATTATATGGATTTTTAAAAATTTGGAGTTAAATCCCTCACTCACTATTCAATTTATGAATCAATCCCCACCACTAGTTGAGATGTGTGCACTCCCCACTTGTAAATGTATTTTAAGATTTACTCTCTACCCACCTAAAAAGACAGAAATACCCCTCAATAATTGGATTTCTTTCTTCTCCAGAATTCCCTTCCCTTCCCAACCGCCTGCTCCGACTTCAATTTCCCCATTTCCTCACCCCACTGCATCTTCATTTCCCCAATTCCCCACCACTAAATCGGATCAGTCCCCACCACTAGTTCACTAGTTCATCCCCATCTCCCGAAAACCCTGTCGAACACCAAGCCCTAAACAACCGTATGTTGAGCCCCCGCACCGCCGCATCACATTCGAACCCATCCACGGTAGTCGGAGCTGTCATCAACGAAGACGACCATGAATTTCACAGCGATTCTCGTCCATCACCAGAAGCGTCGCCGGCGGAAATTAGTTCAAGCAGAGAGGAATGTCTTTTAGGGACTGTCAAATTCAACGATTAACTGCACGTCCTGTCCATCGGAGAGAGTATGACCTTTGATGAATTATACGATAATCTGACAAGAAGATGGGTAGCGATTAATTGTGAATCGGTGGTTGTGAAGTACATCTCTCCCCGTTACAAGCTTTACGTAGCTGTGAATGACGAGGAGGACTTCAACAATATGCGTTTGTTGAGTTTCGTTAGAAAAAGCATAAACGCAACGGAAGGAATTTCAAAAAGACGCCACTTTGAGGCCTCATAGGCGTCCAATTGGACTCCTTATTTAGCCACGGGATTTGTTTTGTTTAATTAATTTCTTATTTCAATTAATAATTTATTATATCCAATAAATAAATAAATTAATTAAATAACCAAATTAATTAGATAAATCAATTCATTAATATATTTCACAAGGAAATTAATTAATAATTAATCTTATCATTATAATTAATTATTTCATCTAATGAATAATTAATTTATTTAATTTATCCAATAAATTAAAACTCCTAGAAGAAATAATAGAAATTTCTTTTTCTTCATTTTTCTTTGTCAATCCTTTAGCGCGACTCTTTAGGTTCGTTTCGTTTGACAATGAGAGGAAACCAAAGGAAGTGTGTAACACCTAGCCAGTCACGTGGCCCACTTCGTAACCCAAACGAAAACGAATGATAGGATCATTCCGAAACCTTCCAATCATAAATACCGTATATGTATAAAACCTTTGTTCACGTTCCCCGGTCAAGTGAGAGTCATGGTTATGTCAAACTCACTGGACTTGACCATATGTATAAATCATAATAAATACGAGATCATTGAGATCGATTTAGTGCCAAGCACAATCGTCTCGTTTGCTTTGGCCAAAGCCTTTGATCTCTATTTATCTAAAATTACATAGGGTACATACTCATTCACTTATGAGAGGACAAATCCCATATTAGATATCTGCTAAGATTACCACTTGCCCATCAAGTCCGCATTTCGAGGTTGACCCCACCAAAGGGTGAATTGGGTCTAACTACTCTAGTGAAAGACTTGACGTCACAAGTGCATCTTCAGCCTGATACTTCAGGTCAAAGGTTCACATATACCTATTACGCATAATCAGTTCCGTCATTGACAGTCACAGAGTGAAAACCCATGTGACAGAACCGATGCGAGTCGTGTTCGAACATATCAGTTCCACTGACGTGTCTACAATCTTAATCTCCTATCATCCCATGATACCAGACAGGCACTCCCAATCGGAGCTAAGATTGTACAAGTATTCGAAGTCTTTATTCGTCCATTAAAAACTTCATATTACTTGTGAACTTATTTTAGTAATAAAGATCGATCTCTCTAGTGCCAATCTTCCTATCCCATAGGAAGTAGAGAGATCGCACTGAAAACATGGACAAAATGTTTTACACAACTTATAGATGCAGATAAAAATTAAGTGAAAACTCAATAATGCCTTTTATTTAAGAAGAGTTTAAGTTCAACACAAGATATATGCCCTATACATTCTATCCTCTATGGCATCTGAGGGCATAATCCTAACAATCTCCCACTTGCACTCAATGCCACTCATTGTGGTATCTAATACCCATTCTTTCCAGGTGTTGGTCCAAAACAGCCTGAGGTAGTGGTTTGGTGAACGGGTCAGCTATATTGTCAGCTGAGGCTATTTTCTGCACTGCTATCTCTCCTCTGCCAACGATCTCCCTGATGATGTGAAATCTTCTCTCAATATGTTTGGACTTGTTATAAGACCTCGGTTCCTTGGCTTGCGCTATCGCTCCATTGTTATCACAATAAAGTGGCAACGGGAGCTGAGCACTAGGGACCGTTCCAAGTTCTCCAAGAAACTTTCTCATCCAAACAGATTCTTTTGCTGCCTCTGAGGCTGCTATATACTCTGCTTCAGTGGTGGAATTAGCGGTTGTGCTTTGCTTGAAGCTCTTCCAAGACACCGCTCTACCATTGAGAGTAAAAACAAACCCTGAAGTGGATTTTCGGTCATCAACATCAGACTGAAAGTCTGAATCAGAATAACCTTCCATCTTCAGGTCTCCAGCTCCATAGATGAGAATCATATCCTTAGTTCTTTTCAGATACTTTAGGATATTCTTCACAGCTATCCAATGTTCCTTTCCCAGGTTTGCCTGAAATCGACACACCACGCTCACAGCATTGGCAATGTTGGGTCTAGTACACAGCATTGCATACATCAGGCTACTAACTGCAGAAGCATAGGGTAAATTACTCATCTCTTGTCTATCTTCTTCACTCTGAGGACACATAGATTTGGATAAGTGCACTCCATGCCTCATGGGAAGAAACCCTTTCTTAGAGTTGTCCATCCTAAACCTCTTTAAGACCTTTTCGAAGTAAAGGGCTTGAGAGAGGCCTATTATTCTATTCGTTCTATCCCCGTAGATACGAATTCCTAGAATGTATGTGGCTTCTCCCAAGTCTTTTATGAAAAACGTACTCGAAAACCATTTCTTGACAGTGGTGAGCATTCCTACGTCATTTCCTATAAGTAGAATGTCATCCACATATAGTACTAAGAACGATAGTTTGCTCCCACTAGTCTTCTTGTAGACACATGGTTCATCTTCGTTCTTGATGAAGCTATATCCCTTAACTTCTTCATCAAAATGAAGATTCCATCTTCTAGATGCTTGCTGGAGACCGTAAATGGACCTCTCAAGTTTACATACTTTATGGATATCGGACTCGGACACAAAACCCTTTGGTTGTTCCATATAGATATCCTCCTCGATAAATCCATTTAGAAAGGCCGTTTTGACATTCATTTGCCATATCTCATAATCTAAGTATGCAGCTATGGATAACAGAATTCGTATGGACTTTATCATAGCCACGGGCGAAAAGGTTTCTTGATAGTCAATTCCTTCTCTTTGACTATACCCTTTCGCTACGAGCCTGGCTTTAAAGGTGTCAACTTTGCCATCGCTACCTATCTTTCTTTTGTAGATCCACTTACATCCTATAGGTTTTATACCGTCAGGACGATCTACCAAAGTCCAGACATGGTTCAATTGCATAGAGTCCATTTCTGTTTCCATGGCTTCTCGCCATCTTGAAGCGTCGACATCCACCATCGCTTGATCATAGGTACAAGGATCATCTTCATAACCTTCTTGTACTACAGTGTGAAGCTCTCGCTCCCCCTGCAATAGATACCCATATCTCTCAGGTTCATACGGTATTCTACCAGATCTACGTGGTGGTTGTGCTACTATGGGTTCAGGCCTCGGTTCTTGAACAGATGTATTTGAGGGAGTTTCATTTTGTTCTTCTAGAACAATTTTCCTTCCTTTGCCCCCTTCCAAGATGAACTCATCCTTAAGGAAGTGAGCTTGAAGGGCCACGATGATTTTTTGATCATCATGCAGGTAAAAGAAGAATCCCATGGAATCTTCAGGATAACCAATGAAATGTCCCATTAGGGATCTTGCCTCCAATTTCTCCACTTTAGTCTTCTTGACATAAGCGGGGCATCCCCAAGTATTAATATGATTAAGACTCGGTTTCCTATTATTCCACATCTCATGCGGAATTTTTGGAACGGATTTGGAGAAACATCTGTTCAAAACATGAGCAGCGGTAAGGAGCGCATATCCCCACAACGAAATGGGTAAATCAGTATAACTAAGCGTGGAACAGACCATGTGCAACAACGTTCGATTCCTTTGCTCGGCTACTCCATTCAGTTGAGGAGTTGCTGGTGGTGTTAGTTGTAACATTATTCCTTGTTGTCTTAGGAATTCATCAAACTCGGCACTCATATATTCTCCTCCACGATCCGATCGTTGAGTTTTTATATTTTGCCCAGTTTGATTTTCTACTAAGGCCTTGAACTCTTTGAATCTTTCAAAGGATTTAGACTTTTGCTTCATCAGATATACTAGACCAAATCTTGAATGGTCGTCAGTGAAAGTGATGAAGTAGTAGAAACCTCCACGAGACATTTCTAGAAATGGTCCGCAGACGTCGGTATGCACTAATCCTAAGACTTGCGTAGCCCTTTCAAAAGTCCCTTTGAAGAGGGATCTAGCCATCTTGCCTAAGAGACATGATTCACATGTAGGAATAGGGTCTGACCCTAGTGAGCTTAAAATCCCATATTTTTCCATTTTGTGGATCTTGTGCTCTCCGACATGGCCTAGTCTAAGATGCCACTTGAGTCTTAAGTTAGTTTCTTGCCTACCACATTTACGTGTTACAACATTAACATCAGATGAATGACGGACATTTAAATAATACAAACCATTAACTAAACATGCATTGCCAACTAATTTATTTCCATAATAAATGTCGCAATTTAATTTAGAAAAACGGAATGTATATCCAATCTTAACTAAGATAGGAATAGATACAATGTTCTTAAGCCCCTTGGGCAAAACTAAAACATTATCTAAAAACAGTAAATGTCCAGAATTCAAATAAAGAGAAGTAGATCCGATCCTAGTAGCTGCGACGCTTTCCCCGCTGCCTACTTTGATCATCACTTCTTCTCAACCTAGCTTTCTACTTCTCTGTAGATCCTGATCCAAACAACAAACATGGGCACTAGCCCCTGAGTCCAGAATCCACGAAGTAGAAAATACGGTCATAGAATAGTTAGTTTCAAAAACTAATAGTTCCATACCTTGTGCGCCTTTGTCTAATTTGGGACATTTTATCTTCCAGTGGCCAAGCTCACCGCACTCGAGACATCTATCCATTTTCTTAGGTCTTTTGCTCTTGTAAAATCCTTGAGCCTTTCCCTTACCCTTCTTGGTACCCCCTTGAGCTCCAAGTTCGCCAGACTTTTTCTTGTTTTTTTTCTTCTTAGACTTTTGGGTCCGGAAGAGATGACCAAGGCAGTTTCCTTTCCCTTTGGTTTCATTTGAGATTGTGCAGTAACCAACTTGTTCATTAGCCCAACTAAATTGCACTCTATCTCATTGCAGCTAAAGTTAACCACAAATTGGGAAAAGGAATCAGGAAGAGACTGCAAGATTAAGTCAGTTTGAAGGGTGGCATTCATGATGAATGACACGCTAAAAGCTAACGTGCTTGGCAGCAAGTGCACTAGTCGTGTGTAGTAATAAAAGTGGACAAAAAGAAGTCCGGGTTGTCGAACCACGGAGACTTGAATTTTAATTTAAGATTCGTAATAAAATAAACAATTAAAGCAAGAGTAAATTCAAATAAAAGTGCAAAGAACAAGAACAAAGACGAGCAAATGATTGAAATCTAAATATCAAAAGTGACTAAGGCGCATGCGAGGCTCAATTTGATCCGTATCCTAATAAAGAATCTTATTGAATCATTAAACCTATGTTGCTATGGTGAAAGCTCCTAAAGTAAAGACTAACCGATGTCTCGTGATAGACTCCTATACTTAAATGATAGTTTTCTAAGTATGTCTACCCGGAAATCTAACCATTACTCGATACAAATCGAACGACTTCACCGGGAATCTTTACCTATGTCTAGGGCAATTCCTATTTGGTCGGTGATGTTGTGAATTTCTTGCACCCTAGATCAATTTTCTCTCGAAACATTCACCTAGGCAATTTATCGAACACATGGTGATCAAGCACATGTACATAGAACAAATACAAATTCACAACACATAGCAACACTTGAATGATTCAAACAAACAAATATTATATAGATACTTCACAAATAGGCCTTCACATGGCCTTAGTCTTATAGATCTAGTTCATAATCAATGGTACAAGAAAATCTAAAGCAAACATGTATATATTCATAGACAAATATATAATGAAAGCAATGGAAAACTCCCTAATACACTTGGTTGATGATGAAATCAAGTTAGAAGCTTCAACTCCTTGCCCTTCCTCCTTCTTGTCCTCCAAAATATGATGTATATGGCTAGTTTTAGCCCCAAAAGGGCCTAAAAACCGACCCCCCCCCCCTCTCCAATGCTAAAATTTAGCCTTTATACCTTGAAAAACGCATACCTCGGCGCCCAGGCGTGGACATGACGGCGCCTAGGCGTCGCCGGCAGTGCTGAAATTAAATGCATCTTGTCCGGCGCAGAAATCGTATTTCCTCCATAACTCTCTCCAAAGAACTCCGATTTGGATGATTCAAGTCCTCATGTGAAGCTACGACATAGATCTACAACTTTGTAGAAGGACACTTCATCCAATTCAGTCTCTAAATATATAAAAATAGAGCTCAACCGTGGAAAGTGATACAGAAACGGCGCCCAGGCATGGGGAAATGGCGCTTGGGCGTGGATGTCAGAAGCAAATCTTCAAAATTGGATGTCATCGGCGCCTGGGCGTGGTCTAAGGGGCGCTTGGGTGTGGAGATGCAAAGCATCTTGACCTAAACCTGTTTTATCCGTCTTTTTTCCACCCGTTCTTCGAATGTTTCCACTTAAGGCCTGAAATCACTTAATGCACGGATTAAACGCACATGTGGCAAGAATCAAGCGATAAATGAACCTAAAACATAAATGCAAGAGGCTTAAAAACACGTAAAAATGCCTCTTATCAACACCCCCACACTTATCAATTGCTCAACCTCGAGCAATAAGAGCTATAGGGCACGAAAAACAACATCAACCAATGGGAGAAAACAAAAACAACTAACTCACTTTCATGGAGTAAACGATTGCACTTAGCGGGTGCAACAAGCCTTTAAACCTTTGAGTTACTTCAAAGGACGAGTTATAGTCTCGTGAGGGTTTGCATACGATATACCCACAAAATCTAACAAATTTTCAATCCCAACCAAATGAATACATCTCAACATAATTAACAAGAATAAATGACATAAAATCATCCTTTTAATGCTCACAAGTATATATATATATATCAAATACTCTTGCTCATGTGACACCAATACTCGAAAAGACTCCCTCGGGTGTAGTGAAAATAAATCTAAGGCATTATAGTCGAGAGGCATCCTTACCAATTTTTAGACATTAATCCCATATCTATCAACTTTTGATCAAATACAAGGCACAAGAATCATCGAAAATCTCATAGCCATTTAAATCTTATTATCTCAAACATTCAAACTTTCGATTCATATGAAACTTTCCAATTAACTTCATTAAGGCTAGATCATGTGCAATGTTTTATTCCATTAGGCTTTCTATGGCACCCATGTATCAAGTTTTAGATCAATGACTCCCAAACTAGATAGTTTTGGGGCATTAAGTGTAGAGACACTCCTAAGGATTTAATCACTCGAGTGTCAAAGGCCACTAAATAAAATTAGATCTTTTAACCAATTCACTTCTTTTTGGCTTGAGCAAAGCTCAAATTAGCATAATAGTACAGTATATAGGCATAAAAATTTTTACCTCCAGTACATATTAGCTTGACCACTTTTTGGTCATACCAAAATTCAACCTTTTTAATTCATTGTTTAGCATACAAAATTAACTAGTCAACTTATAACCTTATGAGAAATCTAAGTTAATATTTCTGGGAAAAATTCCTTAAGTGTCTCAAGATGGTTATCCTCTCAACTCCTCTACCCTCGATTTATTGTGCAATGTGAATCATCTAAGAAATCAATCCTAGTCTAGGGTCTCCACGAGCAACTTCAAAGATATATATGTTCCATTAAATTCAAATTATTTCAAGAAAGCATGCCATTTTTCCAAGTTAATCAATTTCAATGCATCAATTGGAAGGATTAAGAAATTTTTTATACTTGATTTTCTCAACAAAGAAGCATATAAATATGATAGCAAACAAACTTTTCTCCAAACTCAAGCTAAAAATTAGGATTGCATCATCAAAGTTCAAAATAAGTACTCTTCTACCCCCAAACTCAAATCCAACATTGTCCCCAATGTTGTTACAACAAGCATACACAACGGTAAAAGAAAACTTACAACCAAGGATGTTGAAAAACATCCTTAAACTTCCAATACATAATCCTATAGCTTCTCCTCCTCTCGAGTAAAATAAGCATCTCTTAAACATGGGGTCCAAATGTGCATCATAACTAACATTTCAACTCTTCAAACCATCAAGCATAAGAAAACAAGCATGTCAAAAGTGCATGCTTGAATACAACATAAAGACACAAACTAAACAAAACAAAAACGAAAGCAAAAAGAAAAAAAAACTTACAAACTTGGGTTGCCTCCCAAGAAGCGCTCTTTTAAAGTCATTAGCTTGACTTTATAGGGGTTCGGTTTAAGGAGGATAACGTATGAATGCCTTATTTGTTCTCCAATCCATTCTCATGTTTCGGTTCACTCTTTGGCCCTTGGTAGTGAAAATTGGCCCATCATTTTTGAGAAATACCCTGAGTTGAGACCAAGCAATTATCCACTCGTGAATTTTTGTTTAGTCCCTCAACACTTCAATTACCCTATCTTCCCCACGCTTTCGGGTGAAAGTGTGAACTTTTCTCCAAGCTAGAGATAATATCTTGTTTTTCTTCACCAATCACCTTGATGTATTTCTGGTCCATGATGTATGGATGTAGAAGATTATTGGCTCGTTTTTTCTGAAAGTGCTCAACACTAAAAGGATCAAAAACATCAACGTGAAAATTCAAATCAAAATCAAGTGGATGCTCAAAAACCTCATAGTTATTGAAATTAACCATATCATCTTCTATATTCATTGACAACTTACCATCATCGGCATCAAGTACCGATTTACTTGTGACTAGGCAGGAAGGCAAATGAATGTCAACAGCCTCAAAAAGGATAGAAGTCGAATGCTCATTGATGGAGTGGTCTACCGCGGATGTTTGAACGTCATGTCCTGCACTTTCGAACGTGCTGTGCAGAAGATAAACTTTTGAAATTTTCAACTTTCCTTCAATCAACATCACGTTGTTGCATTCCTCCTTCACATTCTCTTCAGTGTCACTCGGCAGTGCCCCCAGTGCTTTCTCAGCCATGTCGCTCGATAGTTGCTTGAGTTGATGACTCATCTCCTTTATTTCCCAATATACGTCCTTTATCTTAAGGCGGAGCTCTCCATTGGTGTTATCAAGTTGTTCCTCCGGAGTAGGAATTCTCACTTGGTCTTGTTGATAATTTCCTTGCCCCTTCGGGTTTTCCTCAAATTTGCCAATTTCCTCAACCGCTTTAACACTCGTAACCTTTTTGGGGAAAATTTCTTCATTGTCATCCTCAGGGTACCACTCATCCTCTTGTGCCAATTGCTTTAAGTGTTCTCCATGCAGTCCGATCATGTAGTCCCAATAAATCACCACCGGCTCCAGCATTGAGTCGATGCCTAACCCTCGATCGAACCCCATCATAAAAATATTGCACAAGATCGCATAGAGAGTAATTATGTGATGGGCATTTTCTAAACATAAACATGTACCTTGCCCATGCATTCGCCAATGACTCATTCTTTTTCTTCTTAAATCCCCTTATTTCACTTCGGAGCTCATTTACCTTTGATGGTGGAAAGAATTTATCCAGAAACAAATTCGTAAGCTTTTCCCAAGTAGTGATGGATTGTGGGAGAAGAGACTTATACCACGTGGTTCCCTTATCCTTGAGGGAAAAATGGATGAATCGAAAGCGAAGAGAGTCGAGATCTCTTGGATGGAGTTGTATGGTTGAGAGGATGTTGTCAAAATTTTCCAAGTGATCATATGGTGATTCGCTTGGATCCCCATAAAATGGGTTGTTCTGAACCATGGTGAGTAGGTGAGGCGGAACTTGGAAATTTGGTGCGGTGAATTCCGGAATAATCACAGGTCTCTGCATAGGGTGAACTCATCGTGGTTGACTACTACGAATGGATGCAAGAGGCACTGGTGGTTGCATAGCATATATGATACTTTGCAACCACTCTCTATTTTCCGGAAGGTTAATATCTGGAAAGCTACCAGCCATTGCTAGCTAGTCCTGAAACGAAAAACAAAAATAAAGTAAATACTAAAACTTTCAATAAAATAAAAAACTAAAATTAAACAAGTCCCCGGCAACGGCGCCAAAAACTTGACACGTTAAAAGCTAACGTGCTTGGTAGCAAGTGCACTAGTCGTGTGTAGTAATAAAAGTGGACAAAAAGAAGTCCGGATTGTCGAACCACAGAGACTTGAATTTTAGTTTAAGATTCGTAATGAAATAAACAATTAAAGCAAGAGTAAATTCAAATAAAAGTGCAAAGAACAAGAACAAAGACAAGCAAATGATTGAAATCCAAATATCAAAAGTGACTAAGCCACATGCGAGGCTCAATTTGATCCGTATCCTAATAAAGAATCTTATTGAATCATTAGACCTATGTTGCTATGGTGAAAGCTCCTAAAGTAAAGACTAACCGATGTCTCGTGATAGACTCCTATACTTAAATGATGGTTTTCTAAGTATGTCTACCCGGAAATCTAACCATTAAGCATGCATTAACAAGCTAGAGCTTACTCGATACAAATCGAACGACTTCACCTGGAATTTCTTTACCTATGTCTAGGGCAATTCAAATAAAACAATTGTCCCCGAAAACGGCGCCAAAAACTTAACACACAAAAATCCTAGCAAGTGTACTAGTTCGTGCAAGTAATATAATGGATTTGAAGTCCGGATTGTCGTACCCTAGAGACAATTGTATTCAATTACTGAAATTACTGTATTATCTAACTCTAAGTCAAATCAGATGATTAAGGTGTGAATTATGCAATAAAATAACTAAATTGAAATTTACCAACTAAAGAAAACAATAAAACTTGAATTATTATCAATGAGAGAAACGACTAAGACACACGATCCAACCAATTGTTCAATTTGATTATGAATTCTATCTTACCGGATTATTAGATTGATTAGGTTAAGGCGAAATTCCCTAAATTACTCACTATCCAATCTCTTGGTATAGCAATTCTATTTTCATTAACGATTCCTATATCTCTATATGAAATTCGAATTAATGAAAACGCATTACAAGGATTCATGGAATTTCCCGTTTTCACGGAAAGCACACACAAGGAAATCGAATCTATCTCTAGTCAATTTTACGTTGTGATGTTTAATACCTAGATGCATTCCTAGTTTATCTCCTCTCGGTCTCAAAACTAAGCACAAGTTCATATGATTGGTGATCAAGCAAACATAGGCATTAATAACAAGTATTAAACATATAACCCAAATCAAAATTAACCCGAAAAAAATAAGATTCATGAATCAAATATCTCAATTTGCCTTCACATGGTCTCAGTCAAACGAAAATTTAAGTCATGCTTGTAAAGGAAAAGCAATAATATATCTTGAAGAACATGTTTAATGAAAACAATTCAAAAGGATGAATTTAAAACTTCCTAATACAAGTTTGTGATGAATCTTGCTTGAATTCTCCGTCTTCGTGGACAAAGATGGAGTATCTTCGCTTTCTTCTTCTTCCTAAAGCTTCTCCTAACCCTCTTGGAGTGTTTTCAAGTCTCACAATTCGTAAAAGTGGCAAAAGTCCCGAATTTTGACCTAATAACGCGTATTTATAGATGCTGAAATCGGCCCTTAGACGCGGCTAAAAAGACGGTAGCCACGGCTAAAATCTGCTGTTCATGTTTTTTTGCCTATTTTAGCCTTGGTAACTTCATATCTTCAAAGCACAAAGGTTCCTTCATGATCACTATGGCTAAGGGTCTTCATAACTTTGGCTAAAGGAGTATTTTGAGAACTTGTTTTATCTTTTCACTCATTTTTTCCTCCAATTCTCAAATAACCTATAAAAACACAACCAATCACAAAATCAAAGCATATGTGGCGTAATTACACTCAAGAACTCATCAAAATACAAGAAAAGAGGCGCCTAAAAGGCGTAAAATACGAGCTTATCAGTATTCTTTTCGAGTAGAATTGAAAGTGGGTTTGTCATATTTGAGAGAGATAAACGAGAAATTGACTACAGAAACAAACCAGATTTATTAGATTACTTGTTTTGACTTAACCAAGAAAAATTAAGGACTTAAAATTTATCTTGGCTCCCACTACATTTTCGAATTCCACACTCCCATGTGAAAATCGGGAATCATCATTTGCATCGATTCCACAGCAGGTATTGAGGTCCTCAATTAATTAAATAGGTTGCAACCTAACCGGTTTATGGCCCATTAATTATTTGAAGTGATATCTAATATCAATTTATCCAATAAATATTTCAATATGTTTCCCCATAGTTCACCAAACCGCAACCCATTCGGTTTCTAGGTTCGTGAACTACCTGAGTTTATCCCACTAACTCCTATAATCTAGCATTTGAATTTCACCTTGCAACCGAACAGGTTTCTGGGGTGAAATATGTTTCGATTAAGGCATTTGCATGCACTTTATAAAATTTCAAATTATTTCTAAATGTATAACCCCCATAACTGGGAAGCATTACACATTTATAGTAATTCTAATTTTAGAAAGCTTAGTGGAGGGTGAGGATGTCAAACATCCTTTTCTAACTCGGTATAATTTATTTGAGAGAATTTAATTCGTCAAAAGATTTTGGCCTCACTTTGCACATTATTCAATTTATATAGCGCTTTATTCTATATTAATCATGCATAAAAATACTACTAATAATCATGCCTTTCAATATAAAAAAACATAGAATTTAAATAAATGAATAAATAAATTCATCACTTGATCATGGACTTTTACTAGAGGGCCCGAGCCAATAGGCTATCACAAAAGGCATAGATTAAACCTATTAAACATTCATGGGCCTTTTGATTTTATCAACTTTGAACTATTTTGTCTCGATTCCTAAAATAACTCATGCATTATTTCTAAAAATATAATAAATAGCTTCAAATTTGATAACCCATAAAATTAAAGGTAAAACATATAATCCTAAGTCCATGATTAGTGTTTTAATCACATAAGACATGCTCGCATCAATTAATACATGCTCGCAACATTTAATACATGCTCGCAATATTAAATCATTTATGTTGATTATTAAAATTTTAGTCCAATTAAAAAAGTCCTTTATAAAATTCCTTATGATTTCACTATTTCAATTAAAATCATTCTAGTCCAACTAGATGACTTAGATGTATGAAATTAAGAATTAAGTGCATCTACCTTTAATTAAAATAATATGAACACATAAAATATGGAATTCTATATTTTATTTTATTATGATTTAAAGCCATCAAAAATTGGAAATACTTTTATTTGATCAAAGAAATAATTATTAATCTCTAAGAAAAATAATCTATATTCCTTATTCAAAATGAAGTAATTCCAAGTCGAGAAAAAAAATTTAATTCATAAATCAATTATTAATCTCCAAGAAAAATAATTAATTAGTTCTAATTAAATATTATATTCCAATTAATCTCATTGGGCTCGATTTCATCAAACCCAAGTCACCATCCTTTTGGTCCACTTGGATTCAATTTAATTGGGCTCAAAATAATTAATTAGAACAACATTCACGTTTATTAATTTTTTATTGGGCTAAATTTAATTTAAGTCCAAATCACCAATCTAATTGGCCCATTTAGATTTAATTAGATTAAGTCCAAACTAATTAACAAATCGAAATTGGATAATTTTCAATTGGGCTTGATTTAAATTATTCGGGTCATCATCTTTTTGATCCACCCAATTAATTAAAATCACCCAAAATTCAAAAATCCATTTCGACCCAAACATAGCCCGTTTTACAACCCGAATCCATGACCCAGATCAACAAATTGGGTATCCAAACCCACGACCCGTCGGGCCATGATCACGACCCAACGGGCCGTGACTATGCAGGGTCGAACCGAATGGCCCGGCTGTGCTAAACAGCGTTTTTCTCATGGCTTTCGAGCCCCATTTTTTCTCGGTATTTTTTGATTTTCAATATCATCAAATATCCCCAGATTTACAATAACTAAAAATAAAAAAACTAGGTAAAAAATCATAAAACGCAGATTTAAGAAAAACATACAAACATGCTTCAAAAACACATAACATGCAATTCTTAAATCACGTAAACAAGATCAAATATGCAAATCAGAGATTGGCTCAGATACCACTGTTTGGGTTTCGTTCGAAAAAGCATAAACGTAGCGGAAGGGATTTCAAAAATTAAAAACGAAAACCCAATTGGTACTCTAATTCGCATAATTGGATCTAAAAGCGTATAACGAATAAAACTTACTCGTAAATATGAATATGATGATGGAGAAAAACTTCTTCTTCTCCAAACTCGAAATATTGAAGCTTCCAAATCTTCAATCCTTTGGTTTGATTCTTCAAACTTGAACTTGATCCGAACAACGAAAATACGTCGTCTCTAAATCGCCACGCACGGATCAACAAACGAAAAATCCCCTTTCTTCTTTCTCTATGGTCGACGGCTAGGTATAGAGAAGGGGAGGAATATTTTTCTTTCTTTTCAAAGTTATGAGAGTTGTGTATGCTCTTTTTTCTTGTTCTAAGTCAAAGAGTCCTTATATACCTTATGACTTATTGAACAAGTCAAAACAAAAGAGCTCTAATATGTGGCCTCTCAAAGACGCCACTTTAAGGCCTCATAGGCGTCCAATTGGACTCCTTATTTAGCCCCGAGATTTGTTTTGTTTAATTAATTTCTTATTTCAATTAATAATTTATTATATCTACTAAATTAATTAATTAATTAAATAACCAAATTAATTAGATAAATTAATTCATTAATATATTTCATAAGGAAATTAATTAATAATTAATCTTATCATTATAATTAATTATTTCATCTAATGAATAATTAATTATTTAATTTATCCAATAAATTAAAACTCCCAAAAGAAATAATAGAAATTCCTTTTCCTTCATTTTTCTTCGTCAATCTTTTAGCGCGACTCTTTAGGTTCGTTTCGTTTGGCAATGAGAGGAAACCAAAGGAAGTGGGTAACACCTAGCCAGTCACGTGGCCTACTTCGTAACCCGAACAGAAACGAATGATAGGATCATTCCGAAACCTTCCAATCGTAAATACCGTATATTTATAAACCCTTTGTTCATGTTCCCCGGTCAAGTGAGAGTCATGGTTATGTCAAACTCACTGGACTTGACCATATGTATAAATCATAATAAATACGAGATCATTGAGATCGATTTAGTGCCAAGCACAATCGTCTCGTTTGCTTTGGCCAAAGACTTTGATCTCTATTTATCTATTACATAGGGTACATACTCATTCACTTATGAGAGAACAAATCCCATATTAGATATCTGCTAAGATTACCACTTGCCCATCAAGTCCGCATTTCGAGGTTGACCCCACCAAAGGGTGAATTGGGTCTCACTACTCTAGTGAAAGACTTGACATCACAAGTGCATATTCAGCCTGATACTTCAGGTCAAAGGTTCACATATACCTATTACGCATAATCAGTTCCGTCATTGACAATGACAGAGTGAAAACCAATGTGACAGAACCAATGCGAGTCATGTTCGAACATATCAGTTCCATTGACGTGTCTACAATCTTAATCTCCTATCATCGCATGATACCAGACAGGCACTCCCATGTCGGAGCTAAGATTGTACAAGTATTCGAAGTCTTTATTTGTCCATTAAAGACTTCGTATTACTTGCGAACTTATTTTAGTAATCAAGATCGATCTCTCTAGTGCCAATCTTCCTATCCCATAGGAAGTAGAGGGATCGCACTGAAAACATGGACAAAACGTTTTACACAACTTACAGATGCAGATAAGAATTAAGTGAAAACTCAATAATGTCTTTTATTTAAGAAGAGTTTAAGTTCAATACAAGATATATGCCCTATACATTCTATCCTCTATGGCATCTGAGAGCATAATCCTAACAACGTCGACTACACACAAAGTCCTAAACGTGGATGTGGTGGATATGTTCGTGTTTCGTAAAAGATCACCGGGACCAAGGAGGCGCTTCCATAAGGTAGTTTACATACACATTTTGATGCCTTAACATACTGTATTTGTCCCCTTTAACACACATCATGCTCAAGTTGAACATACTTCATATTGACATTAGCAATACTTAGTGTACAAAATAAAATTACTTCATGTTCTCTTTACAAATACTTCAGTTTACACATACGTCATGATCTCTTTAAACATGCTTTATTTTCTTATTAACAGTACTTCATGTTCCTTTAAAATTACATTTGTGCTTTAAACATACTTCATTATCACTGTAACGATACTGTATTTGTGCTCAGGATTGTTGTAACAATACTTTCTAAATGCAGTTGTTCTCATGTGTTGATGGTAGTTAAAAGGTGGCCTAAATGTAGTTCTTCATGTCGGGACCTAGTGCAGTATAGAACTATTATGCTGGCTTTTCCAATGGAGATTGCAAGTGCCGCTTTTGAATCCACTCTCCATTTTGAAAAGCCAATATAGTAATTTTATATCCCACAAGGCCCATACGTGAAGACCCGGGAAAAAACGTGATCTAGCATACGTTTTATTTCCCTGTTATTGAAGTACGTCCTTCACACACATTTTAAAAGGTGTTTTAAATGTAGTTGTTCTTCACGTAGGGGACCTAGTGCGGTATAGAACCATTTCACTAGCTTTTCCCGTGAAATCTGCAGGTGCTTCTTTTGAATGCAGACTCCATGTGGAAGAGCCAGTATAGCGATTTTATATCCCACAAGGCCCCAACGTGTGGACACTATAGTTTGACATCTTTTAAATTAACCTTAATTTAAATTGATCTTATCAACTTAGTTAATTCATTTAAGCAACATTTTAATAAATAAAACTCTCAAGTAATTAATCTAATTAATTAATATATTAATTCAACCTCTTTGAATTAAATTTCCTTAGTCAAGAAAAGGATTTGTCCGAATATTGTGTGTGACCATTTAGGTTCACCAACCTACTAGTAGTGGGTTCATAAACTTTCTAATTTAAATTGAAATTATATAGTGTTAGTGTGTATGCCCTCAAATGCCATAAAGAGGATAGATTTATAGGGCGTTGATTTGTAACTAAACAATATCTTTACATAATGTAAGGCATTATCTTGTTGTTTTCTTATAGGCGTTTGTAAGGTTTCCATAAACAACATAAAGTCCTTGATAATAAGGCAAACCTTCTACTTCCTATGGGTTAGGAAGAATGGCACTAGAAGAGTTTGATCCTTATTATCTAAAATTGGTTCGCAAGTCGAAGAGAAAGTATTGACTGGACATCAATACAGAATAGAGACTTGTATGATGTAAGTTTTGATAGAGAAAGTGCCAGTCAATCACTATGGGAATGGTAGTGGGAACTTATATCATAGACATCTCAGTTACACTGATATGTTCGAACATGACTCGCATCGATTTTGTCACATAGGTTTTCACTCATTGATAGTCAATGACAAGACCGATAAGTTGTGATAGGTACGCGTGAACCTTGGACTTGAGCAATCAAGTTGAAGATGTACTTGTGACATCAAGTTTGTCATTAGAGCAGTCAGATCAAATTCACCCATTGGTGGGGTCGACCTCGAAGTGCGACTTGATGGGCAAGTGGCAGTCTTAATGGATTGGCAAAATGGGATTTATTCTCTCATAAGTGAATGAGCTAAACATCCTGTGCAGTCATGAATGAATGAGGTCAAAAGTCTTTGACCAAAGCATAAAGAGATACTCATGTTAGACATGAAGGTATACTCATTGACCTCGATTCATTATGAGCTAAGCATATGGTTAAGTCCTGTGAGTTTGACTAAACCATCACTCTCACTTGACTGAGATATATGAATAAAAGGTTTATACTCGTACGGTATTCACAGCGTAAAAGGTTTGGAATGATCCTATTGATTCGTTCTCAATTGGGATTCAATGTGAGCCACGGGTCTGGCTAGGTGTTACTCACATCCTCTTGGATTCCTCCCAATTGCCTTTTGAGACGAACCTAAAGAGTCGCGCTTAAAGGAATTGCAAAAGAAAAATCATGGAAATTGACTTGAGAGAATTCTAGGTATTGGATATCGAAATTAATTAATTAATCATTGGATCATCTTATTAATTAATTAAGTTGACATGTTAATTAATTTCTTGTAGAAAATTAATTATAGAGTTAACAAGGATTTAATTAATTATTTGATTAATTTATTTACTGGATAAATAATACTAATTAAATATATAACTAAACAAATTAAAATGGACTAAGCATAGGGCTTAGAAAAGCCCTAAGTGGGTGTCCTCATATGCCTAGGTTTTAGGGTTATTTGTTTTTCATTAGTAGTATAATTACACTACTTAGTGAAAATCAAAGTAAGCCTCAAATCATAACTTTCTCTCCAAGTCAAAATAATCTTTCATCTCTCTCTCTCTCTCTCTCTCCATACTAGCCGAATTCAAAGAGGAAAAAGAAGAGGATTTTCGCTTTTGATTCCGGCGTGACAATTTAGAGACGGCGACTATTTTGCTGTTCAAAGAAGGATCGTGATTTCTGGTTCAGAAACTAAAATTCGCGAATAAGGTACATATTTCGTAAACACAATTTGAATATGCGAAATCGAGATGAACCACGTGGGAGTTAAAAAAAAAATTCCGCTGTGTTTTTATGCAATAAATCCCAACAGTGGTATCAGAGCCAATCTCTGATATCCGTGTTTAATTAAATACGTGATTTATGTGTTTTTTGCCTTTTTGAAGCATGTTATTCGAATATGTTTTTATGATATTGAAGCCATGATTTTTCTGCGTTTAATTCATGTATATTGTAGTATGGTGATATGTGAATTAAAAAAATCAAAATTGTGTGAGAATCGGGGGTGAAAAACTCCGTGACGAGCGCGACACGCTCAACGTGCGCAGCGCGCAGACAGGCACGCGTTGCGTGCACTGGCGCACGCTGTGTGCGCTCCGTGTACTGGGTGCACGGCCAGGCCACATGTCGTGCGCTGGGCACACGGCGTTCGGTCTTAATGGGCTCGGGTCTATGACCCGGGTGCTAACGGGTCGGGTCGTGGTTCGTGGGTCCAATTTTAAATAAATGGGTTTTGTGCTATTTTAATTATCGGGTAGGTCAAAAGGATGATGACCCGGATTTAATTAAATAGGCCCAAATTATTTTAGTTAAAATTATGGACTTTCAATAAATTAGTTTTGGGCCTAATTAATTGAATATTAAATATGCCTTTGGTTGGTAATTTATGTTTGATGAAATCGAGCCCAAATTATTTTTATTGAATATTAATTATTTAAGTGAAATAATTAATTAATTATTCTTGGAGGATTATTAATTAATTTATTAATTTAAATAATAAATTCTCACTAGATGGTTTATTATCATAAGTGTCGATAAAGTTTGGAATTTTATTGAGGAAATTAATTAGTTGGACTAATCAATTATTAACTTAATCACCAATATAATTTGTTTAATTTATCGCGAGCATGTATTATATGATGGTGACATTGTCCATGGGTTTAGGTTGTTTTTCTTTTGATTGTATTTCTTTTTAATGGGTTGTAAGGGCCAGATTTGAGCCAGTTTATTTATGAACCATATTCATAAGATGTGTAAACTTGAGAGATCCATTTATGGACTCAAGCAAGCATCTCGTAGCTGGAATCTTCATTTTGATGAGGCTGTCAAAGAATTTAACTTCAACAAGAATGAAGATGAGTCATGTGTTTACAAGAAGGTTAGTGGGAGCAAGATAACATTCCTTGTGTTATATGAAGATGACATATTACTCATAGGGAATGATATAGGAATGCTCGCCATTGTTAAGAAGTGGCTTTCGAGTACTTTCTCCATGAAAGACTTGGGAGAGGCAACCTATATTCTAGGGATTCAAATCTACAGAGATCGAACAAATAGAATGATAGGGCTCTCTCAAGCCCTTTACTTAGAAAAAGTCCTAAAGAGATACAGGATGGAGGATTCTAAGAAAGGGTTCCTTCCAAATGAGCATTGTACCCTATGCATCTGATGTGGGTAGCCTGATGTACGCAATGTTGTGTACTAGACCTGACATAGTTTATGCAGTAAGCGTTGTTAGTCGATTTCAGGCAAACCCTGGCAAGGAACATTGGATAGTTGTGAAAAATATCCTAAAGTATCTGAAGAGAACTAAGGCTATGATTCTCATCTATGGGAGTGGTAACCTAAGAGTGGACGAGTACACTGACTCGGATCTTCAATCAGATATCGATGTCCGAAAATCCACCTCAAGATTCGTATTTACCCTCAACAGAGGGGCGGTGACTTGGAAAAGTTCCAGGCAAAGCATAACCGCAGACTCCACGACAGAGGTTGAATACATAGCTACTTCTGAGGCAGCTAAAGAGGCTGTTTGGCTTAGGAAGTTCATAGAAGAACTTCAAGTGGTTCCAAGCATAAAGCTCTCGTTGTCACATTATTGTGACAACACCGGAGTAATAGCGCAGGCAAAGGAACCTAGGTCTCACAACAAGTCCAAACACATCGAGAGGAGATATCACATCATAAGAGAGATCGTTGCACGAGGAGAAATATATGTTCAAAAAATAGCCTCAGCTAACAATGTCACTGACCCATTGACCAAGCCATTGGCACAGGCGATGCTAGAAAAACATCTGGAGGAGATGGATATCAAATACCATAGCAAATGGCATTGAGTGCAAGTGGGAGATTGTTACTGTGTATGCCCTCAAATGCCATAAAGAGGATAGATTTATAGGGCATTGATTTGTAAATAAACAATATCTTTACATAATATAAGGCATTATTTTGTTGTTTTCTTATAGGCGTTTGTAAGGTTTTCATAAACAACATAAAATCCTTGATAATAAGGCAGACTTTCCACTTCCTATGGGTTAGGAAGAATGACACTAAAAGAGTTTGATCCTTATTATCTAAATTTGGTTCGCAAGTCGAAGAAAATATTGACTGGACATCAATACAAAATAGAGACTTATATGATGTAAGTTTTGACAGAGAAAGTGTCAGTCAATCACTATGGGAATGGTAGTGGGAACTTATATCATAGACATCTCAGTTAGACCGATATGTTCGAACACAACTCGCATCGGTTTTGTCACATGGGTTTTCACTCAATGACAGTCAATGACAAGACCGATAAGTTGCGATAGGTACGCGTGAACCTTACACTTGAGCAATCAAGTTGAAGATGTACTTGTGACATCAAGTTTGTCATTAGAGCAGTCAGATCAAATTCACCCGTTGGTGGGGTCGACCTCGAAGTGCGTCTTGATGGGCAAGTGGCAATCTTAACGAATTGGAAAAATGGGATTTATTCTCTTATAAGTGAATGAGCTAAATATTCTATGCAGTCATGAATGAAATAGGTCAAAATTCTTTGGCCAAAGCATAAAGAGATACTCATGTTAGACATGAAGGTATACTCATTGACCTCTATTCATTATGAGCTAAGCATATGGTCAAGTCCTGTGAGTTTGACTAAACCATCACTCTCACTTGACTGAGATATATGAATAAAAGGTTTATACTCGTACGGTATTCACAGCGTAAAAGGTTTGGAATGATCCTATTGATTCGTTCTCAATTGGGATTCAATGTGAGCCACGGGTCTGGCTAGGTGTTACTCATATCCTCTTGGATTCCTCCCAATTGCCTTTTGAGACGAACCTAAAGAGTCGCGCTTAAAGGAATTGCAAAAGGAAAATCATGGAAATTGACTTGAGAGAATTCTAGGTATTGGATATCGAAATTAATTAATTAATCATTGGATCATCTTATTAATTAATTAAGTTGACATGTTAATTAATTTCTTGCAGAAAATTAATTATAGAGTTAACAAGGATTTAATTAATTATTTGATTAATTTATTTATTGGATAAATAATACTAATTTAATATAAATAAACAAATTAAAATGGACTAAGCATAGGGCTTAGAAAAGCCCTAAGTGGGCGTTCTCATATGCCTAGGTTTTAGGGTTATTTGTTTTTCATTAGTAGTATAAATACACTACTTAGTGAAAATCAAAGTAAGCCTCAAGTCATAACTTTCTCTCCAAGTCAAAATAATCTTCCATCTCTCTCTCTCTCCATACTAGCCGAATTCAAGGAGGAAAAAGAAGAGGATTTTTGCTTTTGATTTCGGCGTGACAATTTAGAGACGGTGACTATTTTGCTGTTCAAAGAAGGATCGTGATTTCTGGTTCAGAAACTAAAATTCATGAATAAGGTACATATTTTGTAAACACAATTTGAATATGCGAAATCGAGATGAACCACGTGGATTTTAAAAAAAAAAATCTGCTGGGTTTTTATGCAATAAATCCCAACATATAGACCTTAAGTAAACTAAAAGGTACGGAGAAGAATAAGATATCCATTGAAATGAAATATATAAAGTTTAAAAATACAACCATCGATCAAATAGAAGAAATTTATCCATTATTATTCCACATCCAACATTGTTTAAAAAAAGAATACACAACTGTCATCGTCATGCTCTTTTTTGACGCACCGATCTCCCCCTTTTTTTCGCCCCTTGGTGTGGTGCTTAGAGGTATCATGAAGGCTTCTTGATTTTCTTTTTTTTTCCTCGCTCTCTTCACCATTTGAGCCACAGTTTCCTGTACACTTGAAGATTGTGGGCCACCATCCTGATCTTGAGCCTCCGCACCTTCAGAAACAGAGCTACTAGGCTCTGCATGGCTCACCGTGTATGTTTGTAAGGCATCGGGTCTTTCACCCCAGCCTCCTCCTCATTTTCTTCATCCTCCTCCTCATACTCCTCATTCCCATCCTCATCTTGAGTTTGTGCCCCATGCTTAGTCTCCAGATAAAAAATTATTTTCTTTAAATTCTCATTCTCTTCCACCTTTGCCTTCAAATCTGCCTGTGATTTCTCAATGAGATAGATCATGGAGTCCTGCTCCCTGTTGTTGCCAGAGGACCGTTGCATAAATAAATTATTAGTACATAAACTCCCAAAAGATAAATCTTTATGCATAAACTTTCAATGCTAATTTATCTCAATTAGGTGATCCACTACATAGATATGGTTTTTTTTTTGCATTAAAGGGTAATATGCGAATAATCTGATGACAAGAACAAAATTTAGAGCTTTGCTAGTTATTTGAGATTTATAAGAAATAGCTACAAAAACATCAAATAATTAAAAACATCATATCTCACGGCGAAAGGTTGGTCAGGATAGCGTCAAAAGACTCATCACCATGGATCTTCTTGTCTGCCCCCCACCGAAACATTCAAGGTACACACACAGCTGTTACTGCGTCCCTAACGAGGGTATGTGCTCATATATACCGAAGCCTACTTTTGATAAAACATTCTGAGAATAATTATTGAATCTAACTAGTTAATATATTAGCACAACATGCTTATCATCAAGGCGACAACGCACCCCTCTACATAGCCTGATTTCTTTTCCCCTTTGTCTTAACGCGACATCGGAGAACCAAATATGAATATGCAGCATGTCCCCAATCATACTCCCCCAGGGTACTCAAGTCATCAAGATAAGGATAATAAATTGTGCAGTAGAACAGTTACTTGTACCAAAACATAAACAACAAAAAAGAAAAGAACAAAAAGTCGGACAAATTCTTTAATATTCTTATTCGAAGACCTTATATAATTACTTTGTTTTTCAACAAAAAAATCCCGAGAACTTGTCTGCACCGTCGTATCAGGGAAGACTCAGTTCACAAACTGGCTCCGGCCTCCGAAGTTAAAATTGACATGTGCACCAACATTGTGCAGCCCGACAACAAGCAAGAACTCTATAGAGGAGAATGGGATAGTGATATTGTTCCCCACTGCGAAGGCCCCGAATTATTTGTCAAACTTTTGAATAATTGCTTGTAATCGATTCACGGATATGCCTAGATGAGACATGTCGAGATATGACCAAAAAGGAGCTCGCTCCAAAAGAATACGGTGTTCTGCCTTTATGTTCTCCTTCAACTTCTCCATGTTGTTGAGGAAGTATCGAGTTTCGAGTTGGGTCCTACGTTTGTTTGCAATACGCTTGGGGGAATGCGCTATAGAGGTGGATGCCTCTACAGTGCTTGCAACCTCAGTCTTCTTAGCTATCTGTACAAAAATACTAAAAACTATTACAGTATTTTTATAAAACTACTCAAGTATGATGTAAGTAGACATCTACTATGCACATATTACATATGAAGTGTCAGACTATCAATATGTCATATTAAGCAAAGCATCGTATTAAAATGTCATATTAAGCAAAGCATAATGAAGTAATCATACATTAATCACCAAATATTTGTTCCTAGCAATATTTCATTAAAATATATGATGTACTCATAGTATTAATATGAAATATTGCGGGAAACACATTGGCGTATATATAATATTGATGTGAGCCCACCAAATTTGAGTCAAAATCAGCTAAAAAAGGGTTTTTAGGCTGTTTATAAGACCAAAACAGAGAACAATTAGAGTATTCAAAATTGCTTGGGGTTTTGTTCATACAATTTCAATTACTATACATATTCACAAAATTTTGCCCAAATTTGTTTGAAGTATGAAGACCCATAACTTGAAGTATCAGAAAACGAAAAATAACGAATTTTAAAACTTAAAATTAAAAATTATCTTCAACTAATCTGCTCAAATGAAGAGGAGGATGGTTGACTTTGAACCGGGGATGTGAGACGACGAAGAGAATGCTTGGAGATTTCTGTCTGAACGGAAAGCTGAAAGATCGAGAGAAAATACGAAAGAGTAGAGAAATGGCAACATGTAATTAAGAGCCTACTTAGGGGTATTTCAGGCATTTTATAGAGTTTGGGGAGCTAGAACAAAGATTTAACTTGAATTGAGGACTGAATCCTTTAAAAGTATGGTTATGGTTAGGGACTGAACAGTGATTTGGAAAAGGCCTTGGAGATTTTTTCCTCAATATCCCTTAAAATGACTACAAAGGATATTTATCTATCTGACTTATACGACTTTTCATTTCTTCATAATACTCTGTATCATTCAAATGAATTTCAAATGGATATTTTATTTAATCTAAGAAATGTGATTAAATTTGGAAAAGTGGACATAACTTTAAGGGAGAATTACACAGACCCCCTAATTTATTGTATAATTACCAAAATCTCCCATCACTTATTAAGAATTACCAATACACCCCCTCAAAGGGTCTATTTATAAAGTTTACAGGGGTACAATTGTAAGAATTTTAAACATATAGGGGTGTAATTGTAAAAAATCCTTAATATAAAAGGGTGTGTTGGTAATTTCAGATAAATGAGTGGTTTTTCTTGGTTATTACACAATAAGTGAAGGGGTTTGTATGTAATTTTTTCTAACTTTAATGACAGTATGGGGAATATACCATGTGCACCGAGAGTGTTGCTCCCGGTGTACCATAGTCATACATTCAAGTGTTAGGGGGTGGTTTCTTTGTGGGTAGTAGGTGATGAAAATCACCCCCACCCCATAAATTTGTGGTGATGGATGCACCGCAAGCAACATTTTTGGTGCATCATAGTATTACCCTGCAGTATGGCGCCACTTGTTGTCTATATTTTGATGTGTAAGAATCGCAACATAATTAAGTCCGTTTCGGAAGGGTGAGATTATATTTAGTGCTAGTGCTAGTGCTAGTTAGTACTTGATTTATATATTTAATGCTAGTTAGTTGGTACTTGATTTATATATATATATATGTCTTATCAACACCTTTTGCTTTCCGCAACGAAGGAGGAGACCCATCACACGAAGTAACCTGCCTGTATATGGCTCCCAATGCAGGGCCCAGTTCTTCATTATCATTACTCAACTTGTTTCCATACATTTCCTTTTCGCTATCCCTTTTTTTACCTTTCAAAAGTATAGAGTAAACATTTACCGTTTTCTTTTTTCCGCATAATTCCAAAGATAAAAAGGTGTATTTTAATTTAATTAACATGCTGAACTCAAAAAAATATATAAGAATATTTAAATTTTAACAGTAATAAAGCAGATCAATTTGAAAGATAAAAATTAATAGTAAAAATCAATTGGATAATTCTTAAGAAAGCTAAGAAATCAAGAGCAATTAGTTCAAGAAATTTTTAATTTAAATCGATGAATTTGTTTGAACGAAAAGTTGATGGAACAAGTATTTCAGATTGAATATTTCTTTCTGAATGTAAAAAAAATAAAAATTGAGGAATCTTTTGACAGTTTTTCGCTAAATATATATAAGTAATTTAGAATAACATCATCATTATATTTACACAAAATTTTGAGAAAGAATGAAAACAAAACATAGAATTAAGGACTCTTATTATTTTTTTATTTTATTTTTAGGAATTGTATTTAAGGACTCGTTGGCCGTTATTATTGTAAAAAAAATTTCGAACCTCTATTTATATTTCCGTTTCATATCATGTTTCACTTTAACATTCAAGTGCACTTCATATATATGATATCTACTACGTACCAAATATATATTTTCATAAAAAATTTAGACTCTAACATTATTATTGTTCGGTTCAAATACCTCTATTCTGATTTGGTATATTAGTGTAAATACCATAATGAGATAAATCCCATAAGAAGAAGAAATAAACTTCTGAATTTTGCATCTGCATATATAACAATTAGTAGAATTTACATAACAACTGGAAAAATTCTAAGTTAGTCTCACCCCAATGGTCCTAATCCCTTTAACACCACATATTTGTGTTGGGGTGGGTGATTTTTATCATCAACTACCTATGTAAATACCACCCACTCCAATGAAAATATGTGGTGTTAAAAAGGCCAGGACCATTGGGATGAGTCTGACATAGAATTGCCCTAACAACTGCCATATCCTCTTTGGGTTGGGGGTAGGCCACTACCTTAACTGGATATGCATTATTGCGTTCATATTGCCGTTCTTGACCCGTAATATATTTTGAATAGGTCCACTTAAATAAAAAATTTAATCGTTACAGAAAAGATATGAATAATAAAATAACACTTTGGTACTTTGTCTTCTCGAAATTAATATTCATTTCTTTGTCTTCGTGGTGGATGTTCTATAATGGGTTCTAATTCCTAACAATATCTTTTCTTCTTCGCTGAAGACTCTCACTCAAAAATTTATGATGGGGACTTTAACACCAATAATTTATAGAGATATTTTTTCCCACCCATTAATTGTCCAAAACTTGGTGACATGGGAAAATAGACATGTGATGTTTTGTATGGTGACAACTGACAATCATGGCGAGCAGTGTTTTACGTGCATAAATTCTTCGTAAAAGTAAAATGAATTTGTTGTAGCGAATATATATATATATATATATATCACTCAATTATCACACTGGACATATATAAAAGTAATTGAGTGATATATATATATATATATATATATCACTCAATTATATATTTACGTATAACTTTGTTATCATGTTGGTTACATGTCATTTTATCACTCAATTATCACACTGGAAGATAATTTTCTTGTTCAACTCTTACGAATAAACAGAGTATTAGATTACTCATTCAAACTAATTATCAGAATCCCTCACTTTAAAACTAAATATTAGAATCCCCTATTTTTTGTAAATTACCAAATCTCACCTATATGTAAAATCAAATTACACGGTCCCCCCTTGTCAGTTTTTCCAGACAGTGCAATGCTGATTTCAGCTGAAAAGTTTTCGAAAAATCCCATCTTACCCGTGGTCAACCCGGTACCAAACAGTTAATATTTGACTTGCGAAAATCTCCCTTGGGATATTTGTTATTACTGATTACATTTGGGGTGTAAATGTAATATCATTATTTTAAGCTATTATTCTTCCGTCTTTTCAATTATTTGCTTCATTTTAATTTTAATTTCATAATTAATTTAAATATTTACCTTATATTAATCATTAATGTTCAACTTAAAATGGCCTTATGCAAATAATTAATTCTAAAATAAAAGAACAAAAACTAAATAATTGTTAAAATATTATTTATGCTAGTTTTGTTAGGATATGTCTCTTTATTATTTTTCTTCCTTATTTAGTTTATTCTTGTTTTCTATATAAATCATTGTATTTCATTATTATTAATCTAAGGGGAATTTTACCTTGACATGGTATCAGGCTTAACCTAAAAACATCCTATGCCTACTATCCCTCCAAGTTGTTGCCGCCGCCACTGTTCCTCACCGTCCGGCCGCTGCAGCCGCCCCCGATCAGCTTCCTCGTGCCGGTGTTTTTATTATCAACTTATGTACGTTTAGTTTTTCCTTTCCCTAAGTCGTTGTATTCCTCTCAACACGTCACTTTTTCACTACAAAGCCTCCAACAACGTCGATTTCCGTTCATCTTGGATTTCAGCGCCTCTGAATTGATAGTGATCTTCTCATTGTTTCCTTATGGTATTTTATTTACTATTTTCTTTCTTTCTCGTTGTTTTGATGATTTTAGTTTCGATAAGCCCTAGCCTATTATGTCTACTACGGACGAAACCGTCACCACCCATGCGACCGTCGACCCTCCACCAAAACCACCCGCCCTCCACCCTGCCCTAGTTGCCGAAAATGTTTATTCTTGGCTTTAAATTAAACGAAAATTATTCAAATTATAAACTTTGGCGAGGGATGTTTATGGACCTCTGCTGTAGTTATTCAGTTTTCGAACATATTACCGGAAAATCAAAACCAACCGGTGAACCCGATGATAATTGGTTTGCATTAGATTCAACTATTAAAAGTTGGTTCTATTCCACAGTCGATCTCAAGCTTCTTAAAAACGTGGATTTAGAATACTCTACTTCGCATGACCTTTGGTTTGCCATCGAAGAGAATTTTTGTAAAAATAGACCATGTCGATCGCTTGAAATTAATGAACGTTTCCACATTCTTCAAAATGGCAATCTCTCTATTTCTCAATATTGCCAATAATTAAAGTTACTCGCTGATACCCTCGCTGATTTGGGTAGCCCTATTTTCGATCAAAGTTTTATTTTAAAATTGTTACAAGGGCTTCCCAAATCCTATTTACCTATTGTCACCATTATTTCAACCACTAAGCCACTCCCTCCCTACTCTGAGGTCCAAAATCTTTTGATTCTACATGAAACCCGTGAAAAACGCTTTACCTCCACTCCTCCAATCCATGACTCGGCCACTGCCCTATACTCTCAAAACCCGAACCCACCTAATTATCGAAACACGAATCATAACAATTATAGAGAATGAGGTAGGGGTAGGTAAATTTTATAATCGTGGAGGTCACAACAATGGTGGCTCTCAATTCAGCTCTCCTCACCGTCTACCGTCAGCACCACCGGGGTTCACCTACCAATTGGTCCCACAAGTCTCCAATAGCTCTCGCCCACCAAGTCCACTTCCATCAACTGGGCCGCCTGGTTTTCCTCGACACACGGCCTACTGGACTCAAAATCAGCAACTTCACCCGTCTATGTGGCAGCCCAGCCCGCCACCTTCAGCCCACGCTCCTGGCCCATTACATAGCGGCCCATATCCGCCGCCCTCTCCAGGCCTGACTCCATCATTCACCTCGGGCTCAGTCCAATCAGCCCCCTCCACGTCTCAATCCACTCCAACGAATTTATCTTCACTATTTCAAACAATGATCTCCAGCAACTCGACGATCAGTGGTACATGGATACCGGCGCAACATCGCACATGACCCCTCATCAAGGTAACTACATTCTCTTGTACCTAATTGTATTTCTAATTCAATTATTGTTGGAAACGGTGTTGTGCTCCCGGTTCATTCTCTTGGTCACACCACTCGTCCCTCTTCCACTCGCCCCTTTCATCTTAACAATGTACCTGTCTTCCCTCCCCTCGTTAAAAAATTGATTTTTGTTCGTCAATTCACCAAGGATAACCACTGTTCCATAGAGTTTTACCCTTTTGGTTTCTCTGTCAAGGATCTTAGGACTGGCTCTGTTCTCATGTGAAGTGATAGCAATGGCGATCTTTATCCTCTGCATGACGCCTCGACTGCCCTACTCTCTCTTTCCCTCGCTGCAATTTCTCCCACCGTTTGGCATCGCTGCCTTGGTCACCCCAGAAGCTCTGTTTTTTATTTTTTAGCTAGTCGCAAATTTATTTCATGTAATCAAAATATTTTTCCTTCTTTATGTTCGGCTTGTCAGTTAGGTAAAAATAAAAGATTGCCTTTTACTACTTCATACCCTCGTAGTTTTAATTTGTTTGACATTATTCACTCTGATCTCTGGACTTCTCCAGTGCCTAGTATAAATGGTTTTCGGTATTATATTCTTTTTTTGGATGATTACTCTCATTTTTTGCGCGTTTTTTCTTTACGCAATAAATCCGATGTACCCAAAGTTTTCTTAGATTTTCATTCTTAGTTCAAAATCAATTTCAATCTACTATGTGATCATGGTGGCGAGTTCGATAACAAATTTTTTCATGATTTTTTTCCCTAAAAACGGTGTTCAATTTCGATTCCCTTGCCCGCACACATCTCAACATAATGGAAAAGCCGAGCGCACAATTTAAACCATTAATAACATGACTAGTACCCTTCTCTTTCAAGCCACTCTACCTCCCGCCTTCTAGGCCGAAGCATTACACATGTCGGCTCATCTTTTCAATCTCTTACCCACCACCACTTTGTCATATCGTTCTCCTTTTGAGTTATTATATAGCACTACGCCTACCTATTCCCATCTTCGAACCTTTGGGTGTCTTTGCCATCCAAAACTTTCAGCCACCTCACCTCACAAGTTGTCCCCACAATCCACTTCTTGCGTTTTCTTAGGCTATCCATCCAATCATCATGGCTATCGCTGTCTTGACTTAGCTACTAACAAGATTATCATCTCTCGTCATGTCATGTTCGATGAAAACATCTTTCCTTTATCGTCCATGTCTACCTCCTCCTTTATTCTTTCTTATAATTTTCTCACTACCGATGATCCGCCTCCTCTTTTGCTCCACTCCTCTCCTACTCCTTTGGATCACGCCGCACCACCTCCGCTCACATCTTTCGTTGCTCAGCCATCTGCTTCATCACCACCCGCTTCACCACCAGCTGCTTCAACGCCGACTGGTTCACCGTTGGCTACTTCCCTGCAGGTTGCCTCTCCTTATTCTTCCCCTCCTCCTCTACCCATGCATCATATGTTCACAAGTTCCAAAGCTGGTGTTACAAAACCTCGTTCCATCTTCAACCTTTCAGCCTCTCTTTCGTCTGATATTTCCCCGTTCTCATGCTCAAGCTCTTCGCGATCCCAATTGAAAATTTGCAATGGACTTTGAGCTGTATGCTCTCTCTTCTAATCACATGTGGGAACTTGTCCTGTGTCCTCCCAATGTCAATATTGTCGGGTCAAAGTGGATTTTTCGCATAAATTTCGCTCTAATGGCACTCTCGAACGTTATAAGGCTTTTCTGGTTGCTCAGGGGTTTACTCAGCAACCTGGCATTGACTATTAGGATACTTTTAGCCCCGTTGTCAATCCAGCCACTATTCATACCATTCTTAGTATTGCTCTTTCTCATTCTTGGCCTTTGCACCAACTCGACGTCAAAAGTGCCTTTCTTCACGGCACTCTATTTAAATTTGTTTTCATGAAACAACCTCTGGGCTATTCTGATCCTAATTTCCCTAGTCACGTTTGCCATCTCAAGAAAGCTTATATGGTCTCAAACAAGCTCCACGTGTGTGGCATCATCGCTTTACCTCATATCTCTCTACACTCGGGTTCACTAGCAGTCGCGCGGATGCTTCTCTTTTTGTTTACCGTCACGGGTCTTCGGTTGCATATCTTCTTCTCTATGTTGATGACATTGTTCTTATGGAATCCTCTACTGTTCTTCTCCGGCACATTACTTCTCTTCTTTCTCGTGAATTTGCCATGTCCGACTTGGGTCCTTTATACTATTTCCTTGGAATTTCTATCACTCGCTCATCTAATTCTCTCTTTCTTTCGCAAGAAAAGTTTGTGTGTGAAATTCTAGAGCGTGCCTCCATGTATTTGTGCAATCCTATCTCCACGCCTACCGATTCTCATTCTAAGCTTTACTCTTCTGCAAGTTCTCTCTTTTCGGATCCGACTCTTTACTGTAGTCTTGCTGGTGCTCTTCAATATCTGATTTTCACTCGTCCCGGTATTTCCTTTGCTGTTTAGCAACTCTGCTTGTTCATGCATGATCCTCGTGAACATCACATGACAGCCCTTAAGTGTGTTCTGTGTTACATCAAAGGTACCATATCCCAAGGTCTTATTCTCTGTTCTTCGTCTCTCTCTCAGCTTATTGCGTACTCTGATGCTGACTGGGCAGGTTGCCCTGATACACGTCGTTCAACTTCAGGTTATTGTGTTTTCCTTGGTGATAATCTTCTTTCTTAGTCCTCTAAACGACAACGTGTTGTTTCTCGTTCCAGTGCTGAAGCTGAATATCGTGGTGTTGCTAATGCTGTCGTCGAAACTTCTTGGCTTAGCATTCTTTCTCTCGAGCTTCATTGCCCTCTCTCTAAAGCCACAATTGTTTACTGTGACAATATAAGTTCCGTTTATATGTCGGCTAGTCGGGTACAACACCTAAGAACCAAACATGTTGAATTAGATTTACATTTTATACGTGAGTGTGTAGCTATTGGTGATGTTTGTGTGTTGCATGTTCCTTCTTCCCGTCAGTTTGCAGATATTTTTACTAAAGGCTTACCATCTTCTCTGTTCTACGACTTTCGTTCCAGTCTCAACATTGGCTCTTCCGATGTTTTGACTGTAGGGAAGTGTTAGATTATTATTTATGCTAGTTTTCTTTGGATAGGTCTCTTTGTTATTTTCCTTACTTAATTAGTTTATTGTTGTTTTCTATATAAACCATTGTATTTCATTATTATTAATCTAAGGGAAATTTTACCTTAACAATAATTACTTTTTACTCCTTAAATAAAAGCACATAAATTAATAATTACTTAAATAATTAATTAAATAATTTAATTTGTCTCAAATGAAACAACAAAAAATATTAAACTATTTTTTAGTTCTTAAATAAATTAACACTCAATTGAATATTTGGTTAATTAATTTTAATTATAGTAAGTAATTGTTTTTATAAATTATTTTATAATTCAAAATAAATTATTTAAAATTAATCAATAATACAATAAGGCAAAATTACTTCTTTGGTCCCTATAATCATAGGGTGCTGGCTCTTTTCGTCCTGTACATTCCATAATTACACTTTTCATCCCAAAATTGACACCCCTCATTTCAATTTTAGTCCTTTTAAAACCTGTTTGGTACTAAGTCACGTCACACATTTAGGCTGATTTAGCTAATTTTGTTCACACATTTAATCCTGCTACCATTAAATTGAAAATTTTAAAAAGTTCCGGCCAAATTAATGGTTGAAACTATGCACGTGCAGCGCACACGTGATTTAGCTATTTTTGGTTGAGTTAAATTTCACCTTCTTCGCTGAAATTGAACTGATAGAGGTAAAATTCTACTTTGTATGTTGAGTTAGCACTTGATGTTGAAGGGAATTGAAGAGTAATTGGTTAAATTTGGATGAATGAATTTGAGAAAGAATTTAGGTTCTTATAAACCCATATATCTATTATAGTTGTTGGGAAGGGGTACGCTTTTTATTTCATTTTTGACTAAATAAGCTCTGAACACGTGTGCGCTGCACGCGCAAAGTTCCGACCATTAATTTGGCCGAATTTTTTTTAACTTTTTAATTTGATGGTAGCAGGATTAAATATGCAAATTCTTTTTTAATTGAATAAGACTAAATGTGTAACTCCAGACCAAAATGTGAGAAAAAACAAAAAGACAAAAATTGAAATGGGGCAGCTAATTTCCGGACTAAGAATGGAATTATGGAATATACAAATCCTCCCCTCAATCAGACGTCTTCTATTTCGTATAAGAAAAGAAAGTCTGTAATGGCTTCTTCTTCACTAATCTCCAACCAAAATTGCCCTCTAACTTTCTTGGCCTGCTATAAACATCATATATTTTTCTTCACTTTTGCAAAAAAAAATCCACAGAGGGAGAGAGCCAGAGAGGGGACAAGTTGCTGCCTGCTATAGTGCATCTCTGTGTGTGTATAGGTTATGTGTGTGCTGCTTGTATAAAAAAAAATCATGAAAATATTTTTCAATCCAAAAAATTGATGCAAAAATTCATTGCATCAATTTTTCTTTCCAAAACCCCACCATTTAGCGTTAATAAATGTATAGACTTAATCGTCCTTAGCCTTCTAGACTAAAAATAGATCAATAGTAGTTTTGTACATAAATTTATTTATTTAGAACTTTATATTGATAATGGATAATAATTATTATTTTGATCTTAATTTTTAGATTTTTAAATCTTTTTACAAAAATTTTAAAAGGTATTTTTAGATAATTACCATACTAAAATAAAAAATAAATTGTATAAAAATAATAAAAATATTTAATATGAAAAATAAAATTTGAGTTATATGATATATAAATTTGAAAACTTTAAATAAAACAATTCTGATAAAAAAATCAATTGACTAATTCGTAACTTTATAAATGAAGGGTAATTTAGTCCATAAGGTTGTTAATCCTAACTTTTGAGTTTGTAAGAGTAAAAAGGTTTGTAGAATGGGTTGTGGAGATTGAAAAATATTTTCATATATTTTTTGGATACAAAAATTTATTTAAGGGGGATTTTTAGTAAGTTTCCCTAAAATATATGGTTGAGAAAGGAGAAGAAAATGAAAAGTAATATTTTTGGAAATTTAAAATTGGAGGGTATTTTAGTCCGCACAATAAATTTTAATTTTCATGATTTTTTTCCAAGAAAAAGCAGGGGCAAAAGGATATTTCACACGATCAGGCATGAAAAATGATGGGCAAGATCTGACAAGGGGCCTCGTGGTAATTAACAAAAGGTGAGGAGGATTTGGTAATTAGCATTAAAATAGGGGAGTTTGTGGCTAAGTTTCCCTATTTTTAAATATGAAATATAAAGATCTTACATATCTGAATTATATACACCAATATCATCAAAAGAATACATGTGCAGAATATGAAAGACCATTACTTTATATATGAAGATTGAACATCTTGTGCTTTTTAATGAGAAAGAAAATTAGAAATTGAACCTTTTCCATCATTTAAAAAAAAAAAAAAAAATCTGCTATCGAGCCTAATCACGAGCCCAATTTGGTGTTGCAAGTTAGTGGGCCTGATAATAGCCCAAAACAGAAGCCCAAGTGTGAAGAAAAGGAGGCCCACGTGGCTAGAAGACTTTATCTGATTGAGATGTTAGGCAGTTCCATGCTTTATTTTATTTTTTTAAAAAAAAAATCAAGAGGAAGGGGAATACCCTACATATTTAGCCCGACAAATTCATGTTGATAGTTATAATCGTGAGTCATAAAGACTCTATCTAGCTCCATGAAGGAGGGGTGAGCCACAACTTGTGGCAGACTAAATTCGAACTCAGGACCTCTCACGTAAAGTGGGAGGTGGATACCACTAGATTAACAAGTCTTGTGTGCAGTTCCATGCTTTTAACAATTTAGTTTATTTCACAAAATTATTATCTATCTATATATCTATACTAGTATTATATATTTGAAGGGGGTAATTGACCCAATTGTGACTCAATTGACACAAATCCTAATTTTCTAAAATTTTGAATTTTTCATATTATTTAAAAAAGTTTCATTGGTTAACTTCAAAATTTGAATTTTTTTATCATTAAATGAATAACAATTTCCATAATCAGATTGAAGTTTTTCATATTTAAATTAAAATGCATTTACTCTTTGTACCTTAAATAAGGCAATTTCTCATTTAAAATTATTTGACTAACATAAAACGAGGAATTTTCCCCATTAAAATGCCTAATCAGACTTATAAATCGGCTAAAATTCAAGAAAGTTTCTAAAAATTGAATGTTCCCACATACTTTTATATTATCATCTACTCCTAATATTCCCTCACTCCCATTTGGTAGTTTCATTATTGAACGAATATGTATAGCGAGGTACACCATGCATGCTCTCTCATTCTTTTGAATAATTATCAATGATATTCTTATACATTTTCTGGAGTATCACTATTTGTTCCTTTTTTTTCATATTTGTTCTCAATATTGCATGTTCATATTTTTTTCACCGTAGGCAGTTGCTTTCAATCTTGCAGGTTCATATTTCTTCGTAGGCTACTCATGTTCAAATGTAAAAAATTTTACTTCTAAGAACATTAATTTATAGTCCTTTGTGTTCCGAATTATTCTATTTTTAGTTCATAGTGTTTTCGTTTCATTTTGTTTCTCGATTATGATGTTGCATCACATTTTCTGTCTCATTCTTATATTTTATTTTTTATAATTTATTGTTTTCTTTTTGTCCAGTAATATTTGGATTTATTAATTGAATTTTCGGAGTTTTGCTCCATTCTTTTCCTATAGATATATTTTCATAATTTTCTATATAATTCATGAAGCTATTACTTATAATTAATGTTTGAGAAATTATTTATTTTTCATCTAAAACATTTTCTACTAATATTTTTCTCTAATTTTTTAATGATATTCGAGTTTATTGTTGGATTTCACTACTTTTACATTTATTCTTTCTTTTCAATTTGTATCTATATTCTATAATTTTATTCAATTTACATTCTTTTGACATTTTTGTGTATGTTTACCATTCGTCAATTTTTCATGTATCTATTATTTGGTATATATGTTCTTTAAATTCTCTTTGTTCATCTCATACCATTTTTCCTTACCCCCCTTCCCCCAATTTTGTTCGAAATTATCATGTGGACTACCCCCATCCTCCAAGACTTTTTCATTCACATATTAGTTTTAATATATTGTTGAAAAATTATAGGAACAAATCGATTCCTTTTATTATGATTTTTATTGATATTTTCTTCTGTTTAAAGAGATTTTTATTTGTTTGTTTTGTCTCCATCTTTATTATAACAATGTTTGTATATTACTCCTTGTATTAATTTCATTTTTTGTTTCTATTCTGTGCATTTCCTTCTAATTCTTATGTACAAGAATAATTATTTTGTATTTCCAAATTCAGTTAGTTTTTCCCCTTTAGTAAAACATATCTATGCTATTATATAAAGGAAGGCATTGTTTGACCCCAACTGAGTTAAATTTGACTAATTTCTTTATTCTTATAATTTTGAATTTTTTAATCTTAGTGAAAAAAATTAATTATTGATCTTTATCTTCCATATTTAAATACTTGGCATTGAAATAACTTTGAAATTTCCTAAAATGGAAGATTTTTTCATGGAAATTAGCAGTAAAGACTGCCATAAAATCAGAAAAAAAATCTAAGAGTATGAAAATTAGCAATTAGCAGGCATCATTCAAAAGAAAAAAACTTAATTAATTGATTATTTGAATAGTTAATTAATTATCTAATGTTTAAGGTGATTAAACAATTCAAATAAAAAAATTCAAGTTAGTTAGATAATTTAATTAGCACAATTCAACACAAAAATCACTTAATTGATTATTTAAATAATTATTTGAGTATCTGAATAGTTAAAATATCAAATAATATTTGTCTTATTACTATCCAAGACCTATTGGTTCAGTGGTATCCACCTCCCACTTTATGTAAGAGGTTTTGGGTTCGAATTTAGGCTGCTACAAGTTGTGGCTCTCCCCTCATTTATGGAGCTAGATAGAGTCTTTATGACTTGTGTTTATAACTATTGACCCAAATTTGTCGGGCTAAATATATAGGGTATCCCCCTTCCTCTTGAATTAAAAAAAATAAATCTTATATTAGTTTGAATGTTTAAGGTAATAAAATTGATTCTTTATTACTTGTTCAATTAATTTTATTTTAATTGCAACAGTAATAGCTAATTAGTATTTTCTTACAAAACACCCCCCTTCAGTGTTGCCTAATTACAAGTATAACCCCCTAGGGGTATTATCGTCATAAGAAAATTGACTGAAATTGGTCTCGGTCAACACAGTGGCAAAATGGGGTTAAATGAGTATTTTTGGATGACATCAACGTTTTTCGGGTCGAAAATGATCACAGGGGGTATTTTTGTAAGGGCCCATGCTCTGACGGGGGGTGGGGGTTTGTGTAATTACAAGACTTGACTAGGTTTTTGAGTAATTTGCACTAAAATGAGAGGAACTTTATGTAATTTACTCTTTCTATGTATGATAAACAAAACTAATACATCGAAGTTACCTTGATATGTGGGACTCTTAGATTAGAAGTATCTTCTAAAACGTGAAAGTATCCTTGATATTAGGACCTTTTAATTATAAACGTTTTTTTCCCCTTCTAACTTTCCTCCTATTTTAAACAACTATCCATCCATCTCCATGCTTAAATGAAAATTGCACACAAGGATGTAGCAATATAGGTGCTGGATTGGGTGCAATACAAGGATGTAGCAATATAGATAAATCATGTGATCTATACAGTAAAAATACCGCAAAATCGTACCTTATCGTACCGAAACCATATCATACCGGATACAATGATATATGTTTCGAAAAGTCCAATTTTGGTATTAGTTATCCTAAAACTGCAATTATTGGTATGATATAAATTTTATAAGAATACCGTAAAAACCGAACTGTGTGCACCCCTACTCATTATCTATACTATTATATAAAATATAAGGGACCTAGAGTAACTACCTTTAGCTGTCAAATTTTTGGTGAAGCCATTCCAAATCTTGAATTTTAATAGTGTCCCAGTTAGTTTTTTCTTTTATATATTGTTTTCTCTTTCCTATTTTTCTCACACACTTCTTTTTTCTCTCCTAATATTTGTCTCACATTCTCTCTCATCCCCTAATACACGTTTCTCCCCATCATTTTTCTCTCTTTATTGTCTCCCTATAGATTTATCTATTTTGTTTCCATTAATCATATTAACTTTACTTTCCAACTTATTTTGTCTTCTATTTTTATTCTCTTCTCTCATCTTTTATTAAAACTTAAGTGGCTTTTGCTCAAAAAAGCTTTATATCAATTTTATGTTTTTGCACACGCATAGAGTGTACCGTTACCGACTAGTATATATTATCTTAGAGTATGAGATTTCTATACATTTATCTCCTTGCTATAATTTTTTTAATTAAATATAATCTTCTCCTTCCATAAATTTTTCCCAAAACTTTTTCAGGAGTAGGGATGACTTTTATGATAATGTATATGACTTGCATTCTATTTTTGTATTTTACTTATTTAATATTTTGATTTTTTTGGCATATTTTCACAATGGTTTCAATTTTCTTCTTGAAATTTTGTTTATACGATATTTTATTTCTTAACTTATTTACTTCAGTTATTTCATTTTTTTCATTTTTCATTTTACTTTTTAAAATTCATTTATTCCTTATTCTTGGTTTATTTTATTTCTGTACATGTTTTTTGATTTTTTCTTAATGTGATTATACTTTTTTTGTAAAGGATGTTTTGATGTCAAAAATTTGAAAAATAAATATTACCCAATAGATGTCTTATTTGATTAGTGGTGTGAATATATATTAAAGTTCATTCCCAAATTAATTGAATAAATATATCATTGTGAATATTGGCTAAATGTATCTTGTTTAGATATAAACAAAGTCAATCTCCAAGTGATAGAGCAAGATTTATAAAAATCTTGGAAGATAATTAATTTGGGGTGGATTTGTTTGGAAACAGTAAAATCTAAGAGGGTAAAATCCTCTTTCATCTTTTACGTTTGCCAGGTGGTTTAAAGCATCAAACTCTCAAATGGAATAGTATATAATCGATTCTCACTTTTATTGCTTGGATAATTATCAAATAATTAGTCCTAAGTAATAATTAAGGCCATTAAATGAGAGTTTGAGGGGACATGCAAACTACAAGACTAGTGAACAAACGTGGCTGCATGTGGTGGTATCTTGATTATGCTAAACTCAAGATGTTAGTTGATAATGACAGAGATGCCAACATAGATACCTACTTGATTTCGGTGGTTAGTATATTCTGAACTCGTTTCTTGAAGGATTTGTTGGCTTGGGGATGATGATAGGATGATAATATATATCATCATCCAAGATTTACTCAACCACAAAGATTTGTTTTGGAGATCAAAGACTCTTAGCCTATGCCTATTTAAAGGGTATGCTGCCGAATGAAGAAGGGGAGACCGAAAACACACGCAAACAGGCTAGAGAGGAAACGGCAGAAAAGCCAAAAGCCATAGAAAAAATAGAGAAAAAAAGAAAAAAGGAAAAGAAAAAGAGTAGAGAGATGGAAATGTTCACATAAATTTTCGAGCCTGCAATTTTATAAGATAAGAAACGATAATATGGACAAATAAAGAATTAGATTTAAAAAAAATTACAATATTGTGAGAATAAATCTCCTAACAAAGACCAATCCTTTGATTCTTCACTCCAAACACGATTCAAAGGCTGAAAAGCTTATTCTTGAACCAAAAGCGTATTTCTCCTCGGATTTGTTGAAGAAAAAATGAACACCCTGATGATTTGATTGTTGTTGAAGATGTAATTCCTCCTCAGATTTGTTGAAGAAGAAGCAAACATCTTGATGATTTGATTGCTATAGAAGATGTATCTCCTCCTCGAATTTGTTGAAGAAGAAATGAACACCTTGATGATTTGACTGCCTTTGAAGATGTTGAACCTTCGTGGTTGATGAAGAACACTTTGACTTGGCTAAGAGAATACTTCAATTCTCTAGCTTGTAGACTTGTGTGTATGTATGTATGTATTATCTGAATGTATCCCCTCGACCCCCTATTTATAGATGTTTGAGTAGGAGAGTCTTAGGGTTTTTAGACTTCTCTAATATATCTCTTTAGAATCTTTTAAATGAGATATTATCAGATTTATATTGATTTGGTTGACACACATTTTAATGTGCCACGTGACACCATCCGATTAGTCACTGATTTGTTGGATAACTAAATTTGATTTGATTTGATGAGATACCTCCATTTGACACATGCCAACCTTTGATTTGCTAATAAAATATACATTAAATTATCAATTAAATTAATAATTTTATTTATGGAATTAAATTTGGTAAAAATCCATAAAATAAAATAGTAATTTGGAATTAATAATTAATGTCATATTTTACACATGTCGTATTCCAATTGGACGAAAATTAATTCGTCTACAAATGCCCCCACGTCAAGGCTTGGCGAAAAACATGCCAAGTAATCACGAGAGAGCCGGTGCTTAAGCCCTCCGACATATGCCGCTGTATCTCGCCGTGACATTCAATCTCTATCACCGCCGATCGATATCCCCTTTTTTTTTATTGAATCAGTGCCGCTCGAGACAACCAAAGTGCGTTCGAATATTTCTTCTGGCTTGCGGGTTAGAACGAAGCTCTTATTTTGTTGGATTTGATTGAAGAGATAAACTACAAGCTATTCTCTTTTCTATTTTTTTTTCTTCCAATTATTCGTCTTTCAATATAAATGCACCTATAAAGCTGATTTTTTTTGTTCATTTGCAGGTGAAGCTGAATTACACTTTGGTAATAGCTGCTCGTACAATTTGATTATATCTTCAGCAAATATCCTGAGTGCGTTCACGCAGTTTGCTCCGATCGATCAATTGTCCTTCAATCTGCTTGCGTACTAGCAAGGTTTCCCACGACAACTGCGACATCATAAGTTGAAGTATCATCACCAACAAGTTTCTTTGTATGTGACTCCAAAAGAACTCTTTTGAGTTTTGACAGTAGACTTTATGACAACTTCTCAACCTTTTTTTTTTCTTCCAGATTTGGAGAAAAATGCATCTCGATGATCAATTTGAGCCTATTCCATCTCTTGTCATCAGAAACGACAAAGATTGCCTCAAAGTAAAAAGTACTGTTTTTGCCTGTCTACGAACCAGCCCTCGAAGGCCACGTCCTCAACTCTCAATCCTTGGCAAATCAACACATGTCTCCGTATGGTCTCAAGAGGCAGTTAAGGAGTGCGTTGGTTTTCGTTCCGGCGCTTCATCAAATTCCAGAGTTATTTCGCTGCGGTCTTCACTTCACGACACCAAATCAGTGGACATGGAATTCTTACTTCCTCACCAACATCTTTATAGCAGCGGACACGACATTCTTACTTCCTCCCAAGCATCTTCATAGTAGCGGACATGGGAGTTTTTACATCCTCACCAGCATCTTCATAGCAATGGAGGCTCGAAAAAAATCCCTTCATCAAATTTTGGCGAAGTTTCTACCATGCTAGCTTCTGGGAGTGAACTCAATACATCTTGGAGCATCAAGCAAATACCTTTTGACAATCAAGAATTTACGTCAACTGTCTACACCTTGCTTTTCACCTACCTTTGCAACAAAAAATGTCCTTCACACTTTTCTCGAGATGTGATGTCCTTCTACAAATACTTTGCACATAGAGATTGGGGAATTATCAATTTCTTTGGGCGACATTCCTGAACTTGATGGATTGCCCGTACACAGAGATTTCTACGACAAGGTTCCTACTGCAAAAGAGTTGCTCGGTGATGGCAAGCACAACTATTCTATATCGCAGAGCTGCAAGTGGTTGTTCTTGGCATACCATTGACTTTCAAAGAAATCTGGCGGCATACTCATCTATTATTGGATCGACTTTTTGTTCAAAAAACCAATTAGATATAAAGAACCAAGGCTTTCTCATAATCATCGTGGAGCTATCATCGAATCTCTTTTACCACGCGCTCTGATGATCCATTTGTAGCTCTCGAGATTGATGCAGGTATCAGGGACAAACTTTACAGCTGCTGTTTTCTTCTCATGATGGTTCTGTAAATTTGTTCCTCCACATCACTAAACACATTGTATCCGTGCTAGCGTATTCAAAGTTGCAAGTAGGAATTGTCACTCTACAAAGCCGAGGAAGACTTGTCCAATCTTCAAGAAGATATGGCAACCCAAAAGGAGACCATTTTGAAGCTTAAGAAGACTCCTTACTTGTCCGACTGAGAAGTCAAAACTTTGGAGAGGATGAAGTCTTTACTTGAAGAATCTCGAGAGAACCTAAAGACATTTGACTTGTCCTCCTAGTAGTTTTAGCTTTTTTTTTTTTTCATTTTCTCTTGTAGAAAAGAACTTTCGTTCTTAATAAAGTTTGTTCTTTTAGTATCATCTTCGAGTTAGTTTTTTGAATTCCTCTTGTCTTTCTACATAATTGTCAACTGCAAGTCCTTTGCACAATTTAACCACCCAACTTCAATGAAACTTGCTATTAAACAAATAATATTTAATAAGAAGATTCAACAACTTGCTCATCTTCACTTTCCTTCAAACAAGAAAACTAATATCAAGGGCAAACAAAGCTTCCCTCATAGATATGACTGAACTTGGAATGATTGCCAACCTGCCTACGTACCTCAATAAGAGAATCAAGTCATTACGTAGTTCAACAACAAAAAATTATTTTGAGGGGGGTGCCATACATAGTTTAAACTTTTGCGGGCCAAGAGTATCCATAGCTTAGCCACCCTGGACGAGGTGAGGTATTTCTACATTTTAGCCACATAAAATACCATCAGGGAGGTAGGTTAGTAGTTTTAGCCACATACACTACGATTGGTGGTTACCGTAAATAGTTTAAACTCTTGTAGGTCAGGAGTAACATGCAATTTAGGCTCATGCGTCATGGAGCATACTTCTTCATGGATAATTGGAGCTGATAATGATTTCCACTTCATCCTCGCTTGGGGCATTTTCATTTGAATGACAAGAATGTCTGATGATGCTCTGCTTCACATTCAATAACCCATCCATGGTGATAAGTACAAGTGATGACTTATTTCCTTGTGGCTGAAATAGAAGAAGAGTTTGCTCATTACTTCTCCACTCCATCATGTCCATTTTCCAATCGAGGTTTCTTTTCTTTTGTTGTTGGATGTTACCACGTTCAAGTCGATTGAAGATGGAACTTTGTGGATGACAACTTACACCAAGTCTTTTGAAGATAGAAGAACGAGTAGTTGAAGTACCAAGTCGATTAAACACACAAACACCGTTGCCACTTGGTTTTTTTTCGTTATCATCACTCCCCGCTGAGATATGTGTTGGGTTTCGTTCAAAAAAGCATAAACGCAGCGGAAGGGATTTCAAAATTAAAAACGAAAACCCAATTGGTACTCTAATTTGCATAATTGAATCTAAAAGCGAATAACGAATAAAACTTACTCATTAATATGAATATGGTGATGGAGAAAAACTTCTTCTTCTCCAAATTCGAAATATTGAAGCTTCAAAATCTTCAATCCTTTGGTTTGATTCTTCAAACTAGAATTTGATCCCAACAACGAAAATACGTCATCTCTAAATCGTAACGCACGGATCTACAAACGAAAAATCCCCTTTCTTCTTTCTCTATGGTCGACGGCTAGGTATAGAGGAGGGGAGGAATATTTTTCTTTCTTTTGAGAGTTATGAGAGTTGTGTATTCTCCTTCTTTCTTGTTCTAAGTCAAAGAGTCCTTATATACCTCATGACTTATTGAACAAGTCAAAACAAAAGAGCCCTAATATGTGGCCTCTCAAAGACGCCACTTTGAGGCCTCATAGGCATCCAGTTGGACTCCTTATTTAGCCCCAGGATTTGTTTTGTTTAATTAATTTCTAATTTCAATTAATAATTTATTATATCCAATAAATAAATAAATTAATTAAATAAACTAATTCATTAATATATTTCACAAGGAAATTAATTAATAATTAATCTTATCATTATAATTAATTTTTTCATCTAATAAATAATTAATTATTTAATTTATCCAATAAATTAAAACTCCCAGAAGAAATAATAGAAATTCCTTTTTCTTCATTTTTCTTTGTCAATCCTTTAGCGCGACTCTTTAGGTTCGTTTCGTTTGGCAATGAGAGGAAACCAAAGGAAGTGGGTAACACCTAGCCAGTCACGTGGCCCACTTCGTAACCCAAACAAAAACAAATGATAGGATCATTTCGAAACCTTCCAATTGTAAATACCGTATATGTATAAACCCTTTGTTCATGTTCCCTGGTCAAGTGAGAATCATGGTTATGTCAAACTCACTGGACTTGACCATATGTATAAATCATAATAAATACGAGATCATTGAGATCGATTTAGTGCCAATCACAATCGTCTCATTTGCTTTGACCAAAGACTTTGATCTCTATTTATCTATAATTACATAGGGTACATACTCATTCACTTATGAGAGAACAAATCCCATATTAGATATCTGCTAAGTTTACCACTTGCCCATCAAGTCCGCATTTCGAGGTTGACCCCACCAAAGGGTGAATTGGGTCTAACTACTCTAGTAAAAGACTTGACATCACAAGTACATCTTCAGCCTGATACTTCAGGTCAAAGGTTCACATATACCTATTACGCATAATCAGTTCCGTCATTGACAGTCACAGAGTGAAAACCCATGTGACAGAACCGATGCGAGTCGTGTTCGAACATATCAGTTCCACTGAAGTGTCTACAATCTTGATCTCCTATCATCCCATGATACCAGACAGGCACTCCCATGTCGGAGCTAAGATTGTACAAGCATTTGAAGTCTTTATTTGTCCATTAAAGACTTCATATTACTTGTGAACTTATTTTAGTAATCAAGATCGATCTCTCTAGTGCCAATCTTTCCATCCCATAGGAAGTAGAGGGATTGCACTGAAAACATGGACAAAACGTTTTATACAACTTATAGATGCAGATAAGAATTAAGTGAAAACTCAACAATGCCTTTTATTTAAGAAGAGTTCGAGTTCAATACAAGATATATGCCCTATACATTCTATCCTCTATGGCATCTGGGGGCATAATCCTAACAATCTCCCACTTGCACTTAATGCCACTCATTGTGGTATCTAATACCCATCCTTTCCAGGTGTCGGCCCAAAACGGCCTGAGGTAGTGGTTTGGTGAACGGGTCAGCTATATTGTCAACTGAGGCTATTTTTTGCACTGCTATCTCTCATTTGCCAACGATCTCCCTGATGATGTGAAATCTTCTCTCAATATGTTTGGACTTGTTATGAGACCTCAGTTCCTTGGCTTGCGCTATCGCTCCATTGTTATCACAATAAAGTGGCAACGGGAGCTGAACACTAGGGACCGTTCCAAGTTCTCCAAGAAAGTTCCTCATCCAAACAGATTCTTTCGCTGCCTCTGAGGCTGCTACATACTCTGCTTCAGTGGTGGAATCAGCGGTTGTGCTTTGCTTGGAGCTCTTCAAAGACACCGCTCCACCATTGAGAGTAAAAACAAACCCTGAAGTGGATTTTCGGTCATCAACATCAGACTGAAAGTCTGAATCAGAATAACCTTCCATCTTCAGGTCTCCACCTCCATAGATGAGAATCATATCCTTAGTTCTTTTCAGATACTTTAGGATATTCTTCACAGCTATCCAATGTTCCTTTCCCGGGTTTGCCTGAAATCGACTTACCACGCTCCCAGCATAGGCAATGTCGAGTCTAGTACACAACATTGCATACATCAGGCTACCAACTGCAGAAGCATAGGGTACATTACTCATCTCTTGTCTATCTTCCTCACTTTGAGGACACATAGACTTGGATAAGTGTACTCCATGCCTTATGGGAAGAAACCCCTTCTTAGAGTTGTCCATCCTAAACCTCTTTAGGACCTTTTCTAAGTAAAGGGCTTGAGAGAGGCCTATCATTCTATTCGTTCTATCTCTGTAGATACGAATTCTTAGAATGTATGTGGCTTCTCCCAAGTCTTTCATGGAAAACGTACTCGAAAGCCATTTCTTGACAGTGGTGAGCATTCCTACGTCATTTCCTATAAGTAGAATGTCATCCACATATAGTACTAAGAATGAGAGTTTGCTCCCACTAGTATTCTTATCGACAGTTCATCTTCGTTCTTGATGAAGCCATATCCCTTAACTTCTTCATCAAAACGGAGATTCTAACTTCTAGATGCTTGCTTGAGACCGTAAATGGACCTCTCAAGTTTACATACTTTATGGATATCGGAATCGGACACAAAACCATTTTGTTGTTCCATATAGATATCCTCCTTGAGGAATCCATTTAGAAAGGCCGTTTTGACATCCATTTGCCATATCTCATAATCTAAGTATGCATCTATGGATAACAGAATTCGTATGGACTTTATCATAGCCACGAGCGAAAAGGTTTCTTGATAGTCAATTCCTTCTCTTTGACTATACCCTTTCGCTACGAGCCTGGCTTTAAAAGTGTCAACCTTGCCATTGCTACCTATCTTTCTTTTGTAGATCCACTTACATCCTATAGGTTTTATATCTTCAGGACGATCTACCAAAGTCCAGACATGGTTCGATTGCATAGAGTCCATTTCTGTTTCCATGGCTTCTCGCCATCTTGAAGCGTCGACATCCACCATCGCTTGATCATAGGGATAAGGATCATCTTCATGACCTTCTTGTACTACAGGGTGAAGCTCTCGCTCCCCTTGCAGTAGATACCCATACCTCTCAGGTTCATGCGGTATTTTACCAGATCTACGTGGTGGTTGTGCTACTATGGGTTCAGGCCTCGGTTCTTGAACAAATGTATTTGAGGGAGTTTCATTTTGTTCTTATAGAACAATTTTTCTACCTCTGCCTCCTTCCAAGATGAACTCATCCTCAAGGAAGTGAGCTTGTAGGGCTACGATGATTCTTTGATGATCATGCAGGTAAAAGAAGAATTCCATGGAATCTTCAGGATAACTAATGAAACGTCCAATTAGGGATCTTGCCTCCAATTTCTCCACTTTAGTCTTCTTGACAAAAGCGGGGCATCCCCAAATCTTAATATGATTAAGACTCGGTTTCCTATTATTCCACATCTCATACGGAGTTTTAGGAACGGATTTGGAGGAACATCTGTTCAAAACATGAGCAGCGGTAAGGAACACGTATCCCTACAACGAAATGGGTAAATCAGTGTAACTAAGCATGGAACGAACCATGTCCAACAGTGTTTGATTCCTTCGCTCGGCTACTCCATTCAGTTGAGGAGTTGCTGGTGGTGTTAGTTGTAACATTATTCCTTGTTGTCTTAGGAATTCATCAAACTCGGCACTCATATATTCTCCTCCACGATCCGATCGTAGAGTTTTTATATTTTGCCCAGTTTGATTTTCTACTAAGGCCTTGAACTCTTTGAATCTTTCAAAGGATTCAGACTTATGCTTCATCAGATACATTAGACCAAATCTTGAATGGTCGTCAGTGAAAGTGATGAAGTAGTGGAAACCCCCACGAGCCATTTCTCCAAATGGTCCGCAGACGTCGGCATGCACTAATCGTAAGACTTGCGTAACCCTTTCAAAAGTCCCTATGAAGGGGGATCTAGCCATCTTGCCTAAGAGACATGATTCACAAGCAGGAATAGGGTCCGACCCTAGTGAGCTTAAAAGACCATCTTTTTCCATTTTGTGGATCTTGTGCTCTCCGGCATAGCCTTGTCTAAGATGCCACTTGAGTCTTAAGTTAGTTTCTTGCCTACCACATTTATGTGCTACAACATTAACATCAGATGAATTACAGACATTTAAATAATACAAACCATTAACTAAACATGCATTGCCAACTAATTTATTTTCAGAATAAATGTCGCAATTTAATTTAGAAAAACGGAATGTATATCCAATCTTAACTAAGATAGGAATAGATACAATGTTCTTAAGCCCCTTGGGCAAAACCAAAACAATATCTAAAAACAGTAAATGTCCAGAATTCAAATAAAGAGAAGTAGATCCGATCCTAGTAGCTGCGACGCTTTCCCCGCTGCCTACTTTGATCATCACTTCTTCTCGGCTTAGCTTTCTATTTCTTTGTAGATCCTGATCCAAACAACAAACATGGGCACTAGCCCCTGAGTCCAGAATCCACGAAATAGAAAATACGGTCATAGAACAGTTAGTTTCAAAAACTAATAGTTCCATACCTTGTGCGCCTTTGCCTAATTTGGGACAATTTCTCTTCCAGTGGCCAAGCTCTCCGCACTTGAGACATTTATCCATTTTCTTAGGTCCTTTGCTCTTACGGCCATGTCCTAACTTCTTTGAAGTTCTTATGGATACTTTCTTTTGCCTTTTCCTCTTTCCATCACGTCGATCATCAAATTTCGTTAAATAGATAGAAGAATCCCTCTTCTTGTTCGTCCTAATACGAGCTCGTTCGATTTCAAGCTTCTTAGTCAGCCTAGCTAATGAACAATCGATATCATTGATATCAAAGTTCATGACGAAGTAGTAGAAGGAGTCAGGGAGCGATTGTAAGATGAGATCAACTTGAAGATGAATATCTATATAGAAACGCATTGACCGAAGTCTTTCCATTAGGGTCATCATCTTGAGAACATGGTCTCCCACATTCTCTTCCTCTCTCATCCTCGCTCTGAAGAGTTCTTTTGATATAAAATATTTTAAGGTCCTACTGTGCTCTCCAAACATTTCTTCCAGGTGAAGAATTATGTCCCTTGCATTGCTCATTGTGTCATGTGAACTTTGCAGCTCACTACACATTGAGCAAAGAATGTATCATTTAGCTTTATAATTGTCACAAGTCCAATTAAAGTAAGCCAGTTGAACCTCTTCATCCTCATTCCTCTCAGGAATTACAGGACGATTTGTTTCCAACACATATTCAATCGACTCTTCACTCAGGACATTCCTTAAGATCGCGAGCCATTGCATATAGTTGGGACCAGTCAGAACATTTCTTTCGAGTAATTTTATAAGTGGGTTTGTCATATTTGAGAGAGATAAACGAGAAAATAACTGCAGAAATAAACTAGATTTATTAGATTACTTGTTTTGACTTAACCAAGAAAAATTAAGGACTTAAAATTTATCTTGGCTTCCACTGCATTTTTCGAATCCCACACTCCCATGTGAAAATCGGGAATCATCATTGGCATCGATTCCACAGCAGGTATTGAGGTCCTCAATTAATTAAATAGGTTGCAACCTAACCGGTTTCTGGCCCAGTAATTATTTGAAGCGATATCTAATATCAATTTATCCAATAAATGTTTCAATATGTTTCCCCATAGTTCACCAAACCGCAACCCATTCGATTTCTAGGTTCGTGAACTACCCGAGTTTATCCCACTAACTCCTATAATCTAGCACTTGAATTTCACCTTGCAACCGAACAGGTTTCTGGGGTGAAATATGTTTCGATTAAGGCATTTGCATGCACTTTATAAAATTTCAAATTATTTCTAAATGTATAACCCCCATAACTGGGAAGCATTACACATTTATAGTAATTCTAATTTTAGAATGCTTAGTGGAGGGTGAGGATGTCAAACATCCTTTTTCTAACTCAGTATAATTTATTTGGGAGAATTTAATTCGTCAAAAGATTTTGGTCTCACTTTGCACATTATTCAATTTATATAGCGGTTTATTCTATATTGACCATGTATAAAAATACTACTAATAATCATGCCTTTCAATATAAATAAACATAGAATTTAAGTAACTGAATAAATAAATTTATCACTTGATCACGGACTTTTACTAGAGGTCCCGAGCCTATGGGCCATCACAAAAGGCATAGATTAAACCTATTAAACATACATGGGCCTTTTGACTTTATCAACTTTGAACTATTTTATCTCGATTCCTAAAATAACTCATGCATTATTTATAAGAATATAATAAATAGCTTCAAATTTGATAACCCATAAAATTAAAGGTAAAACATATAATCCTAAGTCCATGATTAGTGTTTTAATCACATAAGACATGCTCGCAATATTAAATCACTTATGTTGATTATTAAAATTTTAGTCCAACTAAAAAGTCCTTTATAAAATTCCTTATGATTTCACATATTCACTATTTCAATTAAAATCATTCTAGTCCAACTAGATGACTTAGATGTACGAAATTAAGAATTAAGTGCATCTACCTTTAATTAAAATAATATGAACACATAAAATATGAAATTCTATATTTTATTTTATTATGATTTACAACCATAAAAATTTGGAAATACTTTTATTTGATCAAAGAATTAATTATTAATCTCTAAGAAAAATAATTTATATTTCTTATTCAAAATGAAGTAATTTCCAAGGCAAAGAAAAAATAATAATATTTAATCCATAAATCAATTATTAATCTCCAAGAAAAATAATTAATTAGTTCTAATTAAATATTATATTCCAATTAATCTCATTGGGCTCGATTTCATCAAACCTATGTCACCATCCTTTTGGTGCACTTGGATTCAATTTAATTGGGCTCAAAATAATTAATTAGAACAACATTCACGTTTATTAATTTCTTATTGGGCTAAATTTAAATTAAGTCCAAATCACCAATCTAATTGGCCCATTTAGATTTAATTAGATTACGTCCAAACTAATTAACAAATCGAAATTGGATAATTTTCAATTGGGCTTGATTTAATTTATTCGGGTCATCATCCTTTTGATCCACCCAATTAATTAAAATCACCCAAAATTCAAAAAACAATTTTGACTCTAATTTGCATAATTGAATCTAAAAGCGTATAACGAATAAAACTCACTCGTTAATATGAATATGATGATGGAGAAAAATTTCTTCTTCTCCAAACTCGAAATATTGAAGCTTCCAAATCTTCAATCCTTTGGTTTGATTCTTCAAACTTGAACTTGATCCCAACAACGAAAATACGTCGTCTCTAAATCGTCACGGACTGATCAACAAACGAAAAATCCCCTTTCTTCTTTTTCTTTTGTCGACGGCTAGGTATAGAGGAGGGGAGAAATATTTTTCTTTCTTTTGAGAGTTATGAGAATTGTGAATTCTCCTTTCTTGTTTTAAGTCAAAGAGTCCTTATATACCTCATGACTTATTGAACAAGTCAAAACAAAAGAGCCCTAATATGTGGCCTCTCAAAGACGCCACTTTGAGGCCTCATAAGCATCCAATTGGACTCCTTATTTAGCCCCAGGATTTGTTTTGTTTAATTAATTTATTATTTCAATTAATAATTTATTATATCCAATAAATAAATAAATTAATTAAATAAATTAATTCAGTAATATATTTCACAAGGAAATTAATTAATAATGAAGTTTATCAGTATAGTTAATTTTTTCATCTAATGAATAATTAATTATTTAATTTATCCAATTAATTAAAACTCCCAAAAGAAATAATAGAAATTCCTTTTTCTGCATTTTTCTTTGTCAATCTTTTAGCGCGACTCTTTAAGTTCGTTTCGTTTGGCAATGAGAGAAAACCAAAGGAAGTGGGTAACACCTAGCCAATCACGTGGCCCACTTTGTAACCCAAACGAAAACGAATGATAGGATCATTCCGAAACCTTCTAATTGTAAATACCGTATATGTATAAACCTTTTGTTCACGTTCCCCGAACAAGTGAGAGTCATGGTTATGTCAAAGTCACTGGACTTGACCATATGTATAAATCATAATAAATACGAGATCATTGAGATCGATTTAGTGCCAAGCACAATCGTTTCGTTTGCTTTGGCCAAAGATTTTGATATCTATTTATCTATAATTACATAGGGTACATACTCATTCACTTATGAGAGAACAAATCCCATATTAGATATCTGCTAAGATTACCACTTGCCCATCAAGTCCGCATTTCGAGGTTGACCCCACCAAAGGGTGAATTGAGTCTAACTACTCTAGTGAAAGACTTGACGTCACTAGTACATCTTCAGCCTGATACTTCAGGTCAAAGGTTCACATATACCTATTATGCATAATCAGTTCCGTCATTGATAGTCACAGAGTGAAACCCCATGTGACAGAACCGATGCGAGTCGTGTTCGAACATATCAGTTCCACTGACGTGTCTACAATCTTAATCTCCTATCATCCCATGATACCAGACAGGCATTCCCTTGTCGGAGCTAAGATTGTACAAGTATTCTAAGTCTTTATTTGTCCATTCAAGACTTCATTTTACTTGCGAACTTATTTTAGTAATCAAGATCGATCTCTTTAGTGCTAATCTTCCTATCCCATAGGAAGTAGAGGGATCGCACTGAAAACATGGACAAAACGTTTACACAACTTATAGATGCAGATAAGAATTAAGTGAAAACTCAATAATGCCTTTTATTTAAGAAGAGTTTAAGTTCAATACAAGATATATGCCCTATACATTCTATCCTCTATGGCAACTGAGGGCATAATCCTGACAATATGCTGCACATTGACGCACTTTTCCTTCTTTGTCACACGTATTCTGATTGATTCAGCAGGCATAAATCCTAAGCCAGTCTTTGGCTGATATACATGATATCCTTGCTTTCTCAACTTATGTTGTGCCTTTATGAGACCATGGATCTTTTCCCTAGTCAGTTCTGGCTCCAATTTGCCGAGGCTTGATGGATTGGAGAAGTCAGAGCCAGACTTTTCAAGAAGCTTGTAAGCTTTAGGATTGAATGTGCTTTGAAGCTTTTTACAGGAAACTATTATAGACTAGGACTCAGTACGAGGCAAAGAATCTATTTTGATAATTGGCATAATCAAACATTTTTCCATCACTTGACAATCATTAGATCTTGTCATCTTAGATTGTGTTTTGATGTTGTCGCATGGTTGCATGCACACTTCAGACAACATTTGCTTTTCAGGATTTGATTGAGGGACATGCTCTACAACCTCCAATTTAGCTTGTTTTTCTTTGACAAAGTTGTCAGTTGGAATCTTCACTAGTATTGCCCCCGGTGCAGAGTCATGATCGATATAGAGCTTAGCATCAGCAAAGTATGACTCTGCCTCAGTAAATGGCTTCAAATCAGCATCAACTTTTACAACTTCTCCATTCCTTAGTTACTTGAAGCACTGATGGAGGGTCGACAGTATTACTCCATTTTCATGAAGCCATGGCCTCCCTAACAATAGCTTATAGGATGTTCTCGCATCAATGACATGGAACATAGTACTTACTTTCAACTCTCCTATCGTTAGGTTTAAACTAATCATACCAATGGCCTGTTGTCCTTCTTGATTGAAACCTTGAATTGTTAGAAGACTACGAGACAATTCTTCCAGTGTGAGTCCCAATGTCTTCATAGTGGATTTTGGCATAATGTTGATTTCTGAACCCCCATCAATAAGTATACGATTGACCTTTTGTTCTTGCATAAATCCAGAGACAAAAAGTGGTCGGTTGTGTGGATTTGATCCTAATAACAAATCCTCATCTGTGAAGGCGACTGCAGTACAACAAGAGGCATGGAGTTGACTTTTCTCTTCACAAGTTGCAGTATAGACTGTTTCAACTTTTGTTTCAAAAAACGTTTTGGGAAAGAATTCTTCTAGCGTTACGTGGCTTCGATGGTCTCTATTTGATGACTTCTTAAAGTTTGCTCGAGGACCTTCCAAAACTTTCCTTGGACTTGGCTTACCAAGTTTTGGTGAGTGTGACTTCTTCAAAAATAATGGATGTAGCTTTTCAATAGAACGCCTTTTTCATTGCTGGCGCATGACAAGGATTCATTCACCGTCTTCTTCAAACATGTCAGTGGAACTTTCCTCATCCTTGGTTCTTTCACCAGCAAGTTAGACTTTAATTATTGCTTGTTCCAGACTCCTAAATTGAAGCACTGGTGGTACCTTCGTGGATGAGAACGAGGAAAAAACATCTCACTCGAATTGTGAGTCCCTTGGAACGACGGTAATGCTAGTATGATTCGCATCAACAACTTCTTCACTATCAAGAATTATCTTTCCATCTCTTGCTAGTGCCATAATCTTATCTTTCACTACAAAACACTTTTCTATTGGGCGACTCACCACGCGGTGATATTTACAGTATTTGGGGTCGTTCACTTTTCCAGCTTCCTCTGGTCGCTTTGGTTTAGGAAGCTCGATCAAATTTCTGGCTAGCAATTCATCAAAGATATGAGAAATATTGGAGTCTGGGATAGGGTACTCTTTCTCTTGCATCTCTTTCAAGGAAAGTCAATGTCTCTCATATAGACCGCGCTGTCTTTCGAAATTTTCATTGTTATTTTGGAGATATGTAGGAAATTTGACAGACATTGACTTCACAACCATGGACTCTTGGGTAGAGGTTTTAACATACTTCTCACCTTTCTTGAAGTCGTTCTTATCCTTCCTTTGATCTTCCAGTGGAAAATTAACTCCATGATTGGCAATGCTGATTTCCATATCATGGGCACATGTAGCTAACTCTTCAAAGTTACGAGGTTGGTTCCTTGGAGAATGTAGAGAAGCCCCTAGTGCATCCTTTGGATACACATTTCCACTGCAAAAATCTCTAAGAGTTTATCTTTTTAATTTAAACTTAGTGCACGCCACCGGTTGATGTAGTCAACAACATGCTCGTCTTTCCACTGCTTAGCATTTGCGAGTTCGATCATGCTCACAGTTCGTCGAGTACTATAAGAACGATTAAGGAATTCCCTTTCCATTTGGTCCCAACTGTCTATGGATTCGGGTTCCAAATCAACGTAGCAATCAAAGGCGTTTCCTTTTAGAGATCATACTAATTGCTTCACGAGTAGATCTCCATTAGTCCCTGCATTGTTACATGTTTCTATGAAGTGCGCAACATGTTGTTTTGGATTTCCTTTACCATCACATTGTTGTAGTTTCGGTGGTTGGTATCCCATCGGCATCCTTAGAGCGTCAATGCATTTTGTATACAACTTCGAGTACACAAGTGAATTGTGGGAAGATACACCATATTGAGCTCTAATGGTGTTGGAAATCATATCTTGTAGTTGCTGAATAGACCATGAAACAATAGTGGTGTTGGAGTTATTGAACTTCTTCGCAGATTCATGCTGATGAGGCGCTTCATTGACCGTCGTCTCCTTAGCATTTTGATTTGGAGATGATGCACAATTATGACTAGGTTCTCCTACATTGGAGTTTTCTAGTTTGTTCATCAGTTGGGCGATTTGCAGATCCTTGTCTTCCAAAGCTTTCTGGATATCCACAATGGTTTGAGCCATTTGAGCTATTTGAGCAGCTTGCTCATCCACCGATGTCGCTCCAGTCATCATTGCAGGAAGTTCAGCAAATGAAGAATGTTCGGAGTTGATCTTCTTTGGAGATGATGGGCTTGAACCGTCAGAATGATTGTTGTCACCGATCTTGCCTCCAGTAGAAGATTGGTCAACTGGATCATCGACAACGTTAGCATCATTTTTCTTGGTCACAATAACTTGAATTTTCCTTGGAGCCATGGAGTTGCAAATATAGATTTTAAAATTTGATGTCAGAGGAAGAGATGAGCGGTAGATTCGGGTCCCACTGGGCGTGCCAAATTTGTTCACACCAATAACTTGATTTTTCCTTGGAGCCATGGAGTTGCAAATATAGATTTTAAAATTTGATGTCGGAGGAAGAGATGAGCGGTAGATTCGGGTCCCACTGGGCGTGCCAAATTTGTTCACACCAATTTTTGAGCCTGCAATTTTATAAGACAAGAAAAGATAATATGGACAAATAAAGAATTAGATTTAAAGAAAATTACAATATCGTGAGAATAAATCTCCGAACAAAGACTAATTCCCTGATTCTTCACTCTAAACACGATTTAAGGGTTGAAAAACTTATTCTTGAACCAAAAGCGTATTTCTCCTTGGATTTGTAGAAGAACAAATGAACACCCTGATGATTTGATTGTTGTTGAAGATGTAATTCCTCCTCGGATTTGTTGAAGAAGAAACAAACACCTTGATGATTTGATTGTTGTTGAAGATGTATCTCCTCCTCGAATTTGTTGAAGAAGAAATGAACACCTTGATGATTTGACTGCCTTTGAAGATGTTGAACCTTCATGGTTGATGAAGAACAATTTGACTTGGCTAAGAGAATACTTCAATTCTCTAGCTTGTAGACTTGTATGTATGTATGTATGTATTATCTGAATGTATCCCCTTGACCCCCTATTTATAGATGTTTGAGTAGGAGCGTCTTAGGGTTTTTTGACTTTCTTAATATATCTCTTTAGAATCTTTTAAATGAGATATTATCAGATTTATATTGATTTGGTTGACACATATTTGAATGTGCCACGTGTCACCATTCGATTAGTCACTGATTTGTTGGACAACTAAACTTGATTTGATTTGATGAGACACCTCCATTTGACACATGGCGACCTTTGACTTGCTAATAAAATATACATTAAATTATCAATTAAATTAATGATTTTATTTATGAAATTAAATTTGGTAAAAATCCATAAAATAAAATAGTAATTTTAAATTAATAATTAATGTCATATTTTACACATGTCGTAATCCAATTGGACGAAAATTAATTCGTCTACAGGAAACTCCCTACAACCCCCATTGCCAAAGAAATCAGAAGACAAGGAAAGTTGCTACATTGCCAACGTTTGGGAAAACAAATCTAAAGCAGCCCAAATCCTAAAGCAAATAGTTGTTGGTGCTGAATGTAAGAAATATATGGCTCACATATAATTATTTACATATTATATTTTATCAATATTAAAATCTATTTGATAAAATATTATTTGTGTGAATATTAAGTGATTAATTTTTATTGGCTGAAGGAAGAGTCACAACTCTATTGAAGATATGCCTTGATGGGAGGCATCTATTAAAGTTTGGTTCTCTCTCGACCTCTCTAAACGCAATAACAAACAATAACAAACAACGTGAAAGACAGAAAACTATTTTGATAAAAGTATGCGTTTATTTCCATCACTGCAAGAGGGGTTAATGGAGAGAAATCGATCATCATCAAGAGATTTTGCACCAATCAATGATAAAAGACTACCAATGAAGGCTATGGACAAAGGTTAGTCTTATTTGTTAAAATTATGCAAAAATTATGAAGTTCACGATTATGGGAATCATGTAATTGTATGAAATTTAACTTACATGTGGTATCAGAGCATGGTTATGAACTCATGATTTTCCAATAATGAACTCCGGTATTGCTTTAAGTTTGTGTGGTGTTTGATCATATATTACCGTGCCTTGTTTTTTCTGAAAATGGATTAAACATGAAAGATTGTTACGATCAAAAGCCCATTAAAAGTATGATTAATGTTCTTGTTTCCTGGTGTTAATAGAATATGTTAGAAAGTAGAATTTTAAGCCCCTTGAAATTTGTTTGGAAATATCTTGTTTGCCGTGATACTTCAAGAATTTGTTGTGATTTAGATTACGTTTTCCGCTGCAATTTATGCTATGTGAATTGGTAATTTGGTTCTGATTATGCATATGTGTATAGTTACGTCTCTGCATAACATGGTCAGAACTCAGAAATAATTTTTTTTTGTGCTTTTCATGATAAGTTATGCCAAGATCAAGAATTATGAATTAATGACAAAAGTGATTAGGTTTGTTTTTCTGGTTGTTAGCCTATCACTCATGATGTTTAAGATTAATTTTTGGACATTATAGAAATCATGGCAGATATATACAAACACGGTATGTATGTATATATTAAGCATGCCTTGAAAAGTCCACACCAGTAAGAATCTTGCTTATGTTTTGAGTGGGAGTCAGAATTGCAAACTCAATGTCATTAATATTTTGGGATGAGAATTTGAGATGAAATTCTTTGAACATGCACGTTAAAGATGGCTGTAAACTGTGATGTATCAAAGTAACAGTGACTTATGATTATGATTATTTGCATCATAGAATGGTAATTCAAGCCTGATTATGTTTCCGGGACTAGTAATTTTTATTGCTCATTTGTGTTGTTGGTTTACAAGATATATGTTTATAATGAATTGTTCCATATGAATGTATATGATTGCTGATAATATTAATCAGAATTTGAGTCTGAAATTTATTTGATGGATGATATGTTAGTCACCAAAGTGGCCTGATCATTAAAGTTTATAAATTTCTAGTGCGTGTTAAAGTCTGCATATGAAATCTATTTGATAAATGATTTGTTAGTCACCAAAGTGGTCTAATCATTAAAGTTGTACATTTTAATGCATATTAAAGTATTTCAATTACCCATAAATTTTATATTCGTATAAACGACATAGAGATATATGGGAATATTGAAGTTTAATATTATAAGACACTAAGGAATTGCCCAGAGGTTGATTTATTGTTCTTATAATATATAAACATAATCGTTAAGTTTAGTACGTTATATTAGATTTATTTTGTATATTCAAAGATAACAAATAAATCTAATAAGAACATATTTTAATAGTTTATGGTTATATCTTAGTAAATCCCAAAGGAGAACTTTGATATAGTTAATTTTCCATGAAATAAGACATTGATTGAAAAATGACTTTTCATCAATATCTAAGAAAGACTTTATTTATAGTTTTGATGACTCATTATGACTTAGAGTTACACCAAATTAATGTTAAAGTTTCTTTCTTGATGAAGATTAGATGAAAAAGTTTATCTATTAGCCTAAAGTGTGTATAAACTTAAAAGATCAATATACAAACTAAAATATGCTTTCTTGTATATACATCTAGGTCAGTGGGAGCACGTTTATTTTCTTAGTATTGTATATTGATGAATGGATGTCTTACTTGCCATTAATGATCTTGGTTTATTACCTTTCTAAGAACTATAAAAGATTAGAGAGAGACAATATGTGATGGGAAATGAAATATTCCATAATGAATCACAATGATTGTTTGGATTGTCTCATAAAATATATACGAGGAGAGTTTTAGAAAGATGTAAGATGAAAATGTTCAGTAAAGAAAGTCCCAACTCAGAAGGGAGATATTTTGGCATTATACAATGTCCAAGAATGAATTGGAACAAGAACATATGAAAATAATTCATTAAGTACTTAATGTTGAGAGTTTGATGAATCTTCAAACTTATATTGTATCTCAGTCTTCTTGAAAAACGACAAGTATTTTATGGGTGCTATGCATATGGAAATTATGTATCTTGTCGTTAAAAAAAAATTCAGAAACAAAGAGTATCAATCGAACATATTTGCACCATCTGCCCATGATATTAATGAGCATGTCGAAAGAAAGGCATTATAGATTACAGTCTAAGATATTAATAAGCATATCGAAAGAATGGACATTATAGGATGTCATAATTGAATTATAGTATATGCATATTAAGTTCAAGTCTGATACTATTGAGCTCAATTAAATGTTTCTGAAATATTCTATTTTTCTATATTGTATACATTATTGAATAGAGGTATGATAACAGGAGTTGTCTTTGATAAAGACATTAAAGCTGGACCTTTATGTTATCTTCATTAAGGGTCATGATTAATTAGAAATTGATGTCGTAGTACATGAAAGGGACTATGTCGAGCTAAATGACGTACAACCGCCATGACTCACATTAATTTTGACTTAATCATGATATTATGGTAAAGCCAATTTAAGGAAAGATTTAGAATAATTTTCTGTGCACATTATGTTATTCTAAATCATAAAAGCAAATATATGAGCCAAGTGGGAGAATGTAAGAAATATATGGCTCACATATAATTATATATGGATCACATATAATTATTTACATATTATATTTTATCAATATTAAAATCTATTTGATAAAATATTATTTGTGTGAACATTAAGTGATCAATTTCTATTGGCTGAAGAAAGAGTCACAACTCTATGGAAGATATGCCTTGATGGGAGACATCTATTAAAGATTTATTTAAAGAGGAGTTTAGTCATCTCTCTACCACTCTACACGCAATAACAAATAATAACAAACAACGTGAAAGGCAGAAAACTATTCTGATAAAAGTATGCGTCTATTTCCATCACTGAAAGAGGGGTTAAGGGAGAGAAATTGATCTTCATCAAGAGATTTTGCACCAATCAATGATAAAAGACTACCAATGAAGGCTATGGACAAAGGTTAGTCTTATTTGTTAAAATTATGAAGTTCACGATTATAGGAATTATGTAATTGCATGAAATTTAACTTATACTGAATTTTCATGACAAGAAGGAAGAAAAGCCCGTTCGTGGTTTCAGTACTATACCAGTCATAATCATTGGCTCATTTGATTGTTGGCTTTGTATTGATGGGAGCTCAAGCTAGGTAAAATTGTATCTAGCTAGTTATATTCTATGCATGTAAAAAGACATGATTTTTCATAAATGATATAAATGTCTTTTTATTCAATATATTTTAAATTCTTTATATGTCCTCTTTATTTTATTCATTTAATTCCATTAATCGGAGGTGGCAAAAGCATAATTAATGGTTAGCGTTTACGCTAGTCGGGAACGAGTTGAACTCATTCAAATAATAAATCCCGTTCACATACGAACGAGGGGGTTTTGTTGACCAAAGTTTCGAGTTTCCTTTCACGAGGGATTTTTAAAAAAAATATAAAATGAAAATCAAATACATACTTTCTCGAAATTTTTTGTGTCATCAGGATGCTTTACATTTTTTTATGTATTTATTTTCTTTGATAACCATCCAATTACTTTCACCTTTGTACTTCTATATATAGAGTTCTTTACCTCATTTATATATTATGTTATTTCAAGATTTGAGTTCTTTGAATACATATTTATATAATGTTTTGTTTTTATTTATTCTCTAAAATGTAAACTATTTTAAAATTGCTATCTAACTGAGTTATAATTTTTAAGGAATAAAGAACATATTTTGTACCGTGTTGAATGTAAAAATCGATTTTCTTTCTTTCTAAATATCTATTCAAGTATCTTCTATTTGGTTTTCAATTTCAAGATTTGCTTAAAGTTATCCAAAATGGTGCTTAAATTACATACCCAGTATTTGATAATGAAGTGGAAATGTTTTGTTTTTTTTTTCTTGTGCTTTGTCTTTTATACTAAATTTATTTTAAGTTAATTTGTCCATTTTAAGATTTTCTTAATTTTACATGTTATGTATTACATTTTGTGTTCTTTTTGGAATTTATTTTTGGGCCTTTCATTTGTTTTTCTATAATCTTATTTGATAACATATTAATGGGAGTTGATAAAGGCACTCCAAACATTGTTAAAGGCACACCATATTCTTTTTAAATTAACTAAGTTCACTATAATATCCCTCAATGTATCATATAGGATTTTTATTAATATTAAAAGGTTAATTGAATCATCCCTTCTAAATAAACTTTGAAGATATTTTTTAATTCTTTCTTGTGAAAATAATAAAAAATAAAATTAGCAACGTTTTTTGTGAAGGGTGGTGGTAGGCAGCAAATCTGGTACAATGGTAGGTGTCGACGACCGCGGTAATGGAGTGACGTTTAGTGTTATAGGCGGCGGATCTGGTGATAATGGTGGTGGCAAGCGGTGGGCGGGGGTCTTTGAATGGGGGAGCTTGTCGGGGTGTTCCGATAGAGGTGACGGCGAGTTTGGTTCAACTCGACGGGTCTGGTTTGACACGTTTTTGTGGAGATGACGGAAGCAGCTGTCGGTGCCGATGGCGGGTATTGTGGCTGGGTTGGGGGTTGTTTTGGGCGGGGGGTATTTGGACGACTGGGGGTGGAGATGTCGGCATGTGGTGGTGGTGCTGTTTGGGTGGAGGATTTGCAGGGGGTATGGTGGTGGGTGTAATGGTGGCTATGGCTTCGGTCGAGAAGGGATGGCAGCAATTTGAGGGGTTGGGGGTTTGACGGAGTTGGGTTTAGGAAATCTGGAGGTGGAGGTGGAGGTGGAGGTGGTGGTGGCTAGGAATTCGGCGAGGAAGAAGACGGGGGGTGGAGAAAAAGAAAAGGAAAAAGAAAAAGAAAAGAAAAGAGAAAAAGATAATAAATTTGATTAATAATTAAATATAGTATATAAAAATGCTGCACAATTTGACCGTCATCCGAATTTTTTTTGTCTTAATTCATTATAAATGAATGAATTTTTTTATATAATCTATTGTTCATAAATAGTTCTTTGGTTATAGTTAAATAATTTAATTAGCACCATATAAAAAAATACATTACTGAATATGTATAACTGATATATATTTCCATATTTCATTAGTTTTCTTTTAATTGTTTCATAGTTAATTAATTATTGAAATATTTAAGGTAATTAAAATTAAATCTTTTTACTAGTTTGATTAATTTTCTTTTAATTAGAAAAAATAATAGCTAATTAGAATTATTATAACAAATAAGTAAAGAAAATTTTGAAATATAAAACAATTTCAATATAGGTGGTGTTTATTACATAAACACCCCCTGGGGGTATTTATTACATAAACACCCCCTGGGGGTATTTTGGTCATGTAAAATTTGACCATATTTTGTCAGATTTGACCAGGGGCAAAATGGGATTATCACATATTTTTCTCGCTAACATCAGCAAATTCCGGGTTGGGAAAAGTGACAGGGGGTGTATATGTAAGAGCCCACGCCCTGACAGGGAGAGTTTGTGTAATTTTGAAACTCGACTGAGTTTTTTGGTAATTTGCACTAAAGTGAAGGGGAGTTTATGTAATTTACTCTTACTTTAATAGTGATGGAATATGGGAAAATTCTATGCCACATCGGTACCAATGGTCCCGGTGTGGCATACACCATTGGATCGGGGGGTATTTTAGTAACTGCTCCCCTTATTGGGGGATCCAATGGTGTATGCCACACCAGGACCACTGGTACCGGTGTGGCATAGAATGGCCCCTGAATATGGCTTGTTAAGGTTTGTTTTATTTTTCCTTTTCTTTGAAAATTTGATTCCTCACGTGTCATCGTATTTCTTTCACATATTTTGAAAACAGGTAATCCTTTTTCCAATCTCCCACAATGTATCAATAGGGAGACACTTAGTAGGTGTTGCTTTATTTTTGATATTGTTTCCAATTTAATTATTTTACAATGGGTCATCGTTTTTTTTTTTTTTTTGGTGTAAAGTAAGCAACTTCATTACCAACAAACAATATTTACAACAATACAAATCATTCACCTACTCATCTACTCTTCAGATCATACTACCCATGAGTATCAACAATATAACAAAAATTAATGCTATCCCCTATACACATTAGACAAATCACTGTAAAATCTCATCAAGAAAAGTCCTATCTCTAGTGTTTAGTTTCTTTCCCTTGTATCCTTCAAACTGAATACGCAGCTCCTTCTTCAATGTATCAACAATCACTGCAGCCATACTAATCTTTTGGGTAAATAACCTCCTATTCCGTTCTTCCCACACTTTGTACATGACTCCAACCACACTTGCAATCACCAGTTTTTGTCTGAACTTCCACCCTCGAAATGCAAATTTAGACCATCTGATCCATCTCTCAAAATTTTCAGGACATCTCCTCACATTCAACCATCTCAGAGTATCTTGAATAATAGGTTTGACCCAACTACACTCAAAATATAAATGCTCCACATTTTCCACAACATCACCACACAGCAAACAATTACAATCTAGAATTAGCAAGAACTTACCTACTCTTTCTCTTGTTAGGAGTCTTCTGTGCAAGGCTAACCATGATATAAAAGCATGTTTAGGAATATTTGACTGATTCCAAACAAATCTGAGCCCCCTGGAATTAATCTTTTGCTCCCTGTAACCAGTCATAAGCACTCTTCACTGTATATCTCTTTGATTTCTCAACAATCCATCTATTCTGATTAAATCCATCTATCAGTTTCATCTTGACAGAGATTACCTTCTTCCAGGTCCAACTACTGTCAAGGGGAGGGGAGTAATCCCAAAAATCATCATTTTTCAAGTACACACTATGAATCCACTTAACCCACAAGGTATCTTTTTTCTGAGCTAAATCCCATATTTGTTTTTCAATGGCAGCTGTGTTCCAAATTTTACAATTTTTCACACTTAGTCCTCCAAACTTCTTATGCACACATACATTTCCCAACTTATAAGAGCCATTTTTGCCTCAAGCTCTTTTCTCCCCCACAGAAAATCTCTACACTTTTGTTCAATTTGCTTGATGACAGATTGGGGTAACAAAAACACAGAAGACCAATATACATGTAAAGACATCAGCACAGAGTTTATTAGTTGAGTTCTACCTGCATAAGATAAGTTCCTGGTGGCCCAACAAGTAAGTCTTGCTGCCATTTTATCCACAATACCTTGACAGTCCATTTTAGACCACTTGGTGGGTGAAAGCGGCACCCCCAAGTATCTAAAAGGAAACTCTCCCTCCCTGAATCCAGTTAATTCGACCAATCCTTGCTTTATTTCTTGAGAAACCCCTCTCACATAGATACTAGATTTACTCTGATTAGCATGTAACCCTGTTGTAGCAGAGAACTTCTTGAATTGGTCCCATAGGATGCTCACTGACTGGAAAGAAGCTTTACAGAACAGCATCAAATCATCTGCAAAGCAGATATTGGTCAGTTTCAAGGACTTGCATGCAGGATAAAATTTGAATGTGTTTCTCATAGAGGCTAACTTCAAATTTCTTATCAAAAACTCCATAACAAGAACAAATAACAGTGGTGAGATGGGATCTCCTTGTCTAATTCCTTTCTGCCCTTGGAAAAAGCTATGGTGCTCTCCATTGATAGCCAAAGTGAAACTAACTGTATTTACACATTCCATCACCCACTTGGTATAAATTTGTGGAAATCTATATCCTTCCATCATCTCCCTCAAGAATTCCCATTCTACAGTATCATAAGCTTTCCTCAAATCTATCTTCATTAGGCATCTAGGTGAAACTACTTTCCTATTATACAGCCTAATCAACTCTTGGCTAATGAGAACATTATCAATTAGTGATCTACCCTTCACAAAGGCACCTTGATTTTCATCCACCAGAAGAGGGAGCACTGTAGCCAATCTACCAGTTAGGAGTTTAGAAATGCACTTATACATGGTATTACAACAAGCAATTGGCTTGTATTCACTAGCATGAGTGGGATTGTCAACCTTAGGGATAAGGGCCAATGTAGTACTATTCACTTGTTTCAATAGCTGCCCTTCTTGAAAGAAATTTAGCACTGCTGCTGTGAACTCATCCCCCACAATATCCCAAGTTTCCTTGAAAAAATCACTTCCATATTCATTTGGCCCTGGACTTTTGTTACTATTAATACTGAAAAGGGCTTTCTTAACCTCTTCCTTACTGAAGGACTGTATCATCCCTAGTTGTTACTCCACATTTAACTGGGGACCTGCTTCATACACTGCTTGATCAGATACAATTCTGCTCCCTCTTGTGCCTAACAAATTTTTATAAAATTCACTGAAATGCTCAATCACTTTAGAGTATTCTCTCACCACCTGCCCATTCTCGTCAGTAATTGTAACCACTCTATTTCTGTACTGTCTTTTCTTCAAGCACATGTGGAAATACTTTGTATTCTGATCCCTAAGGTTAATCCAGTTAGCTTTGGATTTCTGCTGGTAAAACTGTTCTAGAGTTCTGGCCTTTGCTTGCATTTCTGCCAGTGCTGTTTTTTCTACTAGTTGCAGACTCTCATTAAGAGGCTCAAGCTGGAGTTTATCTTGAATTTCTTGCACTTTGTTTGTTATCATATCCACTTGCCTATTTATGTCATTAAATTCACTCTTATTAAGTTGTTTCAGCTCCCCCTTGAGCTGCTTCAATTTCTGCACCACCTGAAACATATTAGTTCCCCTAATTCTTCCCCTCCACACTTCTGCCACAATAGATTTAAACTGTGGAGCAGTAGCCCACATGTTGAAGTACTTGAATGGAATATTTCTTTTCTGTTTCTGCAAATGAAATTCCACTATCATAAGAGTATGATCAGAAATCCCTCCTGCCATAAATTGAGCTTCAGCAGTAGAGAATTGTAAGCACCATGCATAATTCACTAACACCCTATCCAACTTAGAATAAATTCGGCCCCCTAGTTCATGCCGATTATTCCATGTATAAGAGTGACCTTTCCATCTCATTTCTTCTAATTCACAAAAATCAATGCAGTCTTGAAAATCCATTGTCTCCTACACAGTGACTGGAGCCCCACCAATCCTATCATTCTCCCTTAGAACAGTATTAAAATCTCCTAATATCATCCATGGTTCATTGGTTTTTATTGCCTCCATTTTGAGATCCTCCCATAGCACCTTCCTCTCACGCTGATGATTGAATGCATATACAACTGAAATCATAGATTTCAGTTGTGTAGCCACTCTTAGCTTGTGTAGTTTTTTGATGTAATTTTCCGTATTCCATACAATCCATACAATCTACCTACTTATCTATCTATCTATCTATCAATCATAGATTAGTTTTTGGCTTTAATTGATTTCAATTCGACTCAATACTAATTTTCTTGATCTATCTATCATAGAGTAGTTTTTGGCTTTAATTGACTTCAGTTCGACTCAATACTAATTTTCTTGAATTTTTGGATTATTTAATTGTTATGAAAAGTTTTGATTGGTTAATTTTATAAATAAATTATTTATATTCTGAATAAATTATATATATATATATTTAATAATAATCATAATCATATCCAGATTAAATTAATTATTTATCATATCTTTTATCTGGCATTAATAGTTCAAATGAGTTTTTTGTTCCTAACTTCATTGCTAAATGGAAGCTTTCTTCAAATTTAAACCTGTCGAATTTAATATATCTACATCTTCCATAAAAAAAACCTACACCTATGAAACCTAACCCCCAAATAAATTTTTACATGTTTATATTTTCCTACTCTCCAGATATGAGAATGGTTGAGAGATTGATCGATGACACGCTAAAAGCTAACGTGCTATGATAGCAAGTGCACTAGACGTGTGTAGTAATAAGTGGACAAAAAGTCCGGGTTGTCGAACCACAAGGACTTGAATTCTAGTTAATGATTTTCAATAAAAGATAAGACAATTAAAGTAAAGTGCAAGAAAAAGATTAAACAAACGAAGAACCAAAGAGAAACGTACTATAGATTTAATCTCACGTATGATAAAATGACTAAGGCACATGCTACAACCGAATCTACTCGTCAATATATATGAGCTACTCTTCGAATTATTAGACTCCTATTGCTTTGGTGGAAACTCCTAAATTAACTATTACCCGATGTCTCGGCTCATAATAATTCTATGATTAATTGACGGTTCTCTAAATATGTCTATCCGAGAATCTAATCAAAAATCACGCATTAACGTTCTAGAGCTTCCCCGAACGAATCCGGCTAACAACACCCGGGAATCTTTACCTATTTCTAGGGCAATCCCTCATTTGTTTCGGATGATGTGTTAATTCTCTTGCACCCTAATCTATTTTCTCTCGAACAACTAGATTAGGCAAGATAGCAAGCATATGGTGATCAAACACATGATTGGAATAAAAGCATAGAATTAACACACAAAGCAATAGGAGAATTAATACAAAGAGCAACTTCACATATATTGATTCATAATTTGGCCTTCACATGGCCTTAGTTCTACAATATTAGCCTCTCATCAAAGCCTTAAGAAAATCTAATACAAACATATACATACTCATGGAAATAAACATGTAAATGCAAATAATTAAAACTCCCTCAATTGATTGATGATGGATCTTTGCTCTTGATCTTCAATCCTTAGCTCCTCTCTCTTTGTTCCCTTCCAAAAGTGATGAAGAAATGGTGATCTATGATGATGAGTGAAAAGTGATGGATCCAATGCCTCTCTCTCCCTCCTCCTCTTGATGATTCGGTCAATTGCCCCCTAGGATCCTTAAGAAGACCACCACCAATCAGCCCCTCATGTGTATGTCCCCCCTAGTGTCCCCTCCACTACTCTTAAAGTGAGTAGTATAAAATTCCAAAAGTAGATCTAGTAAGAAACATACTTATGACCTCCCCCCCATACATGTGATGACCTCTTGGCTTTAAATGTTCCATTCCCCCATCAAATGATGATCTTTTGGCTGAAAGGAATCAAATCTCGGATGTGTCCACGCCTAGGCGCGGGTTTTATGGCGCTCGGGCGCCCAAATCAGAATGTTCGGAGTATTTGCCTCTGTCTGGCGCAGTATTTGTATTTCCTTCATAACTCTCTCCACAAAACTCCGATTTGGATGATTCAAGTCCTCATTTGAAGCTAACACATAGTTCGACAACTTTGTAGAAGGAAACTTCATCCAATTCGGTCTCTAAACATACGGAAAAAGCGCTCGAACGTGGAAAGTGGTGCTGAAACGGCGCCCGGGCGTGGGCAAGATGGCGCCTAGGCGTAGGGGTGCATAGAAATTTGGCCTAAACTTGTTTTATACGTCATTTTTCATCCCGTTCTTTGATTGTATCCATTTAAGACCTGAAATCGCTTAATGCACGAATTAAACGCACATGTGGCAAGAATCAAGCGATAAATGAACCTAAAACATAAACGCAAAGGGGCTTAAAAACACGTAAAAATGCCTCTTATCAATCGATATTTAGATTCAGAAGATAGAATTTACATGGAAAGGGTAAGGAAATCATGTGTTGGACAGAAACCTAACAGATCCTTTGAAAGGAGCATCAATCATTACATGATGAAGAATAAGTTATGGGCTTTGGAATGAGGTGATGGGTTTGTGTGGAGATGATTTCAAATAGCCAAGGAAAATGCCAAGGAAATTGACCCAAAAGGAAGACCAAATACAGCCGAGATGGGCCGGGGCAGACCCGGGGTTGAAATAAGGGACATAATAGACTGGAATCGCAAAGGAGTTAAAAATGGATCGGATCAGTGCCAGGCGCTGGCAGGAATGCCCAGCGCGAGTAGCTTTCACGGATTAGGGCCAGGGCCCCAGGCGCTGCCGGATTTTGTGAGAATTCTTGTATTGGGGTACAAGTTGGCGGATTTTGGCATATTTAAATCCTATTATGATTAGAATTATTTCCTATTGTGTTTAGGAATTATTCCCTTTGTTAATTAGGATTGTTTTCCTAATTTGTTAGGGTTTTAGACTTCTCCACCATTATAAATATGAGAACTCACTCTTGTAAACATTGATGTACTCTGATGTACTCATTGATAAATAAAGATGTAGTCTAGGTTGGATCGTGGATGTAGGCAAGTTATGCCGAACCATGTTAAAATCCTCGTGTTTTTCATCTTCATGTTTAGGCTTAGTTTTTATTGTTTCTTGATCATTTTTTGTGCTCTGATGCTACCATCCCCAACAACTAGTATCAGAGCCATATGTGTAGATTTAGGAGACGTCTTAGATCTAGTTCTATGGGGAAACATTTTTGGTTAAACGTGGATTTGGTCATGGGAACGATGGTAGGAGATGGAAGAATAATCAAGCTCAACGATTTCATTGCAGAGAGCACGAATTGAGGTCGTGGTGAAACCGGAGAAGATGATAGAGGAGGATGAGATCGGGTAGATCATCAACCAAAGAAGAGTAATCCCGTTGAACGTTAACGAGAAAATGTTGGAAAATCATGGTGCTAGCAGATAGGCAGATTCGAAGCAGCAGAGGTAGATTTGTGTTACCAGGTGGGTAGGCACGAAGCCAGTGGGAGTAGTTGCGGAGCCAGAGGCAGATCCGTAGGGCCAGAGGTCAAAGAGCATATTAGTATTTCCGAGAGGGATGGGCGAATTGCTAGAGATCGAGGGGGCAGAGCTATGGTGCCAAGAAAGCAAATCCACTGAGCCAGAGGTCAGAATGATAGAATCGGTAACCGAGAGGGTAGAGCCATGTGTTGAGAGACCAGAGGGCAGGGTTGTGGAGACATGACCACCTAGAGAGAAACTAAGAGGACATGAAGCAGTGCTGGGAGGGGTTGACAGTGGAGTTGGAAGTCATGGTGGCAGGTTGAGAAAACTGGGTAGGTAGATTCGCAGAGCATCGGGTTTATTGGCAGAGGGATGTGACATAGCTCGTGGAGTGGGAGCTCGAGCAGATATGTCAGTGGCCCGAGTTAGCCATTGAAAAACCGAGTTGGCGGATGGATCACACATAGCTCATGCAGGGATAGAGAGCAGATATATGAGGGATCCGAGATTACAGTTGAAAAATTCCTTGGTGGAAAGATATTAGTGGATGGGTAGACCGAGGCGGTTTGAGTGTGACATGTTCGGGTATTAGAGTAACCTATATCCGAGGGTCAGTTGGACCAAGATGGATATGCCACGTTATTCAGGAGTTGGCTGATCACCAAAAGAATAGGGTAGTGGTGAGGGTTCAAAAAGGGGAACGATGTTCACAGAGAGAGTTTGTCAAGTGGGTAACACTAGAGGACGAATGAATTGACGAGACATGGAAAGGTCTCAGGGTTTGATCTCCATTAGGTTTGGGGATGTGTCGACTAGACTAAAGTTCAATTAGGAGGAGTAAAGTGATGGTTCAAGTTGAGTTCGAGAATTTGAAGATCATTCTCCAAGTGGGAGATTGATGGGTTTGTGTGGAGATGATTTCAAAAATCCAAGGAAAATGCCAAGGAAATTGACCCAAAAGGAAGACAAAATAGATGGGTCGGGGCAGACCCGGGGTTGAAATAAGGGACAAAAAGACCGAAATCGTAAAAGAGTCAACAAACTGGATCGGAGCAGTGCCAGGCGCTGGCAGGGGCGCCCAGGCCCGGGGCCAGGGCTACCCAGACGCGGGGCCAAAAACGTCCAGGCGCCGACAGGGGCGCCGAGGCGCGGGGCCGACGACGCTCAGTCACGGATGTGCGCGGCTGTACGCGGTTTTTGGCTAGAATTCTTGTCTTGGGGTGCAAGTTGGCAGATTTTGGCATATTTGAATCCTAGTATGATTACAATTATTTCCTATTGTGTTTACGAATTATTCCCGTTGTTAATTAGGATTGTTTTCCTAATTTGTTAGGTTTTAAACTTCTCCACAATTATAAATAGGAGAACTCACTCTTGTAAACATTGATGTATTCTGATGTACTCATTGATAAATAAAGATGTAGTCTGGGTTGGCTTGTGGATGTAGGCAAGTTATGTCGAACGACGTTAAAATCCTCGTGTTTTTCAGCTTCATGTTTAGTCTTAATTTTGATTATTTCTTGATTATTTTTCATGCTTTGATGCTACCATCCCTAACATGGGACGAATTAAATAATTGATTTTTTTTATGCTTGTTTGATCGCCACGAGTATGGGAAAATAGAAAAGAGAGAGCTGATAAGGTTATGAGTAGCATGACACGTTCTACCCCATTTTCTTCCTAAGGTGACACCACACCTCTTTTATAGTCACATATTGCATTAGGTGGGTGTATATAGGGGTGTAATCGAGCCGAGCCTGGTCATTTTTCTAAGCTCGAGCTTAACTACTCGAGCTCGAGCTCGAACTCATCGAGCCGTGTTTCGAGAGCTTGAGCTCGCAGGCGGTAGAAATAGCTCGGCTCAAGCCGAGCCAGGCTCGCGAGCTGAGCTTCGTTTGTGAAGCAAAATGATTCAAGTCAAGCCACAGGCTCGCAAGAAACAAAAATCAGAAAAAACAGATCTCCATTCATTTGAAACGAAAATCAGAAAAAAATAAAATAAAAATCGATTACAAGTGAAAAGTCGGCGGTTGTGGCTATGTGCGGCGGTGATGCGAGTGCCAGTGGTGGCGTATGAAAATTGCAGGGCTTTAGGCGACGCGAGCCGAGGCGGCACAAGCTGGGATAGGTGGTGCACGAACAGGTGGAATTGTGGGGCTTTAGGCGGTGGTAGTTGGTGGGTCGTCTGCCGCCGGAAATTTGACATGAGGCAGAGAGAATTGGTGGTATAAATTCTTTACCCCCTCTGTTAAACACGTTGCTATGGTGGAGAGGTTTTTCTTTTTGAAACAGATGTGATGTGGGTATGCGAAGAGTTGAAAACTGAAAAGTGATATATTTTAATTTATAATTTTCTTACTTATTTAATTAGTTTTACTATTAACTAATAATATAAAAATGTAATAATATTAAAAACTAAAAAGCTTGCTGACACAAGAAATCCTCACGTGTTTGCACAGCAAGTGGACTGGTCGTGTGTAGTAATAAAGTGGATTTTTAAGTCCGGATTGTCGATCCCATAGAGACTTGTATTTTAGACTTCTTGAATTTAAAACAAGTAATAATTAAACTAAAACTAAAGATTTAAAGATTTTAAAAGCAATAAAATAAACTAAAAGAAGAATTAACTCAAATATTATGGAAGCAAGATACAAGAAACAAGATGTCGAAATCAAGATAGCTATGGAAGAGAGCAACTAAGACACATGTGCTGGCATAAATTAATCAATTTTCATTATAAACATGTTCTCATATTATTAGACTACTGTTGCTTTGGTGGAAAAAACCTTAAATAATTATCACCCGATGTCTCGGCTGTAATAATCCTATGGCTAAGTGACGGTTCTCTAAATACGTCTATCCGTGAATCAAATCATTAACCATGGATTCACGTTTTAGAATTTCCCCGGATAAATCCGGCTAACTGCACCCGGAAATCTATACCTATCTCTAGGAGCAATTTCTCATGTTTTTCGGATGATGTGATGATTTCTTTGAACCCTAACTTATATTCTCTCGAATGAATAAACTAGGCTAATTAGCAAGCATATGGTGATCAAACATATGATTGGAATTAAAGCACAAAATCAATACACAAAGCAACAATAGAATTAATATGAAAAACACAATTTATAACTCAAATATCATAATTTAGCCTCAACATAGCCTTAGTTCGAAGAATCTAATTCATCATAAAAGATAAAAGATAGAAACTTAAATTAAGATTCATATTCATAGACAAAAACAAATCTAAATCTAAGAAACTTCCTCGTATTTTTGATGGATGAACTTCGATCTTCATCTCTTCCATGCTTCTTGATTTCTTCACCTTCAAGGGTTCTTGAAAATCTTCATGAATATGTAAAAACTATGTCTAAACCCCATTAGGGCTCTATTCTATGTGTATTTCGTCTCCTAACCCTAGAGAACTGATCTAATACATATAAAGGTGGAAGGGGAAGACTCCAACTTGAATTAGAATTGGAAATTTCCAAAAATCTGCTATTTTTCCCGTCAGAACCAACGTCCGAACATGAAGTACCCAACGTCCGTACGTTGGAAACAGAAACATTTTGCCTTCTGCGCAGCGATATGGTTTCCTTCATAACATTTTCCTACGATCTCCGATTTAGGTGATTCAAGTTGGAACATGAAGCTGAGACACAGATATATAACGTTTTAGAAGAAACATTTGTTAAATTCCATCTCTAAATACTCTGAAAATCTGCATTTCCGTCCCGTTTTCCTCAATTGCACTGATTTTCCACCTTTACTCAATAAGCTCACAAATTACAAGCATATGTGGCATAAATCATGCATAAACCAATGTAAATAACATAAATATGAGGCTTTAAAACATGTAAATCTCACACCTATCACTTGCGAGCCTCGAACAGCTGAAATTGGGCTCGAGAAAAATATAATAATATTAAAAATAAAAAAGCTCGCGAGCTCGAACAGCTGAAATTGGGCTCGAGCTCGGCTCGACGAGAAGCTCGAGATCTAGTCGAGCTCGATTCGAACTGGCTCGTTAGGCTCACGAGCTGGCTCGGCTCAACTTACACCCCTAGGTATATATATGTGTATATACATATATATAGAAAGCTTGTAAATCATTTTCTTTCCCCTACCAGCATGCAAATCCTTTTTTTTGGGAATTAGTAAGCATATTGTATTAAATCAAGATCAAACATGTACAACTACACAAGATATACATGGGATCCCAACCATATCAAAAGTTACATTTTATGCCATGCCAAATCTTCTCTACTAAATATGTGACATTTCATCTACCCAACTCAAAAAGTCTCTTGTTCCACTCCACCCATAAACAATAGATGACAACAGCAAATAAGGCCCTTTTCTGGGAGCTCATATGTGATTTTCCATTAATAATTCTATTGCCCCATTTCAGAACATCTTCCCATTTCTTCTGCCAACATCCCATCTTCAATCGCCCCCAGGCCACTTGAAACACTTCACTAGCAAACTAACATTCAAAGAAAATGTGATCTCTACTTTCACATTGTAGTCTACATAACAAGCATATGTAGTCTTACAACTCCATCCACTGACTAATTCTATTTCTTTTTTTCAACTTGTTTAAAATGGCAAGCCATACTATAATTCTACGTTTGGCCATTGACCCCTTACCCCACACCAATTGCCTCCACCATACATCATACTTATGTTTAGTACCATGCATGTAAGCTTGATGTATACTAAAGTTCCCATCTTTCCATTTGTTTTGGAAAACATCCATTGTTGGGAATGTGCCCTCGATGCCAACGAGGTGTTAGAATATAAGACACTAGTTTGTATTGTACAACCTATTAATAATATTGATGATGCTGAAAATCATCAGAGTATGATTGTCATGTGTTCAACTACGTGGGGTGGAGGAACTGCTCCAATTCACGATAAACTAGGTTAGAGGTGGATTTTGGTATAGACTACACTTGGTAACTTTGAGCTGCCTACGTACCTAGTCAATGTGGGATCCTGTCGATTCGTAGTTCGTTAATGAGGTTGCTCTCTCTAGCCAGTGTGTTTTTCATTGGGGAGTAGATAATGCCCACTTTCCAGCTCCTTTGAGATATTTATATGGAGCTGGCTATGGGCTATGGGCTATTGGACCTTACATTGCCAGGAGCCCAATAGGCTTAATTTATTATTATTATCATGCTTAAGTCAATAGAATAATCTTAATATTCTTATTGGGTCGCCAGCCCTTTTAGGCTTGACTAATGTATTACCCGCAGGTTTTTGCCACCGGGAGACGCCCTGACCCGAGCCGGTGACGGGTCAAATTACTCTAATACCCCTAAATATTTTTAGCCCACATCATATGCCCCCACTCCTGGGTTTAGTCCAGTATTAGACCCAGGAGTAAGACAGCCTTTGTGTGCGGCGCGCTACAGTCCTAGGCGGACTGGGTAGAGAGCCTTAAGCTCTCCCCACCTATCTCTCTATTAATAGGGGGTTGGTGATAGATTTTTTTTTTTTACTTTCACCTTTCACCCTCCTCTTTTACTCCTTTGAGAATTTTGCTGAAAAGAGAAAGAGCTCTCCCTACCCCATGGCTATGAGCAATCAAGGTGAGAATCTACCTTCAACTCTTTCACACTTCGGACTCCGAGGGTGCTCGTGGCCACGCGCAGGCGCGAGTGACAAATCTTCCTCTCACGGATGGCGCGAGGTTACCGGGGCCTCACGGCCGACTGCGAGGTTCCGTGTGCCTTGCGGCGAGGTAGCCGGTGCCTCGCGGTGCCTCGTGGCTGGCCGCGGGCCCTTGGTGTACCACGGCGAGCCGCGAGTCTCCCGAGACTCCTTTAAATGGGCATGTTTTTTTTATTATTATGTATTGTGCATTTCACACCTCGTTCGGGTATCTAATCCTTGTTTCTCGACAGGTGTTGCAAGGGCACTATCGCTTACATCTAGCGATGGAAGCTCTGACAGTGATGAACTAATGTCGCTGGGCGATGACTATCGTGAGCATGGCTAGTGGAAAGAGGAGCCCCGTAAGGAAAGGTCTGCCCATGATCGCGCGACTGACATAGCTAGCTGCTCCTCCGCTATCACGGACGGTGAGCTGAAGAAGCTGTCTAAGCAATTACCGTCAGACCTTAAGGTGGTGAAACCCCGACTCGGAAATCATATTTAGACTCCCCTTAAGGGTTACGTCACCTTATACTTAGAGTATTTTCGCATGGGGTTCTCTCTATCTTGTGACCCCTTGCTGGGAATGATTCTCACTCAATACCAGGTGTGCATCAGTTAGCTGTCCCCCAACAGCTTCACCCAATTCGAGGGCTTTATTCGGCGCTTTAAGGACCTTAGGCTGACAGTGAGTCTTGAGGCCTTTTAGGCCTTATTCAATGTTCGGATGAACACGGGGAGTCCACTCATGCACTTCTACCCGACTTTCCCCTACAGATTCTTAAAAGGAAAAATGAGCTCCAATAGCAAATGGAAGACCAAGTTTTTCTACTTTTCCCTCCAGAACTTGCCCATTCTCTCCCCCAAGCTGTGGTGTGATAGTATAGTTCGTCACAAAATCACAAACACTCACGAGCAATTACGCTTGGATTTTATGGAGAAGGGGCTGTTCTAGACAAGATATGACATTCAAGAGGTGTACCGTGGGGGTAACTTCCCTTATCTTATCCTCTATTTTTGTACTCCCCGTCTCTAATGTTTATAAATTTGCAAGCGATGGTGAGAGACTAACTCTCCCCCTTACTCGTTGGGATACCTTATTTCAGGTTTGGGGCAATCCTCGAAAGGCAAAGGCGCTGTCTAGGAGTCACCAGCTGGCTCTCCCACCACTAATGAGCCAGTTACTTTGGATTTTGATGTTCTGATGGAAGGGATTACCACTAAGGGCCGCCGGGGTCCTTCTGCGGAGAGCGCTTTAAAGGACCCCAAGGGTAAGGGACCATTGGAGGAAGGAGGCCCGCCGAGGGCTAGGGGTCACTCTTCCGACCTCACATTCATTCGTGCCCCCCTCTCTCAAAGTCTGATCGACATGCTTTGTCTACCAGCATCGGTGCTCCCGGTTGGGGCAAAGGATTGTTCAACTTCGGGGCGAACCGTGATCCCACAGTCCAATCTTTTTGGGACACAGACGACTTGCCCCCCGGAAGTTGATGAAGCTGGCTGTGAACGACTATGATTCTCAGCGTTTGCACATGCTACCGGCTAACCATATGGACGAGGAGATTTCTGCCGGTAAGGGCAGGGTGAGTGTGACTGTGGTATTATGCTTTTTATTCTTGTCACTTATAACTTGCGGCCCTCTTTTTTGAGTTCCCTTTTTCTTGTTGTTTCAGACGATCCAGTTGTTTCATCACCTCCGTCAGAGGTATGAGCATTTCGAGAAGAAGCTGAAAGACTGTTCAAAGAAAAATGACAAGCTTCTCTCCATATGCCCTTTGCTGGAGGCCGTGGCCAAGGATTGGGAAGCCCAGTACGTGGCTACCATCACAGACCTCAAAGAGGAGGCCTTCAGTGGTCGGAGCTTCCTCGGCTCCTCAGCCAGCGAACAAGTTCTGGCCGAGGCTGAAGAGGCAGCAGTGAAAGAGTTCATGACCAGCACAGAATTTTCTTCTGACTGCAACAATCAGGCACGTGACCTTGCCATTAAGTTTATGGGCCAGACGGTCCAACGGTGCCGTCGCGTGCTCTGGAAAAGTGGTCGCTACTCCCAAGATGACTTTTTGTGGGTTTATGAGGGGCCAGGAAATGCGACGGCCCGCCTCCTTCGTGATAGATAGTTCCATGCATAGTATAGATGGCTTTATTTTTAGATGGTTCTTTTGGCTTTATGACTATTTGTAGTCCCATAGACCTTGTTCATTTCATAGTTTGTGCAACTTTTTAAGTGTTAACTAACTTAACTTTTCTAAGCGTGCGTTAAACGGCTTTGCTTTAATTATATTCTTACAATTTCACCCCGTGATCATGATCCCCTGCTATCCTCCCCACTCCCTAATATGTTGCTTATATTCTGGAGTGAGTATTCAGATGGAGTGTGATCGAAGCATACCATCAGGGTGTTGCTTTAATATGTGGCACTTTGTGCCTTATTGATCACTTATTTGGTGTAGTTTTCGCGGAGAGAACCGTTGTTGCAATTTGATGGAGGCGTGATTGCCTCAAGTTCCTTTAGTTTGTATAATCTCAGTCCAGAATCCTAAGGGGAGTGGGGAGACCTTCTATAGGTCCTCAATCTCTCTCGGCATTGCTGGAGGGATTATAGAGCGGTCCATCATCGTTCAAGCTTTTGAAAGTTTGGGAGACTTTCAAGTTCGTTTAGTCTGTATAATCTCAGTCCAGAATCCTAGGGGGAGCGGGGAGACCTTCTATAGGTCCTCAACATCTCTCAGCATTGCTGGAGGGATTATAGAGCGGTCCGTCCTTGTTCAAGCTTTTAAAAGTTCGGGGGACTTTTGTGGTACCACCCATATTGAACTTAAGTGGGGTCGTGAGTATGACATTTGGATTACGCCTCTAGTGGGAACTTTTCTCCACATTAATGGGCGGGAAGCACATTTATTCATTCATGAAAGCTATCTTATTTTAACCAAACAGGTGGGTGTTATGAGCACTAGAATGTATTTCTTAAACATGAAATCCAATCATAGAGTCAATCAGTCAATACGTGTAACATTTACTAAGTAAAGTACCTCTTGAGGTTGGAGATACTCCATGTTCGCAATACCTCCTTACCTTCTGCGGTCATTAATTTGTAGGTGGCTGGGCCTACTACTTCTCTTATTTGGTACAGACCTTCCCACTTGGCCTCCAACTTTCCCACGGGACTAGTGGTCTTCTTTCTCCTAAGCACCAAGTCTCCCACTAGGAAGCTTCGGGGACGTACTTGGCGATTATATGCCCATGCCATCCGCGCTTATACTTGACCATTCTAGCCGGGGCTTCGTCTCAGACTTCAGCAATGAAATCCAGACTCTCCCTATAGAGCTGCTTGTTGTGCGTGAGGCTGTATTGGCTTATTCTTAGACTCTTTTCTCTAATTTCCATCGAGGTTATCGCCTCATCACCATATACTAGGTTAAAAGGTGTCTCCCCGGTGCCACTTCTGGGAGTGGTTCGATATGCCCATAGTACTGCTGGAACTTCGTCCGCCTAACCCCCTTTTGCTCCACCGAGCTTAGTCTTTAGGTGTTGCAATATAGTGTGATTCGTTACCTCAGTCTGACCGTTAGCTTGCGGGTTGCTTACCGAAGTAAAGTGTTGCTTGATGTTAAGCTCCTGGCACCATTCCCTCAGCCTAGCCCCTTAGAACTTGGTGCATTTGTCCGATATCAAGGATCGTGGGATCCCAAAACGCGTGATGATGTTCCTCCATAAGAACTTCATTACTTATTTCTCGGATATCTTGGCTAATGGTTCAGCCTCTACCCATTCGGTGAAATAGTCAATGGCGACTAACAAAAACTTTCTTTGTCCCGTGGCCAAGGGGAAAGGCTCCACTATATCCAGCGCTTTCCAGTGGTCGACTCTCAGCGCCCGGGAGATGACTTATATTGGAGTGCTCTTGGCAACTTCTGCATTTTTGCACTAAGTCTTGAGCGTTTGCCAACATCGTAGGCCAGAAGTACCCCTGCCTTAGTGTCTTAGCCGCTAGTGCCTTGCCCCCCAAGTGATTAACGCAACACCCTTCATGTATTTCGCGCAGTATATAGTTGGCTCTGTCTGGGGTTAGACACTTCAAATAGGGTTGTGAGAAACCACGCTTGTATAGCTCACCATCTATCATTACAAACCTCGCGGCTCTGATTCTAACTCTCCGTGCTTGCTTGGGATCATTGGGTAGGCTCGCCGTCCACTATTTCATCCTTCCAACTCAGCTCCTCCGCCTGCCCGCACAACACCTCTAGGCCTCCCTTCTCAACTTTTGCTCTTTCGGAGGTAATGAAGGTTACCTTCTGATTTTTTATGGAGGCTATAGAGCTTGCCAGTTTTGCAAGCTCGTCAGCTGCTTCATTTTCGACCCTCGGGATCTTCCGTATATCAAAGTCCTTAAGATGCTCCCTCACTTTTTGCATGAGAGCTAAGAATTAACCCATCCTTTCATCTTTGGCTTCATACACTCCGTTCACTTGGTTGACCACCAGCTGCGAGTCGCTGTATACTATGATCTTTCTTGCTTCTGCAGCTAGTGCTAGTTTGGTTTCGGCTAACAACTCTTCATACTCAGCTTTGTTGTTTGAGGCGTCAGATCCGAACCTTATGGCATATTCTAATCTATCGCCCCGAGGACTCTCTACTATCACCCTCGCTCCACTGCCTATACTAGTGGATGATCCATCCAAAAACAGTGTCCACGTGGGTAGAGAGCATCCAACTTCCTCTTCTAGCATCTCGGCCACAAAGTCGGCTAGCACTTGTGCTTTGACGGCAGGTCTCCTTCGAAACTCTATGCCGTGCTCGCTAAGTTCAACTGCCCACTTTACCATTCGCCCGAACACATCTGGGCTTGACAGTATTCTCTTCAAGGGATGGTTAGTGGGCACTACCACAGGATGCGGTTGAAAGTAAGGTCGTAATTTTCTGGCTGCCACTACTAGAGCGAAGGCCAACTTCTCGACGAGAGGGTATCTGCTCAGTCGCCCATAGTAGGCGACTGACATAGCAAATGGGCTTATGGTCCCCATTGTCATCTCAGACGAGCACCGTGCTGACTGCCTCGTGGGTTACTACTAGGTACAAGTACAGAGTCTCTCCCTCAATGGGTTTAGGAAGTAGTGGCGGGGAGATTAAATATTCTTTTAATTTCTCAAACTCCACCTGACACTGCGTATCGGCTGATTGCGAAATGAACCTATTGAGGGTTGCTGCTCGTCCCATCAGCTCTTGCACTTTCTTCTTGGATTTAGGGGGCACCAGCTCCAATATGGCTCTAATCTTCGTGGGATTAGCTTCTATTCCTCTCTCGCTTATCATGAACCCTAAGAATTTCCCCCCGCGCACTCCGAAGATGCACTTGGCTGGGTTGAGTTTCCGCTTGTAACGTTTAAGTACTCCAGAGCATTCATGTAAGTCTCGTACATGGTCAACTTCCCATTTAGTTTTGACCAGCATATCATCTATGTACGCCTCCATGTTCCTTCCTAATTATGCCTTGAACATCTTATTAACTAGACTTTGATAGGTCGCCCCTGCATTCTTCAGCGAAAGGTATGTCATTGTAGCAGAACGTCCCCTAATTGGAGACAAAACTCGTCTTCTCTTGGTCGTCTGGTGCTAAAGGGATTTGATTGTATCCTTGCCTCGCGTCTAGGAAGGTCAACATCTCGCACCCTGCAGTGGAATCTATCCGGTCATCTATTCGGGGGAGGGGATAGGAGTACTTAGGGCATGCCTTATTTAGATCGGTAAAATCTATACACATCCTCCATTTGCCGTTGGGCTTTGTTACCATCACAACGTTGGCCAACCATTCTAGGTAGTGCACCAATCTTATATATCCTGTCGCAAGTACATTTTCAACTTCTTCTTTCGCAGCCAAACTCCTCTCTCTCCCCATAGTTCTTTTGCGTTGCTTCTCCGGGCGAGCATTGGGATATGTGTTCAAGTGATGAGTCATGATCTGGGGGTCAATCCGCTCCATATTCGATGCGTCCCAAGAAAGCACGTCAGTTTTGCCTTGCAAGAAGTGTCCTAAGGTAGCGCCGACCTTCGTTACTTTCTCTGGGTAACCTGGTATTAGCTCGATTACTACGAGCCATGTTCTAATATATCAATTCCATTGATATATCTATGACACGTGATCTCACTTTCCCATAGTGTTCAACTAACACTACTTGTTAGAGCATGTGTCATACAAGTCGAATCTTAATGCCCAATTAAAATTGCTTGACTTGCGAACCCTTTTAAGTGATTAGGAATAAGACTCTCCCCGTGCCACATCTTTATTCCATAAAGGGCGAAGAGTGAAGCTATTAATGCCATGTAGTTTTATATGAATAGAAGAATAAATGCCTTTATTGAATATTAGTTTGTAGAACATAATTGAATACCTTATACAATCCATTTGTCCTCATTGGCATCTAGGGCATATACCTAACAATCTCCCACTTGCACTCAATGCCAATTGCTATGGTATCTAATACCCATCATATCAAGATGTTTCTCTAGCACCACCTGCGCCAATGGCTTAGTGAGTGGGTCAGCCACGCTGTCCGCTGAGGTTATTTTCTGCACGGTGATGTCGTCTCTTCCAATGATTTCTCGAATTATCTATGTGTTTGGATTTGTTGTGAGACCTTGGTCACCTAGCTTGTGCAATGAATCCATTTTTGTCACACCATAGTGGCAATGGTAGCTCCACACTAGGAACAACTTGAAGTTCTGCCATGAACTTCTTAATCCAAATAGCTTCTTTGGCTGTCTCTAAGGCTGCCACATATTCAACTTTAGTGGTCGAATCAGCAGTTGTGCTTTTCTTGGAACCTAGAAGTGGATTTTTGATCATCGATATCTGATTGGAAATCAGAATTCTTACAACCATCGACTTTTAATTCTCCATTACCATATACAAGAATCATATCTTTATTTCTTCTCAAGTACTTCAAGATAGATTTTACGATGATCCAATATTCTTTGCCCGACTTAACTTGAAACCTACTTACTACGCTCACAACATAGGTAAGATCTAGTCTCGTGCATAACATTGCGTACATGAGACTTCCCACTGCTGATGCATAGGGAACTGCACTCATCTCTTTTCGATCTTCCTCACTTTGAGGACTCATCTTTATAGAGAGATGAATTCCATGTCTCATGGGCAAAAGACCTCTTTTAGAGTTTTCCATCCCAAACCGCTTGAGGACCTTCTCTAGGTAGAGGGCTTGAGAGAGTCCTATCATCTTATTTGATATATCCCTGTAGATGCGAATTTCCAGGATGTAGGTGGCTTCTCCTAAGTCTTTCATGGAGAATTTGCTTGAAATCCATGTCTTAACTGAAGTTAGCAAACCTTCATCATTCCCTATAAGCAAAATATAATCTACACATAGCACCAGGAATATGATTTTGCTCCCAGTGACCCTTTTATAGACACATGGTTCATCCTCATTCTTGATGAAGCCATAACGCCGTACTTCCTCATCAAAATGAAGGCTCCAACTGCGAGAGGCCTGCTTGAGTCCATAAATGGACCTATTCAATTTGCAGACCTTATGTGAATCTGCACTCGATGTGAAACCCTTGGCTGTTCTATATAGATCTCCTCCTCGAGGAATCCATTTAAGAATGCGGTCTTCACATTCATTTTCCAGATTTCATAATTCAGGTATGCAGCTATTGCAAGTAGAATTCTAATGGATTTGATCATAGCTACCGATGAAAAGGTTTTCTCATAGTCAATGCCTTCCTTTTGACTATACCTTTGCCACTAGCCTGGCCTTATAGGTGTCCACCTTGCCATTAGGACCAATCTTTCTCTTGTAGATCCATTTGCATCTAATGGGTACAATACCCTTGGGTCAATCTGTCAAAGTCCAGACTTGGTTCGAATACATTGAATCCATTTCTACTTTCATAGCTTCATGTCATTTTGCAGAATGTATATCCATCATTGCCTGGTCATAGCTAGAGAGATTGTCTCTATGGTTTCCTTCCGCTACTGCATACATATTATGCTCTCTTTGTAGCAGATAACCATATCTCCCAGGCGGTTGAGATACCTTAGTTGGCCTGCACATTGATGGTTATGTCATTTTCGGTTTGGGTTGGGTCTCTTGAACAGTGTCTTCCAAAGAAGATTCATTTTATTTTTCTAGAACAATACTTCTACCAGCTCCACCTTCCTGTATAAACTCTTCTTCGAGAAAGATTGCCTGTAAGGCAACAATGATCCTTTGATCATCATGAAGGTAGAATAGGTATCCCATGGAATCCTCGGGATATCTAACGAATCGTCTCTTCAAGGACCTAGCCTTTAATTTCGCAGCCTTGATCTTCTTCACATAAACTAGGCAACCCCATATCCTTATGTGTTTCAGATTAGGCCATGCCATATCTGATACGGTGTGTTAGGAACAAATTTGGAGGGACATCTATTCAGAATGTGAGCAGCTGTAAGCAATGCATGCCCCCACAACGAAATGGGCAAGTCTGTGTAGCTGAGCATGGATCGAACCATGTCTAACAGAGTTCGATTCTTTCGTTCTGCTATGCTATTTAATTGTGGAGTGGCTGGAGGAGTTAGCTGTAATAGTATGCTATGTTATCTTAAGAACTGGTTAAATTCAGCACTCATATATGTTGGGTTTTGCTAAAAATAACATAAACGCAGCGGAAGGATTTCAAAAATTTAATTAAAACCCGAAGTGTTCTCTAATTGCATAATTGAATATAAGATTCTTTAACGAATAAATCAACTTAACCGTTAAAGCGAGGTGGTAGGAGAATCCAATTCTTCTTCAACTCTTCGAACTGATGAACTTCTTGAATTCATCAATCCTCGTATTCTTCAAGTCTTGATTTCTTGAAAATTAATCCAAACAACGAAGCACATTGTCTCTAAATAATTACGCACAAATTGATGATGAAAAAATCTCACTTCTTTCTCTATAGGGGCGACGACTAGTGTGTATAGAGGGGGGGAAGGAGGGATATTTTTCTTCTTCTAATATTTTGGAGAGTTACAATGAATTGTATCTTCTGTGTCTAGGTTAAAATCAAGAGAACCCTTTTATATCTCAATGACTTATTGATCAAGACAAAACAAAAGAGACCACATTGATCATCCCTCTAGCCTTAATGGGCATCCTCATGGACGCCCCATATGGGGCCCAGAATTTTTCTTGTGCTTTGTTTAATTAATCTTTATTCAGTTAATAATTTATTTTATCCAACAAATAAATTAAATAATGAAATTAATTAATTAGATAAATTAATTCATTAGTATGTTTCTCCAAGAAATTAATTAATAATTAATCTTATCTATTTAATTAATTATCTTATCCAAAAAGTAATTAATTAATTAATCAATTTATCCTATAAATTAAATCTCTCCAAAATAAAATAGAAAATAGAAAATCCTTTTCGATTTTCTTCATCAATTCTTTAGCGCGACTCTTTAGGTTCGTTTCATTTGGCAATGAGAGGAAACCAAAGGAAGTGAGTAACACATAGCCAATCACGTGGCCCACTTCGTAGCCTAAATGAAATATGAATAAATGGATCATTCCACAATCTTCCAATCGTAAATACCATATATGTATAAACCCTTTGCTCACATTTCCCGGTAAAGTGAGATTCACAGTTATGCCAAACTCACTAGACTTGACCATATGTATAAATTATAATAATACGAGATCAATGAGATCGATTAAGTGCCTAGCACAATCGTCTCTTTTGCTTAGGCTAAAGACTTTGATCTTTATTTATCTAGAATCACATAGGGTACATTCTCATTCACTTATGAGAGAACAAATCCCATATTAGTTATCTGCTAAGACTACCACTTGCCCATCAAGTCCGAATTTCGAGGTCCACCCCACCAACGGGTGAATTGAGTCTAACTACTCATGTGAAAGACTTGATGTCACAAGTGCATCTTCAGCCTGATACTTCAGGTCAAAGGTTCAAATATACCTTTTACGCACAATCAGTTCTGTCATTGACAGTCACAGAGTGAAAACCCATGTGACAGAACCGATGCGAGTCGTGTTCGAGCCTATCAGTTCCACTGATGTGCCTACAGTCTTAAGATCCCACTATCACATGGTGTTCGACTGGCACTCCCATGTCAGAGCTAAGATTGTACAATTATTCGAAGTCTTTATTTGCCCATTAAAGACTTCATGTTACTTGCGAAGTAGTTTTAGTAATCAAGGTCGATCTCTCTAGTGCCATTCTTCCTATCCCATAGGAAGTAGAGGATCACACTGAAAACACAGACAAAATACTTTACACAACTTATAGATGCAGATAAGAATTAAGTGAAGACTAAAAAATGCCTTTTATTATAAATAATATTTAAGTTCAATACAAGATAGCTGCCATATTCATACTATCCTCTATGGCATCTGAGGGAATAATCCTAACAATCTCCCACTTGTACGCAATGATACTCATTGTGGTATCTTATACCCATCCTTTCCAGGTGTCGGTCCAAAACAACCTGAGGTAGTGATTTGGTGAACGGGTAAGCTATATTGTCAGCTGAGGCTATTTTCTGCATTACTATCTCTCCTCCGCTAACGATCTCCCTGATGATGTGAAATCTTCTCTCAATGTGTTTGGATTTGTTATGAGACCTCGGTTCCTTGGCTTGCGCTATTGCTTCATTGTTATCACAATGAAGTGGTAATGAGAGCTGAGCACTAGGGACCGATTCAAGTTCTCCAAGAAACTTTCTCATCCAAATAGCTTCAGAGGCTGCCAAATACTCCGCTTCATTGGTGGAATTAGTGGTTGTGCATTGCTTGGAACTTTTTCCAAGACACTGCTCCACCATTGTGAGTAAAAACAAACCCTGAAGTGGATTTTTCGGTCATCAACATCAGACTGAAAGTCTGAATCAGAATAACCTTCCATCTTCAGGTCTCCACCTCCATAGATGAGAATCATATCCTTAGTTCTTTTGAGATACTTTAGGATATTCTTCACAGCTATCCAATGTTCCTTTCCCGGGTTTGCCTAAAATCGACTCACCACGCTCACAGTATAGGCAATATCGGGTCTAGTACACAATATTGCATACATCAGGCTACCAACTGCAGAAGCATATGGTACATTACTCATCTCCTTTCTATCTTCATCACTTTGAGGACACATAGACTTGGATAAGTGTACTCTATGCCTCATGGGAAGAAACCCTTTCTTAGAATTATCCACCGTAAACCTCTTTAGGAACTTTTCTAAGTAAAGGGCTTGGGAGAGACCTATTATTCTATTATATCTATGTAGATACAAATTCCTAGAATGTATGTCGCTTCTCCCAAGCCTTTCATGGAAAACGTACTCGAAAGCCATTTCTTGACAGTGGTGAGCATTCCTACGTCATTTAATATAAGCAGAATGTCATCCACATATAATACTAAGAACGAGAGTTTGATCCCACTAGGCTTCTTGTAGACACAGGGTTCATCTTCGTTCTTGATGTAGCCATATCCCTTTACTACATCATCAAAATGAAGATTCCAGCTTCTAGATGCTTGCTTGAGATCGTATATGGACCTCTCAAGTTTACATACTTTATGGATATTGATCTCGAATACAAAGCCCTTTGGATGTTCCATATAGATATCCTCCTCGAGGAGTCCATCTAGGAAAGCCGTTTTGACATCCATTTGCTATATCTCATAATCTTAGTATGGAGCTATGGATAATAGTATTAAGATGGACTTTATCATAGCCACGGGCAAAAAGGTTTCGTGATAGTCATTTCCTTCTCTTTGACTATACCCTTTTGCTACGAGCCTGGCTTTAAAGGTGTTAACCTTGCCATCGCTACCTATCTTTCTTTTCTAAATCCACTTACATCCTATAGGTTTGATACATTCAGGACTATCTACCAGAGTCAGAATTAGTTCGATTGCATAGAGTCCATCTCTGTTTCCATGGCTTCTTGCCATCTTGAAGCGTCGACATCCACCATCGCTTGATCATAGGTACAAGGATCATCTTCATGACCTTCTTATACTACAGTGTGAAGCTCTAGCTCCCTCTACAGTAGATACTCATACCTCTCAGGTTCATGTGGTATTCTACCAGATCTACGTGGTGGTTGTGCTACTATTTGTTCAGGCCTTGGTTCTTGGACAGATGTCTCTGAGGGAGTTTCATTTTGGTCTTCTAGAACCATTTTGCTACCTTTGCCCCCTTCCAAGATGAATTCATCTTCGAGAAAGTGGGCTTGTAGGGCCACGATGATTCTCTGATCATCATGCAGGCAAAAGAAAAATCCCATGAAATCTTAAGGATAACCAATGAAACGTCCCATGAGGGATCTTGTCTCTAATTTCTCCACTTTAATCTTCTTAACATAAGCGGGACATCCCCAAATCTTAATATGATTAAGACTTGGTTTTCTATTATTCCACATCTCATGCGTAGTCTTAGGAATAGATATGGAGGGACATCTATTCAATATATAAGCAGCAGTAAGTAGCGCATGTCCCCACAATGAAATGGGTAAATTAGTATAACTAAGCATGGAACGAACCATGTCCAACAAAGTTTGGTTCCTTCACACGGCTATTTCATATAATTGAGGGGTTGCTGGTGGTGTTAGTTGTAACATTATTCTTTGATGTCTAAGGAATTCATCAAACTCTGCACTCATATATTCTTCTCCATGATCCAATCGTAGAGTTTTTATATTTTGCCTAGTTTGATTTTCTACTAAGGCTTTGAACTCTTTGAACCTTTCAAAGGATTCATACTTTTGCTTCATCAGATACACTTGACCATAACTTGAATGAAAGTGATGAAGTAGTAGAAACCCCCCACGAGCCATTTCTCCAAATGGTCCGCAGACGTCGGTATGCACTAACCCCAAGACTTGAGTAGCTCTTTCAAAAGTCCCGGTGAAGGGTGATCTAGCCATCTTGCCTAAGAGACATGATTCACAAGTTGGATAGGGATCCGACCCTAGTGAGCTTAAAAGACCATCCTTTTCCATTTTGTGTATCTTATGCTCTCCGGCATGGCCTAGTCTAAGATTCCACTTAAGCCTTAGGTTAGCTTTTTGCCTACCACGTTTATGAGTTACAACATTCACTATAGATGAATTCAGGACATTTAAATAATACAAACCATTAACTAAAGAAGCATTGCCAACCATTTTATTTCTATAATAAATGTTGCAATTTAACTTAGAAAAACGGAATGTATACCCATTCTTAACTAAGATAGGAATAGATACAATGTTCTTAGGCCCCTTAGGCAGAACTAAAACATCATTCAATATTAATAAATTTCTAGAATTCAAATAAAGAGAAGTAGATCCAATCCACTTCTTCTCGGCCAAGACTTCTACTTCTCTGTAGATCCTGATCCAAAAAACAAACATGGGCACTAGCCCCTGAGTCCAGAATCCACGAAGTAGAAAAGACGGTCATAGAATAGTTAGTTTCAAAAACAAAAAGTTCCATACCTTTTGCGCCTTTGCCTAATTTTGGACAGTTCCTCTTCCAGTGGCCAAGCTCATCGCACTCGATACATCTATCCATTTTCTTAGGCCATTTGCTCTTATAAAACCCTTGAGCTCAAAGTTCGCCAGACTGCTTCTTGTTGTTCTTCTTCTTAGACTTAGACTTTTTAGGTGCAGAAGAGATGACCAAGGCAGTTTCCTTTCCCTTTGGTTTCATTTCAGATTGTGCAGTAACCAACTTGTTCATTAGCCCAGCTAAATTGCACTCTATCTCATTGCAGTTAAAGTTAACTACAAATTAAAAGAAGGAATCAGGAAGAGACTGCAAAATTAAGTCAGTTTGAAGGGTGGCGTTCATGGTGAATTCGAGAGCTTCCAATTTCTCAATCCTCTAAATCATTTTGAGGACATGATCACCAACCTTCTCACTTTCTTTCATCTTGGCTCCGAAGAGCTCTTTCGATAGCTCATATCAAGCAGTTCGACTGTGCTCAATATAGAGCACTACCAGGTCAGCTAGGATAGCTCTTGCAAAGGGCATCTTATCGTGTGACCTTTGAAGATGATTGGTCATAGATCCCACCATGTATCCTCTCACCCGGAGGTAGTCCTTAACCTATTTTTCATAGGCTTGGACCGCTTCCTCGTTGGCATGTGTTCTAGAAGGAGCCCCCAGGATATCAGCCTCCAAGACGTGTCCTAGAGATTCCATATTGAGGACAATCCTCAAATTTTTAAGCCAGTCCACATAGTAGGGTCCAGTAAGAGTATTCTTTTCGAGCAGAATTGAAAGTGAGTTAGTCATATTTGAGAGAGATAAACGAGAAAATAACTGCAGAAATAAACCAGATTTATTAGATTACTTGTTTTGACTTAACCAAGAAAAATTAAGGACTTAAAACTTATCTTGGCTCCCACCGCATTTTTCGAATCCCACACTCTCATGTGAAAATCGGGAATCATCATTGGCATCGATTCCATAGTGGGTATTGGGGTCCTCAATTAATTAGATGGGTTGCAAACTAACTGATTTCTGGCCCATTAATTATTTGAAGTGATATCTAATATCAATTTATCCAATAAACATTTCAATCATTTTTTCCATAGTTCACCAAACTGTTGGGAATTATTCGAATAAAACGCAGCGGAAAGTAAATTTAATTCCCAAAGCCCGAATCATCTCTAATCCTCGTGTTTAATTGTGTATAGAAAGATTACCATTCTCGCTTATTTTGATTTCTGAACGTGATCCTTTTCTCTAACGCCGAATTTGCCAACGTCTCTAATTCGTCACGCCGGAATCAAAAACGAAAAACTCCTCCTTTCTTCCTTGTCAAAGACGGCTTGAGAGAGAGAGAGAGGTGGGAGACTTTTTCTTAGAGAGAAAGTTATGTAAGTTGCCTTGTCTTATTTTTCACCTTGTGATATATTTATATCATTATGAAACAATAACCCTAGCATGCAAGAGCCCTATTTGGGTGTCTATTTGGCCGCCTCTTAGTGGTCTCGGAAGCCTTTGGGCTTTCGTCTTGCTTGCTAATTAATTAATCGGATAATTTATCTATCCAATAAATAAATTGATAATCCAATTAATTCAATTCCTAATTAATTTATAATTCAATTTCTCCAAGAAATTAATTAACTCATTAATTTAATTAATTAATTAAATTATCCAATAATTAATTAATTAATTACGACATCCAATGCCGTGAATTTCTCTCAAGTCTTTTTCCCATATTTTTCCTTTTGCACTTCCTTTATGCGCGACTCTTTAGGTTCGTCTCAAAAGGTAATTGAGAGGAATCCAAAGGGGTGTGAGTGACACCTAGTCAGTCTCGTGGCTCACACTGTAACCCAATTGAGAACGAATGAATAGGATCATTTCCAAACCTTTACGCCGTGAATACCGTATGTGTATAAACCTGTTATTCTTATATCCCATTCAGGTAAGAGTCATGGTTTAAAGTCAAACTCGTATAACTTGACCATATGCCTAAACTTATAATAAGTCGAGGTATTTAAATGCTTTGGCCAAAGACTTTCATCCTCACTTATTCATGATCGCATAGAATATTTTACTCATTCACTTATAAGAGAATAAATTCCATATTGCAAATCAGCTAACAATGCTACTTGCCCATTAAGTTGCACTTCGAGGTTGATTCCACCAATAGGTGATTTGAATCTAACTACTCTAATGACAGACTTGATGTCACAAGTACATCTTCAACTCGATTTCTTAGGTCAGAGGTTCACACGTACCTATCACTACTTATCAGTTTCATCATTGACTGTTAATGAGTGAATACCCATGTGATGAACTGATGCGAGCCGTGTTCGAACATACCAGTCCAACTGACACGTCTATGATATAAGTTCCCACTACCATTTCCATAGTGTACGACTGGCACTTTCTTTGTCAAAACTTACATCATACAAGTCTTTATTCACTATTGATGCCCAATCAATATTTCTTAGACTTGCGAACCCTTTTAGATGTCAAGGGTCAAACCATTCTAGTGCCTTTCCTCCTATCCCAGAGGAGGTAGAAGGTTCGCCTTGTCATCAAGGACTTTACATTGTTTATTCACACCTTATAAATGCCTATAAGAAAACAACAATCAACTGCCTTATATTAATAGAAAAACCATAGTTTAGTTACAATGTTTATGCCCTATAAATCTATCCTCTTTATGGCATTCGAGGGCATATACTCTAACACAAACCGCAACCGAACAGGTTTCTAAGCTCGTGAACTACCCAAGTTCATTCCCACTAAATCTTATAATCTAACATTTGAATTTTATCTTGCAACCGAACAGGTTTCTGGGATGAAATATGCTTTGATTGAGGCATTCCATGCACTTAATAAAATTTGAAATTATTTCTAAATGCATAACCCCCATAACTGGGAAGCATTACACATTTATAGTAATATTAATTTTAGAAAGCTTAGAGGAGGGTTAGGATGTCAAATACCCTTTACTAACTCGGTATTCTTTATTTGGGAGATTTTGATTTGTCAAAAGATTTTGGTCTCACTTTGCACATTAATCAATTTATATAGCGGTTTTATTTTATATTGATCATGCATAAAAATACTTCTTATAATCATACCTTTCAATCTAAATAATCATAGAACTTAGATAAATAAATAAACAAATAAATAAATAAATCCATCACTCGATCATGGACTTTACTAGAGGGCCCGAGCCAATGGGTCATCACAAAAGGCATAAATTAAAAACCTATTCAACATTCATGGGCCTTTTGACTTTATCAATATTGAACTACTCTATTTCAATTCCTAAAACAATTCATACATTATTTCTAAGAATATAATAAATAGCCTCAAACTTCATAACCCGTAAAATATAAAGGTAAAACAAATAAACCTAAGTCCACGATCAGTGTTTCAATCACATAAGACATGCTCGCATCAATTAATACAAGCTCACAATATTAAATCACTTATGTTGATTATTTTAATTTTAGTCCAACTAAAGAGTCCTTTATAAAATTCCCAACCTTTTATGCATTCAATATTTCAATTAAAATCATTCTAGTGCAACTAGATGACTTAGATATACGAAATTAAAAATTAAGTATATTTACCTTTAATTAAAAAATATTAGTCCAACTAATAGAATACATAAAATATAGAATTTCATTTTATTATGATTTAATACGATCTTTAATTGAAAATACTTTTATTTGATCAAAGAATTAATTATTAATCTCTAAGAAAAATAATTTATATTTCTTATTCAAATATTAAGTAATTTCCTTAGTCGAGGAAAAATAATAATATTTAATCCATAAATTAATTATTAATCTCTAAAAAAAATAATTAATTAAATATTATATTCCAATTAATCTTACTGGGCTCGATTTCATCAAACACAAGTCACCATCCTTTTGGTCCACTTGGATTTAATTCAATTGGGCTCAAATTCATTAATTAGGAAAAAAATGTATGTTTTATTAATTTCTCATTGGGGTAAATTTAATTTAAGTCCAAATCACCAATCCAATTGGCCCATTTAGATTTAATTAAATTAAGTCCAAACTAATGAACAAATCAAAATTGGATAGTTTTCGATTGGGTTTAATTTAAATTAATTGGGTCATCATCCTTTTGACCCACCCGATTAATTAAACTTACCCAAATACCCAAATATCAATTTCGACCCATACATACTAGTTTTTAAGACCTGGATCCAATACCTGGTTCATTGGATCGGGTGTCCAACACACGAGCCGTCGGGCCATGCACACGGCTCGATAGGCCGCGACTGGGTGGCCAGGCCACATGGTCTGGCTGTGCGCCTAGTTGCGCAGCAGCGCGCACAGCTGATGCGTGCAGTTTTCTTGGGGCTCTTCGAACCCTTTTTTTCCTTGGGTTTTTTGATTTTTCAATATTAACAAATATTCCCAGATGTACAATAACTAAATTTGATTCTAGGGAAAAACCATAAAAATGCAGATTTAAGAAAACATAAAATCATGCTTCAAAAACACATAACATGCATATCTTAAATCACGTAACAAATATACAAATCAGAGATTGGCTCTGATACCACTGTTGGGTTTCACGAAAAATAACATAAACGCAGTGGAAGGATTTAAAAAATTTAATTAAAACCCCAAGTGTTCTCTAATTGCATAATTGAATCTAAGATTCTTTAACGAATAAATCAACTTACCCGTTGAAGCGAGGCGGTAGGAGAATCCAATTCTTCTTCAACAATTCGAATTGATGAACTTCTTGAATTTTTCAAACCTTGTATTCTTCAAGTCTTGATTTCTTGAAGCTTCTTGAAAATTATTCCAAATAACGAAGCACATTGTCTCTAAATAATCACGCACGAATTGATGATGAAAATATCCCACTTCTTTCTCTATAAGGGCGATGGCTAGTGTGTATAGAGGGAGAGGATATTTTCTAATATTTTGGAGAGTTACAATGAATTGTATCTTGTGTGTCTAGGTTAAAGTCAAGAGAACCATTTTATATATCAATGGTTTATTGACCAAGACAAGACAAAAGAGACCACATTGATCATCCCTCTAGCCTTAATGGGCATCCTCATGGATGCCCCATATCGGGCTCAAAAATTTTCTTTTGCTTTGTTTAAACAATCCTTTATTCAATTAATAATTTATCTTATCTGTTAGGAATTTCATGTTAGATGTTTTGATGATGACAATTAGGACTTTATGTTAGACTCCAAAACATGTAAGTTTGAATTTAGTAGAAATCATGTATAAGCTTTGAAGTGTTAGATTTGTAAAAGGCTTTATAGGCTTTGTTTTGTTTTTATTCTAGATTGTTAGGCTAAGTAGTCTTAGGTTGAGCGTCTGATAATTTTTGAGTGAGTTAATCAGCCCTAAAAGTGTGAAGACTCCAACGTCTGAAGTCTGAATGAAGATAAAGTCTCTAAGCGTCCAAATGACCAGCTATATCAAGCGTCACCTTATAGGATAGAAGTGATTCAAGGATTGATAAGCGTCCATCAATGACTGATTTCACCTGAATATATTTCTAAGTCCGGAAGGAGTTTTATGCAAATATTCTCAACGCATTAAGTGCCAACGGGCATTTAATTCAATTGCATTAAATGCTGATAAGAGCATTAAATGTGAAGCACTTTCAGACGTACGGAGAAGCTACCCTATTGGACTGTCAACTATTCATTGACTGCAGCACCAACATTTGTGCAACAAATTTTCAAGAAAAAGGACAAAAGTTGTTCACTCGCGGAAGTGAGAGACACGCGCCTGTGCATGTTTCAAACAGACACTTTCTCCAAGAATGCCTATAAATAGGACTTCAACAACAAGCCACATATACAATCAATTTTCAAGCCAAATTGCTGTTACATTGAAGTCTCATTCCTTAAACTCTCAGAAAAGCCAGAATATTCAAGAAAACATTCTCTTTGCTATTCTTCAATTCCTGAGACAGTCAACCAATATCTCAAACATTCTTTTCAAAGAAACCACATTACTATTGAGATATTTCCAGTTGTTTGAACTTCATCAAAATCAAACAAACCGTTTGGAAAACCGCATCCAAGCCTCGCGATGTGTGTGAAGTCGAAGTTGGATACTTGCATTATTTTTGGGTGAAAGAAGCAAGGGGATTGAAGTGATTTGGAGCAGAAATCTGTGTGATCAAGGAGCTCAAGTCATCGACATCTATCTCTCCCTAATTTGTAGAAGATTCTGTGTGATTCTTTGAGAATCATTTTAGTGGATTGCCTCCAAGTGTTCAAGGAGAAGAAGGACGTAGTTGGGATTACACCACCCAACGAACCTTACAAATATTGTGTCATTTACTTTACAATCAATTCTCTTATCTATCATATCATTGCATAAATTGATTAAGTAAAACACAATCAAATGCTAAGCAACTAAGAAGCAACTTGTGACGCTAAAGATTTTCGAAAAGAGAAGACTCTAAAATTATTCCACTGTGCTAACACTGATTAAAGAACTAAACGCTTAAACCTACTTGGTTAAAGTATTCAAATCTTCAAGTCCAAGTTAACTCTCTAAAAACAGTCTTCATCAGACGCTTAGCCTAAGCGTCTATATTTCAAGTAAACGCTCAGTCAAGCGTCTACATTTCAAGCGTCCAAAACCATTTTAATACGAAACTTTTTGAAGTCGAAAAAGACTACAGGGTCTATTCAACCCCCTTTCTAGACCCTTTCGTATACCACTTGGGACCAACAAGTGGTATCAAAGCGGTTAAAGTTGAAATTTAAATATTTCCAAGCATAACTGCTTGTTTAGATCCTTCTTCAGAATCTAGTTGCTTTTAATTTTTTTTATGGCATTTGCTAAAGTTCCCAAACTGACTTAGTCGAATTATGACACATGGAAAGTCAAAGCATTTACATATCTCTGTTCATGTGATGATGACATGTGCGATATTATTTCAGATGGGCCAATCAAAATATATAAAGTTATCACAAGAGCGCCTGGAGCCACGGAAGACACTCCGTATGGTTACGTTGAAAAACCGAAACAAGAATGGTCTCCAGATGAGCGTCGAAGAGCAAATTTGGACAATGTTGGTCGGAATGCTCTGTATACAGCTATTGGTGATAATGATAATTTATTCAACAAGATTAAGTCATGCAACACAACTAAGGAAATTTGGGATAAGTTAGCCATGATCTGTGGTGGTTCAGCTTAGATTAAAGAGAACAAACTTTCCATTGCCAAGGAAAGGTTTAACAACTTTAAGATGTTGACCAATGAGACTCTAGAGCAATTGGACATAAGATTCACAGCTCTTGTTATGAACTCACATCCTTAGGTATGAATTTACCGAACCGAGAAATGGTGGTCAAAATCTTTAGAAGTCTACCTAGTATATTCTTGATGAAGACAATAGCTATGAGAGAATCAAATATGTTGGATCACCTAACTCCAGAAGATGCTTTTTCAGAGCTCAAAGCATTTGAGTTTGAGTTGAATTCGGCTAGTGATGCAGTGAGCAGTCTAGTAATTGAGTCTGGAGCGCTCGTAGCATCAATCAAGGGTAAATCGGGTAATAAAGGAAAAGCTTCAGATACCAGTGAGGAAGAGGAGTTGGCCTTGCTGAATTGATTCAGAAAGTTCTTGAGGTAGGAAAAGAAAGGAAATAATCCTAAGCGTCAAGGACAAAGTTCATATCAAGAACCCACTCCAGTACAACAACAGTACCAAGCGCCTCAATATTCTGTTCCTTCACCCCAAGCGCCTGCTCAATACCAAGCGTCTACTCAAAATCTCTCAGCACCCGTGGTCTTAAAACCACACACTGCAAGGTTAACAAGTGAACAAAATATGAAAACTAACCTTTGTTATAATTGCAGAAAACCAGGTCACTACCAGGTAAATTGCCCTTATCCAAATGTATCCAAGCCCTCAAGGCAGGATTATGTGGATAGAAACCAATTCAGGAGCAACCTTCGTCAACAAGGTTTGCTAGCGGAATCAGAACTAGCATCCGCACCTGAAGATTTGGAGTCTTCAGAGGAGAGTAGTGATGATGATGAGCCAGTGGATGACTCAGCGCTTATTTGTCTCATGGCCAGAGATGATGAAGCGTCTCTTGAGGTAAACACTGAGATATCTTACCCTCTTTCTTATGATGAATTACTTGACAAAGTTAATGAATATTATAAAGATTGTCCAGATGCCGCCAAAATATATCAAAATGATCTCGCTATTATCTCATCACTCACAAGAGATAAAGTAACGCTCAAAGCAGAGTTGAAAGTTCAGCAACAATGCATTGAGAAGAACCAATCACTTGAGAGTGAGATTATTCAATTAAAAGGCGATCTTGATATAATAGTCAAGAGAGAAGCTGATCTGATCGCTAGACTTGCCAAATCAGAGCAGCTCATCTCATCATTATCAAAAGCTTCAAGAAAGTTGGATAATGTGACTGAGGTAACAAGAATGTTTGGTGAAAAGACCGGTTTAGGATGCAATAAATACGGTAAACAACCAAATAAACCTAATGTTACATCAAACAACAAAGGAAAGGGTGTTTTCTTTGTTGAAGAAGGTTCACAAGGTCAAACACAAAATGAACCAAGCGACAAAGGTACGAGGTCAAATGAGAAAGCCAAAGCTGACTCAGACAAGGGAAAGGCGAAAGCAAATGATTCACAAAAAAAGGTTCATCCGAACGCTCCAAAGGCTAAGGATAAACCTAATCACTGTGAGTCAAACGCTTAGCGTCCAGCATCAAAAGTGCACCCCAAGCCAGTGCCCAGGAAATAGTAGCGTCAATATCCAAAGAGGTCTAGATCATATTATCGCTATTATGATGATTATGATTATGACTATGATTATGATTACTATTATAATCGAGGATATTATTATACACCCAAAAGGCACACACAGCACAAGGTGAACAAAAAGCACACACAACACAATGTGAAACCCAAAAAGTCCAATATTCCTACAATGAAGACTAGGCAAATATGGGTTCCTAAAGTTCTAATTCAAACTAACAATGTTACTAATGTTAAAGGACCCAAGCAACAATGGGTACCTAAACAGAAATAGAACTTCCCTTTTTGAGTGCAGGTATCTAGAGCTAAAGCCGATACATCTGTGTGGTACTTCGATAGTGGATCGTCAAGGCACATGACTGGTTCCAAGGATCTTCTGATCAACTATCGACCTGCCAATGGTTCTCAGGTTGTATTTGGTGACAACTCCAAAGGTAAAACCAAAGGTATAGGTACTGTGCATAGGCGGAACATCATGATAAGTGATGTTTATTATGTTGAGGGTTTAAAGCACAATTTATTAAGCACAAGTCAATTTTGTGATCAAGGCTTTGAAGTCTTATTCTCAAGCTACTGTTGCTATATAAATGGCGCTAAGACTAAGTCTACTAAATTGAAAGGAAAAAGAACTAACAACGTATATTTGGTAGATTGGGGTTCAACACTTGATAACAACCCAACATGTTTGTTGCTAAAAATGAATCTAAAATGGGTTGGTTATGGCATAGAAAAATGAATCACCTCAATTTTAAGACAATCTCTCAGCTTAAAAATCTAAATCTCGTAGAGGGATTACCAAAAGGACCATTTCACAAGGATCGTCTTTGTAACGCTTGTCAAATGGGTAAACAAGTCAAGTCATCGTTCAAGAGAAAACCTCATCTATCTACCTCTAGAATACTTGAACTACTTCACATGGATTTGTTTGGACCTGTTCAAACGATCAGTGTAAGCGATAAAAAGTATACTTTGGTGATAGTAGATGATTTCTCTCGATTTACTTGGGTGGAATTTCTTTCATCCAAAGATGAGACACGTGACAAGTTAACAACGCTTATTCGGCAACTTCAAACATTGAGAAATCTTAAGGTTGCAAGAATATGAAGCGATCACGGTACTGAGTTTACTAACAAGATTGTTGAGAAGTTTTGTGCAGAGAATGGAATACATCATGAGTATTCAGCTCCCAGAACTCCCCAACAGAATGGTGTTGCTGAGCGCTGGAACAGAACGCTCAAGGAAGCCGCTAGGACTATGTTAGCAGAGTCCAAGCTTGCTCCTAGGTTTTGGGCCGAAGCGATCAATACTGCATGTTATACTCAAAACCGTTGCATGATCAACAAACAACATGGGAAAACTCCATATGAACTATGGAAGGGACGTAAGCTAAATGTTTTATATTTTCACTTCTTTGGTTCTAAATGCTTTATCCATAATAATGGATCCCAAAGCCTAAAGACATTTGATCCTAAAGCGGATGAGGGAATCTTTCTAGGCTACTCCAAGAATGGAAAGAATTTTCGCATCCCAAATAAGATCAAATCGAAGGTTGAGGAATCTATTCATGTTGTTTTTGATGATGCTAACCAAGAACCGATTAAGGTTAATTTAAATGATGTAGGAGTTGAAGATCTATGTCATCAAGCGTCTAAGATCACCATAAATGATGACAATGAAGATGATGATGAGATCTCAGTGCCACCTCCTAAGATTACTCGTGAGGTTACTCTGGATAACAATGTAAGAAATGCTGATGATCATGAAGAGAGTGATCATCAAGAGCAAACAAGGATTTGTGAACTTGAAGCGCCTACGCAAGAACGTAGTCAAGCGTCTGATCGTCAAGCGCCTATTCAACCTCTTAACCCTTTCCAACCAAATAGGCTATGGCTACGTGATCATCCACTTGAGCATATTATTGGAGATATTGGAGCACTTGTTAGGACTAGAGCCGCTACATTCAATGAGGCCATGTTCGCAAGTTTTCTATCTCAAATGGAACCTAAGAAAGTAGATGAATCACTAAGTGATCCAAGTTGGATTGAAGCCATGCAAGAAGAGCTTAATCAGTTTGAGCTAGTAAGGTTTGGACGCTAGTACCAAGACCAACTCACCAAGGAGTCATTGGAACTAGATAGGTTTATAGAAACAAGATGGATGAGAATGGCATTGTAATAAGAAACAAGGCCAGACTCGTAGCTCAAGGATATTGCCAAGAAGAGGGTATTGACTTTGATGAGACATATGCTCCTGTTGCCCGTCTTGAAGCATTCAACAAGTTTACGGTATATCAGATGGATGTGAAGAGTGCCTTCCTGAATGGTAAACTCTAAGAAGAAGTATATGTGAAGCAACCACCGGGATTCATCAACAACCATGGTAAGGGTATGGTTTTCAAGCTAGACAAAGCACTTTATGGGCTTAAGCAAGCATCTAGAGCATGGTATGACACTCTCTCTATCTTTCTTATTGGTAAAGGCTTTTCAAAAGGCAGCGTTGATACAACGTTATTTAAAATTACCAATAACGAAGATATTCTCTTAGTCCAAGTTTATGTTGATGATATTATATTTGGCTCTACTAACAAGCGTCTGTGTGAGTAATTTTCGAAAATAATGCAAGAACAATTTGAAATGAGCATGATGGGTGAATTAACTTTCTTCTTAGGATTACAAGTTAAACAACTCCCTAATGACATATTTATTAACCAAGCTAAATATACAAGAGATATGATTAAGAAATTTGGCATGGAGAATGCATCATATTCAAAAATTCCAATGAGCCAAACGCTTAAGTTAGATAAAGATGAAAGTGGAAAGAAAGTTGATATCACTAATTATAGAGGTATCATTGGATCACTTCTTTTTCTTACTGCCAGTAGACCTGATATTATGTTTTCGGTATGCATGTGTGCACGATTTCAAGCTGATCCTAAAGAGTCACACTTAATTGCAGCTAAGAAGATCCTTAAATACCTAAAAGGTACACAAAATGTGGGCTTATGGTATCCTAGGGATTCTCCTTTTGAATTCATTGGTTCCTCAGATGCAGATTTTGCAGGTTGCAAAATAGATCGTAAGAGTACTAGTGGTACATGTCAATTTCTAGGTGATACGTTAGTTTCATGGCATAGTAAGAAACAACAATCCATGGCTACCTCCACAACCGAAGCTGAGTATATAGCTGCAAGACGTTGTTGTGCACAAGTGTTATGGATAAGGCAACAACTTAGAGATTATGGTATAATCCTAGGTCCAACCCCCATTCATTGTGATAACCAAAGTGCTCTCGCCATGACACAAAACCCCATTCTCCATTCCAGAACTAAACATATTGACATTAGATACCATTTTCTTCGTGACCATGTTCAAAAGAAAGATATCTCCATGCACTTTATTGGAACTGATAAACAATTGGCGGATATCTTCACCAAAGCGCTCAACGAACAACATTTTTGTTAGAGTATATGCCCTCGAATGCCATAAAGAGGATAGATTTATAGGGCATAAACATTGTAACTAAACTATAGTTTTTCTATTAATATAAGGCAGTTGATTGTTGTTTTCTTATAGGCATTTATAAAGTGTGAATAAACAACGTAAAGTCCTTGATGACAAGGCGAACCTTCTACCTCCTATGGGATAGGAGGAAAGGCACTAGAATGGTTTGACCCTTAACATCTAAAAGGGTTCGCAAGTCTAAGAAATATTGATTGGGCATCAATAGTGAATAAAGACTTATATGATGTAAGTTTCGACAGAGAAAGTGCCAGTCGTACACTATGGAAATGGTAGTGGGAACTTATATCATAGACGTGTCAGTTGGACTGATATGTTCGAACATGGCTAGCATCAGTTCATCACATGGGTAATTCACTCATTGACGGTCAATGATGAAACTGATAAGTTGTGATAGGTACGTGTGAACCTCTGACCTGAGAAATCGAGTTGAAGATGTACTTGTGACATCAAGTCTGTCATTAGAGTAGTTAGATTCAAATCACCTGTTGGTGGAATTGACCTCGAAGTGCGACTTGATGGGCAAGTAGCATTGTTAACTGATTTGAAATATGGAATTTATTCTCTCATAAGTGAATGAGTAAAATATCCTATGCGATCATGAATAAGTGAGGATGAAAGTCTTTGGCCAAAGCATTTAAATAACTCGACTTACTTGACTGAGATATAAGAATAAAAGGTTTATACACGTACAGTATTCACGGCGTAAAGGTTTGGAATGATCCTATTCATTCGTTCTCAATTGGGTTACGGTGTGAGCCACGAGACTGGCTAGGTGTCACTCACACCCCTTTCGATTCCTCCTAATTTTCTTTTGAGACGAACCTAAAGAGTCGCACTTAAAGGAAGTGCAAAAGGAAAAACATAGGAAAAAGACTTGAGAGAAATTCACAACATTGGATGCCGTAATTAATTAATTAATTATTGGATAATTTAATTAATTAATTAAATAATTATTGGAAAAAGACTTGGAGAAATTGAGTTATAAATTAATTAGGAATTGAATTAATAGGATTATCAATTTATTTATTGGATAAATAAATTATCCGATTAAATAATTAGCAAGCAAGACGAAAGGCCGAAGGCTTCGGAGCCCACTAAGGGGCGGCCAAATATACACCCAAATAGGGCTCTTGCATGCTAGTGTTATTGTTTCATAATGATATAAATATATCACAAGGTGAAAAATAACACAAGGCAACTTACATAACTTTCTCTCCAAGAAAAAGTCTCCCAACTCTTTCTCTCTCTCTAGCCGTCTTTGATAGGGAAAAAAGGAGGAGTTTTTTGTTTTTGATTCCGGCGTGACGAATTAGAGACATTGGCAAATTCGGCGTTAGAGAAAAGGATCACGTTCAGAAATCAACATACGCGAGAACGGTAATTCTTCTGTACACAATTAAACACAAGGATTAGAGATGATTCGGGCTTTGGGATTTAAACTTACTTTCCTCTGCGTTTTATTCGTATAATTCCCAATAGTGGTATCAGAGCTAATCTCTGAATTCTGTGTTTAATTGCTTATGTGATTGACTGTTTTTTTCGCATTTTTGTGGCATGCTTTGAACGTGTTTTTCATATGAAAATATTCTTATATCGCTGTAGTTTCTTGATGAACGTTGTAGTTTAATGCGTTGCGAATCTGGGTATATAAATTTTATGAGAATCGGAGAAGTATAATCCCAAGACGAGCGAGACTGAAAAAGCATGCGCAGTCTGTGCGCTGGCGCTGTGCGCGCAATAGGAGGCCTTTTCGGCCTCCCATTGCGCACACAGCGTGCGCACTGCACACACTGGGTGGGCCCCCAAGGCCGTGTCATTTCACGGCGTCGGTAGGAGGGGCTGGCCGGACACGATTAAACCGTGCGCTGGGCGCACGGCATACACCATGCCATGCGACCAGCGCACGGAACTGTTTCGCGGCCCGCGTTTTCGTGACTCGGGACCTAATAGGTCGGGTTATATTTTCCTAAGGTCAAATTTTAATTGAATACGTGTTTGGGCTATTTTAGTTATCCGGGTGGGTCAAAAGGATGATGACCTGGATTTAATTAAAAAGGGGCCCAAATTGTTTTGATTAAAATTGTGGATAATTCAATAAATTAGTTATTGGGCCTAATTAATTAATTTTGAATATGCCAAAGGTTGGTAATTTAATTTTGATAAAATTAAGCCCAATATAGTTTTTTATTGATCTTTATTTGAATGAAATAATTAATTAATAAACTCTTGGAAAATTTTATTTATTAAGTTATTTATTTAAATAAAGAATTCTCATAAATAGGATTATTTTCATAAGAATCAATAAAATTTGGAATTTTATTGTGGAAATTAATTAAGTTGGACTAATTAATTTTTATTAATCACCAACATAAGTACTTTATTTATCGCGAGCATGTATTATATGATGGTGACATATGTCTATGGGCTTAGGTTGCTTCTTTTGATTATGTATTTCTTTTGATGGGTTGTAAGGGCCGGTTTGAGCCCATTTTATTTTATTTCTAGATTTATGTATAGGTTTTAAATTACCTCTTGTAATAAATAAAAATAGAATAAGTCTTTCAAGATGGAGATCATGCAAAAGAAGAGGAGGTTGGAGCCCACGAAGATTAGCTAGGCTTTTCTTTTTCAATTTTATGATGGCCCATTGGCTTGGGCCCTCTAGATAAAAGCCCATACACTTGTGTGTTGTATTATTGCTTTCGATGCATATTCATTAGTTGTATGAAGCATGTGTGTTATCAATATGCGCTATATAAATTTGGTAAATGTGCAAAGTGAGACGAATTAAATGTTTAGAATATGAATTCTCCCAAATAAAAAATTATACTAAGTTAGTAAGGGGTGCTAGGCATCCTTTCCCTCCACTAAACTTGATAAGGTCAAGGATTAAATCCATATGTGGCATCTTTCTAGTAAGTGGGGGTCATGTATCAAGATTTAGTTCTAGAATTTTATTAAGTGCATTAGATGCCTTAATGGAGACATACTTCACCCCAAATATCGTTAAAGGGTTGCAAGGTGAAATCCAAATGTTAGATTATGAGGAGTTAGTGGGAATGAACTTAGATAGTCCACATTACCAATAAATCATTAAAGGGTTGCGGTTTTTGTGGATTATGGGATAAATATGAATGAACCGTCTATTTGATAGATTGATGTTTGACATCACTTTAATTAAGTAATGGACCAAATATCGTTGAAGGGTTGCCATCCATTATATTAATTAAAAAACTCAATCCCCACCACGAAGTTTTCATTAATGATCGCTTCTGTCTTTTCACAGTGGGAGTGTGCAATTTCGAAAATGTAGTGGGAGCCAAGTTATAAGTCGAAGTCCTTGATTTTAAACTTGGTTTTAGTTTAGTTCAATAATCTAATTAAGTCTGGCTTATTTTCTGCAGTCATTTTGTTTTATTGCTCTCAATAAAAAATCATGTCTCCCAAACCACTGTCGAAGTTAATGGAAAATACGATTCTCACAGGTCCAAATTACATAGAATGGCTCACTATGCTTAGGATGGTCCTTAGCAGTGAATCCATTGACTATGTATTGGAAATTGGTCGTCCTCCCATTCCTAGACCAGACGAGGGTGATGAAGTTCGCCTAGCTAGTTGGGATTGGTGCTGTGACAACCATAGAGCAAGAGTGTACATATTTAGCTCAATGTGCATAGAGCTGCAAAGGTCTCATGATAAGATGGATAATTCAAGAGACATTATCCTTCATTTGGATGAATTGTTCGGAGAACGCGTTAGGACCGCCAGATACTTCATTTCAAGGGATCAATTCCGAACTAAAATGACTGAAGGAGAAGATGTTGGAGAACACGTTTTCAAAATGATGACCATGATAGAAAAACTAAAATCTTTAAACTTCTACATGGACCTGCATCTCCAAGTCAATCTTAGTCTACATTCACTCCCAGATTCGTTCTATTATTTGGTCATAAATTTTGATATGAATGACATTGAGGGATCTTTAGCTGGGCTATTGAAAAAACTCAAGGTTGCTCATAAACAAATAAAGATGGACAAATGGAGCAATCCGATGGCTATTACATTTCTTAAAACATTTGATGGAAAAAGGAATAATGCCCATTTAGAGGAGGGAGCATCCAGTACGACTTGCTACAAGGCAGAACGAAGGAGAAATAAGAGGGCTAGAAAACAGGACACATGTTTATGCTGTGGTGAGCTGGGCCACTGGAGAAGAGACTGTCCTAATATACAAGCAAAAAGTGAAAAACTTTATAGTTTGAAACTAATTGCTTTATAATATTCCGTCTTCATCGATTATGATTCAGAAGTTAATACCTTTTGTATAATTGTGTGAATCAGAATCTGGGAAGAAGAAGGAAGCTGAGCCCTAATGAGGAGAAGATCAAAGTAGGCAACGGGCAAGGCGTCGCGGCTACTAAAACAAGATCTGCCTCATTATTTTTTATTCTAGACATATGCTATTTCTGGATATTGTTAAACATTGGTTCAATTTCCGTTTTAGTTAAATAAGGTTACACTTTCGTTTTATTAATGAACAATGCAAGATTTATTATGGTAATAAATTAGTAGGCTTTGTTTCTTTGATAAATGCATTGTGTTACCTTAATGTCAAGAATAAGTGTGCTGTGAATACAATACAAAGGAAACGTAGTAGGCTTGAAATAAACCAAAGATTGATATGGCACCTTCGACTAGGCCATGCTGGCGAACAAAAGATTTGCAAAATGGAAAAAGATGGGCTAATTGGCCCACTGGGATTGGATCCCTATCCTACTTGTGAATCTTGTCTCAAAGGCAAGATGGCTAGATCGCCCTTCACAGGGAGCTTTGAAAGGGCCTCACAAATCTTAGGTTTAGTGCATACTGACGTTTGTGGTCCATTTGGAGAAATGGCCAGAGGAGGTTTCCTTTACTTTATCATCTTCACTGATGACCATTCTCGATATGGTCTAGTGTACCTGATGAAGCATAAGTCTGAATCCATTGACAAGTTTAAGGAATTCAAGGCTTTAGTGGAAAATCAAACAAGTCAACGTATAAAAACTCTTCGATCTGATCGAGGAGGAGAATATATGAGTGACGATTTTGACTTATACCTTAGAGAGAATGGTATAGTATTGCAACTCACACCTCCAGCGACTCCACAGTTGAATGGAGTAGCAGAGCGAAGGAATCAAACCTTGTTGGACATGGTTCGCTCCATGCTTAGCTACATTGATTTACCCATTTCACTGTGGGGTCACGCGCTGCTTACAGCTACACACATTTTAAATAGATGTCCGTTCAAGTACGTTCCTCTGACTCCCTAGGAAATGTGGAGAAATAGGAAACCAAGTCTTAACCACATAAAGATTTGGGGATGTCCGGCTTATGTCAAAAAGACTAAAGTGGACAAGTTGGAGGCTAGGTCCTTAAAGGGACGTTTCATTGGATATCCTGAAGATTCTATGGGATACCTCTTTTACTTGCACAATAATCAAAGGATCATTGTAGCCTTACAAGCCCACTTTCTTGAAGATGAATTCATTCAAGAAGGAGGAGCGGGTAGAAAAATTGTTCTAGAACAACAAAATGAAACCCCACTGGATACATCTGCACAGGGAGTGAGAACCGAACCTTCTGTAACACAACCACAACCTCGACGATCGAATAGAGTATCTAAACCGCCTGAGAGGTACGGATATCTAATGCCGAGGGAGTTGGATCTCCATTCTGTGTTAGAGGAAGATCATGGAGATGATCCCTCCACTTTTGATCAAGCGATGGTGGATGTGGATGCTGCTAGATGGCGTGAAGCTATGCAAACTGAGATCGATTCGATGCATGCAAACCAAGTCTGGAAACTTGTAGACCAACCTGAAAGGGTAAAACCAATCGGGTGTAAATGGATCTACAAGAGAAAGATTGGTGTTGATGGCAAAGTAGACACCTACAAAGCCAGGCTAATGGCGAAAGGGTATAGTCAAAAGAAAAAAATTGAATACCAAGAAACCTTCTCGCCAGTGGCTATGATCAAATCAATAAGGATTCTACTTGCAATAGCAGCACACCTAGATTATGGAATATGGCAAATGGATGTCAAAACTGCTTTCCTAAATGGATTCCTAGAAGAGGATATCTATATGGAACAGCCTAAAGGTTTTGAATCTGAGGAGCATATTCATAAGGTGTGTAAACTTGAGAGATCCATTTATGGACTCAAACAACCGTCTCGTGGCTGGACTCTACGTTTTGATGAGGTTGTCAAAGGATTTGACTTCATCAAAAACGAAGACGAGCCCTGTGTTTACAAGAATGTCAGTGGGAGCAAGTTGACATTCCTAGTGTTATATGTAGATGATCTTACAGATTCTATGTCTCAAATTGCTCATCAGGTCAGTTTACTCACAGAACATTTTCTGAAGAGTGATGATGACAATAAGGGGGAAGAGAAAAGGAAAGGAAAGCTGAGGCAAGCGTCCAGTTCAAGTGCTCAAGAACTTCCTCCGCCTTCAAAGCGTCAGATGCTATCTCTTCCTTCTGCGCTAAGTCTTTCATCTTGGATAACTGCTGTTGGGGTAAGTGATTTTGATGGAGCACCTAGTAGAATGCTAAGAGAACCTCCAAGAGCACTGTATCCAAATCTACCAATACCTTCTCGGCCACTGCTTGAACAGTTTGACATCCCTCTTCAAAGAGCATCATTCCAGAACCTATAGATCCAAGAATTTTAGCTGAAGAAAGGCAGATGTCTGACTTCAACCGAACTTTCAGAATTTGCCTAAGGTATATTGGTATTGACCCAACTGATTAGGACAAGCACTTTGCTGCTTTCAAGAAGAGACAAAAGGAAGAGAATAAGCTCATAATCGACAAAAATCATGAAGCGATGATGACTTTGGAAGATAACCTAACTGAAGCTATCCGAGCTGAAATGCCCAAGCGATACAAAGTTAGACCAAGTCATTAAGGTTTCTTTGATTTACATTATCTATATTCTTGTCTCGTATGAAATTTTTGTTCATTTATAAAAATGTGTGTAATCATTGATATATATAAAATGCATTTTTCAGCTTAAACATCTCGTTGAAGCGTAACTAACTTTAACTAACGTTATCTAACCAAAGCTAACTTTTATTTTGGCTGTCTAACTCTTGAACTATAAAAGAGTAAGTAGTGTCATCATTAAAAAGGGGGAAATTGTTAGGAATTTCATGTTAGATGTTTTGATAATGACAATTAGGACTTTATGTTAGACTCCAAAACATGTAAGTTTGATTTTAGTAGAAATCATGTATAAGCTTTGAAGCGTTAGATTTGTAATAGACTTTATAGGCTTTGTTTTGTTTTTATTCTAGATTGTTAGGCTAAGTAGTCTTAGGTTGAGCGTCTGATAATTTCTGAGTGAGTTTATCAGTGGTAAAAGTTTGAAGACTCAAGCGTCTGAAGTCTGAATGAAGATAAAGTCTCCAAATGACCAGCTATATCAAGCGTCACCTTATAGGATAGAAGTGATTCAAGGATGGATAAGCATCCATCAATGACTGATTTCACCTGAATATATTTCTAAGTCCGGAAAGAGTTTTATGCAAATATTCTCAACGCATTAAGTGCCAACGGGCATTTAATTCAATTGCATTAAAGGTGAAGCACTTTCAGACGTACGGAGAAGCCACCCTATTGGATTATCAACTATTCATAGACTGCAGCACCAACTTTTGTGCAGCAGATTTTCAAGAAAAAGGACAAAAGTTGTTCACTTGCGGAAGTGAGAGACACACGTCTGTGCATGTGTCAAACGAACACTTTCTCCATGAATGCCTATAAATAGGACTTCAACAACAAGCCACATATACAATCAATTTCCAAGCCAAATTCCTGTTGCATTGAAGTCTCATTGCTTAAACTCTCAGAAAAGCCAGAATATTCAAGAAAACATTTTCTTTGCTTTTCTTCCATTCCTGAAACAGTCAACCAATATCTGAAACATTCTTTTCGAAGAAACCACATTACTATTGAGATATTTCCAGTTGTTTGAACTTCATCAAAATCAAACAAACCGTTTAGAAAACCCCATCCAAGCCTCGCAATCTGTGTGAAGTCGAAGTTGGATACTTGCATTATTTCTGGGTGAAAGAAACAAGGGGATTGAAGTGATTTGGAGCAGAAATCTGTGTGATCAAGGAGCTCAAGTCATCGACATCTATCTCTCCCTAATTTGTAGAAGATTTTGCGTAATTCTTTGAGAATCATTTTAGTGGATTGCCTCCAAGTGTTCAAGGAGAAGAAGGACGTAGTTGGGATTACACCACCCAACGAACTTTACAAATATTGTGTCATTTACTTTACAGTCAATTCTCTTATCTATCATATCATTACATAAATTGATTAAGTAAAACACAATCAAACGCTAAGCAACTAAGAAACAACTTGTGACGCTAAAGATTTCCAAAAAGAGAAGACTCTAAAATTATTCCACTGTGCTAACACTGATTAAAGAACTGAACGCTTAAACCTACTTGGTTAAAGTATTCAAATCTTCAAGTCCAAGTTAACTCTCTAAAAACAGTCTTCATCAGACGCTTAGCCTAAGTGTCTATATTTCAAGTAAACGCTCAGTCAAGCGTCTACATTTCAAGCGTCCAAAACTATTTTAATACGAAACTTTTTGAAGTCGAAAAAGACTTCAGGGTCTATTCAACCCCCCTTCTAGACCCTTTCGTATGCCACTTGGGACCAACATTATCCAATAAATAAGTTAATGAATTAAATAATAAAATTAATTGATTAGATAAATTAATTTATTAATATAATTCTCCAAAAAATTAATTAACAATTAATCTTATCCAATAAGTAATTAATTAGTTATTTAATTTATCCAATAAATTAAATCTCTCCAAAATAAAATAGAAAATAGAAAATCCTTTTCAATTTTTTTCATCAATTCTTTAGCACGACTCTTTAGGTTCGTTTCATTTGGCAATGAGAGGAAACTAAAGGAAGTGGGTAACACCTAGCCAGTCATGTGACCCACTTCGTAGCCCAAATGAAATACTAATGAGTGGATCATTCCACAAGCTTCCAATCGTAAATACTGTATATGTATAAACCCTTTGTTCACGTTCCTCGGTCAAGTGAGAGTCATGGTTATGTCAAACTCACTGGACTTTGATCATATGTATAAATTATAATAATAAGAGATCATTGAGATTGGTTAAGTGCCTAGCACAATCGTCTCTTTTGCTTTGGCCAAAGACTTTGATCTTTATTTATCTATAATCACATAGGGTACATTCTCATTCACTTATGACAGAACAAATCTCATATTAGTTATCTGCTAAGACTACCACTTGCCGATTAAGTCCGCATCTCTAGGCCGACCCCACCAACGGGTGAATTGGTTATAACTACTCTATGGAAAGACTTAACATCACAAGTGCATCTTCAGCCTGATACTTCAGGTCAGAGGTTCATATATACCTTTTACGCATAATCACTTCTGTTATTGACAGTCACAGAGTGAAAACCCATATGACAAACAAGATGCGAGTCGTGTTTGAGCATATCCGTTCCATTGATGTGCCTTTAGTCTTAAGCTCCCACCATCACATGGTGTTCGCTTGACACTCCCATGTCAGAGTTAAGATTGTACAAGTATTCGAAATCTTTATTTTCCCATTAAATACTTCATATTTCTTGTGAACTAGTTTTAGTAATCAAGGTCGATCTCTCTAGTGCCATTCTTCCTATCTCATAGGAAGTAGAGGGATCGCACAGAAAACATGGACCAAATGTTTTACACAACTTATAGATGCAAATAAGAATTAAGTGAAAACTAAAAGATGCCTTTTATTATAAATAATAATTAAGTTGAATACAAGATAGATGCCCTATTCATACTGTCCTCTGTGGCATCTGAGGGCATAGTCCTAACAATATACTCGCCATCGTGGTCAGGCCAAAGTGCCTTAATATGTTGCCCGGTTTGGTTTTCGACTAAAGTCTCAAATTCAATGAACTTTTCTAATGATTTAGACATTTACTTCATCAAATACACATAGCCATACCTAGAATGGTCATCGATAAATGTAATGAAGTACTGAAAACCACCGTGGGCCACATTTCCAAAAGGACCGCACACATCAGTATGAACCAAACCTAAGACTTCAGAGGCCCTTTCAAAATTCCCTGTGAAGGGGGATTTGGTCATCTTGCCTTGAATACAGGACTCACTAGTGGGATAGGGATCCGATCCCAATGAGTCTATGACTCCATCCTTTTCTAACTCGTGTAGTCTATGATCCTCGACATAACCTAATCTTAAGTGCTAAAGCTATCTTAAGTTTGTGTCATATAAAATGTGTTTTCTTGTTACAACATTGACATTACACTTATTTTGGACATTAATATAGTATAAACCATTTATTAAAGACGCACTGCCAAAACATACATTTCTAAAATAAATGTCATAAGAATTACTTACAAAGGAAAATAAATATCCGTTTCTGACAAAAACAGGAATAGAAACAATATTATTTAGCCCATTGGGCAAAACAAGACAATCGTCTAACAATAATAAATGTCCAGAAAATAATCTAATGGATATGGTTCCAATGTGTGTGGCTGCTACACTATGTCCGCTGCTAACATTGATCATCACTTCTCCATGCTCCAGCTTCTTACTTCTTTCCAGCTCCTGATTCAAAACACATATGTGAGCACTAGCTCTAAAGTCTAGAATCCAGGAAGAGAAAATATAGTAACAAAACAATTTATTTCCAAAACATTAAGTTCTATACTTGAAGCAATCTCTGCTTTCAGCTTGGGACAATCACATTTTTAGTGTCCCATGAAGCGTCTGACAAATCGCTACCAGAGGTAACCAATGAATTATCTCATCCTCTTTCTTATGATGAATTACTTGACAAAGTTAATGAATATTATAAAGATTGTCAAGAGGCCGCCAAAATATATCAAATCGATCTCGTTATTATCTCATCACTCACAAGAGATAAAGTAACGCTCAAAGCAGAGTTGAAAGTATGAGACAGAAAAACGCTGAGTCGCTTGTAGGCTCATCATCACTGCTTTCATCTGATGATTCCAAATCCTCTTCAGGTGCGTGAAATGGTTCGGATTCCGCTAGCAAACCTTGTTGGCGAAGGTTGCTCCTGAATTGGTTTCTATCCGCATAGTCTTGCCTTGTGGGCTTAGACACATTTGGATAAGGGCAATTTACCTGGTAGTGCCCTGGTTTCCTGCAATTATAACATAGATTAGTTTTCATTTTCTATTCAGTGGTCAATCGCTTGGAAATGACTGGCGCTGAGAGATTCGGAGTCGGTGATTGTGGCGCTTGATATGGAACTGGTGCTATTGGTTGAGGTGCCCAATACACTGGCGTTGGAGCAGGATGAGGGGTTTGAAATGAAGTTTGTCCAATAGGATTTCTCTTTTCATATCTTAGAAATTTCTTGAATTTCTTGACCAATAAGGTCATTTCCTTTTCTTCATTTGATTCCATTGATGTCACTTCGCTAACCGCTTTACCCTTACTTTTGGTAGTAGCGATTAAAGCTTCTGATTCAGTCGCTGAAGTCGATGTGTCACTAACTTCACCCAGTTCGAATTCAAATGCCTTTAACTCTGAAAACACATGTTCTAGAGTAAGAGTATCCAAGGTCTGTGATTCTCTCATAGCAACAGGCTTAATCAAGTGTTTACTTGGAAGACTTCTGAAAATCTTATTGACTATTTTCTTGTTGGTCAACTCCTTATCTAGTGACGCTAACTCAGTAATGAGCAAAGTAAAGCTTGCGTCCAATTGTTCTAGCATCTCATTGGGCTGCATTTTGAAATGCTCGAATCTTTGCATGGCTATGGAGAGCTTATTCTCCTTCATTTGTGCCGATCCTTCACACACTATAGCCAACTTATCTCATATTTCTTTGGAAGTCTTGCATTGCTTGATCTTGTTGAACAATGCATCATTGTCTCCTAACGCTGAGTAGAGTGCACTTCGTCCAACATTATCCAAATTAGCTCTTTTTCTATCACCTGGCGTCCATTCTAACTTGTTTTTCTCGACATATCCATTTGGAGTGGCTTTATCAGCTCCGGGTGCTCGAGTTATTTCTTTCATGATCTTAATGGGGCCATCTGAAATTACATCACATATTTCATTATCGCAAGAACATAAATATGCGAATGCTCTAAGTTTCCAAGAATCATAGTTTGATTCTACCAACTTAGGTATTTCGTTAAAGGCCATAATGAGATGTTTTTAAAGAGAAATTTTAAAGCGATTAAGTTTCAAAAGGATGGATCTGAACAAGCAGTTATGCTCGGAAACGCTTAGGTTTCTAATTCAACCGCTCTGATACCACTTGGTGGTCCTAAGTGGCATACGAAAGGGTCTAGAAGGGGGGGGGGGTTGAATAGACCCTGAAGTCTTTTTTGACTTCAAAAATTTTGTATCACTTTTAAAGATTTGAACGCTTTAGAAGGCTGAGCGCTTGGGTCAAGCGCTTCAGTAAAGTTAACTTAGACCTAGTGATTTCAGCAATTTACCAAAGTAAGGTAACGCTTGGATCGCTTAATCAGGGTTAGCACAACTAAAATGATTTTAGCATTCGTTTGGTCAATTTAATCGCTTTGCAATTTTACTTGTCTTTTTCAGAATGAATGATGTAATATGAAAATAAGACAATAAAAATAAATGACACAAGATATATAAGGTTCACTGGGTGATGTAATCCCAGCTACGTCTTTCTTCTCCTTTTTCACTTGGAGGAATTTTACTAGGTTGATTGTCAAAGAATCACACAGAATCTTCTACAAGATAGTAAAGTGATGAAGAAGATCTCGGGCTCCTTGATCACACAGACTTCAACACCAATGAAGATCGTCTTCTACAAGCTTCTCTCACTCAGAAATACTGCCTGTAAGGGGTTTCAACTTCTTTGTCACTCAGATGAAAGGTTGAAGGTTTATCACAAGGTTTTGTTTGTTTTTGGAAAGATCAAACAACTTGGAATATCTCAATAGGAGTTTTGGTTTCTTCTTTGGAAGAGGTTTGAGATATTTGTGACTGTCTGGAATGTAGATAAAAAGCTTGAAAGATTTGGCTATGGAGTTTCTAAGCTTTTTCTCAGCAAGTTTTTCTTGTGTCTGTACGTAATTTTCTCTTGTAAAATATTATGTACCATTACTTTTGGGTTTGCTGGGGGTAAGGCATTTATAGGCGATTCTTGGGATCTATCCGTTGGACACATGTGAGAGCGTGCCTTTCACGCAGAGCGTGGTAGTTACCTTTATCTGACATTCCTGAAATTCTGCTGGTTCCGATTGGACAGGAGCAGGTATATACTTTTATAGGTCTGACAGTCTAAGTCAAAGGGTGGCTTGTCCATAAGTCATAAACAGCTTATCACATTTAATGCTCTTATCAGGCATTTAATGCATTTTGAATTTAATTCCCGTTGGAAATAAATGCCCTTTGAATGATTGCATTTAAGTCCTTCATGACTTGAGGATTTATTTCAAGTGAATTTGACATCGGTCACTTAAGTGCTTTGAGCGCTTGATTCATACATCCTGAAATGAGGTCCTTTAGCGTTTGACGAACGCTAAGTAACAAATCTTCATCTCTGGTTGACTTCAGATGCTGATCTTCAACCGCTTCTCCAATAGACTCACCTAGAATTCTATTAGCAACTCAGTATCTAATACTTAGTCTAAAGTCTACAAAGATAAAATTTACAAGCCTAAATAATATAATAATTACAAACTTTCAAACGCTTAAACAATGATCTATGAAAACATAAACTTACATTTTATTTGGGGTCTAACATTGAATTCTATCTTGTCATCATCAAAACATCTAACATGAAATTTCCTAACACTACGTAGCAACACGTTTATCAGCGTCGCGACTGTTTCGTATCGCCGGCGGCGCTACAAAATGGGGCGATAATTTTTTCAAAATTTCAGTTTTAATATCCAATACACAACCAATAAAATCCAATTTTGAAAATCTAATTTTTTTTACGAACATAATCTCAAATGCGAAAATCATTAATTGCATTAAAATCGGCTCTGATACCACTGTTAGGAATCCTTCGGGTAAAAATGCAGCGGAATAAAAAAAATTTGGATTCCTAATCTCGGATCACTTTAACGAATTGATGATTTTTGATAGTTTTCTAAAAACTTAAACGAAATTGTTCTACCTTTTCAATTTCTTATATTTCTTCGCGTAACAGCAACTCCCCGAGCTTATGTCTCTAAAGATGCATGTGAAACCAACCTTCGAAAGTTCTTCCAAAGCTTCCTTGTTTATGTGGTGGACGGTTCTCTTGTGTTATGCAATTAGGTTAAAGCCCTTAATTGACTTGTTAAGTATTGAAGTTATCTTGTAACTCCTTTTCACTTACTAAACAAGTCAAGGAGTCTTCCAATACTCCTTGTGGCCATCCCCTAGGGCTCCTTTTGAACGTGGGTGGCCTTCGTTGGCCCATTCAACTTAGCCCACCTATTTAACATGTATTTAAATTTAAATCCCATTTAAATTCCAATACATATTAAATAATTAATTAATTCCTAGTTAATCAGTCTTCAATTAAAAAATTTAATTTAATCTTATTAAATTAAATATTTAATTCATTGATCTAACCAATAAACCAATGCATCCATTTAATCACATCTTTCTAAAAGATTAACGCAAAAGAAATCCCGTTCGTTTCTTATAGCGCGACTCTTTAAGTTCGTCTCAATTGGCAATGGGAGGAAATACCAAATGATGTGAGTATCACATAGCCAGTCCTGTGGACTCGCATCGTAACCCAATTGAGCACGAAATGAACGAATCATTTACGAACCTCTGGACCATAAATATCAAATGAGTATATGCCCTTCACTATGTATCCCGATCAAGTGAGAGTCACGGTTTATGTCAAACTCACTGAACTTGATGTTGTGCTTGTAATCATATCATGATGAAATTACCAAACTACCTTTCATGTCCCACATGAGTTTGTTTCATTGATTTGGCCAAAGACTTATAATTTCATATGCACATGATTGCACAGGATACTTTCTCGTTTACTATCGAGACAGTGAATCCCATCTTGGCGATCACTGAACAACTGCTACTTGACTCATTGAGATCGCACTTTGAGGTTGGCCCTACCAAAGGATGAATTGGGCCTAACTACTCTAGTAACAGATTCAATAGCACAAGCACATTGCTCATGAAGCCTCAGGTCTAAGGCCCACGCATACTATTATGGTCAGTAATCAAATCATTGATAGTCACCGAGTAAATACCCATGCGATCGGATTACTGCGAGTCGTGTTCTAATATATCAATTCCATTGATATATCGATGACACGTGTCTCACTATCCCATAGTGTTTGACTGACACTCTTTATCAGAGCATGTGTCCTACAAGTCGAATCTTAATTCCCAATTGAGATTCCTTGACTTGCGAACCCCTTTTTTTTAGTGATCAAGAATAAGACTCTCCCCGTGCCACATCTTTATTCCATAAAGGGCGAAGAGTCAATCTCAATACACAAGGACTGTTTGTCCAATACTTATTTGATGCCATAAACTTTTACATGAACAGAATAATAATTGCATTTTATTAATTTTCAGTTTGTACAACATAATTGAATACCCGATACAATCTATTTATCCTCATTGGCATCTAGGGCATATACCTACCAAAATCGGCGACCGCCGCCTACGTGGCAGAGTTATCTTGGGGAGAAGGTCGACACGGTGCCCAGGCGTGGTGGTTTTGGCACTCGTGCGCGGATGGGTCGGAGCCTATGATGCGTGTCGTAGCACACCAAAAATATTATTTATACTTCCTTGATACCTAATGCAATAGCGGTAAGCAAGGGTCGAACCCAAGAGAGTGTAGATCAATTACAATTGTTAAATAACTTATGAAACTTAAGTAAAAAGGGGGGTTGGTTGCAATTGTACGGAATCTAAACAAATAAAAATTATAAAGAAAGCAATTAAATAGTATAATTGAATCAATAATGTAAAGCCCGGTCAATTGTAATTACCCATCATCTTCTCGATTCGATCATAGATACGCAAGATTAATTCTAGTTGAGTAGCCAACTAAGAGGAACAATGATAGCATATGAACATCTTGCTCTTTTCTTAAGCGTAATTTATCAACGGATAGCCAATCGATAAATTCTAACTCCTAAAATACATCTAGGGACTAGGCCTTCGATTCATTTACGGAGAAGCATTAATCACAAAAAGAGAGTTGACATCAATAGTCAATCCACCTAGCATGAATTAAATCTAATGACATTAATTTTCCCCTAAGAATCTAATATCAATCATTCATCAATATTAATCCCTATTTGCTACTAAGCAAGACCATAATTGATAGCAATTTAATCTTAACTAGCAATGGATCAATGAAACACAATAACAAAGTGTACATCTAAGCTAAGCAATTCATCAAACACTTGGCATGTAAACAAGAAAATCAATTACTCAACAAAGAAATTATATTAAGAACAATAATCTCACAAACCAAGATGATGATTTCGAATTACAATTGCCCGGATGAGGTTTTTAGCCTCTAAATGTCATCTTCAAAGCTTGAGAATTCCAAAAATGCAAAAATCTAAAGAGAACAAGACTTGGGGGAGGCAAAAGATGGTTTCAAAGTATGTCAAAACTCCATTTATAGCCATAGAAATCGGGTAGAATCTAAGAGGCTCGCGCTGGAGCGAGCACAATGTCTCGCTCCAGCTCGAGCTATTGAGCCACGCATGGATCGCGCTGGAGCAAGACTTTTTGCTTGCTCCAGCGCATGCTAAGGCATCTTTAGCTCGCGCTGGAACTGGGGCTGGAGCAAGCCTTTTTGCTTGCTCCAGCCCGAGCTCTAGTAGCTTGCGGGTACATTTATGGGACTTCTCGCTTTTCTCGGTCGTTCTCCAACCTCCCGACTTCATTTGGGGCTCTCAATCTCGATCAATTCCACATCTTTTCTCGTCAAAAGCTCCAACCATCCTACAAGATAAAATCAAGACTTTAAACGAGCGATTATAAAAGAATATTGCATAAAAACATTGGAATTAGACAAGATTTCTAGAAGAATAACACACTTATCAAACACCCCCACACTTAGGCAATTGCACGTCCTCGAGCAATGATTAGGATAAACAATTTTTTCTCAAATTCATTAGAATGGAAGATAAATGGTAAAAATGACATGAGACAACAACCATGGTCAAACAGTAAAAAGATTGACACACATTATAGCTATTATTCACTTGCATACTTTATCAAATATTCACAAGATGATCACAATAAGAGTAGAAATATTGGGAAATTAGTAGACTTTCTCACAATCCTCTCCAAACACTTGAGTGTATATGGATAATGTGTTTTTCACTCAAATCTTTCTATGTAAATGCATTCCCATAGGCTTGCTTATACACCAAAATCTCCACTACTTTAGAAATGCGCACATAAGAATCAAAAGGTCTTTAATATGGTTGTAACGGGGTTGAGGCTCGGGTAGAAAAACAAAGGATAAGAAAGCTAAGTCCAAGAAACTAGTAGAGCATTGAGATAAACTTGGGTAAATGATATATATAGGACCCAATACCTAACAACAACAAATCTTTTGCTCATGTTTCCATCAAACATTTGTTTTTCATTTTTTTCTTCTTCTTCTTCTTCTTCTTCTTCTTCTTCTTCTTCATTTTTGTCTTTTTTTTTTGTTTTTTTATATATATATATATATTGACAAAGAACTAAAAGCACGCAACCTCTTCTCTCCCACAAATTGCATAACATTCTTTACATTCATCAAAAGTACCCCCACACTATCTCTCAACATGCCATTTTGTTTTTAAACTCATGAAATAAATCCTTCTAGCTCTACTCGTTCTTTGGACGGGTAAATCAAGAGAGAACAAAGAAATGGAAAAGCTCATAAATCGGGTCAATCCAACAAAACGGTCAAAAGCTCAAAGGGGTTTACTAGAGATGAAAATGCATAAGGTAGGCTTTTTAGGCTAAGTGGGTTAAAATCTTAAGTGCCTTTATCATCTTCAAATATGCACAAATCAACGTAATTTTGACATGGTTCAAAGAAAGTTCTAGCATTACAAAAATATAGAAGATACACACACTGAAAGAAAGAAGATTTCCATAGAAATTTGATCAACAAAAAGGCTCAATAGCTCACATGGTTGTCATAGTCTACTAAAAACCCGCAATTCTACTTCATAGTTTCACCATTGTATCAATAAAAGCCCAAGAAGCAAGTGGTTACAACTATAATATGTCTATCTCATTCACAATCAAACGGTTCTAACTCATGTCACTTAAATCATGTTATTCCAAGGAAATGAAAGTTCAAAAAAAATTTGTTTTTATCTCATGACAATTAACACGTCCCAAGGGTGCATGAAAATAATCGAAGCATACAAATCCCCACTTTATTCAAACAAAAACAAGAAAAAATAAAAAGAACCAAATTTAACCCCTCCCCCACAATTAAAACTTACATTGTCCTCAATGTAAAACACTTAACAAAAAGTCATGAACAAAGTAAATAAAAAGGAAGGATAAAGGGATCAAATCTGGCGGTGGCTTTTCAACCACGCTTGGGTTGCCTCCCAAGAAGCGCCTTTATTTAACGTCATTGGCTCGACGTGCCATCCTCAATCAACCAGGATCTTGCAATGAAACTTTTTCTAGTGCATGCTCTTTGTGGTCCACCATTTTCTGCGCTATCATTTTAACTTTTTCAAGAAACGAAATAGATTTCACATCCTGAGGACACCTCATGGAGTCAAGTATGTTGAATTTGACAATTTCACCATCAAACTCCATGGAAAGAGTGCCCTCATGAACATTCACAATTGTTCGAGCCGTCTTGAGGAAAGGACGTCGTAAAAGAATGGGGGCGGGATTTATGGAATGATCATTTCCCATGTGTAAAACATAAAAATCCGCTGGAAAAATTAGACCGTTCACCTCTACCAAGACATCCTCAATTACCCCATCGGGGTAAGCATTAGAACAATCTGCTAATTGGATAATTACCCCTGTTTCCTTTAAAGGACCCAAATCCAACGATTTATAAATTGATAATGGCATGACATTGATGGATGCACCTAAGTCTAGCATGGCATGATCAAATTTTGTCTTACCAATCATACATGGAATCGTGAACATACCAGGGTCTTGACATTTTGGAGGTAACTTACGTTGGATCACGGCGGATACGTTCTCGCCCACGCTCACACGCTCATTACCTATCAACTTTCTCTTTTGTGTGCATAGTTTCTTGAGAAATTTGGCATACCGGGGTACTTGGCGAATCGCATCGATAAGAGGTATATTCACCTCCACCTTCCTAAAAATTTCCAAGATTTCTTTCTCTTTCTCCTTTTTCTTCGATTGTGCAAACCTACTTGGAAAAGGAGGCTTAGTGACACGAAAAATCTTTACGTGTATTAAACAGCAAGTGGACTGGTCATGTGTAGTAATAAAGTGGACAATAAAATCCGGGTTGTCGAACCTCAAGGACTTGTATTTTAGTTTATGATTTTAAAGCAATTGAAGAACTTAAACTAAAACAAGAATTAACTAAAATACTATGTAAGTAAGATATAAGAAACAAGATGTCGAAATCAAGATAGCTATGGAAGAGAGCAACTAAGACACATGTGTTGGCATAAATTAATCAATTTTCATTATAAACATGTTCTCCTATTATTAGACTAATGTTGCTTTGGTGGAAAAAACCTTAAATAATTACTACCCGATTTCTCGGCTGTAATAATCCTATGATTAATTGATGGTTCTCTAGATATGTCTATCGGAGAATCTAATCAACAATCATGCATTCAAGTTCTAGAATTTCCCCGGATTAATCCGGCTAACTGCACCCGGGAATCTCTACCTATCTCTAGGGGCAATTCCCTATTTTTTACGGATTATGTCATGATCCTCTTTGCACCTTAAATTAACTTCTCTCGAACGAATAATTTAAGCAATAAATCATGTATATGGTAGCTAAGCATATGATGCATTCAAACAAGATCAAGACACAAAGCAACAATAGAATTAATATGAAAAACACAATTTATAGCTCAATTATCATAATTTAGCCTCAACATGGCCTTAGTTCGAAGAATCTATTTCATCATAAAAGATAAAATTAAGATTCATATTCATAGACAAAAATAAATATAAATCTAAGAAACTCCCTCGTATTTTTTATGGTTGAACTTCGATCTTCATCTCTTCCATGCTTCTTGATTTCTTCACCTTCAAAGGTTCTTGATAATCTTCATAACTAATCTAAGGATGATGATAGGATGTGTTTAGGCTCCCCTAATGGGGAATGTGTTTTCAAGTGTGTTTGTAGGAGGGCATCCAATCCTTCTTTTATAGCCAAAAAAATTCACCAACCAAGAACATGTGCTTCCATTCTCTTTTCTTTTCACCTACCATTCTCTTGCTTTCCATCTACCAAGAATGTGAACTACCATTCTCTTGTTTTCCACCTACCATTCTCTTACTTTCCTCCTACCAAGAATGTGAACTACCATTCTCTTCTTTTCCATCTACCAAGAATGTGAACTACCATTCTCTTGTTTTCCACCTACCATTCTCGTACTTTCCTCCTACCAAGAATGTGAACTACCATTCTCTTCCTTTCCATCTACCAAGAATGGGAGCTGCCACTTTCGTGTTTTCCAGCGCAGAGATAGTGTTTTATTCATAAACTTCTCCACAGACCTCCGAATTTGATGCTTCAAGTCCCCATGTGAGGATAAGACATACATCTACAACTTTGTAGAAGGACACTTCATCCAATTCTGTCTCTAAATATATCAAAATGACGTTCCAATGTGGTGGTTGTTTCTGATTTGGCGCCCAGGTGTGCGGAAATGGTACTAAAATATGATTTTGGCTAACTCCAGCTTGTTTCTTGCTTGTTTGGTCGTAGAGGTGTGAAACATCTTGGCCTAAACTTGTTTTATACGTCCTTTTTCCACCCTTTATTCGATTGTATCCACTTAAGGCCTGAAATCACTTAATGCACGAATTAAACGCACAAGTGACAAAATCAAGCGATAAATGAACCTAAAACATAAACGAAAATGGGCTTAATAACACGTAGAAATGACTCCTATCAACTCCCCCAAACTTATCAATTGCTCGACCTCGAGCAATAAAAGGTCTAGGGCACAAAAAACATCATCAACCAAAAGGAGAAAACAAAAACAACAAACGAACTCACTTTCGTGGAGTAAACGATTGCACTTAGAATGTGCAACAAGCCTTTAAACCTTTGAGTTACCTCAAAGGATGAGTTATAATCTCGTGAGGGTTTGCAGACGATATACCCACAAAATCTAACAAACTTTCAATCTCAACCAGATGAATACATCTCAACATAATTAACAAGAATAAATGGCACAAAATCATCCTTTTACAGCTCACAAATATATATACATATCAACTACTTTTGCACATGTGATACCAATACTGGAAAAGACTCCATAGGGTGTAGTGAAAATAAATCTAAGGTATTATAGTCGAGAGACATCCTTACCAAATTTTGGACATTAATCCCATATCTATCAACTTTATGATCAAACACAAAGCATAAGAATCATAGAAAATTTTATAGCCATTTAAATTTCATTATCTCAAACATTCAAACTTTCAATTCATATGAAACTTTCCAATTAACTTTATTAAGGCTAGATCATGTGTCATGTTTTATTCCATTAGGCTTTCTATGGCACCCATGTAACAAGCTTTAGATCAATGACTCCCAAACTAGATAGTTTTGGGGCATTAAGTGTAAAGACACTCCTAAGGATTTAATCACTCGAGTGTCAAAGGCCACGAAATAAAACTAGATCTTTTAAACAATTTGCTTCTTTTTGGCTTGAGCTTAGCTCAAATTAGCATAATAGTACAGTATATAGGCATGGAACTTTTCACCTCCAATACATATTAGCCTGACCACTTGTGGTCATACCAAACTTCAACCTTTTTAATTCATTGTTTAGCATAAAAAAATTACTACTCAACTTATAACCTTATGAAAAATCTAAGTGAATATTTCCGGGAAAAATTCCTTAAGTGTCTCAAGATGGTTATCCTCTCAACTCCTCTACCTTTGATTTATGTGCATAGTGAATCATCTAAGAAATCAATCCTAGTATAGGATCTCCATGAGCAATTTCAAAGATATATATGTTCATTTAAATTCAAATTATTTCAAAAAATCATGTCATTTTTACAAGTTAATCAATTTAAATGCATCAATTGGAAGGACTAAAAAAAAAAAAATCATGCTTGATTTTCTCAACATAAACACATAAACATGATAGCATACAAATTCCCCCAAACTTGAGCTAAACGAGGTGCACATGACATGACAAAAATAGCAAACACATGGTGATCAATCATATGAATGTATTAAAACCACAAAGTACTACCCACATATTACTCCCCCAAACTTAAACTCAACATTGTCCCCAATGTTGTCTCACATAAACGCATGCAAAAGGTATAAGAGTACTTACAATCAAGGATTGTTGAAAAACAATCCTTCATCACAAATATGTTCCAAATCAAACTCATCTCATCAAAATAGGCCTCTCAAAACAATGGGAAATTTCTACTAACATGTTCAACATACTTATCAAACAAACCATCAAGCATATTAAAACACATGCCAAAAATGCATGCTTAGACAAAACAAATAAAACGAAAAGCAAAAAAAAAAAAAAAAGAAAGCAAAAAACAAAAACAAAATAAAACTCACAAAGCTTGGGTTGCCTCCCAAGAAGCGCTCTTTTAAAGTCACTAGCGTGACTTTATGTAAGAGATTGACTCAAGGTGGTTTATGTGGGAATGCCTTATTTGTTCTCCAATCCACTATTGGGTATCGCTTCAACCTTTTGCCCTTTGTAATGAAGATTGACCAATTATTTGTGCTACATATCCTAGGGTTAGACCAAGCAATCATCCACTCACGAGTTTTTTTATGGTCCCTCAATACCTCTATTACCTTTTTTTCCTCATGCTCCGGATGGTGGTGCAGATTTTTCTCCAAGCTAGAGATAATGTCTCGTTTTTCTTCACCAATCACCTTGACATATTTCAGCTCCATCATGTATGGATGTTGAAGATTATTGGCTCGTTTTTCATGAAAGTGCTCAACACTAAAAGGATCAAAAACATCAATGTGTAAAGACAAATCAAAATCAATTAGATGCTCAAAAACCTCATAGTTATCGAAATTAACCATGTCATCTCCTACATTCAATAACAACTTACCATCGTCGGCATCAAATACCGATTTACCTGTGGCTAGGGAAGAAAGTAAAGAAATGTCAACACCCTCAGAGAGGATAGGAGTCGAATGCTCATCGTTGGAGGAATCTGCTTTCGAATTTTCCAACTTCATTTCATTCAACGTCACGGTGTTGAATTCCTCCTTTTGATCTATCTCAGTGGTACCAAGCAATGCCCATGGTACTTTCTCAGATATGTCGCTCGTTAGTTGCTTGAGTTGATGATTCATCTCCTTAATTTCCCACCGTGCGTCCTTCATCATAAAGTGGAGCTCTCCAATGGTGTTATCAAGTTGTTCCTCCGGAGTAGGAATTCTTTCTTGGTAATGTTGTGGAAAGAACCCTTGTGCATAACACGCTTCAATGACGCTTTGCAGCCATATTTGATTCTCCGGTAGTGTCATATCAGGAAAATTGCTATCCTTTGCGAATTGAATGACGCTTTGCAGCCATAATTGATTCTCCGGAAGGGTTATATCTGGGAAATTTCTAGCCATTGCGAGCTAAGAGTGTAAGAAAAAAATAAAAATAATAATAAAATAAAAATAATAATAAAAAAAATTAATAAAAATAAAATAAATACTTAAAACTTGCAATAAATCAAAAACTAAAATTAAACAAGTCCCCGGCAACGGCGCTAAAAACTTGACACGAAAAATCTTTACGTGTATTAAACAGCAAGTGGACTGGTCGTGTGTAGTAATAAAGTGGACAATAAAGTCCGGGTTGTCGAACCTCAAGGACTTGTATTTTAGTTTATGATTTTAAAGCAATTGAAGAACTTAAACTAAAACAAGAACTAACTAAAATATTATGTAAGTAAGATATAAGAAACAAGATGTCGAAATCAAGATAGCTATGGAAGAGAGCAACTAAGACACATGTGTTGGCATAAATTAATCAATTTTCATTATAAACATGTTCTCCTATTATTAGACTAATGTTGCTTTGGTGGAAAAAACCTTAAATAATTACTACCCGATTTCTCGGCTGTAATAATCCTATGATTAATTGATGGTTCTCCAGATATGTCTATCGGAGAATCTAATCAACAATCATGCATTCAAGTTCTAGAATTTCCCCGGATTAATCCGGCTAACTGCACCCGGGAATCTCTACCTATCTCTAGGGGCAATTCCCTATTTTTTACGGATTATGTGATGATCCTCTTTGCACCTTAAATTAACTTCTCTCGAACGAATAATTTAAGCAATAAATCATGCATATGGTAGCTAAGCATATGATGCATTCAAACAAGATCAAGACACAAAGCAACAATAGAATTAATATGAAAAACACAATTTATAGCTCAATTATCATAATTTAGCCTCAACATGGCCTTAGTTCGAAGAATCTATTTCATCATAAAAGATAAAAGATAGGAACTTAAATTAAGATTCATATTCATAGACAAAAATAAATATAAATCTAAGAAACTCCCTCGTATTTTTTATGGTTGAACTTCGATCTTCATCTCTTCCATGCTTCTTGATTTCTTCACCTTCAAAGGTTCTTGATAATCTTCATAACTAATCTAAGGATGATGATAGGATGTGTTTAGGCTCCCCTAATGGGGAATGTGTTTTCAAGTGTGTTTGTAGGAGGGCATCCAATCCTTCTTTTATAGCCAAAAAAATTCACCAACCAAGAACATGTGCTTCCATTCTCTTTTCTTTTCACCTACCATTCTCTTGCTTTCCATCTACCAAGAATGTGAACTACCATTCTCTTGTTTTCCACCTACCATTCTCTTACTTTCCTCCTACCAAGAATGTGAACTACCATTCTCTTCTTTTCCATCTACCAAGAATGTGAACTACCATTCTCTTGTTTTCCACCTACCATTCTCTTACTTTCCTCCTACCAAGAATGTGAACTACCATTCTCTTCCTTTCCATCTACCAAGAATGGGAGTTGCCACTTTCGTGTTTTCCAGCGCAGAGATAGTGTTTTATTCATAAAATTCTCCACAGACCTCCGAATTTGATGCTTCAAGTCCCCATGTGAAGATAAGACATACATCTACAACTTTGTAGAAGGACACTTCATCCAATTCTGTCTCTAAATATATCAAAATGACGTTCCAATGTGGAGGTTGTTTCTGATTTGGCGCCCAGGTGTGCGGAAATGGTACTAAAATATGATTTTGGCTAACTCCAGCTTGTTTCTTGCTTGTTTGGTCGTAGAGGTGTGAAACATCTTGGCCTAAACTTGTTTTATACGTCCTTTTTCCACCCTTTATTCGATTGTATCCACTTAAGGCCTGAAATCACTTAATGCACGAATTAAACGCACAAGTGACAAAATCAAGCGATAAATGAACCTAAAACATAAACGCAAAGGGGCTTAATAACATGTAGAAATGACTCCTATCACTTAGTAATAATAGGAATGGGATGAGGGTTAGAGGTTACCTTTGAAGGAGAGATGGAAGGAGGAGAACTCTTGGCACACTTTTTCTCCTCTTCCTCCATAATGTCATGTCCCGGTGGTGGCTTGAGTTGTGCTTCAACTTCTTTTCCACTTCTCAATATGATAGCACTAACATTTTCCATGTGGTTGATGCTTTGAGATGGTAGTTTTCCAAACCCTTGAGCTTCAATCCTACTCATAGAAGTGGCCAATTGACTCATTTGTGTCTCTAGATGCTTTAGGCTTGACTTAGTTTCTTGCTTGAATTGAATTTGATCTTGAGCAAGAGCCTTCACAATATCTTCTAAAGACAAGTTGGAGTTTGAGCTTGAACTAGGAGAAGGGGCTTGTGGCTTAGGTGGGAAAGGAGGTGGTGATCCTTGACTATACCCTTGATTGTACCCTTGATGATTAGGGCCATTTGAATTTCTATAGCCAAAGTTCGGATCCCTCCATCCGGAATTGTAAGAGTTTGAATAGGGATCATAGTGGTGTTGCGGTGGTCCTAAAAATCCCCCCATGGCATTTGCATACTCAATTGGTCCTTCTTGGAGAGCGGGGCACATGTCGGTGGGATGATTCACATTAGCACAAATCCTACACGCTTTCACTTGTTGTATCTTTCCAACGACCATTCGATGAACAAGTGAAGTTAATTCGGCAATTTTTAACTCAAGTGAACTAGATTTTACCTCATTTACCTTACTTGGTTGAGGTTCATGCCGAAAGCTAAATTGTTGAGAGTTTGCCGCCATGTTTGAAATCAATAACCGAGCACCCTCGGGAGTTTTATCAACTAATGCCCCTCCACTAGCGGCGTCAATCATTGTCCTCTCTGTGGGAATAAGTCCTTCGTAAAAGTATTGGATGAGGAGTTGCTCGCTAATTTGATGATGAGGGTAACTAGAACATAGCCTTTTGAATCGCTCCCAATACTCGTAGAGAGTTTCCCCGGATATTTGTCGGATGCCACATATCTCTTTCCGGATAATGGCGGCTTTGGAAGCCGGAAAGTACTTCTCTAAAAATACCCGTTTCATCTCATTCCATGTGTTGATTGATCCGGATGGTAAGTAGTAGAGCCAATCTTTCGCCGAGTCTGCTAAAGAAAAGGGGAATGCCCTTAGCTTGATTTGTTCATCGGATATCCCCACGGGCTTCATAGAAGTGCATACCATGTGAAATTCCTTGAGATGCTTGTGAGGATCATCACCTGTAAAACCATGAAAAGTGGGGAGGAGGTGAATTAAACCGGATTTTAATTCAAAAGCAACATCAAGGGCTGGGTAATCAATGCATAGAGGTTGATAATTGAGATTCGGTGTCGCCAATTCCTTAAGAGTGCGATTGTTTCGATTGTTTGCCATTTCTTCTTTTTCAGGATTGGATTGATGGAAGTAAGATGCTAAGTCAATAGCAATGTTGATCCTGGATGTTGATGCTTGAGGTGCTTCCCTTTGTAACCTATGAAACGTCCTCTCAGTTTCAAGATCAAATGGTAAATCATGAGGAACAATGATAGCATATGAACATCTTGCTCTTTTCTTAAGCGTAATTTATCAACGGATAGCCAATCGATAAATTCTAACTCCTAAAATACATCTAGGGACTAGGCCTTCGATTCATTTACGGAGAAGCATTAATCACAAAAAGAGAGTTGATATCAATAGTCAATCCACCTAGCATGAATTAAATCTAATGACATTAATTTTCCCCTAAGAATCTAATATCAATCATTCATCAATATTAATCCCTATTTGCTACTAAGCAAGACCATAATTGATAGCAATTTAATCTTAACTAGCAATGGATCAATGAAACACAATAACAAAGTGTACATCTAAGCTAAGCAATTCATCAAACACTTGGCATGTAAACAAGAAATCAATTACTCAACAAAGAAATTATATTAAGAACAATAATCTCACAAACCAAGATGATGATTTCGAATTACAATTGCCCGGATGAGGTTTTTAGCCTCTAAATGTCATCTTCAAAGCTTGAGAATTCCAAAAATGCAAAAATCTAAAGAGAACAAGACTTGGGGGAGGCAAAAGATGGTTTCAAAGTATGTCAAAACTCCATTTATAGCCATAGAAATCGGGTAGAATCTAAGAGGCTCGCGCTGGAGCGAGCACAATGTCTCGCTCCAGCTCGAGCTATTGAGCCACGCATGGATCGCGCTGGAGCAAGACTTTTTGCTTGCTCCAGCGCATGCTAAGGCATCTTTAGCTCGCGCTGGAGCTGGGGCTGGAGCAAGCCTGTTTGCTTGCTCCAGCCCGAGCTCTAGTAGCTTGCGGGTACATTTATGGGACTTCTCGCTTTTCTCGGTCGTTCTCCAACCTCCCGACTTCATTTGGGGCTCTCAATCTCGATCAATTCCACATCTTTTCTCGTCAAAAGCTCCAACCATCCTACAAGATAAAATCAAGACTTTAAACGAGTGATTATAAAAGAATATTGCATAAAAACATTGGAATTAGACAAGATTTCTAGAAGAATAACACATTTATCAGCCTAAGAGCGGGTAACTTGGCGCCTGGGTGCAAGGACTCCTTCGCTTCTTCATTTGGCACCTGGGTGCAAGAAATGTGGTGTCGGGGAGCGTGCAACACATCCTGTCTTGAGTTCGTTTGATACGTCGTCTTTTGCCCTTGTCTTCGTGCACCTTCGTTTAGTGCCTGAAATCACTCAACACACATATTAAACTCTAGAGTGGCATAATTCAAGCTATAAATGAACCTAAAGTGTTTACAAAAGGGGCTCAAAACATACGTAAAAATGATTCCTATCAACCCTCCCCAAGCTTATCAATTGCTCGACCGCGAGCAATAAAACTATAGGATCTGAAAACATCAACAAACAAGGAAGAAACAAAAAGGAAACTACCTAACTCACTTTCGTGGAGTGAACGGTTGCACTTAGCGGATGCAACAAGCCTTTGAACCCTTGAGTTACCTCAATGGACGAGTTATAGTCTCGTGTGGGTTTGCATGCGATATACCTACAAAATCGAAGGATGTTTAGTTCAAAACAACCAAAACAATTTGAAATAAGAACTATGATGCAATGGCACAAATCAAGTGATAATAAAGCTTAATAACATATACACAAATGAAGACAATGCTCATTCAACACCTAGAATCGAACTAATTTTCAAAGGGTATAGTGGGATAAGATCTAGGGCATTATGATCGAAAGGCATCCCTTCCATGCTTGGAACATTCTCCATATCTACCAACTTTCAATAGATCATAAAGCTTATCGAATCAAAGGCAACTTTAAGGTTAAATTGTGCTCATTTCCATTCACTTTACATTGACATTTCACGATTTTAAACGATTTAAGCTTATAATAACATAAGGCCTCGTGTGATGTTCTATCCCTTTAGATCTTCTTTTCCACCCACGTAACGGGCTTTGGGTCAACAACTCCCAAACCGGACAGTTTTAGGGTGCTAAGTGTTAAGACACTCCTTCGAACTTAATTACCCTAGTGGAAAAGGCCACGAAATTAGCTCTTTATTCAACTCATTCCCGATTGGCTTGAGCAAACATTAAATTAGCTCAACGAGTATATTGTATAGGCAATGGTGCTTTAGTGACCTCCACTACTTGTTGGCCTGACTGAATTTTAGAGGTCTTGCCAATCTCATCTCAATCATTCATTCTAGTACACAATTATGAACCCATAAGCAACTAATAATCTCAAAACAACATGAAAAATCTAGGTTAATATATGCGTGAATGCTCCTCACATGTCTCGGGATGGGGACCCCTTTTCAATCCCTCTACCTTCGACTTTTGTGCAACGTGTACCATCTAAGGAAGATTAATTCTCAACTAAGGTTGAAATGAACATAATCAAGATGTGTAGTTTTTGCATTTTAGGCCATTAAAAAAAACATACAAGATATCAAGTCATTGTCTCGAGTTCTTAAGTTTAATTTCACCAATTGGCAAGCTAACATCCTAGAACAAAAAAAAATTTCTTATGCTTCAAAATTAGCACACTTTGACATTTAGACGTAAAACTCCCCCAAACATAGACAGAACCGTATAAAACATAAACACGTACAAAAGTCATGGATCACATGATACCCCCCCCCCCCAAAACTTAGAACAAACAATGTCCCCAATGGTCAAAAGAGATAAGAGAAAAATACACGTCACCATACTGGATCCTGAAAAACAAACTCGAGTCCTTAAAGAAAATTTTGTCCAAGGTTGGGCAACAGCTACATGGGGCAATGAGAGCCCAATGTGAGCTATACAACTACAAGATGAAACAGTGCTAGTTGTACAAAATGTTAAGCATTGCACATATCCAAATAAAGCATAAATACATCCTAATATGCATCAAATATAATCCAAAACATGCTTCGAATATATTAGTAGATAAATTTTTCAAGACGAGATCTAAAAACAAACATAACAAAACTGACTCCCAAAAAAAAGACAGGAAATGGACTACAAAATCAGTCTAATCGCCGAAAAGGGCATCCAAATCATCATCAGCCCCATCGCTCGGTGCGGTCTCATCATCGGCTCCCCCCACCAGGTCGTCAATGTCGAGCATATCATTGGGAGGAGGGGCAGAGTAGGGAGAAAATTCTGGAGGATCTGGATACTAAAAAAGCGACGTCCGAGATAGGCATCCTAAGCTAAGGCAACCTGACGGGTATGGGCACAACTAGCATGGATCATATCCTAAAGCCTGGTCATTCGCTGATCAAAATGAGTACCCATCTGATCCAACTCGCTTTGGAGGGAATCCATATTAAGCGTGGAGGTACGATTGCATCCGATTCCCCAAGTAGAAGAAGGGCGAGGTCTCTTGGAAGGAGGTGGGAAAGCTGGAGCGTCAGGGGTGGGATATCAGTGAAAGAGAAGGGTGTTCCGGCAGGCTCCATACCCTCGTTCTGGTAGGCCTCGACAAGGGATGTCAAACATAAGGACAAAATCAGAGATGGGATTATAAGTGGGTTCCTATTAGAGCCAGAGGACTCCCCACGCTTCTTATTTGCCTTCGTCGAATCGAGTAAGGGAGTGAACTCAGTACCCATCTTTTGGAGATGCCCTAACAATGACCGATGAATCAACCCCACAAAGTCAATCGTCCTCTTAGTCGTAATTGAGTAAATCAAAAGGCCCTGTTCTTTTTTCACCTCTGATCTGTTGGTGCTCAGGATGAGATTGTAGCGAATAAAATTGAGCCAGAAATGACGGTCTAGGTGAATCTCCTGATCCTACCAAACCATTCCCTCCCAATCTATAACCCCTGTGACCTCAGCTAAAGACACGGTGAATCTACCGTCGAGCTTGTAAAGGGCTTGGTAATTGCATATTTGAGGAATATCTATCCCAAGGCATACACTGATGGTAACCCCATCGTCCTCCACCCATTTATCCTGAATCTCAATGGTAGTCTCCCGCCATTCCGCTTTGATGGTAATCTTCGCAAAATCCCCGACGCTTAGGAATTCCTGAACCCACGGGACTCAGATAGGCTCTAAAGGTTTGGTCAAGTACCCTAGATTGTGAAAATCAATCAATTCTCGCAACAATGGATGAGCACTAGTATCAATTGGTCTTTCCTTTATGAGGACCCAAATTTGGAAAGCGTAGTAGATGAGCTCAACCGATGAGCTCAACCAGCGGGTGTGAGAAATGTGAGGACAATCCCAACCAATTAGGTCCCGGTGTAGGTTCAGGGACATTTGAGGGACCATCCCCGACCTGCTTCTTCCCTTTGGATGTAAAAGCTTTCTTAGACATGGTTAAAAAAAAATTGGCAGCATAACAATGTAAATTAAGTTACCAAGTTCTCGACACGGCACCCGAATTCACTCGATCAATCAAAAAAATCACAGTTTAGCCAACTAAAACCCCAAAATCTCAACCTTGCACCCAAATAATCAACACCCACCCACAAATCTTCACAATGTGACAACAACTCTTCACAAATCGAGCAAAGCAGAAAATTTTTTGATCCAATAGCCTAATGCGAAGCCCCACATGGCTTGAGTGCACTTAAATGATTAAAGGGGCAAGGCAATCACTCACCTTTTTGCAAAAAATATGCAAATTGACGGAGAATCGAGCTTAGACGATGAGGAGAACGACGGGGATGGAAGTGCGATTGTTGCACGGAGGAGAAATGAAAGAGATGGTGGTTCGAAGGCCGAGAGTGGGCTCCAAAAATCATAGATCTGGAGTGTGGGGGTGGGAAGATGATGATTTTGACTGACTTTTGATTGAAAGTTAAATTTTATACTTGATCGGCGCCTAGGCGCACGTATGATAGCGCCTAGGTGCCGTGATGCGAAGAAAAATTGGTTGTTGGGCTTCCTGCAGCACCCATGCGTGAGAAACATGGCGCATGGGGCGCGGAACAGGAAATGCCCAGGTGTGAATTACACGGTGCCTGGGCGTGAAACTGCGAACCTTATGGTTAAGTTGGGGAAACAGCCGCCTAGGTGCGGAATTTTTGCTGATTCGAAGTCCATTTCATGCAAAAAATAAAGAAAGAAAATGCTTAAACACAAACTAACAAAGATGAAACAAAAGAAAACAAGGCAAATTAAACTACAAACACGAAAATACGGAAAGAGAAAGATCTTGGGTTGCCTCCCAAAAAGCGCTTGTTTATAGTCGTTAGCTCGACTTTGTGCTCTTTGAGGTTCAAATAGGACACCCATTTAGCACGACAAAATCCTTGTCATTTTGTCCTCTATCCTCATGCCCTACTCGTCTCCACTCATATTGCGGTGTTTTGAGATTAGTCCTTCGTGCCGGATTTGTCTTATCGATCTCACGAACACGTCGATATGGTGGAATGTACTTCATGCATAAATCCTTGTTTCTCATTGGGAACCTCATCCTCTAACTCAAGAGTACCCTTAGTCTTTCCACTTGCACATTTCTCATCAAGCAAAGGGTTAATAGCGTCGACATTTAAACAAATAAGATCATCCATGGATGGTTTCATGTCATTATAAGCAATAAATATCACCTTTTCATCGCCCACTTTCAATGTCAACTTACCCTTTCCCATGTCGATCTTAGCATTGATAGTGGCTAGGAAAGGTCTTTCGAGGATTAAAGGAACATAAATGTCGCTATCCATCTCGAGAACCACAAAGTCATCCGGATAGAAGAACTTGTCGACTTGTACAATGACATCCTCGATAATGCCCTTTGGGTGCTTGATTGAGCGATCCGCCAATTGCAAAGACATGGATGTTGGCTTAGGATCTCTAAAGCCAAGCTTCATAAAGATAGAGTAAGGAAGGAAGTTGATGCTAGCTCCTGAGTCACAAAGAACTCTCTCAAATGTAAGGTGCCCAATGGTGCAAAGAATAGTAAGGCAGCTCGGATCCTTGAACTTTTGAGGCAACTTGTTGAGCACAATGGTCGAGCACTCCTCGGTTAGGCATACCGTCTTGTTTGATTCCCATTTCTTCTTGTTGGTAAAGATGTCTTTGAGGAATTAATGCAATTGGGCATTTGAAAAATAGTATCAATAAAGGGGACGTTGATTCGAACTCCCTGAAGAATAGCTAAGATTCTGAACAAGCTTTGATCCATTTCCTTTACATGCTTGTGATGAGCTAACGGGAATGGTAAATGGATCACAATGTGTGGAGCGGGAGTCAGAGACGACGAACTAGAGGCGGAAGAAGCAGGAGACGGTGCCTGGGCGCCAGTTGTGTGGCGCTTGGGCGCCGTAGTGCGAAGCATATTATCTGGGAAGAGCGTCTCTGAATCAATGTATGTGTGTGTAAATATATATTTCAGTATAATGCATAAATATAGTCATATACGTTAGTTTAATTTTTTATTTATTTTACATAATATATACATATATTAATGTGTGTGTGTGTTGTGCGTATATATATATATATTCAGTAATCTGTTGTTCGTACTTCATAATCAGATTCAAATTAATTCATTGTTTTAATAGTTGGTATTTAAATATAAATTATGCATGCAATATTATAGTTAGTATCAAAATATATTAACTATTTTAATATAAAAATTTCACAAGCTTAGGTGACACAGCGTATACAAATAAATTAATTTTAAAATAAGGTTAATTTAATGAAAATTTTCAAATGTGAATTTCATTTCTTATATAATGTGCATGAATTAAGCTTAGTTACTTCTTCTAAAAACAAAAATTTGCCTGAACAAACATTAAGAAAATCTTTATTCTATTTACTAGACACAACCAAACACTATTATGGAATCAGATAACTGGAAAACTGATTACCAGATATCTGATTCCCGATTTGGATTGCATTACTGGCAAACAAACGGAGCCTGTAAGTTTGTGCTTTCATAGAAAATCTGTATAAGTGTTTGAAAGTTAGTTAGTTTGTTAGGCTTGTAATTTTTATCTTTGTAGATTTTAGACTAAGTATTTGATACCGAGTCGCTGATAGAATTCTAGGTGAATCTATCAAAGATGAAGTTGAAGATCAGTGTCTGAAGTCAAGTGAAGATGAAGATTTGTTCTTGGCGTCTGTCAAGCGCTAAAGGACTGTTTCAGGATTTTTGAATCAAGCGATCAAGGATCAGATTCACCTAAAATAAATTCTCAAGTCATGGAGGACTTAAATGCATGGACATTTATTTCCAATGGGAAATAAATTCAAACGCATTAAATTCCTGATAAGTGCATTAAATGTGATAAGATATTATGACTTGTGGACAAGCCACCTTTTGACTAGACTGTCAGGATTCAGAGTTCAAAGTCTGCTCTTGTCTAATCGGTAACAATAGAATTTCAGGAACGTCAGAAAAGGGATTGTTTAACGCGTTGCATGAGAGACACGCGCCTGTATGTGTCCAACGGACAAATCCCAAGAAAGCTCTATAAATAGTACCCTAAGCAAAACCCTAATTACACACGTACATGCACAAGAAAAGATCTAAACTTTGCTGAAATTATTTGAGAGAAAAGCTTACAAACTCCATGGCCAAAAATCCTTCCAAGATTTTCATACACAATCCAAACACAGTCAAAGATATCTCAAACATCTTCAAAGAAGAACCCTAAACTTCTATTGAGATATGCCAAGTTGTTTGAACTTTCTTCAATGTCTTTCATCTGAGTGTGAAAGTTGTTGATTCTACAAGTAGCATTTTTGTGCGAGAGAAGCTCGTTGAAGAAGGTCTTTATTGGAGCTGAAGTCTGTGTGATCAAGGAGCTCAAGATCATCTTTCCTTTCAGCTATTTTGTAGAAGCCTTAGTGTGATCCTTCGATAATCAATCTAGTGAAATTCCTCCAAGTGCAAAGGAGAAGAAGGATGTAGCTGGAACTACATCACCCTGTGAACCTTACAATATCTTGTGTCATTTACTGCTTTATTGCTTTACTTTACATTATCATATTATATCTTTGAAAAAGGCATTAAACAGTTAAGTGATTATTTTGTTAAAGAGAATGTTAAAATCATTTCCGCTGTGCTAACCCTGATTAAGCGATTAAGACATTACCCTACTTTGGTAATTATTGAAATCACTGAGTCTAAGTTATCTTATATTAAGCGCCTGACCTAGCGCTCAGTTTTTCAAGCATTCAAAATCTTCAGAAGTAATACGAATTTTTAAAAGTCGAAAAAGACTTCGAGGTCTATTCCCTCCATTCTAGACCCTTTCGTATGCCACTTGGGACCATCAGACTCTCCCAAGCGCTCTACCTAGAGAAAGTCCTTAAGAGATAAGAAATGCATAACTCTAAGGGAGGACTTTTGCTCATGAGACATGGTATTCATCTTTCCAAATCTATGAGTCCTAAAACGGACAAGGATAGAATGGAAATGAGAAATAAACCCTATGCATCGGCAGTAGAAAGTCTCATGTACGTGATGTAGTGCACGAGACCAAATCTTGCACATGTTGTGAGCATGGTTAGTAGGTTTCAAGCAAACCCGGGGGAGCAGCACTGGACAGCAATGAAGTGTATCTTAAAGTACTTAAAAAGAACTAAAGATATGCTATTGATATATGGAAATAGAGAATTGAAGGTGAATGGTTACAGCGATGCAGATTTTCAATCGGATCCTGATGACCTCAAGTCCACCTCTAGGTACATATTCACGCTCAATGGTGGAGCAGTATCTTGGAAAAGTTCCAAGTAAAGCACAATTGTTGATTCCACAACAGAGGCAGAATATGTGGTAGCCTCTGAGGCAGCCGAAGAAGTTGTTTGAATGAGAAAGTTTGTAGTCGAACTTCAAGTGGTTCCTAGCATGGAAATGTCATTGCCACTATGGTTTGACAACAATGGAGCACTCGCTTAGGGACATTTGATATATTGTCACAGATCCTTATCTAACAAATTAAGTAGTTTTGGACCTATGAATGGTTACCGCTTGCCGGGAAAGAAAAAAGAATGATGGGGCTTTAGGTAAAAAATTCTTTGGTGAATCGAGTGTCGATGAACCAAAGAGTTATTTGGGCTTTGGCAATGGGTGAACGCAGCACAAAATATTTCCATTTACCTAATATTTTAGAGGCTAAATTTTTTCGCTTTTGTGTTACTTTCTAATGGGACACACAAGTTTTATGAGCATCCAACCATGTTGATATAAGGTGGTCTCTTAACAATATTCTTGAAGCGGTATTTTTCTTGCAATGTTCTTGATGTGCATCAATTTTGCTAAGGGCATAATTGGAATTAGTCTAATTATGGATTTAGACCAGGTTACCACCCCAATATAGTCGGGTAAAATTAATGTCATTGAGCCCATGTGACCAAAGGTCTATCATCAAATGAGCCCAATCTAGAAAGAAGGCTACAATAATAATTGGTCTGACAATGACAAAATATATATTCACTAGTCTAAATAAATAGGCAAATGGGCCAATGGTCAAGCTCTGACCCATAGCCCACCCTCAGCTCTATATATACCCCAAAGGAGCTAATGACAACCATTTATCTGCTCTCTCCAACAAAAAGTATGCTAGAGACAAAGCAGCTGGCTATCATAGAATATAATCCCACCGTTGAACTCGAAAAGACTTGATCCCACTAAAGTGGGTACGTAGGCAACTTTCCGAGTTTAGCCTAAACATTAACAACCTTAGTGCCTAGTTTATCGTGTGTTGGGTTAAATTTCCTCCCCACGTGGCAAAACACGTGACATTATCTTACTAACAAATTTTACCTACATCAGTTTGGCGCCATCTGTGGGAACAACGGTCCAACCACTAAGTATGCAAACTAGGTCTCAAGCACATACCGCGGGTGGTAGGATGACTGAAAATTATACGTCAGCAGCAAATGACAAAGTCTCTAACTCCATGCCAAAAGGTCTGCCATGCATTCAAGTCGGGAAAGATGGTCTACCAAACGTTCAAGTTGGTGGAGGAGGTCCAGATATACCACCTCCAATGAATGAGCAAAATGTGCCTCCCGTAACACCAGCAGTGATTCCACCCCTATAACTAGGGCACTCAAGATCACTCAAGAGGCACAGCTTGCTTTTATTGAAGATGCCTCCGTATGGGCAGCGGCATGGGAAATCCAGCAATAGGCCCAGGTGTATCCATTTCGTGCGACACCCATCCATCAGCTGTCAGGGGACAAGACCTCTAGGTGGGAAATCCTCAAGATGTGTCCCCTACCTCAAGAGGGGGGTCCTCAAGTGCAACCCCCTCCATCAATGCATAGAGGTCAGAAGCCTTGCAAAAAAGGGTGTCCTTCATGAGTTGAGCCTAGCCGATCCCCCCACCGAAATCGGGAGTCCCTAACCCCTTGCGGGATCGGGATACGGCGATCCAACTCACCGGTGAATGGGGCAGCACATGAAATGGAAAAGAACAGTGTGGTTTCACCTCATGAGAGACCACCCAGGGGAAAAGATAGAAAGCTAATGCCCCTCAGGTCTCTACATAGAGGTTAAGTCTTGTTGACCCCCGAAGAGACCACGCAGAGGCAGAAGGCTAACGTAGGCAAGCACCTCGTCGAGATGAAGGTTTGGAGGATCGGGGAAGACATGAGGATATACAGCTAGTACCTTAAGCAGTAGCTCCCCCCAAGAAAGTCTCTTCTCCCCGGCTATCTTGGTAGTGTCCATACCACAAGAACTGAAGATACACCTTAACGAATATGAGGGAGATGGAGACCCCTAAGAGCAAGTTTTGGCTATCGACGAGCAGCAAGGCATAGTTCAATGGTCATAGAAGATGAAGGATAATCCTAGCCTACTAAGTCCAAGAAGTATTGTAAGTTCTACCGTGACAAAGGTTACACTACTGAGGAATGCCACCATGTACAGGTGGAGATTGAGAAGCACATCGAAAAGGAATACTTGCAAGAAGTTATAGCACCGTCAGCATCCACTCTCCAGGACCCCCTGAGTCCATGGTGTAGAGATGGGGGTAAAACCAATCATCCCACAAAGGACATGGACATGGAGAACCCCCTAGTGATTAGAATAATTGGAGTGCCCCTAGGAGGCCCCACGGGGGGAGATTCTGCTAACTCTAGGAAGGCTTTGTTGAGGGCTCCTACGGGGTTACCTGCTATCAGCACCCCGCAGGCGGAACAAGTAAATCAGGTGGGGCCAAAGGCTCAAAGCATTGAATTTGGAGCCCAAGATAGGAAGGATCAAGTTCTCTTAAAGAACAACACCTTAGTAATATCGGTGACTATCTCAAGCTTTTGGGTCAAGAAGATTTTAGCAGACAGTGGAAGCTCAACAGACATCATTTTCTATAACGCCTTCACCCAATTAGGGGTTGATAATGCACAACTCCAAATGGTGAACACCCCCCCCCTCTCCACGGGTTTCACGAGCGAAATAGTGGAGGCCTCGGGGAGGTGTCTCTACCTATATCGTTGGATACATTTTCTGCCCGCTCTACAAAGATGGTGAAGTTCTTATTAGTAAAAGCCCCCTGCACGTACAACGTTATCTTGTGGAAGTCGAGCTTGAACCTTTTCCTAGCGGTTATATCCACTTTTCACGTGAAGATGAAGTTCCCGACCTCGGTAGGAACGGGAGAGCCAATTGGAGATATGAAGATAGCTAGAGAGTGCTACGCCAATGCCTTGAAAAACCTCAAGAGAAAACATGATGGTCCAAGTCAAGAGGAAAAGGGCCAGCAAGCTATAATCAACTTGATCTCACAAAAGAAAGAAAGTCACTTGGGGGGCAAGACCTACCTAGGGGTCAATAAGCAAATTTACCCGCGGTCGACTACCTTCAAGGATGCCAATAGCCAGGGTACGACACCCTAAGAAAGTACAGTACGCCTCAACCATATGGCCCCTATCACTAAGAGAAGAGACTCCCGTGCACGTCAAATAATGCAAGCAAAGGCCATAGAGCTAGTAATGGTCAAGGACGAAGAGCCAAAGATAGCGGGAGGCACCCCCAGAACTGGGAGCTAAGTGTAGGAGGGCCCCCTATGGAGGATACCCCCCGAATTGAAAAAGTACTATGCCTAGTGAGGCATCAATAGGTACCAAATAAAGTTAGCTTATTTTATGCTTTTCAATTCAATTTCCATTTGAACTAAACTCAAGTTGTCCACGAGCCAAGAAGTGAATAAGGGTGCATGCGAGCACTCCATTACGTTTTAATGTGCCTATAGTACAAAAATGAATGTGAATGACCAAACGGACACTCATAAGTGCTCCTCAAAATCAATATTTCCAATTGAGGCCACAAATCAATTCCTACAAGACCCCGTTAGAGGCCTATATAGGTGGCAAAACGAAAGCTCCGTGAACTCATAAAGTTTTAGTCGAGGCCCTATTGCACACCTTATAACCCTTCCAGGAGTATAAAAAAGAGGTTGAGGCTCTAATAAACTCGAAGCCCCCTCCCCTTCAATACACAAACACACTCCGGATTGAGATTATACATAACAACCTACTATTAAAAAAGGTTCATTCACACAAGACAAACAATAATAGCTCATAATAAATCATCACATAAAAACCTTACCCCCTCCAACATTAAGGAGTTGGGGAAGGGGGGGAATGAGTGTCTAATGAGGTGTAGCTTTGCAAAAACATACTATGAAAGGGCTGCGAAAGCATTCATAACACCCTATCAAAGCCACAGGCAACTAGTGGGAGATGTTATGAGTAGCGCCTTGGGCACCCTATCAGGGCCACAAGGTAACATGGAAACAACTAAGTAATCCACCTAGTGCCTTCAAGGCCACTAGGTAGAAAGTAAAAACTTACCCTTGGCCAAGAGTTAAGTAAGGGTGCTCGCGAGCACAACCTACCCTTTTAAGTTTTGACGTGCATATGTGCACCCCCTATGCATGTCAAGTGCCTTAGAACACACTCTCCTCTATATTACTGTGCATGTAAAATTCATTCCTTATATATCGAGTGTTAGTCAACATGTATGTGTGTGACGTACAGTCTATAGGACAACAATGATGAGTGATGTAACAATGCTCATACATGCTTTCCGGGACCATGATTTCAGATGAAGCCACTCACTCAATGTAAGGCCCCTCAGAGGCCAATATAGGTAGAACAACAAAAGCCCCCTAAGCTAGCAAATCTCGGTAAGGCTAGTCTACCTTATGATCCTTCAGCAGCACGCGAAAGGAAATGAGGTTCGTAAAAAAATAACCCCCCCCCCCTCCAACATGGACTCTGGACCAAGGTTATATCAATACGGCTAGCGTGATAATGACCTTGCCACAAATGAATAACACATTTAGGCATTTAAGCCTCCAAAAAATCTCTTGTAGAAAAATCCTGAGTGGGGGATGTTACCATTCTAAAAATTGGGCGTTAGCTTGTAAACCACATAGCCAATAAGTACCAAAACTAATAGCCCCCCACACTTGAAAAGATAAGGATTGTTAAATGAGCGTGAAATAAGGTACTCGATGCTTACAAAAATCACTCTATACGAACCTACTCCTAAATGTCATACTCTAGAGTAAGCACATTAAGGAGTGGGGGGACAAAGAGGTTTTATTAGTGTATGCCATCAATGCCTATGAGGAATTACATTGAGTAGATCTTTGATAAGTTATTTGTACAAACTATTTATTTTTTCTATTTATAGAATAAAGGTTTTTATTTTGTTCATAAAAATCTAATGACATTTGAGTGTATTAAACAAATAAGTCCATGAGATTTGAAGATAGACTTTCCACCTCTTATAATTGAGAGGAGCCACTGGATGAGTCAAGTACTTAATCTCTTAAAAGGGAGTTTGAGAGTTAAGAAATTTTAATTGGTCATTAAAATTCAACTCGTATGACACATGCTTTGACAAGGAAGTGCCGGTCGAACACTAATTAGATAGTGGGAGCTAGTGTCATGAATATGGTTAATGGAATTAACATATTTGAACTCGACTCACATTAATCAGATCACATGGGTATTTACTCTTTGACAGTCAATGATTGGGATTAAGATTGCAATAGTATGTGTGAACTTCAGACCTGAGGAGTTATTTGCAATGTGCCTAGAGTATTGGATATGTTATCAAAGTAGTTAGACCCGTATCACCTGATAGGTGGTGTCGACCTCGAAGTACGATCCACATAGTGCATTCGACATTGTAAGATAACTGCCTATATGGGATTCACCGTCTCGATAGTAAATGAGTATGTGACCTGTGCGATCATAAGTAATGGAAATTACAAAGTCTTTGGCAAAAAGCAAATAAACTAACTAGTGATGGTCACTAAGGATAGTTTTGTAATTTCACATTATATTATAAATGAGTACAGCATCAAGTTCTATGAGGTTGACGTACCATTGCTCTTACTTGATCAGGTCACGTCGGTGAAGAGTTCATGTTAAAACACATATGGTAGTCGCACTAAAGGTTCGTGAGACATGTTCACTCGTATTCAATTTGGTAATTGGGTTAACGATTTGATCCACGAGGGTTGGCTTGTGACAACTCTCATTGGAATCCTCCCTGCCCCAATTATAAATCGAGCTAGGAGAGTCGCCCGATGTGAGAAAAGGATATTTCCATGTAGGGTATTTTGATAAAACAATTAGATGTAATTGATTAACAAAATGGATGGCCTGATTTTAATTAAGATATTAATTGGATTTAAATTAAATTAATTTAATATATAATTTTATCAGTCAATATTGGATTAAATTTATAGTTGAATGAAATTAAATAGTAAATTTTTTAATTGATTAAAGTAAGTAAGTAATTAATCAATTGGAGTGGACTGGATTTCATAATTGCAAGGGCTAAGGAGACCAAAGCCCGGAAGTCCAGGTTAGGAATTTCATGTTAGATGTTTTGATGATGACAAGATAGGATTCAATGTTAGACCCCAAATAAAATGTAAGTTTATGCTTTCATAGATCATTGTATAAAGCGTTTAAAGAGTTTGTAATTTTGTTTAGGCTTGTAATTTTTATCCTCATAGATTTTAGACTAAGTTTTAGCAACTGAATCAATAATAGAATTCTAGGTGAGTCTATTTGAGAAGAAGTTGAAGACCAGCGTCTGAAATCAACTGAAGATGAAGATTCCGTCTTAGCGCCTGTCAAACGCTAAGAGACCGCAGTTCAGGATTCATGAATCAAGCGTTCAAATACTCGAGCGACTTAAAGAAGATTCACCTGAAATAAATCCTCAAGTCATAAAGGACTTAAATGCAATCATTCAACGGGCATTTATTTCCAACGGGAAATAAATTCAAATTGCATTAAATGCCTGATAAGAGCATTAAATGTGATAAGCTACTGTGACTTGTGGACAAGCCTCCTTTTGACCAGACTGTCAGAACTTTCAAAGTTTTAGCTGCTCCCGTCCAATCGGTTCCAGCGAATTTTCAGGAATGTCAGATTTTAGGTACAATCACGCGCTACGTGAAAGGCACGCTCCTACATGTGTCCAACGGACAGATCCCAAGAAATTGCCTATAAATACCTTACTCCAGAAAATCAGAAAATATACAACATCAAGAATATACGAGAAATTATTGTCAAAAATCCTACGTACATTCTTTCTGAAAAAGCTTAGAGATTTCATAGCCAAAACTTTTCAAGCTTTCCATCTACATTTAAACAGTCACAAATATCTCAAACATCTTCCAAAGAAGAAATCCAAACTCCAACTGAGATATTCCAAGTTGTTTGATCTTCTTTAAAACAAACAAAACCCTAGTGATAAACCTCAACCTTTCATCTGAGTGAGAAAAGTTGTTGAAAACTTTCAGGCAGCATTTCTGAGTGAGAGAAGCTTGAAGAAGACGATCTTCATTGGTGCTGAAGTCTGTGTGATCAAGGAGCCCAAGATCATTTTCATCCATTACTATTGTGTAGAAGTTTCTGTGTGATCCTTTGATAATCATCATAGTAATTTCCTCCAAGTGAAAAAGGAGAAGAAGGACGTAGCTGGGATTACATCACCCAGTGAACCTTACAAATTATTGTGTCATTTATTTTATTGTCTTATATTATTCACTTCATATTATTCTGAAAAAGACAAGTAAAATTGCAAAGCGACTATTTCAACCAAAAGAACGCTAAACATTATTTCCGCTGTGCTAACCCTGATTAAGCGATCTAAGCGTTGCCCTACTTTGGTAAACTGCTGAAATCACTAAGTCTAAGTTAACTATTCTGAAGCGTCTGACCCAAGCGCTCAGTTTTTCCAAGCGTTCAAATTTCTAAAGTGATACGAAAGTTTTGTGAAGTCGAAAAAGACTTCAGGGTCTATTCAACCCCCCCTTCTAGACCCTTTCGTATGCCACTTGGGACCACCAAGTGGTATCAGAGCGGTTAAATAGAAACCTAAGCGTTTCCGAGCGTAACTGCTTGTTTAGATCCACCTTTCTAAACTTAATCGCTTTAAATCTTTTTATCAAAACATATCATTATGGCTTTTAACAAAATGCCTAAGTTGGTAGAATCAAATTATGATTCGTGGAAACTTAGAGCTTTCGCATACTTATGCTCATGTGATAATGAAATGTGTGATGTTATTACAGATGGCCCCATCAAAATCATGCAAGTAAGAACTCGAGCACCTGGAGCCGATGAAGCCACTCCAGATGGATATGTCGAGAAAATAAACTAGATTGGACGCCAGATGATCGAAAAAGAGCGAATCTAGATAATGTTGGACGAAGTGCACTTTACTCAGCGTTAGGAGATAACGATGCATTGTTCAACAAGATAAAGCAATGTAAGACATCCAAAGAAAATATGGGATAAATTGGCTATTGTGTGTGAAGGTTCAGCACAAATGAAGGAGAACAAGCTCTCCATAGCCATGCAAAGATTCGAGCATTTCAAAATGCAGCCCAATGAGACGCTAGAACAACTAGACGCAAGGTTTACTTTGCTCATTACCGAGTTAGCGTCATTAGACAAGGAATTGACCAACAAGGAAATGGTCAACAAGATTTTCAGAAGTCTTCCAAGCAAGTATTTAATTAAGACTGTTGCTATGAGAGAATCACAAACATTGGAGACACTTACCTCAGAGCATGTCTTTTCAGAGTTAAAGGCATTTGAGTTCGAATTAGGTGAAGTCAGCGACACATCGACTTCAGCGATTGAATCAGGAGCTTTAATCGCTACCACCAAAAATAAGGGAAAAGCGGTTATCGAGGTCAAACCGGTTGAGTCAAATGAAGAAAAGAAATGGCCTTATGGTAAAGAAGTTCAAGAAATTTCTACGATACGAGAAGAGAACTCCTATTGGACAGAATTCATTTCAAACTCCCCCTCCAGCACCAGCGCCTCAGTATCAAGCGCCAGTGTACTCTGCACCTCAACCAGTAGCGCCAGTTCCATACCAAGCGCCTCCATCCCCTACTCAGAATCTCTCAATACCAGTAGTCTCAAAGCGATTGACTGCTGAACAAAAGATGAAAACTAATTTGTGTTATAATTGCAGGAAACCAGGGCACTACCAGGTAAATTGCCCTTATCCAAATGTGTCAAAGCCCTCAAGCAAGCAAGACTATGCGGATAGAAACCAATTCAGGAGCAACCTTCGCCAACAAGGTCTGCTAGCGGAATCTGAACCACTTCCGCACCTGAAGAGGATTTGGAATCATCAGACGAAAGTAGTGATGATGAGCCTACAAGCGACTCAGCACTGATTTGTCTCATGGCAAGAGATGATGAAGCGTCTGACGACTCGCTACCAGAGGTAACCAATGAATTATATCATCCTCTCTCTTATGATGAATTACTTGACAAAGTTAAAGAATATTATAAAGATTGTCAAGAGGCCGCCAAAATATATCAAAACGATCTCGCTATTATTCTGTCGCTTAAAAGTGATAAAGTAATACTCAAAGCCGAGTTGCAAGTTCAGAAACGGGCATTGAGAAGAACAAATCACTTGAGAGTGAAGTTATTCAGTTAAAAGGCGATCTTGATATAATAATCAAAAGAGAAGCTGATTTGATCGCTAAACTTGCTAAATCAGAGCAGCTTATCTCATCATTATCAAAAGCTTCTAGAAAGTTGGATAATGTGTAAGGTAACTAGATTATTTGGTGAAAAGTCCGGTTTAGGATTCAATAAATTCGGTAAACAACCAAATAAATCCAATGGTATGGCAAACAACAAAGGAAAGGGTGTTATCTTTGTTGAGAAAAGTTCACAGAGTCAAACGCTAAGTGAACCTAGCAACGATGGTACGAGGCCAAATGAGAAAGCCAAAGCTGACTCAGGCAAGGGTAAGGCTAAGGCAAATGACTCACAAAGACAAACTCATCCAAACGCTCAAAAAGTCAAGGACAAGTCTAATCACTGTGAATCAAGCGCTAAGCGTCAAGCACCAAAAGTAAACCCAAGCCAGCGCCAAGGACTTACCAGCGTCAATATTCAAGACAGTCAAAATCATATCATCAATACTATGATGATTATGACTATGACTATGATTATGACTATTATTATAATCGAGGATATTATTACACACCCAAAAAGCACACACAGCACAATGTGAAACCCAAGAAGGCCAGTATTCCTACAATGAAGACCAGGCAAATATGGGTTCCTAAAGTTCTAATTCAAACCAAGGTTACTAACACTGAAGGACCCAAAACAACATGGGTACCTAAGAAGAATTAGAATTGTCCTTTAAATGCAGGTACCTAGAGCCAGCACCGATACTTCAGTTTGGTACTTCGATAGTGGATCGTCAAGACACATGACTGGTTCCAAGAATCTTCTAGTCTACTATCAAGCTACCAACGGTCCTCAAGTTATATTCGGTGATAACTCAAAAGGTAAAACAAAAGGTATAGGTATCATGCATAGGGGAACATCATGATTAGTGATGTTTATTATGTTGAGGGTCTTAAGCATAACCTGTTAAGCATTAGTCAATTTTGTGATAAAGGCTTTGAAGTAAAATTTTCAAGCGACTTCTGCTATGTTAACGACGCTAAGACTAAGTCTACTAAATTAAGAGGAAAAAGAACAAACAATGTGTATTTAGTAGATTGGGATTCTACAGTTGATAACAACCCCACATGCTTTGTTGCTAAAAGTCAAAATGAATTAGGTTGGTTATGGCATAGAAAAATGAATCACCTCAATTTCAAGGCAATCTCTCAGTTAATATCGCTAAATCTTGTAGAGGGATTACCTAAAGGTTCCTTTCAAAAGAATCGCTTATGTGATGCATGTCAAATGGGTAAACAAGTTAAGTCATCTTTCAAAAAGAAACCATGTCTATCTACTTCTAGAGTTCTTGAACTATTGCATTTAGATTTGTTTGGACCTATTCAAATCATGAGTGTTAGTGGCAAAAAGTACTCGCTAGTAATAGTTGATGATTTCTCTCGTTATACATGGGTAGAATTTCTAGCAACCAAGATGAAACCAGTGTCAAGCTCACAGCGCTAATTCGTCAATTGCAAAATTCAAAAGATCTAAAAGTGACAAGAATTAGAAGCGATAGAGGAACTGAATTTACTAACCAAGTTGTGAGAAGTTTTGTATAGATTTAGGAATACTTCATGAGTATTCTGCTCCTAGAACACCTCAACAGAATGGAGTTGCTGAGCGACGGAACAGAACGCTTAAAGAAGCCGCAAGGACGATGTTAGCAGAGTCCAAGCTGCCTCAAAGGTTTTGGGCAGAAGCCATCAACACCGCTTGCTACACTCAGAACCGGTGTATGATTAACAAGCAACATGAGAAGACCCCATATGAGTTGTGGAAGGGACGTAAGCCTAACGTTTCATACTTTCATGTATTTGGTTCAAAATGTTTCATTCATAACAATGGATCTCACAGCCTAAAGACATTTGATCCTAAAGCAGATGAGGGAATCTTTCTAGGCTATGCCAAGAATGGAAAGAGTTTTCGCATCTTAATAAGATCAAATCAAAGGTTGAAGAATCCATTCATGTTGTGTTTGATGATGCTAACCAAGAACCGAGTAAGGTTAATCCTGATGATGTAGGAATTAAAGATCTCTCCCAACAAGCATTGCAAATCAACCTTAGGGATGATAGTGATGACGAGGATGATGGGATTCATGTACTTCCTCCTAAGGATGCTCGTGAGGTTAACAAAAATGATAATGTCAGAATCGCTGATGATCATGAAGAGAATGATCATCAAGAGCAGATTAGAACTGTGAATGATGCAGCGTCTACGCAAGAGACAAATGAGAATCAAGCGATTAACAACCAAGAGTCTCTTAACCCTTTCCAACCAGACCGTAAATGGCTTAGAGATCATCCACCAGAGCTAGTAATTGGAGATATTGAAGCACCTGTTAGAACTAGGTCCGCTACATTTAATGAGGCCATGTTCGCAAGTTTCCTATCTCAAATGGAACCAAGAGTGGATGAAGCGCTTAATGATTCAAGTTGGGGGATGCAAAGCTAAGCAAAGGTAAGCAACAGATTAATAAGAAAGAAGTAAGGTTGGACGCTAGTACCAAGACCAACTACCAAGGAATATTGGAACAAGATGGGTTTTAGGAAGAAATGGAAGATGGCATTGTTATAGAAAAAGCTAGATAGTCGCTAGGTTATTGTAGAGGAGGGTATTGACTTTGATGAAAGTAGCTTAGAAGATCACGAAGATGCAACTTAGATGTTCCCCGTTCCGCAGCACATAAGGAATGTCTAGCGTTTGTCACGCATTCACAATCAATCAGTATAAAACGTGAACTTCTTGAATGGTAAACTCCAAGAAGAAGTCTATGTGGAGCAACCACCAGGATTCATCAACAACCATGGCAAAAGTATGGTCTACAAGCTGGATAAGGCACTCTATGGCCTTAAACAAGCACCAAGAGCATGGTATGACACTCTCTTATCTTCCTTATAGGTAAAGGCTTTTCAAAAGGCAGCGTTGACACAACGTTATTTAAAAATACCCATAATAAAGATATTCTCTTAGTCCAAATCTGTGTTGATGATATTATATTTGGTTCTACTAATAAGCGACTGTGTGAGAATTTTCGAAAATGATGCAAGATCAATTTGAAATGAGCATGATGGGTGAATTAACTTTCTTCTTAGGATTACAAGTAAGCAACTCCCTAATGGAATATTATAAACCAAGCTAAATATACTAGAGATATGATTAAGAAATTTGGTATGGAAAATGCATCATCTTCAAAAATTCCAATGAGCCAGCGCTTAAGTTAGATAAAGATGAAAGTGGGAAGAAAATTGATATCACTAACTATAGGGGTATTATTGGATCACTTCTTTATCTTACCGCTAGTAGAACTGATATTATGTTTCAGTATGCATGTGTGCACGTTTTCAATCTGATCCTAAGAATCACACTTAATTGCTACCAAGAAGATCCTTAAGTACCTAAAAGGCACACAAAATGTGGGCTTATGGTATTCACAGGATTCTTCTTTTGAACTAATTGGTTATTCAGATGCAGATTTTGCAGGATGCAAAATAGATAGAAAAAGTACTAGTGGTACATGTCAATTTCTAGGTGATCGACTAGTTTCATGGCATAGTAAGAAACAACAATCCATAGCGACTTCTACCGCTGAGGCAGAATATGTAGCCGCTGGAAGCTGTGTGCACAAATCCTTTGGATGAGGCAACAACTTAGAGATTATGGAATAATCCTAGGTCCTACCCCAATCCATTGTGATAACCAAAGTGCTTTAGCTATGACCCAAAATCCTGTTCTTCATTCTCGAACCAACACATTGACATTAGATACCATTTTTGCGTGACCATGTTCAAAAGAAAGATATCTCCATGCACTTTATTGGAACTGACAAACAACTGGCAGATATCTTCACAAAAGCGCTCAACGAACAACGCTTTCTCACTTTGAGAAATGAATTAGGTATGATCGATTTAAAACGCTTAAAGCATAAAGCATCATATTTAATAGGCATATAATTTAAGGGGAATCCTTTTTTGTTTGTGTTAAAGTATTTATCAAAATTTGAAATGAGTCATAACATATTTAGGGGGAATTGACTACTCAATGTATCAAGCGACTGTGATCAAAAAATGATTTCAAATCATATAAAGCCTTAGATCATTATCTCTTATCTATGCATGACAAAATCAGTCTCTAATAATTGTGTCTCTCATAAAGCAGCGATTCATTTATTGAAATGTTTTATGAAAAGACTTCAGCGTTGAAAGGATTCCCACTTAACGCTAAGTAACCAATTTCAAAAATTCATGCATAGTTTTCATTGCTAAAATAACGTGTGGATAAGACCAAAAGATCAGATTGATGACCACACACCATACTCTATCAAAGCTATCAATGACGTTATGATTCCTATCTAAACCGAGGCGGTCAGTGATTGCATGAGTCTGAGTAAGTGTCAGTACACTATCAGGCGCGTGCACATCACGCTGAAAATTTCAAATTTTTTTCAAACCGTTTCAAATTAACCGGATCCGAAAAATGTTTACCCTACTTTACCACACTTTATTCCACACTTTTTGACATCCGAATTAAATGTACACGGTTCAGATTCCTTTTGTCATTACCTCTGAACACGTGTCATTCATTCATTGTCAATTGAGGAGTTACTTTCACCTTCTATTTAAACCCCCCAAGACTTTTACAAGAAACCTTTATCACTTCCAATCTTCCTACTGTTAAAGCTTTTTCTCTCCAAAGGCAAATCCCTCAATTTTCTCCAAAAGCTTCAACTTTCAGCAATGGCACCCAAAGTTTCAAAATCTTCCAAGAAAGTAACAAAACCAGTTACAGTTAACGCCGGATTTTTGGTTAACTGGGACTATCTCTATGATAACCAGAACTTCCCTCTTCGAACAATTCTCCACTTGTTCAAGAATCTGGTTTGAAAGACATGCTTACTACTACATTCAACTATTTGAAGAAGAATCTCTCCACTTTTTCTGCAATGGTCAAATTTCTGCAGACGGAAACTCCATATCCTGCGTCTTCCCTTCTGCAAAAGAGACCTTTATCCTCACTCCTTCTCTAATTTCTTCATTACTTGGTCTGCCTAATACTGGCATTGAGGTAGAAAGTGTAAATCTCGGCGATGCTACAAAGTATGGGACGTGATAAAGAAAGAAGATGTTCACGACGCCTATGAGCCCAACTTCAAGAAGAACGATATGAAAGGCGAATATGTCATCCTCGCTGACATATGTTCAAAGATTATTGAATGCAGAAAAGGGACGTTCGATAAAGTAACTAACATTCAATACAAGATGATGGTTGCCATCCTGACTAAGTTAAAAATTAACTGGTCTCTTTACGTGTTCAATCGCTTCAAAAAGCGATGGCTAAGTCCGTTAATCCCAAGCCTTACGGGATTTTGCTAAGTCGTATTCTCTGCTCTAGCGGATATACGCAAGCGTCTGGGAAAAAGATCCCAGCGACCAAGTTTTATGGCAAGAAGAAATGATAAGCGAGCTTCTTACCCGCGGAAACCTGGCGGAGCAGCGGTTCCAAAAGATCAGCGTGTTGTTCGCAGTGATGATGAAGATCAAGCGTCCTCGTCATCATCATCAGAAGAAGAAGAAGAAGTGGTGGTCAAGCGACCTAAGAGAAAGCTCATTCTCAAAGTCGCTGAGCCATCCAAGCCCGCAAAGAAGCAAAAGCCTGAACTAAAGAAGAAGAAGCCAGAACCCAAAAAGAAACAAAAATATCCCTCTCCTTCTCCCTCGCCTAAGTCTCCTCTCCTCCTCCAGCGTTTTCTTTTCCGTTCCTGAGGAAGAAGAGACAGCAGTGGAAGAAGAAGTACCGCTTGCACGAAGGCGTACTCTTACTCCCACTCCCGCAGTATCTTCTAGCGCTCCCACAAATCCAGCGCTTAGAGAGTCAGCGAGTGCTTCCGTCTCTGACGCTGTTCCCGAAATCAGCTCAGATCCTCAAGACGTTTCTCCATCTGAAAGGCTTCCCATGTTCAGGGTAAGTATTTGCTAAGCAATTAGTCTATCCTTTCCTCGTAGTTTCCTAAGTCTCTAACGCTAGGATAAAAACAAAACAAATTCTTTCAGCGCAAGTGAAGCAGATATTATTATGTCTCAACACGCTTGAAGAACTAAATATCCCTATTCGTGCTGATCCAATAACTTCTTTTATCGATTTAGAACCCGACGAAGAAGTTCAGGAGCCTGAGGCACTTGTCCAAGAAACAGATCAAGCGACTAAGACAGTCGATGATAGTCCTCAGGGTAAGCGATGTAGTATTTCTTTGTAAATTTCTACTCAGTAGGAATTTTTGCTTGCTTTTCTCAATCGCTTACATGTTTCAGCTCATGACGGAGCTCATGACGGAATTCATGATGAACCAATCGCTGAAGCCCCTCCTCTCTCGGAGATTCCAGTTGAACTAGACATGGACATGGCAACTGTCGTGCATATTGCTAAAGAAGCATTCCAAGTTCTTCCTGACGATGAAGCTCATCAGCAAGTGAAGCACTTTAAACGCTGAGCGGTCGATAGAAGTGGCCCCCATTCCAACAGAAGCTATTGCCCTTGTTCCTGCCAACCGGACCTCCTCCTCGTGTCATTGATTTCTTCCCGCACGGATATCATCCAGATGTCGAATTTATTATGCGCTGCCAGAGAACGTGACGCTCAAATGCTTGCCGAGTTGGAAATCAACTTTCAAACTACTCTCCATCGGCCCGATATGTCCGATACCAAGAAATTTGAGTTTTTCGAGCGTATTGCAGATCTAGGACTATATGACTTAGAGCGACTTCAATCTCGCCTTGAGTACATTCGTCGTCCAGTGTTCAATAGAGCTGACTTTGATCAACAGCGATTTACTCTAACAGGTCGCTCGGACGAGTCCTTTTACCCTCTGCGCCAAAGCAAGATTGTTTTCAAGAACCCACACATGGGTGATTGGAACAAAAATCCTGATGAGGAAGATCTCAATAAGATAGGATACTATGCTCTCCCCTCCGTTGTCAAGTCTCCCCAGAACGCTCTCTCTCCAAATCCACTCAAACTCTGGAAAGTTAAAGGCTCGCTTGTTGCGGAGCGCCCAAATCCGGTCAACTCGTGGATTGAAAATGAGGCTCGTGAATATCTTGCCAGATTATGGGCTGAAGACTATGATGATGAAACAGAACGCTTCGAGAAATTCTTAGCCGCTAGAAAAGATCAAAACAAAGCGAACAAACTTGGAAAACGATGGATGATGGATACAGCCAAATGGGCTGAAGAGTTCGTTCTTCACTTTTACACCCTTGATGAACTCGTCAAATATCCATTCCTGTTTAATTTTGGAATAGAATATAGACGCCGAGGATTTGCCACCTTTTTGCTTCAACAGCGTCAGATAATTGCCGGGAATGTTAGCACTTTGCCACGATACAGACAGCCAATCGAAAGCTACATTCGCCAGCAGCTCGCCTTATTCAGCCAGGGCGGACGCTACGTTTTGCATCCTCGTGCAAACTTTGTTCAACGAATCTTCCCTGACCTCAATGAAGACGCTTCGTCAAGTAAACAACCAGTTCTTCAAAGCCAGAGTCAGATTCGTGTTGACACTTCAACAGAACACGCTGAGTTTGCTGAGTTCCACCGAGATATGAGAGCAGTGATAGAAAATGTCCAAGCATTGGACACAAGTTTCAATCACTATTCAGGGTTAAACAATTTCCGAGGATATACTCTCCACCCTGTGCTCTTCAGTGAACAGAATATTCAAGTGGCCAAGATGATCTCGCTGATTAGGCCAGTGGACCAAGAAGCAGCTCAAGCGTTCATGCCGTTAATTTTGGACTTTTTCAACACATATACCTCAGGGATTGCTTTACCAGAAGGTGTGCAACTTGCACTAAGTACTGACGAGCTTGAAGACGCTATATTCTTTATCCCGCAATCTAGCCTGATTAGTCCCCGGCACGTGATGGAAGCCCTTGGTCCCCTCTGGGTTATTGGCATTCGAGAACCTTCTCCTCCCTTTATCCAAATTCTGGAAGAAGATTCTGCTCCTACTACGGAAGTCGCTCATCTCCCTGAGGCTTCCTTGCCAGATTCTTCTAGCGCCCCAGTAGTCGAGCCCCCAGCGATTGCTGATTCTACCTTGGATCACGCCATTGAAGAAGTGCACGCTGAAATTGCTCAAACGCCTGTAGAACCTCTCCTAAGAGATAAGACCAAAGGCAAGGCTGCAGTTTCAAGTTCTTACGGACTTCTCCCGTCCCCAGAACGTCCTTCTTCGGATTCAGATTCCGATAGTGACTTAGAGGCCCGAGATTTCAGAAAGGCTGTACGGAACTCGCTTCACCACATCGAAGGTTCCTGCTCCAAGCTTTCTGAAGCCGCTACCAGACAGACTCGCTTAATGTCTGATACGCGAAGCCGTGACATTGCCAACGCTTCAAATTCAAGCACCATTGCTATCATGGAAAGCATGTCCCCTCTTATCGCTGAGCTCTCCTCTGAATTCAATCGTCACCTTGCTCAGAGCGCTTCGGCTGATGCGGACCGACATGTTTCGTCCGATGCCGTTGCTCAAAGTGTCACTCAACAGATTGCTCTTCTAGTCGAAGAAGTTCGACTTTTGCGCCGCGATGTCGCTGATCTAAAATTGTCCCTTGATGAAGTCAAGAAGGGGGAAAATAAAGAAAAGACCAAAGCGATTTCCAAGACGGATAATAAACATTGGCGTTCGATGTTCGATGAACTGGTAAGCATTAAGAGAATGCTATCCAAGAAACGAAAACCAAGGTATTATCTCGGAAAATACGCTCTTCCCCAGTTGGACCCCGACTTCTTAGAGAATATGGGATTTCATGCTTATGCCGGACCGCTACAACGACCTGTGAATTGGAGACCGTCAAATGACCGTCAAAAAGATATATATTATGATCTGATTCGAGAACTTGGCATTCCACCAAGGGATTGGACGGAAAGGTTGTTAGAGCTAAATGAAAGCGCCAGACTCCGTAGGCATGACTATGATGAAATCCAGCATACAACTATGATCGACATTGATCGACTCTTAAAAGAACTAGCGTTAGAAGTTCTTCAAGGCGAAGAAAGAGCAAAGCGACAGAAGAAATAAATGTTCTTTGCGTATTTTATTTCTTTCTTATTTTTTTCAGTATAAATCATGTATGCTTCATTTCAATACATATGAATGATTTATTGCTGAAACAACTTGTTGAAGCCAAACTAACTTTAACTAACATTACTAACCTTTCAAACGCTAACTTATTTTATTTTGGACTTTTCTTTGAACTCTTAAACTATAAAAGAGTTATAAGAGTTAAGGTCTTGACATCATCAAAAAGGGGGAAATTGTTAGGAATTTCATGTTAGATGTTTTGATGATGACAAGATAGGATTCAATGTTAGACCCCAAATAAAATGTAAGTTTATGCTTTCATAGATCATTGTATAAAGCGTTTAAAGAGTTTGTAATTTTGTTTAGGCTTGTAATTTTTATCCTCATAGATTTTAGACTAAGTCTTAGCGACTGAATCAATAATAGAATTCTAGGTGAGTCTATTTGAGAAGAAGTTGAAGACCAGCGTCTGAAATCAACTGAAGATGAAGATTCCGTCTTAGCGCCTGTCAAATGCTAAGAGACCGCAGTTCAGGATTCATGAATCAAGCGTTCAAATACTCGAGCGACTTAAAGAAGATTCACCTGAAATAAATCCTCAAGTCATAAAGGACTTAAATGCAATCATTCAACGGGCATTTATTTCCAACGGGAAATAAATTCAAATTGCATTAAATGCCTGATAAGAGCATTAAATGTGATAAGCTACTGTGACTTGTGGACAAGCCTCCTTTTGACCAGACTGTCAGAACTTTCAAAGTTTTAGCTGCTCCCGTCCAATCGGTTCCAGCGGATTTTCAGGAATGTTAGATTTTAGGTACAATCACGCGCTACGTGAAAGGCACGCTCCTACATGTGTCCAACGGACAGATCCCAAGAAATTGCCTATAAATACTTTACTCCAGAAAATCAGAAAATATACAACATCAAGAATATACGAGAAATTATTGTCAAAAATCCTACGTACATTCTTTCTGAAAAAGCTTAGAGATTTCATAGCCAAAACTTTTCAAGCTTTCCATCTACATTTAAACAGTCACAAATATCTCAAACATCTTCCAAGGAAGAAATCCAAACTCCAACTGAGATATTCCAAGTTGTTTGATCTTCTTTAAAACAAACAAAACCCAAGTGACAAACCTCAACCTTTCATCTGAGTGAGAAAAGTTGTTGAAAACTTTCAGGCAGCATTTCTGAGTGAGAGAAGCTTGAAGAAGACGATCTTCATTGGTGCTGAAGTCTGTGTGATCAAGGAGCCCAAGATCATTTTCATCCATTACTATTGTAGAAGTTTCTGTGTGATCCTTTGATAATCATCATAGTAATTTCCTCCAAGTGAAAAAGGAGAAGAAGGACGTAGCTGGGATTACATCACCCAGTGAACCTTACAAATTATTGTGTCATTTATTTTATTGTCTTATATTATTCACTTCATATTATTTTGAAAAAGACAAGTAAAATTGCAAAGCGACTAATTTAACCAAAAGAACGCTAAACATTATTTCCGCTGTACTAACCCTGATTAAGCGATCTAAGCGTTGCCCTACTTTGGTAAACTGCTGAAATCACTAAGTCTAAGTTAACTATTCTGAAGCGTCTGACCCAAGCGCTCAGTTTTTCCAAGCGTTCAAATTTCTAAAGTGATACGAAACTTTTGTGAAGTCGAAAAAGACTTCAGGGTCTATTCAACCCCCCCCCTTCTAGACCCTTTCGTATGCCACTTGGGACCACCAATAATCCTATGGCTAAGTGACGGTTCTCTAAATAAGTCTATCCGAGAATCAAATCATTAACCATGCATTCACGTTTTAGAATTTCCCCGGATAAATCCGGCTAACTGCACCCGAAAATCTATACCTATCTCTAGGAGCAATTTCTCATGTTTTTCGGATGATGTGGTGATTTCTTTGAACCCTAACTTATATTCTCTCGAATGAATAAACTAGGCTAATTAGCAAGCATATGGTGATCAAACATATGATTGGAATTAAAGCACAAAATCAATACACAAAGCAACAATAGAATTAATATGAAAAAACACAATTTATAAGTCAAATATCATAATTTAGCCTCAACATAGCCTTAGTTCGAAGAATCTAATTCATCATAAAAGATAAAAGATAGAAACTTAAATTAAGATTCATATTCATAGACAAAAACAAATCTAAATCTAAGAATCTTCCTCGTATTTTTGATGGATGAACTTCGATCTTCATCTCTTCCATGCTTCTTGATTTCTTCACCTTCAAGGGTTCTTGAAAATCTTCATGAATATGTAAAAACTATGTCTAAACCCCATTAGGGCTCTATTCTATGTGTATTTCGTCTCCTAACCCTAGAAAACTGATCTAATACATATAAGGGTGGAAGGGGAAGACTCCAACTTGAATTAGAATTGGAAATTTCCAAAAATCTGCTATTTTTCCCGTCAGAACCAACGTCCGAACGTAAAGTACCCAACGTCCGTACGTTGGAAACAGAAACATTTTGCCTTCTGCACAGCGATATGGTTTCCTTCATAACATTTTCCTACGATCTCCGATTTAGGTGATTCAAGTTGGAACATGAAGCTGAGACACAGATATATAACGTTTTAGAAGAAACATTTGTTAAATTCCATCTCTAAATACTCTGAAAATCTGCATTTCCGTCCCGTTTTCCTCAATTGCACTGATTTTCCACCTTTACTCAATAAGCTCACAAATTACAAGCATATGTGGCATAAATCATGCATAAACCAATGTAAATAACATAAATATGAGGCTTTAAAACATGTAAATCTCACACCTATCACTTGCGAGCCTCGAACAGCTGAAATTGGGCTCGAGAAAAATATAATAATATTAAAAATAAAAAAGCTCGCGAGCTCGAACAGCTGAAATTGGGCTCGAGCTCGGCTCGACGAGAAGCTCGAGATCTAGTCGAGCTCGATTCGAACCGGCTCATTAGGCTCACGAGCTGGCTCGGCTCAACTTACATCCCTAGGTATATATATGTGTATATACATATATATAGAAAGCTTGTAAATCATTTTCTTTCCCCTACCAGCATGCAAATCCTTTTTTTTGGGAATTAGTAAGCATATTGTATTAAATCAAGATCAAACATGTACAACTACACAAGATATACATGGGATCCCAACCATATCAAAAGTTACATTTTATGCCATGCCAAATCTTCTCTACTAAATATGTGACATTGCATCTACCCAACTCAAAAAGTCTCTTGTTCCACTCCACCCATAAACAATAGATGACAACAGCAAATAAGGCCCTTTTCTGGGAGCTCATATGTGATTTTCCATTAATAATTCTATTGCCCCATTTCAGAACATCTTCCCATTTCTTCTGCCAACATCCCATCTTCAATCGCCCCCAGGCCACTTGAAACACTTTACTAGCAAACTAACATTCAAAGAAAATGTGATCTCTACTTTCACATTGTAGTCTACATAACAAGCATATGTAGTCTTACAACTCCATCCACTGAATAATTCTATTTCTTTTTTTCAACTTGTTTAAAATGGCAAGCCATACTATAATTCTACTTTTGGCCATTGACCCCTTACCCCACACCAATTGCCTCCACCATACATCATACTTATGTTTAGTACCATGCATGTAAGCTTGATGTATACTAAAGTTCCCATCTTTCCATTTGTTTTGGAAAACATCCATTGTTGGGAATGTGCCCTCGATGCCAATGAGGTGTTAGAATATAAGGCACTAGTTTGTATTGTACAACCTATTAATAATATTGATGATGCTGAAAATCATCAGAGTATGATTGTCATGTGTTCGACCACGTGGGGTGGAGGAACTGCTCCAATTCACGATAAACTAGGTTAGAGGTGGATTTTGGTATAGACTACACTTGGTAACTTTGAGCTGCCTACGTACCTAGTCAATGTGGGATCCTGTCGATTCGTAGTTCGTTAATGAGGTTGCTCTCTCTAGCCAGTGTGTTTTTCATTGGGGAGTAGATAATGCCCACTTTCCAGCTCCTTTGAGATATTTATATGGAGCTGGCTATGGGCTATGGGCTATTGGGCCTTACATTGCCAGGAGCCCAATAGGCTTAATTTATAATTATTATCATGCTTAAGTCAATAGAATAATCTTAATATTCTTATTGGGTCGCCAGCCCTTTTAGGCTTGACTAATGTATTACCCGCAGGTTTTCGCCACCGGGAGACGCCCTGACCCGAGCCGGTGACGGGTCAAATTACTCTAATACCCCTAAATATTTTTAGCCCACATCATATGCCCCCACTCCCGGGTTTAGTCCAGTATTAGACCCAGGAGTAAGACAACCTTTGTGTGCGGCGCGCTACAGTCCTAGGCGGACTGGGTAGAGAGCCTTAAGCTCTCCCCACCTATCTCTCTATTAATACGGGTTGGTGACAGATTTTTTTTTTTACTTTCACCTTTCACCCTCCTCTTTTACTCCTTTGAGAATTTTGCTGAAAAGAGAAAGAGCTCTCCCTACCCCATGGCTATGAGCAATCAAGGTGAGAATCTACCGTCAACTCTTTCACACTTCGGACTCCGACGGTGCTCGTGGCCACGCGCAGGCGCGAGTGACAAATCTTCCTCTCACGGATGGCGCGAGGTTACCGGGGCCTCACGGCCGACTGCGAGGTTCCGTGTGCCTTGCGGCGAGGTAGCCGGTGCCTCGCTGTGCCTCGTGGCTGGCCACGGGCCCTTGGTGTACCACGGCGAGCCGCGAGTCTCCCGAGACTCCTTTAAATGGGCATGTTTTTTTATTATTATGTATTGTGCATTTCACACCTCGTTCGGGTATCTAATCCTTGTTTCTCGACAAGTGTTGCAAGGGCACTATCGCTTACATCTAGCGATGGAAGCTCTGACAGTGATGAACTGATGTCGCTGGGCGATGACTATCGTGAGCATGGCTAGTGGAAAGAGGAGCCCCGTAAGGAAAGGTTTGCCCATGATCGCGTGACTGACATAGCTAGCTGCTCCTCCGCTATCACGGACGGTGAGCTGAAGAAGCTGTCTAAGCAATTACCGTCAGACCTTAAGGTGATGAAACCCCGACTCGGAGATCATATTTAGACTCCCCTTAAGGGTTACGTCACCTTATACTTAGAGTATTTTCGCATGGGGTTCTCTCTATCTTGTGACCCCTTGCTGGGAATGATTCTGACTCAATACCAGGTGTGCATCAGTTAGCTGTCGCCCAACAGTTTCACCCAATTCGAGGGCTTTATTCGGCGCTTTAAGGACCTTAGGCTGACAGTGAGTCTTGAGGCCTTTTAGGCCTTATTCAATGTTCGGATGAACACGGGGAGTCCACTTATGCACTTCTACCCGACTTTCCCCTACAGATTCTTAAAAGGAAAAATGAGCTCCAATAGCAATTGGAAGACCAAGTTTTTCTACTTTTCCCTCCAGAACTTGCCCATTCTCTCCCCCAAGCTGTGGTGTGATAGTATAGTTCGTCACAAAATCACAAACACTCACGAGCAATTACGCTTAGATTTTATGGAGAAGGGGCTGTTCTAGACAAGATATGACATTCAAGAGGTGTACCGTGGGGGTAACTTCCCTTATCTTATCCTCTATTTTCGTACTCCCCGTCTCTAATGTTTATAAATTTGCAAGCGGTGGTGAGAGACTAACTCTCCCCCTTACTCGTTGGGGTACCTTATTTCAGGTTTGGGGCAATCCTCGAAAGACAAAGGCGCTGTCTAGGAGTCACCCGCTGGCTCTCCCACCACTAATGAGACAGTTACTTTGGATTTTGATGTTCTAATGGAAGGGATTACCACTAAGGGCCGCCGGGGTCCTTCTGCGGAGAGCGCTTTAAAGGAGCCCAAGGGTAAGGGACCATTGGAGGAAGGAGGCCCGCCGAGGGCTAGGGGTCACTCTTCCGACCTCACATTCATTCGTGCCCCCCTCTCTCGAAGTCTGATCGACATGCTTTGTCTACCAGCATCGGTGCTCCCGGTTGGGGCAAAGGATTGTTCAACTTCGGGGCGAACCGTGATCCCACAGTCCAATCTTTTTCGGACACAGACGACTTGCCCCCCGGAAGTTGATGAGGCTGGCTGTGAACGACTATGATTCTCAGCGTTTGCACATGCTACCGGCTGACCATATGGACGAGGAGATTTCTGCCGGTAAGGGCAGGGTGAGTGTGACTGTGGTATTATGCTTTTTATTCTTGTCACTTATAGCTTGCGGCCCTCTTTTTGAGTTCCCTTTTTCTTGTTGTTTCAGACGATCCAGTTGTTTCATCACCTCCGTTAGAGGTATGAGCATTTCGAGAAGAAGCTGAAAGACTGTTCAAAGAAAAATGACAAGCTTCTCTCCATATGCCCTTTGCTGGAGGCCGTGGCCAAGGATTGGGAAGCCCAGTACGTGGCTACCATCACAGACCTCAAAGAGGAGGCCTTCAGTGGTCGGAGCTTCCTCGGCTCCTCAGCCAGCGAACAAGTTCTGGCCGAGGCTGAAGAGGCAGCAGTGAAAGAGTTCATGACCAGCACAGAATTTTCTTCTGACTGCAACAATCAGGCACGTGACCTTGCCATTAAGTTTATGGGCCAGACGGTCCAACGGTGCCGTCGCGTGCTCTGGAAAAGTGGTCGCTACTCCCAAGATGACTTTTTGTGGGTTTATGAGGGGATAGGAGATGATAGTGACAAGGATGGTGTGCCCACGGCCAGGAAATGCGACGGCCTGCCTCCTTCGTGATAGATAGTTCCATGCATAGTATAGATGGCTTTATTTTTAGATGGTTCTTTTGGCTTTATGACTATTTGTAGTCCCATAGACCTTGTTCATTTCATAGTTTGTGCAACTTTTTAAGTGTTAACTAACTTAAATTTTCTAAGCGTGCGTTAAACGGCTTTGCTTTAATTATATTCTTACAATTTCACCCCGTGATCATGATCCCCTGCTATCCTCCCCACTCCCTAATATGTTGCTTATATTCTGGAGTGAGTATTTAGATGGAGTGTGATCGAAGCATACCATCAGGGTGTTGCTTTAATATGTGGCACTTTGTGCCTTATTGATCACTTATTTGGTGTAGTTTTCGCGGAGAGAACCGTTGTTATAATTTGATGGAGGCGTGATTGCCTCAAGTTCCTTTAGTTTGTATAATCTCAGTCCAGAATCCTAAGGGGAGTGGGGAGACCTTCTATAGGTCCTCAATCTCTCTCGGCATTGCTGGAGGGATTATAGAGCGGTCCATCATCGTTCAAGCTTTTGAAAGTTTGGGAGACTTTCAAGTTCGTTTAGTCTGTATAATCTCAGTCCAGAATCCTAGGGGGAGCGGGGAGACCTTCTATAGGTCCTCAACATCTCTCAGCATTGCTGGAGGGATTATAGAGCGGTCCGTCCTTGTTCAAGCTTTTGAAAGTTCGGGGGACTTTTGTGGTACCACCCATATTGAACTTAAGTGGGGTCGTGAGTATGACATTTGGATTACGCCTCTAGTGGGAACTTATCTCCACATTAATGGGCGGGAAGCACATTTATTCATTCATGAAAGCTATCTTATTTTAACCAAACAGGTGGGTGTTATGAGCACTAGAATGTATTTCTTAAACATGAAATCCAATCATAAAGTCAATCAGTCAATACGTGTAACATTTACTAAGTAAAGTACCTCTTGAGGTTGGAGATACTCCATGTTCGCAATACCTCCTTACCTTCTGCGGTCATTAATTTGTAGGTGGCTGGGCCTACTACTTCTCTTATTTGGTACAGACCTTCCCACTTGGCCTCCAACTTTCCCACGGGACTAGTGGTCTTCTTTCTCCTAAGCACCAAGTCTCCCACTAGGAATCTTCGGGGACGTACTTGGCGATTATATGCCCATGCCATCCGCGCTTATACTTGGCCATTCTAGCCGGGGCTTCGTCTCAGACTTCAGCAATGAAATCCAGACTCTCCCTATAGAGCTGCTTGTTGTGCGTGAGGCTGTATTGGCTTATTCTTAGACTCTTTTCTCTGATTTCCATCGGGGTTATCGCCTCATCACCATATACTAGGTTAAAAGGTGTCTCCCCGGTGCCACTTCTGGGAGTGGTTCGATATGCCCATAGTACTGCTGGAACTTCGTCCGCCTAACCCCCTTTTGCTCCACCGAGCTTAGTCTTTAGGTGTTGCAATATAGTGTGATTCGTTACCTCAGTCTGACCGTTAGCTTGCGGGTTGCTTACCGAAGTAAAGTGTTGCTTGATGTTAAGCTCTTGGAACCATTCCCTCAGCCTAGCCCCTTAGAACTTGGTGCCATTGTCCGATATCATGGATCGTGGGATCCCAAAACGCGTGATGATGTTCCTCCATAAGAACTTCATTACTTATTTCTCGGATATCTTGGCTAATGGTTCAGCCTCTACCCATTCGGTGAAATAGTCAATGGCGACTAACAAAAACTTTCTTTGTCTCGTGGCCAAGGGGAAAGGCTCCACTATATCCAGCGCTTTCCAGTGGTCGACTCTCAGCGCCCAGGAGATGACTTATATTGGAGTGCTCTTGGCAACTTCTGCATTTTTGCACTAAGTCTTGAGCGTCTGCCAACATCGTAGGCCAGAAGTACCCCTGCCTTAGTGTCTTAGCCGCTAGTGCCTTGCCCCCCCAAGTGATTACCGCAGCACCCTTCATGTATTTCGCGCAGTATATAGTTGGCTCTGGCTGGGGTTAGACACTTCAAATAGGGTTGTGAGAAACCACGCTTGTATAGCTCACCATCTATCATTACAAACCTCGCGGCTCTGATTCTAACTCTCCGTGCTTGCTTGGGATCATTGGGTAAGCTCGCCGTCCACTATTTCATCCTTCCAACTCAGCTCCTCCGCCTGCCCGCACAACACCTCTAGGCCTCCCTTCTCAACTTTTGCTCTCTCGGAGGTAATGAAGGTTACCTTCTGATTTTTTATGGAGGCTATAGAGCTTGCCAGTTTTGCAAGCTCGTCAGCTGCTTCATTTTCGACCCTCGGGATCTGCCGTATATCAAAGTCCTTAAGATGCTCCCTCACTTTTTGCATAAGAGCTAAGAATTGACCCATCCTTTCATCTTTGGCTTCATACACTCCGTTCACTTGGTTGACCACCAGCTGCGAGTCGCTGTATACTATGATCTTTCTTGCTTCTGCAGCTAGTGCTAGTTTGGTTTCGGCTAACAACTCTTCATACTCAGCTTCGTTGTTTGAGGAGTCAGATCCGAACCTTATGGCATATTCTAATCTATCGCCCCGAGGACTCTCTACTATCACCCTCGCTCCACTGCCTATACTAGTGGATGATCCATCAAAAAACAGTGTCCACGTGGGTAGAGAGCATCCAACTTCCTCTTCTAGCATCTCGGCCACAAAGTCGGCTAGCACTTGTGCTTTGACGGCAGGTCTCCTTCGAAACTCTATGCCGTGCTCGCTAAGTTCAACCGCCTACTTTACCATTCGCCCGGACACATCTGGGCTTGACAGTAGTCTCTTCAAGGGATGGTTAGTGGGCACTACCACAGGATGCGGTTGAAAGTAAGGTCGTAATTTTCTGGCTGCCACTACTAGAGCGAAGGCCAACTTCTCGACGAGAGGGTATCTGCTCAGTCGCCCATAGTAGGCGACTGACATAGTAAATGGGCTTATGGTCCCCATTGTCATCTCAGACGAGCACCGTGCTGACTGCCTCGTGGGTTACTGCTAGGTACAAGTACAGAGTCTCTCCCTCAACGGGTTTAGGAAGCAGTGGCGGGGAGATTAAATATTCTTTTAATTTCTCAAACTCCACCTAACACTGCGTATCGGCTGATTGCGAAACGAACCTATTGAGGGCTGCTGCTCGTCCCATCAGCTCTTGCACTTTCTTCTTGGATTTAGGGGGCACCAGCTCCAATATGGCTCTAATCTTTGTGGGATTAGCTTCTATTCCTCTCTCGCTTATCATGAACCCTAAGAATTTCCCCCCGCGCACTCCGAAGATGCACTTGGCTGGGTTGAGTTTCAGCTTGTAACGTTTAAGTACTCCAAAGCATTCATGTAAGTCTCGTACATGGTCAACTTCCCGTTTAGTTTTGACCAGCATATCATCTATATACGCCTCCATGTTCCTTCCTAATAGACTTTGATAGGTCGCCCCTGCATTCTTCAGCGAAAGGTATGTCATTGTAGCAGAACGTCCCCTAATTGGTGACAAAACTCGTCTTCTCTTGGTCGTCTGGTGCTAAAGGGATTTGATTGTATCCTTGCCTTGCGACTAGGAAGGTCAACATCTCGCACCCTGCAGTGGAATCTATCCGGTCATCTATTCGGGGGAGGGGATAGGAGTACTTAGGGCATGCCTTGTTTAGATCGGTAAAATCTATACACATCCTCCATTTGCCATTGGGCTTTGTTACCATCACAACGTTGGCCAACCATTCTAGGTAGTGCACCGATCTTATATATCCTGTCGCAAGTACATTTTCAACTTCTTCTTTCGCAGCCAAACTCTCTCTCCCCATAGTTCTTTTGCGTTGCTTCTCCGGGTGAGAATTGAGATATGTGTTCAAGTGATGAGTCATGATCTGGGGGTCAATCCGCTCCATATTCGATGCGTCCCAAGAAAGCACGTCAGTTTTGCCTTGCAAGAAGTGTCCTAAGGTAGCGCCGACCTTCGTTACTTTCTCTGGGTAACCCGGTATTAGCTCGATTACTACGAGCCATGTTCTAATATATCAATTCCATTGATATATCTATGACATGTGATCTCACTTTCCCATAGTGTTCAACTAACACTACTTATTAGAGCATGTGTCATACAAGTCGAATCTTAATGCCCAATTAAAATTGCTTGACTTGCGAACCCTTTTAAGTGATTAGGAATAAGACTCTCCCCGTGCCACATCTTTATTCCATAAAGGGCGAAGAGTGAAGCTATTAATGCCATGTAGTTTTATATGAATAGAAGAATAAATGCCTTTATTGAATATTAGTTTGTAGAACATAATTGAATACCTTATACAATCCATTTGTCCTCATTGGCATCTAGGGCATATACCTAACAATCTCCCACTTGCACTCAATGCCAATTGCTATGGTATCTAATACCCATCATATCAAGATGTTTCTCTAGCACCACCTGCGCCAATGGCTTAGTGAGTGGGTCAGCCACGCTGTCCGCTGAGATTATTTTCTGCACGGTGATGTCGTCTCTTCCAATGATTTCTCGAATTATCTATGTGTTTGGATTTGTTGTGAGACCTTGGTCACCTAGCTTGTGCAATGAATCCATTTTTGTCACACCATAGTGGCAATGGTAGCTCCACACTAGGAACAACTTGAAGTTCTGCCATGAACTTCTTAATCCAAATAGCTTCTTTGGCTGTCTCTGAGGCTGCCACATATTCAACTTTAGTGGTCGAATCAGCAGTTGTGCTTTTCTTGGAACCTTTTCAAGACACTACTCCACGTTCAGAGTGGATATGAACCCAGAAGTGGATTTTTGATCATCGATATCTGATTGGAAATCAGAATTCGTACAACCATCGACTTTTAATTCTCCATTACCATATACAAGAATCATATCTTTATTTCTTCTCAAGTACTTCAAGATAGATTTCACGGTGATCTAATATTCTTTGCCCGACTTAACTTGAAACCTACTTACTACGCTCACAACATAGGTAAGATCTAGTCTCGTGCATAACATTGCGTACATGAGACTTCCCACTGCTGATGCATAGGGAACTGCACTCATCTCTTTTCGATCTTCCTCGCTTTGAGGACTTATCTTTATAGAGGGATGAATTCCATGTCTCATGGGCAAAAGACCTCTTTTAGAGTTTTCCATCCCAAACCGCTTGAGGACCTTCTCTAGGTAGAGGGCTTGAGAGAGTCCTATCATCTTATTTGATATATCCCTGTAGATGCGAATTTGCAGGATGTAGGTGGCTTCTCCTAAGTCTTTCATGGAGAATTTGCTTGAAATCCATGTCTTAACTGAAGTTAGCAAACCTTCATCATTCCCTATAAGCAAAATATAATCTACACATAGCACCAGGAATATGATTTTGCTCCCAGTGATCCTTTTATAAACACATGGTTCATCCTCGTTCTTGATGAAGCCATAACGCCGTACTTCCTCATCAAAATGAAGGCTCCAACTGCGAGAGGCCTGCTTGAGTCCATTAATGGACCTATTCAATTTGCAGACCTTATGTGAATCTGCACTCGATGTGAAACCCTTGGCTGTTCTATATAGATCTCCTCCTCGAGGAATCCATTTAAGAATGCGGTCTTCACATTCATTTGCCAGATTTCATAATCCAGGTATGCAGCTATTGCAAGTAGAATTCTAATGGATTTGATCATAGCTACCGATGAAAAGGTTTTCTCATAGTCAATGCCTTCCTTTTGACTATACCTTTGCCACTAGCCTGGCCTTATAGGTGTCCACCTTGCCATTAGGACCAATCTTTCTCTTGTAGATCCATTTGCATCTAATGGGTACAATACCCTTGGGTCAATCTGTCAAAGTCCAGACTTGGTTCGAATACATTGAATCCATTTCTAGTTTCATAGCTTCATGTCATTTTGCAGAATACATATCCATCATTGCCTGGTCATAGCTAGAGAGATTGTCTCCATGGTTTCCTTCCGCCACTGCATACATATTATGCTCTCTTTGTAGCAGATAACCATATCTCCCAGCCGGTTGAGATACCTTAGCTGGCCTGCACATTGATGGTTATGTCATTTTCGGTTTGGGTTGGGTCTCTTGAACAGTGTCTTCCAAAGAAGATTCATTTTATTTTTCTAGAACAATACTTCTACCAGCTCCACCTTCCTGAATAAACTCTTCTTCGAGAAAGATTGCCTGTAAGGCAACAATGATCCTTTGATCATCATGAAGGTAGAATAGGTATCCCATGGAATCCTCGGGATATCTAACGAATCGTCTCTTCAAGGACCTAGCCTTTAATTTCGCAGCCTTGATCTTCTTCACATAAACTAGGCAACCCCATATCCTTATGTGTTTCAGATTAGGCCATGCCATATCTGATACGGTGTGTTAGGAACAGATTTGGAGGGACATCTATTCAGAATGTGAGCAGCTGTAAGCAATGCATGCCCCCACAACGAAATGGGCAAGTCTGTGTAGCTGAGCATGGATCGAACCATGTCTAACAGAGTTCGATTATTTCGTTCTGCTATGCTATTTAATTGTGGAGTGGCTGGAGGAGTTAGCTGTAATAGTATGCTATGTTATCTTAAGAACTAGTTAAATTCAGCACTCATATATGTTGGGTTTTGCTAAAAATAACATAAACGCAGTGGAAGGATTTCAAAAATTTAATTAAAACCCGAAGTGTTCTCTAATTGCATAATTGAATATAAGATTCTTTAACGAATAAATCAACTTAACCGTTGAAGCGAGGTGGTAGGAGAATCCAATTCTTCTTCAACTTTTCGAACTGATGAACTTCTTGAATTCATCAATCCTCGTATTCTTCAAGTCTTGATTTCTTGAAAATTAATCCAAACAACGAAGCACATTGTCTCTAAATAATTACGCACAAATTGATGATGAAAAAATCTCACTTCTTTCTCTATAGGGGCGACGACTAGTGTGTATAGAGGGGGGGAGGGGGGGATATTTTTCTTCTTCTAATATTTTGGAGAGTTACAATGAATTGTATCTTCTGTGTCTAGGTTAAAATCAAGAGAACCCTTTTATATCTCAATGACTTATTGATCAAGACAAAACAAAAGAGACCACATTGATCATCCCTCTAGCCTTAATGGGCATCCTCATGGACTCCCCATATGGGGCCCAGAATTTTTCTTGTGCTTTGTTTAATTAATCTTTATTCAGTTAATAATTTATTTTATCCAATAAATAAATTAAATAATGAAATTAATTAATTAGATAAATTAATTCATTAGTATGTTTCTCCAAGAAATTAATTAATAATTAATCTTATCTATTTAATTAATTATCTTATCCAAAAAGTAATTAATTAATTAATCAATTTATCCTATAAATTAAATCTCTCCAAAATTAAATAGAAAATAGAAAATCCTTTTCAATTTTCTTCATCAATTCTTTAGCGCGACTCTTTAGGTTCGTTTCATTTGGCAATGAGAGGAAACCAAAGGAAGTGAGTAACAGATAGCCAGTCACGTGGCCCACTTCGTAGCCCAAATGAAATATGAATAAATGGATCATTGCACAACCTTCCAATCGTAAATACCATATATGTATAAACCCTTTGCTCACATTTCCCGGTAAAGTGAGATTCACAGTTATGTCAAACTCACTGGACTTGACCATATGTATAAATTATAATAATACGAGATCAGTGAGATCGATTAAGTGCCTAGCACAATCGTCTCTTTTGCTTAGGCTAAAGACTTTGATCTTTATTTATCTAGAATCACATAGGGTACATTCTCATTCACTTATGAGAGAACAAATCCCATATTAGTTATCTGCTAAGACTACCACTTGCCCATCAAGTCCGAATTTCGAGGTCCACCCCACCAACGGGTGAATTGGGTCTAACTACTCATGTGAAAGACTTGACGTCACAAGTGCATCTTCAGCCTGATACTTCAGGTTAAAGGTTCAAATATACCTTTTACGCACAATCAGTTCTGTCATTGACAGTCACAGAGTGAAAATCCATGTGATAGAACCGATGCGAGTCGTGTTCGAGCCTATCAGTTCCACTGATGTGCCTACAGTCTTAAGATCCCACTATCACATGGTGTTCGACTGGCACTCCCATGTCAGAGCTAAGATTGTACAATTATTCGAAGTCTTTATTTGCCCATTAAAGACTTCATGTTACTTGCGAACTAGTTTTAGTAATCAAGGTCGATCTCTCTAGTGCCATTCTTCCTATCCCATAGGAAGTAGAGGATCACACAGAAAACACAGACAAAATACTTTACACAACTTATAGATGCAGATAAGAATTAAGTGAAGACTAAAAAATGCCTTTTATTATAAATAATATTTAAGTTCAATACAAGATAGCTGCCATATTCATACTATCCTCTATGGCATCTGAGGGAATAATCCTAACAATCTCCCACTTGTACTCAATGATACTCATTATGGTATCTTATACCCATCCTTTCCAGGTGTCGGTCCAAAACAGCCTGAGGTAGTGATTTGGTGAACGGGTAAGCTATATTGTCAGCTGAGGCTATTTTCTGCATTACTATCTCTCCTCTGCTAACGATCTCCCTGATGATGTGAAATCTTCTCTCAATGTGTTTGGATTTGTTATGAGACCTCGGTTCCTTGGCTTGCGCTATTGCTTCATTGTTATCACAATGAAGTGGTAATGAGAGCTGAGCACTAGGGACCGATTCAAGTTCTCTAAGAAACTTTCTCATCCAAATAGCTTCAGAGGCTGCCAAATACTCCGCTTCATTGGTGGAATTAGTGGTTGTGCATTGCTTGGAACTTTTTCCAAGACACTGCTCCACCATTGTGAGTAAAAACAAACCCTGAAGTGGATTTTTCGGTCATCAACATCAGACTGAAAGCCTGAATCAGAATAACCTTCCATCTTCAGGTCTCCACCTCCATAGATGAGAATCATATCCTTAGTTCTTTTGAGATACTTTAGGATATTCTTCACAGCTATCCAATGTTCCTTTCCCGAGTTTGCCTAAAATCGACTCACCACGCTCACAGCATAGGCAATATCGGGTCTAGTACACAATATTGCATACATCAGGCTACCAACTGCAGAAGCATATGGTACATTACTCATCTCCTTTCTATCTTCATCACTTTGAGGACACATAGACTTGGATAAGTGTACTCTATGCCTCATGGGAAGAAACCCTTTCTTAGAATTATCCACCGTAAACCTCTTTAGGACCTTTTCTAAGTAAAGGGCTTGGGAGAGACCTATTATTCTATTATATCTATGTAGATACAAATTCCTAGAATGTATGTCGCTTCTCCCAAGCCTTTCATGGAAAACGTACTCGAAAGTCATTTCTTGACAATGGTGAGCATTCCTACGTCATTTAATATAAGCAGAATGTCATCCACATATAATACTAAGAACGAGAGTTTGATCCCACTAGGCTTCTTGTAGACACAGGGTTCATCTTCGTTCTTGATGTAGCCATATCCCTTTACTACATCATCAAAATGAAGATTCCAGCTTCTAGATGCTTGCTTGAGATCGTATATGGACCTCTCAAGTTTACATACTTTATGGATATTGATCTCGAATACAAAGCCCTTTGGATGTTCCATATAGATATCCTCCTCGAGGAGTCCATCTAGGAAAGCCGTTTTGACATCCATTTGCTATATCTCATAATCTTAGTATGGAGCTATGGATAATAGTATTCAGATGGACTTTATCATAGCCACGGGCAAAAAGGTTTCGTGATAGTCATTTCCTTCTCTTTGACTATACCCTTTTGCTACGAGCCTGGCTTTAAAGGTACTAACCTTGCCATCGCTACCTATCTTTCTTTTCTAAATCCACTTACATCCTATAGGTTTGATACATTCAGGACTATCTACCAAAGTCAGAATTGGTTCGATTGCATAGAATCCATCTCTGTTTCCATGGCTTCTTGCCATCTTGAAGCGTCGACATCCACCATCGCTTGATCATAGGTACAAGGATCATCTTCATGACCTTCTTATACTACAGTGTGAAGCTCTAGCTCCCTCTACAGTAGATACTCATACCTCTCAGGTTCATGTGGTATTCTACCAGATCTACGTGGTGGTTGTGCTACTATTTGTTCAGGCCTTGGTTCTTGGACAGATGTCTCTGAGGGAGTTTCATTTTGGTCTTCTAGAACGATTTTCCTACCTTTGCCCCCCTTCCAAGATGAATTCATCTTCGAGAAAGTGGGCTTGTAGGGCCACGATGATTCTCTGATCATCATGCAGGCAAAAGAAAAATCCCATGAAATCTTAAGGATAACCAATGAAACGTCCCATGAGGGATATTGTCTCTAATTTCTCCACTTTAATCTTCTTAACATAAGCGGGACATCCCCAAATCTTAATATGATTAAGACTTGGTTTTCTATTATTCCACATCTCATGCGTAGTCTTAGGAATAGATATGGAGGGACATCTATTCAATATATAAGCAGCAGTAAGTAGCGCATGTCCCCACAATGAAATGGGTAAATTAGTATAACTAAGCATGGAACGAACCATGTCCAACAAAGTTTGGTTCCTTCACACGACTATTTCATATAATTGAGGGGTTGCTGGTGGTGTTAGTTGTAACATTATTCTTTGATGTCTAAGGAATTCATCAAACTCTGCACTCATATATTCTTCTCCATGATCCAATCGTAGAGTTTTTATATTTTGCCTAGTTTGATTTTCTACTAAGGCTTTGAACTCTTTGAACCTTTCAAAGGATTCAGACTTTTGCTTCATCAGATACACTAGACCATATCTTGAATGAAAGTGATGAAGTAGTAGAAACCCCCCACGAGCCATTTCTCCAAATGGTCCGCAAACGTCGGTATGCACTAACCCCAAGACTTGAGTAGCTCTTTCAAAAGTCCCGGTGAAGGGTGATCTAGCCATCTTGCCTAAGAGACATGATTCACAAGTTGGATAGGGATCTGACCCCAGTGAGCTTAAAAGACCATCCTTTTCCATTTTGTGTATCTTATGCTCTCCGGCATGGCCTAGTCTAAGATTCCACTTAAGCCTTAGGTTAGCTTTCTGCCTACCACGTTTATGAGTTACAACATTCACTATAGATGAATTCAGGACATTTAAATAATACAAACCATTAACTAAAGAAGCATTGCCAACCATTTTATTTCTATAATTAATGTTGCAATTTAACTTAGAAAAACGGAATGTATACCCATTCTTAACTAAGATAGGAATCGATACAATGTTCTTAGGCCCCTTAGGCAAAACTAAAACATCATTCAATATTAATAAATTTCTAGAATTCAAATAAAGAGAAGTAGATCCAATCCACTTCTTCTCGGCCAAGACTTCTACTTCTCTGTAGACCCTGATCCAAAAAACAAACATGGGCACTAGCCCCTGAGTCCAGAATCCACGAAGTAGAAAAGACGGTCATAGAATAGTTAGTTTCAAAAACAAAAAGTTCCATACCTTTTGCGCCTTTGCCTAATTTTGGACAGTTCCTCTTCCAGTGGCCAAGCTCACCGCACTCGATACATCTATCCATTTTCTTAGGCCATTTGCTCTTATAAAACCCTTGAGCTCAAAGTTCGCCAGACTGCTTCTTGTTGTTCTTCTTCTCAGACTTAGACTTTTTAGGTGCAGAAGAGATGACCAAGGCAGTTTCCTTTCCCTTTGGTTTCATTTCAGATTGTGCAGTAACCAACTTGTTCATTAGCCCAGCTAAATTGCACTCTATCTCATTGCAGTTAAAGTTAACTACAAATTAAAAGAAGGAATCAGGAAGAGACTGCAAGATTAAGTCAGTTTGAAGGGTGGCGTTCATGATGAATTCGAGAGCTTCCAATTTCTCAATCCTCTAAATCATTTTGAGGACATGATCACCAACCTTCTCACTTTCTTTCATCTTGGCTCCGAAGAGCTCTTTCGATAGCTCATATCAAGTAGTTCGACTGTGCTCACGATAGAGCACTACCAGGTCAGCTAGGATAGCTCTTGCAATGGGCATCTTATCGTGTGACCTTTAAAGATGATTGGTCATAGATCCCACCATGTATCCTCTCACCCGGAGGTAGTCCTTAACCTATTTTTCATAGGCTTGGACCGCTTCCTCGTTGGCACGTGTTCTAGAAGGAGCCCCCAGGATATCAGCCTCCAAGACGTGTCCTAGAGATTCCATATTGAGGATAATCCTCAAATTTTTAAGCCAGTCCACATAGTAGGGTCCAGTAAGAGTATTCTTTTCAAGTAGAATTGAAAGTGAGTTAGTCATATTTGAGAGAGATAAACGAGAAAATAACTGCAGAAATAAACCAGATTTATTAGATTACTTGTTTTGACTTAACCAAGAAAAATTAAGGACTTAAAACTTATCTTGGCTCCCACTGCATTTTTCGAATCCCACACTCTCATGTGAAAATCGGGAATCATCATTGGCATCGATTCCATAGTGGGTATTGGGGTCCTCAATTAATTAGATGGGTTGCAAACTAACTGATTTCTGGCCCATTAATTATTTGAAGTGATATCTAATATCAATTTATCCAATAAACATTTCAATCATTTTTTCCATAGTTCACCAAACTGTTGGGAATTATTCGAATAAAACGCAGCGGAAAGTAAATTTAATTCCCAAAGCCCGAATCATCTCTAATCCTCGTGTTTAATTGTGTATAGAAAGATTACCATTCTCGCTTATTTTGATTTCTGAACGTGATCCTTTTCTCTAACGCCGAATTTGCCAACGTCTCTAATTCGTCACGCCGGAATCAAAAACGAAAAACTCCTCCTTTCTTCCTTGTCAAAGACGGCTTGAGAGAGAGAGAGAGGTGGGAGACTTTTTCTTAGAGAGAAAGTTATGTAAGTTGCCTTGTCTTATTTTTCACCTTGTGATATATTTATATCATTATGAAACAATAACCCTAGCATGCAAGAGCCCTATTTGGGTGTCTATTTGGCCGCCTCTTAGTGGTCTCGGAAGCCTTTGGGCTTTCGTCTTGCTTGCTAATTAATTAATCGGATAATTTATCTATCCAATAAATAAATTGATAATCCAATTAATTCAATTCCTAATTAATTTATAATTCAATTTCTCCAAGAAATTAATTAACTCATTAATTTAATTAATTAATTAAATTATCCAATAATTAATTAATTAATTACGACATCCAATGCCGTGAATTTCTCTCAAGTTTTTTTCCCATATTTTTCCTTTTGCACTTCCTTTATGCGCGACTCTTTAGGTTCGTCTCAAAAGGTAATTGAGAGGAATCCAAAGGGGTGTGAGTGACACCTAGCCAGTCTCGTGGCTCACACCGTAACCCAATTGAGAACGAATGAATAGGATCATTTCCAAACCTTTACGCCGTGAATACCGTACGTGTATAAACCTGTTATTCTTATATCCCATTCAGGTAAGAGTCATGGTTTAAAGTCAAACTCGTATAACTTGACCATATGCCTAAACTTATAATAAGTCGAGGTATTTAAATGCTTTGGCCAAAGACTTTCATCCTCACTTATTCATGATCGCATAGAATATTTTACTCATTCACTTATAAGAGAATAAATTCCATATTGCAAATCAGTTAACAATGCTACTTGCCCATCAAGTTGCACTTCGAGGTTGATTCCACCAATAGGTGATTTGAATCTAACTACTCTAATGACAGACTTGATGTCACAAGTACATCTTCAACTCGATTTCACAGGTCAGAGGTTCACACGTACCTATCACTACTTATCAGTTTCATCATTGACTGTTAATGAGTGAATACCCATGTGATGAACTGATGCGAGCCGTGTTCGAACATACCAGTCCAATTGACACGTCTATGATATAAGTTCCCACTACCATTTCCATAGTGTACGACTGGCACTTTCTTTGTCAAAACTTACATCATACAAGTCTTTATTCACTATTGATGCCCAATCAATATTTCTTAGACTTGCGAACCCTTTTAGATGTCAAGGGTCAAACCATTCTAGTGCCTTTCCTCCTATCCCAGAGGAGGTAAAAGGTTCGCCTTGTCATCAAGAACTTTACATTGTTTATTCACACCTTATAAATGCCTATAAGAAAACAACAATCAACTGCCTTATATTAATAGAAAAACCATAGTTTAGTTACAATGTTTATGCCCTATAAATCTATCCTCTTTATGGCATTCGAGGGCATATACTCTAACACAAACCGCAACCGAACAGGTTTCTAAGCTCGTGAACTACCCAAGTTCATTCCCACTAAATCCTATAATCTAACATTTGAATTTCATCTTGCAACCGAACAGGTTTCTGGGATGAAATATGCTTCGATTAAGGCATTCCATGCACTTAATAAAATTTGAAATTATTTCTAAATGCATAACCCCCATAACTGGGAAGCATTACACATTTATAGTAATATTAATTTTAGAAAGCTTAGAGGAGGGTTAGGATGTCAAATACCTTTTACTAACTCGGTATTATTTATTTGGGAGATTTTGATTTGTCAAAAGATTTTGGTCTCACTTTGCACATTAATCAATTTATATAGCGGTTTTATTTTATATTGATCATGCATAAAAATACTTCTTATAATCATACCTTTCAATCTAAATAATCATGGAACTTAGATAAATAAATAACCAAATAAATAAATAAATCCATCACTCGATCATGGACTTTACTAGAGGGCCCGAGCCAATGGGCCATCACAAAAGGCATAAATTAAAAACCTATTCAACATTCATGGGCCTTTTGACTTTATCAATATTGAACTACTCTATTTCAATTCCTAAAACAATTCATACATTATTTCTAAGAATATAATAAATAGCCTCAAACTTCATAACCCGTAAAATATAAAGGTAAAACAAATAAACTTAAGTCCACGATCAGTGTTTCAATCACATAAGACATGCTCGCATCAATTAATACAAGCTCACAATATTAAATCACTTATGTTGATTATTTTAATTTTAGTCCAACTAAAGAGTCCTTTATAAAATTCCCAACCTTTTATGCATTCAATATTTCAATTAAAATCATTCTAGTGCAACTAGATGACTTAGATATACGAAATTAAAAAATAAGTATATTTACCTTTAATTAAAAAATATTAGTCCAACTAATAGAATACATAAAATATAGAATTCCATTTTATTATGATTTAATACGATCTTTAATTGAAAATACTTTTATTTGATCAAAGAATTAATTATTAATCTCTAAGAAAAATAATTTATATTTCTTATTCAAATATTAAGTAATTTCCTTAGTCGAGGAAAAATAATAATATTTAATCCATAAATTAATTATTAATCTCTAAAAAAAATAATTAATTAAATATTATATTCCAATTAATCTTACTGGGCTCGATTTCATCAAACACAAGTCACCATCCTTTTGGTCCAATTGGATTTAATTCAATTGGGCTCAAATTCATTAATTAGGAAAAAAATGTATGTTTTATTAATTTCTCATTGGGGTAAATTTAATTTAAGTCCAAATCACCAATCCAATTGGCCCATTTAGATTTAATTAAATTAAGTCCAAACTAATGAACAAATCAAAATTGGATAGTTTTCGATTGGGTTTAATTTAAATTATTTGGGTCATCATCCTTTTGACCCACCCGATTAATTAAACTTACCCAAATACCCAAATATCAATTTCGACCCATACATACTAGTTTTTAAGACCTGGATCCAAGACCTGGTTCATTGGATCGGGTGTCCAACACACGAGCCGTCGGGCCATGCACACGGCTCGATAGGCCGCGACTGGGTGGCCAGGCCACATGGTCTGGCTGTGCGCCCAGTTGCGCAGCAGCGCGCACAGCTGATGCGTGCAGTTTTCTCGGGGCTCTTCGAACCCCTTTTTTCCTCGGGTTTTTTGATTTTTCAATATTAACAAATATTCCCAGATGTACAATAACTAAATTTGATTCTAGGGAAAAACCATAAAAATGCAGATTTAAGAAAACATAAAATCATGCTTCAAAAACACATAACATGCATATCTTAAATCACGTAACAAATATACAAATCAGAGATTGGCTCTGATACCACTGTTGGGTTTCACGAAAAATAACATAAACGCAGTGGAAGGATTTAAAAAATTTAATTAAAACCCCAAGTGTTCTCTAATTGCATAATTGAATCTAAGATTCTTTAACGAATAAATCAACTTACCCGTTGAAGCGAGGTGGTAGGAGAATCCAATTCTTCTTCAACAATTCGAATTGATGAACTTCTTGAATTCTTCAAACCTTGTATTCTTCAAGTCTTGATTTCTTGAAGCTTCTTGAAAATTATTCCAAACAACGAAGCACATTGTCTCTAAATAATCACGCACGAATTGATGATGAAAATATCCCACTTCTTTCTCTATAGGGGCGACGACTAGTGTGTATAGAGGGAGAGGATATTTTTCTTCTTCTAATATTTTGGAGAGTTACAATGAATTGTATCTTGTGTGTCTAGGTTAAAGTCAAGAGAACCCTTTTATATATCAATGGCTTATTGACCAAGACAAGACAAAAGAGACCACATTGATCATCCCTCTAGCCTTAATGGGCGTCCTCATGGATGCTCCATATCGGGCTCAAAATTTTTCTTTTGCTTTGTTTAAACAATCCTTTATTCAATTAATAATTTATCTTATCTGTTAGGAATTTCATGTTAGATGTTTTGATGATGACAATTAGGACTTTATGTTAGACTCCAAAACATGTAAGTTTGAATTTAGTAGAAATCATGTATAAGCTTCGAAGTGTTAGATTTGTAAAAGGCTTTATAGGCTTTGTTTTGTTTTTATTCTAGATTGTTAGACTAAGTAGTCTTAGGTTGAGCGTCTGATAATTTTTGAGTGAGTTAATCAGCCGTAAAAGTGTGAAGACTCCAACGTCTGAAGTCTGAATGAAGATAAAGTCTCTAAGCGTCCAAATGACCAGCTATATCAAGCGTCACCTTATAGGATAGAAGTGATTCAAGGATGGATAAGCGTCCATCAATGACTGATTTCACCTGAATATATTTCTAAGTCCGGAAGGAGTTTTATGCAAATATTCTCAACGCATTAAGTGCCAACGGGCATTTAATTCAATTGCATTAAATGCTGATAAGAGCATTAAATGTGAAGCACTTTCAGACGTACGGAGAAGCCACCCTATTGGACTGTCAACTATTCATTGACTGCAGCACCAACTTTTGTGCAGCAAATTTTCAAGAAAAAGGACAAAAGTTGTTCACTCGCGGAAGTGAGAGACACACGCCTGTGCATGTTTCAAACAGACACTTTCTCCAAGAATGCCTATAAATAGGACTTCAACAACAAGCCACATATACAATCAATTTTCAAGCCAAATTGCTGTTACATTGAAGTCTCATTGCTTAAACTCTCAGAAAAGCCAGAATATTCAAGAAAACATTCTCTTTGCTTTTCTTCAATTCCTGAGACAGTCAACCAATATCTCAAACATTCTTTTCAAAGAAACCACATTACTATTGAGATATTTCCAGTTGTTTGAACTTCATCAAAATCAAACAAACCGTTTGGAAAACCGCATCCAAGCCTCGCGATGTGTGTGAAGTCGAAGTTGGATACTTGCATTATTTTTGGGTGAAAGAAGCAAGGGGATTGAAGTGATTTGGAGCAGAAATCTGTGTGATCAAGGAGCTCAAGTCATCGAAATCTATCTCTCCCTGATTTGTAGAAGATTCTGTGTGATTCTTTGAGAATCATTTTAGTGGATTGCCTCCAAGTGTTCAAGGAGAAGAAGGACGTAGTTGGGATTACACCACCCAACGAACCTTACAAATATTGTGTCATTTACTTTACAGTCAATTCTCTTATCTATCATATCATTGCATAAATTGATTAAGTAAAACACAATCAAATGCTAAGCAACTAAGAAGCAACTTGTGACGCTAAAAATTTCCGAAAAGAGAAGACTCTAAAATTATTCCGTTGTGCTAACACTGATTAAAGAACTGAACGCTTAAACCTACTTGGTTAAAGTATTCAAATCTTCAAGTCTAAGTTAACTCTCTAAAAATAGTCTTCATCAGACGCTTAGCCTAAGCGTCTATATTTCAAGTAAACGCTCAGTCAAGCGTCTACATTTCAAGCGTCCAAAATCATTTTAATACGAAACTTTTTGAAGTCGAAAAAGACTCCAGGGTCTATTCAACCCCCCTTCTAGACCCTTTCGTATGCCACTTGGGACCAACAAGTGGTATCAAAGCGGTTAAAGTTGAAATTTAAATATTTCCAAGCATAACTGCTTGTTTAGATCCTTCTTCAGAATCTAGTTGCTTTTAATTTTTTTTATGGCATTTGCTAAAGTTCCCAAACTGACTTAGTCGAATTATGACACATGGAAAGTCAAAGCATTTACATATCTCTGTTCATGTGATGATGACATGTGCGATATTATTTCAGATGGGCCAATCAAAATATATAAAGCTATCACAAGAGCGCCTGGAGCCACGGAAGACACTCCGTATGGTTACGTTGAAAAACCGAAACAAGAATGGTCTCCAAATGAGCGTCGAAGAGCAAATTTGGACAATGTTGGTCGGAATGCTCTGTATACAGCTATTGGTGATAATGATAATTTATTCAACAAGATTAAGTCATGCAACACAACTAAGGAAATCTGGGATAAGTTAGCCATGATCTGTGGTGGTTCAGCTTAGATTAAAGAGAACAAACTTTCCATTGCCAAGGAAAGGTTTAACAACTTTAAGATGTTGACCAATGAGACTCTAGAGCAACTGGACATAAGATTCACAGCTCTTGTTATGAACTCACATCCTTAGGTATAAATTTACCGAACCGAGAAATGGTGGTCAAAATCTTTAGAAGTCTACCTAGTATATTCTTGATGAAGACAATAGCTATGAGAGAATCAAATATGTTGGATCACCTAACTCCAGAAGATGCTTTTTCAGAGCTCAAAGCATTTGAGTTTGAGTTGAATTCGGCTAGTGATGCAGTGAGCAGTCTAGTAATTGAGTCTGGAGCGCTCGTAGCATCAATCAAGGGTAAATCGGGTAATAAAGGAAAAGCTTCAGATACCAGTGAGGAAGAGGAGTTGGCCTTGCTGAATTGATTCAGAAAGTTCTTGAGGTAGGAAAAGAAAGGAAATAATCCTAAGCGTCAAGGACAAAGTTCATATCAAGCGCCCGCTCCAGTACAACAAAAGTACCAAGCGCCTCAATATTCTGTTCCTTCACCCCAAGCGCCTGCTCAATACCAAGCGTCTACTCAAAATCTCTCAGCACCCGTGGTCTTAAAACCACACACTGCAAGGTTAACAAGTGAACAAAATATAAAAACTAACCTTTGTTATAATTGCAGAAAACCAGAGCACTACCAGGTAAATTGCCCTTATCCAAATGTATCCAAGCCCTCAAGGCAGGATTATGTGGATAGAAACCAATTCAGGAGCAACCTTCGTCAACAAGGTTTGCTAGCGGAATCAGAACTAGCATCTGCACCTGAAGATTTGGAGTCTTCAGAGGAGAGTAGTGATGATGATGAGCCAGTGGATGACTCAGCGCTTATTTGTCTCATGGCCAGAGATGATGAAGCGTCTCTTGAGGTAAACACTGAGATATCTTACCCTCTTTCTTATGATGAATTACTTGACAAAGTTAATGAATATTATAAAGATTGTCCAGATGCCGCCAAAATATATCAAAATGATCTCGCTATTATCTCATCACTCACAAGAGATAAAGTAACGTTCAAAGCAGAGTTGAAAGTTCAGCAACAATGCATTGAGAAGAACCAATCACTTGAGAGTGAGATTATTCAATTAAAAGGCGATCTTGATATAATAGTCAAGAGAGAAGCTGATCTGATCGCTAGACTTGCCAAATCAGAGCAGCTCATCTCATCATTATCAAAAGCTTCAAGAAAGTTGGATAATGTGACTGAGGTAACAAGAATGTTTGGTGAAAAGACCGGTTTAGGATGCAATAAATTCGGTAAACAACCAAACAAACCTAATGTTACATCAAACAACAAAGGAAAGGGTGTTTTCTTTGTTGAAGAAGGTTCACAAGGTTAAACACAAAATGAACCAAGCGACAAAGGTACGAGGTCAAATGAGAAAGCCAAAGCTGACTCAGACAAGGGAAAGGCGAAAGCAAATGATTCACAAAGAAAGGTTCATCCGAACGCTCCAAAGGCTAAGGATAAACCTAATCACTGTGAGTCAAACGCTAAGCGTCCAGCATCAAAAGTGCACCCCAAGCCAGCGCCCAGGAAATAGTAGCGTCAATATCCAAAGAGGTCTAGATCATATTATCGCTATTATGATGATTATGATTATGACTATGATTATGATTACTATTATAATCGAGGATATTATTATACACCCAAAAGGCACACACAGCACAAGGTGAACAAAAAGCACACACAACACAATGTGAAACCCAAAAAGGCCAATATTCCTACAATGAAGACTAGGCAAATATGGGTTCCTAAAGTTCTAATTCAAACTAACAATGTTACTAATGTTAAAGGACCCAAGCAACAATGGGTACCTAAACAGAAATAGAACTTCCCTTTTTGAGTGCAAGTATCTAGAGCTAAAGCCGATACATCTGTGTGGTACTTCGATAGTGGATCGTCAAGGCACATGACTAGTTCCAAGGATCTTCTGATCAACTATCGACCTGCCAATGGTTCTCAGGTTGTATTTGGTGACAACTCCAAAGGTAAAACCAAAGGTATAGGTACTGTGCATAGGCGGAACATCATGATAAGTGATGTTTATTATGTTGAGGGTTTAAAGCACAATTTATTAAGCACAAGTCAATTTTGTGATCAAGGCTTTGAAGTCTTATTCTCAAGCGACTGTTGCTATATAAATGGCGCTAAGACTAAGTCTACTAAATTGAAAGGAAAAAGAACTAACAACGTATATTTGGTAGATTGGGGTTCAACAGTTGATAACAACCCAACATGTTTGTTGCTAAAAATGAATCTAAAATGGGTTGGTTATGGCATAGAAAAATGAATCACCTCAATTTTAAGACAATCTCTCAGCTTAAAAATCTAAATCTCGTAGAGGGATTACCAAAAGGACCATTTCACAAGGATCGCCTTTGTAACGCTTGTCAAATGGGCAAACAAGTCAAGTCATCGTTCAAGAGAAAACCTCATCTATCTACCTCTAGAATACTTGAACTACTTCACATGGATTTGTTTGGACCTGTTCAAACGATCATTGTAAGCGATAAAAAGTATACTTTGGTGATAGTAGATGATTTCTCTCGATTTACTTGGGTGGAATTTCTTTCATCCAAAGATGAGACACGTGACAAGTTAACAACGCTTATTCGGCAACTTCAAACATTGAGAAATCTTAAGGTTGCAAGAATATGAAGCGATCATGGTACTGAGTTTACTAACAAGATTGTTGAGAAGTTTTGTGCAGAGAATGGAATACATCATGAGTATTCAGCTCCAAGAACTCCCCAACAGAATGGTGTTGTTGAGCGCCGGAACAGAACGCTCAAGGAAGCCGCTAGGACTATGTTAGCAGAGTTCAAGCTTGCTCCTAGGTTTTGGGCTGAAGCGATCAATACTGCTTGTTATACTCAAAACCGTTGCATGATCAACAAACAACATGGGAAAACTCCATATGAACTATGGAAGGGACGTAAGCCAAATGTTTCATATTTTCACTTCTTTGGTTCTAAATGCTTTATCCATAATATTGGATCCCAAAGCCTAAAGACATTTGATCCTACAGCGGATGAGGGAATCTTTCTAGGCTACTCCAAGAATGGAAAAAATTTTCGCATCCCAAATAAGATCAAATCGAAGGTTGAGGAATCTATTCATGTTTTTTTTTATGATGCTAACCAAGAACCGATTAAGGTTAATATAAATGATGTAGGAGTTGAAGATCTATGTCATCAAGCGTCTAAGATCACCATAAATGATGACAATGAAGACGATGATGAGATCTCAGTGCCACCTCCTAAGATTACTCGTGAGGTTACTCTGGATAACAATGTAAGAAATGCTGATGATCATGAAGAGAGTGATCATCAAGAGCAAACAAGGATTTGTGAACTTGATGCGCCTACGCAAGAAGGTATTCAAGCGTCTGATCGTCAAGCGCCTATTCAACCTCTTAACCCTTTCCAACCAAATAGACTATGGCTACGTGATCATCCATTTGAGCATATTATTGGAGATATTGGAGCACTTGTTAGGACTAGAGCCGCTACATTCAATGAGGCCATGTTCGCAAGCTTTCTATCTCAAATGGAACCTAAGAAAGTAGATGAATCACTAAGTGATCCAAGTTGGATTGAAGCCATGCAAGAAGAGCTTAATCAGTTTGAGCTAGTAAGGTTTGGACGCTAGTACCAAGACCAACTCACCAAGGAGTCATTGGAACTAGATAGGTTTATAGAAACAAGATGGATGAGAATGGCATTGTAATAAGAAACAAGGCCAGACTCGTAGCTCAAGGATATTGCCAAGAAGAGGGTATTGACTTTGATGAGACATATGCTCCTGTTGCCCGTCTTGAAGCATTCAACAGGTTTACGGTATATCAGATGGACGTGAAGAGTGCCTTCCTGAATGGTAAACTCTAAGAAGAAGTATATGTGAAGCAACCATCGGGATTCATCAACAACCATGGTAAGGGTATGGTTTTCAAGCTAGACAAAGCACTTTATGGGCTTAAGCAAGCATCTAGAGCATGGTATGACACTCTCTCTATCTTTCTTATTGGTAAAGGCTTTTCAAAAGGCAGCGTTGATACAACGTTATTTAAAATTACCAATAACGAAGATATTCTTTTAGTCCAAGTTTATGTTGATGATATTATATTTGGCTCTACTAACAAGCGTCTGTGTGAGAAATTTTCGAAAATGATGCAAGAACAATTTGAAATGAGCATGATGGGTGAATTAACTTTCTTCGTAGGATTACAAGTTAAACAACTCCCTAATGACATATTTATTAACCAAGCTAAATATACAAGAGATATGATTAAGAAATTTGGTATGGAGAATGCATCATATTCAAAAATTCCAATGAGCCAAACGCTTAAGTTAGATAAAGATGAAAGTGGAAAGAAAGTTGATATCACTAATTATAGAGGCATCATTGGATCACTTCTTTTTCTTACTGCCAGTAGACCTGATATTATGTTTTCGGTATGCATGTGTGCACGATTTCAAGCTGATCCTAAAGAGTCACACTTAATTGCAGCTAAGAAGATCCTTAAATACCTAAAAGGCACACAAAATGTGGGCTTATGGTATCCTAGGGATTCTCCTTTTGAACTCATTGGTTCCTCAGATGCAGATTTTGCAGGTTGCAAAATAGATCGTAAGAGTACTAATGGTACATGTCAATTTCTAGGTGATAGGTTAGTTTTATGGCATAGTGAGAAACAACAATCCATGGCTACCTCCACAACCGAAGCTGAGTATATAGCTGCAGGAAGTTGTTGTGCACAAGTGTTATGGATGAGGCAACAACTTAGAGATTATGGTATAATCCTAGGTCCAACCCCCATTCATTGTGATAACCAAAGCGCTCTCGCCATGACACAAAACCCCATTCTCCATTCCAGAACTAAACATATTGACATTAGATACCATTTTCTTCGTGACCATGTTCAAAAGAAAGATATCTCCATGCACTTTATTGGAACTGATAAACAATTGGCGGATATCTTCACCAAAGCGCTCAACGAACAACATTTTTGTTAGAGTATATGCCCTCGAATGCCATAAAGAGGATAGATTTATAGGGCATAAACATTGTAACTAAACTATAGTTTTTCTATTAATATAAGGCAGTTGATTATTATTTTCTTATAGGCATTTATAAAGTGTGAATAAACAACGTAAAGTCCTTGATGACAAGGCGAATCTTCTACCTCCTATGGGATAGGAGGAAAGGCACTAGAATGGTTTGACCCTTAACATCTAAAAGGGTTCGCAAGTCTAAGAAATATTGATTGGGCATCAATAGTGAATAAAGACTTATATGATGTAAGTTTCGACAGAGAAAGTGCCAGTCGTACACTATGGAAATGGTAGTGGGAACTTATATCATAGACGTGTCAGTTGGACTGATATGTTCGAACATGGCTAGCATCAGTTCATCACATGGGTAATTCACTCATTGACGGTCAATGATGAAACTGATAAGTTGTGATAGGTACGTGTGAACCTCTGACCTGAGAAATCGAGTTGAAGATGTACTTGTGACATCAAGTCTGTCATTAGAGTAGTTAGATTCAAATCACCTGTTGGTGGAATTGACCTCGAAGTGCGACTTGATGGGCAAGTAGCATTGTTAACTGATTTGAAATATGGAATTTATTCTCTCATAAGTGAATGAGTAAAATATCCTATGCGATCATGAATAAGTGAGGATGAAAGTCTTTTGGCCAAAGCATTTAAATAACTCGACTTACTTGACTGAGATATAAGAATAAAAGGTTTATACACGTACGGTATTCACGGCGTAAAGGTTTGGAATGATCCTATTCATTCGTTCTCAATTGGGTTACGGTGTGAGCCACGAGACTGGCTAGGTGTCACTCACACCCCTTTCGATTCCTCCCAATTTTCTTTTGAGACGAACCTAAAGAGTCGCGCTTAAAGGAAGTGCAAAAGGAAAAACATAGGAAAAAGACTTGTGAGAAATTCACAACATTGGATTCCGTAATTAATTAATTAATTATTGGATAATTTAATTAATTAATTAAAATAATGAGTTAATTAATTTCTTGGAGAAATTGAGTTATAAATTAATTAGGAATTGAATTAATTGGTGTTAGGAATTTCATATTAGATGTTTTGATGATGACAAATAGGACTTTCTGTTAGACTCCGAAAAGTGTGAAAGCTTTCATAGAATGTTATGTATAAGTACCTGAAAGCTTATTTATCTTAGGCTTATAGTATTTATCTTTGTAGAATTCCTTAGACTAAGTATGTGACACTAAAACACTTAGGAAAATTCTGGGTGAGTCTACCAAGTGATGAAGGTGAAGATCTAGCATCTAAAGCTACAATGGATAAAGATATCTTGAAGCGTCTGTCAAACGCTTTAGGGATTATCCCAGTGCTCAAACTACGAATGGATAACTCAGGCCGAATACTCAACATCAAGTGAAATGACGAAATTTTCAGTGAGACCATCAAGACAAGATTGAAGAGTAAGCGTCTGAAATAAAGAAAAGAAAGTCAGGATCAGTCCAAGCGTCTGATACACAAGAATAACTATTCTCTTCAGCAAGCGTCCAAATAAAAGGTTAAACCAACACAACCTACAAGGAACGTAACCTAAAAAAATTTTAGACCCAAAACCATCCAAAGACTTAAAAAAATGCATGAATCAAACGGACGAATTATTTCCAACGGAAATAAAACAAGATGCATTAAAAGTCGGATAAGTGCTATTAAAATATAAGCACTATAACTTATGGGCAAGCCATATCTTTGACCTAGACTGTCAGGTTTATGAAACCAAGACCATGCCCAACCAATTAAATATACCCAAAGTTAGAAATGTTTGAACTCAAGGAATGTTTGGGGAAACGAGACTCCAACCGAGTCAAACGGACAAAAACCATCAATACCTTATAAATAGCTCTTTCAACAAACAAGTAACATGATGAGAAAGTGACACACACAAAAACACCTACCTTGTTGAAAGAAAAGCTTACTAAAAATCATAGCCAAATATTCATATAAGCTTTTTACAAATATTCTAGAGGCAGTCACCTATATCTCAAATCTCTTTTTAAGAAGAACATATACTACCATTGAGACATCCTCAAGTTGTTTGAACTTTCCAAAAACAAACAAACCCGTGACCAAAACCATCAACACCTTTCATCTGAGTGAGAAAGCTGGTTGACTTGCAAGCAGTATTTTTGTGTAAAAGAAGCTTGTTGAAGTTGATCTCTATTGGAGCTGAAATCTGTGTGACCAAGGAGTTCCGAGATCAAAAGTAACTTGCACCATTTCTGAGTGAAAGAAGCAAGGGAATAGAAGATCTTTAGTGGAGCTGAAATCTGTGTGACCAAGGAGTTCCAAGATCATATCCAATCTCCCTCTATCTTGTAGAAGTCTCTGTGTGACTCTTCGATAATCATCATAGTGGAAAAACCTCCCTGATAAAAGGAGAAGAAGGACGTAGCTGGGATTACATCACCCAGTGAACCTTACAAATATTTTGTGTCATTTACTGTTTTATTGTCTTACATTATACTGTCATATTATATCTTGAAAAGGCATTTAAAACTAATAAGCGACTAATTGGTTAAAACGAACGCTAAGCTATAAAACATTTCCGCTGTGCTAACCCTGATTTAGTGACTAAACTCTGCCCTACTTTGGTAAGCGTTGAAATCACCGAGTCTAAGTTAACGTTTCTCAAGCGCCACATCCAGCGCTTAAACTTGTCAAGCGTTCAAATATTTCAAAGTGATACGAATTTTTAAGAAGTCGAAAAAGACTTCAGGGTCTATTCAACCCCCCCCCTTCTAGACCCTTTCGTATACCACTTGGGACCAACAAGTGCTATCAGAGCGGTTGAAGTTGAAACCTAAGCGTTTCCAAGCGTAACTGCTTGTTCCGATCCATCTTTTTAATATAGTCGCTTCAAAATTACTCTTAAATTCTTCATGGCATTTTCTAAAGTTCCCAAGTTGACCGAGTCAAATTATGACTCTTGGAAGGTCAAAGCGTTTACTTATTTGTGTTCATGTGATGATGAAATGTGCGATATCATTTCAGATGGGCCAATCAAAATATACAAAGTTATCACCAGAGCGCCCGAAGCCACAGGAGAAACACCTGACGGGTATGTGGAGATGCCCAAACAAGAATGGTCCACCGATGAGCGTCGACGAGCCAATCTGGACAATGTCGGTCGAAATGCATTATACACAGCCATTGGTGACAATGACAACTTATTCAACAAAGTCAAATCATGCAATACAACTAAAGAAATTTGGGATAAGTTGGCTACTATTTGTGGGGGGCTCAGCACAAATAAAGGAAAACAAATTATCAATTGCCAAAGAAAAATTCAACGGCTTCAAGATGCTACCTAATGAGACGCTAGAGCAATTAGACATGAGGTTTACAGCCCTTGTCACTGAACTAACATCTCTGGGTATGGAGCTACAAAATCGAGAAACAGTGGTCAAAATCTTTAGAAGTCTTCCAAGCAAATTCCTGATGAAAACAACTGCAATGAGAGAATCAAACAATCTGGACAGCCTAACTCCAGAAGATGCTTTTTCAGAACTCAAAGCGTTTGAGTTTGAGCTGAATTCGGCCAGTGATGCAGTAAGTAATCTAGTAATCGAATCTGGAGCGCTAATGGCATCAATCAAAGGAAAACCTATCAAAGAAAAAGGTTCGGACATAAGTGAGGAAGAAGAACTGGCGCTTCTAAATAGATTCAGGAAATTCCTGAAATATGAAAAGAAGGGAAACAGTCCTAAGCACCCAGGACAAAGTTCATATCAAGCGCTTCCTCAAATACAACCACAATATCAAACGCCTCACTATCCTGCGTCCTCCTCCCTAGCGCCAATTCAATATCAAACTCCTTCTCAGCAAGATCTCTCAGCGCCTGCAGCGTTAAACCAACGATCCACAAGATTAACAAACGAACAAAAGATGAAGACCAATCTTTGTTACAACTGCAGGAGACCAGGGCATTTCCAAGTTAATTGCCCATATCCAAATGTGTCTAAACCTACAAAGCAAGATCACACGGATAGAAACCAATTCAGGAGCAACCTGAGACAACAAGGCTTGCTAGCAGAATCAGAACCTCTCTATACGCCTGAAGAGGACTTGGAATCATCAGATGAAAGCAGCGATGATGAACCATCAAAGGACTCAGCATTCATTTGTCTCATGGCAAGAGAAAATGAAGCATCTAACGACGTACCATCTGAGGTAACCACTGATCTGTATCATCCTCTCTCTTATGATGAATTACTTGACAAAGTAAAGAAATATTATACAGATTGTCAAGATGCCACCCAATTATTCCAAAATCACCATCGTATTATTTCAGCACTCAGAAGTGATAACTTAACGCTCAAAGCAGAGTTGCAAATTCAGCAACAGTGCATTGAGAAAAACCAATCACTCGAGAGTGAAATTACTCAGCTAAAAGGTGATCTTGATATAATAGTCAAAAGAGAAGCTGAAATGGTCGCTAAACTTGCCAAATCAGAGCAGCTTATCTCCTCATTATCAAAAGCGTCTAGAACGCTAGATAATGTGACTAAAGTAACCAGGGCATTTGGTGAAAAGACCGGTCTAGGTTTTGATAAAATCAGTTTTAAAGCCAAAGCGTCCAATGTTACAACAATCAACAAAGGAAAAGGTGTAATCTTTGTTGAAGAAAGTTCAATCAGACAAACGCTGAATGAATCAACAAATACTGGTACAAAAGTTAATGATAAAGTCAACATTGACTCAGGCAAAGGAAAGACCAAAGTGAACATCTCACAAAAGAAAATATATCCAAACGCTCAAAAAGCTAAGGAGATATTTTCTGCCAGTGAATCAAACGTTAAGCGTCCCGCACCAAAAGGGCATCCTAAGCCAGTACCAAACAGAATCAAACGTCCATATCCAAAACAATCCAGTTCATATTATCAACACTATGATAATTGTGAATACGATTATGATTATCACTATAATCAAGGATATTTCTATACATCTAGAAAAGGTATGCAACTCAAAACGAAACCCAAGAAGGCCAATCCTTTTCCTGTAGTGAAAATAAGGCAAATATGGGTTCCGAAAAATCTAATTCACGTCACTAACAAAGAAGGACCCAAAACAAAATGGGTACCTAAAGGAAATTAGATCTGCCCTTTTGAATGCAGGTACCTAGAGCCAACACCTACGCTTCAGTATGGTACATAGATAGTGGATCATCGAGACACATGACTGGATCAAAGGACCTCTTGATTAACTATCGTGCAACCAATGGTCCTCAAGTTATATTCGGTGATAATTCTAAAGGTAAAACTAAAGGTATAGGTATCATGCATAGGGGGAACATCATGATCAATGATGTATACTATGTCGAGGGTCTTAAACATAATCTCCTAAGCATAAGTCAATTTTGTGATAAAGGCTTTGAAATTAAATTTTCTAGTGACTTGTGCGAGATAATCGATGTTAAGACAGGATCTACCAAATTAAAAGGAAGAAGAACAAACAATGTATACTTAGTAGATTGGGATTCAACATTAGATAACAACCCTACATGCTTCGTAGCTAAGAATCAAAACGAATTAGGTTGGTTATGGCACAGAAAAATGAATCACCTCAATTTCAAAACAATCTCTCAATTAATATCTCTAAATCTCATAGAGGGATTACCTAAAGGTTCCTTTAATAAAGATCGCTTATGCGATGCTTGTCAAATGGGTAAACAAGTTAAATCATCCTTTAAGAAGAAGCTTCATCTATCGACCTCTCGAATACTTGAATTACTACATTTAGATTTGTTTGGTCCTATTCAAATCATGAGCGTTAGTGGTAAAAAGTATTCACTAGTAATAGTTGATGATTTTTCACGCTATACATGGGTAGAATTTCTAGCATCTAAAGATGAAACTAGTGCCAAGCTCACCTCTCTAATTCGTCAACTACAAAACTCAAAAGATCTAAAGTAACAAGAATTAGAAGTGATAGAGGAACTGAATTTACTAACCATATTGTTGAGAAATTTTGTAAAGACTTTGGAATACTTCATGAGTATTCAGCACCTAGAACACCTCAACAAAATGGAGTTGCTGAACGGCGGAACAGAACGCTTAAAGAAGCCGCTAGGACTATGTTAGCCGAATCCAAGCTGCCTCAAAGGTTGTGGGCCGAAGCTGTTAACACTGCTTGCTACACTCAGAACCGGTGTATGATCAACAAGCAACATGAAAAGACTCCATATGAGTTATGGAAGGGACGTAAGCCGAATGTTTCATACTTTCATGTATTTGGCTCAAAATGTTTCATTCATAACAATGGTTCTCAAAGCCTAAAGACATTTGATCCTAAAGCAGATGAAGGAATCTTTCTAGGATACGCCAAAAATGGAAAGAGCTTTCGCATCTTAAATAAGATCAAATCGAAGGTTGAAGAATCCATTCATGTTGTGTTTGATGATGCTAACCAAGAACCGAGTAAGGTTAATATTAATGATGCAGGAATTGAAGATTTATCTCAACAAGCGTCACAAATCAATCTGTGTGATGATAGTGATATTGATGAAGATAATGAAATCATTATACCTAATCCTAAGACTACTCGTAAAGACATCAACGATGACATTGCAAGAAACGCTGATGATCATGAAGGGTATGTTCATCAAGAGCAAATTCAATCTACAAACACTGAAGCGCCTACGCAAGGAATTGGTCAAGCGCCTACACAGTTTAATCAAACGTTAGATCAATCTCTTAACTCGTTCCAACCAGACAGAAAATGGCTCAGAGACCATCCACCAGAACTAATTATTGGAGATATTGGAGCACCCGTTAGAACGAGAGCCGCTACAATAAATGAGGCCATGTTTGCAAGCTTCCTATCTCAAATGGAACCAAAAAAGTGGATGAAGCGCTTAACGATCCAAGTTGGATAGAAGCCATGCAAGAAGAGCTAAACCAATTTGAAAGAAATAAGGTATGGACGCTAGTACCAAGACCAACCCACCAAGGGGTCATTGGAACTAGATGGGTCTATAGAAACAAAATGGATGAGAATGGAATTGTGATTAGAAACAAAGCCAGACTCGTAGCTCAGGGATACTGTCAAGAAGAGGGCATCGACTTTGATGAAACATACGCTCCAGTTGCCCGACTTGAAGCAATCCGCATGTTTCTAGCGTTTGCAGCATTTAACAAATTTACAGTGTATCAAATGGACGTAAAGAGTGCATTTCTGAATGGTAAACTCCAAGAAGAAGTATATGTGGAGCAACCACCAGGATTCATCAACAACCATGGGAAAAGCATGGTTTACAAATTGGACAAGGCACTCTATGGTCTTAAACAAGCACCACGAGCATGATATGACACTCTCTCTATCTTCCTTATAGGTAAAGGCTTTTCAAAAGGCAGCGTTGACACAACGTTATTCAAAATTACCCATAATGATGATATTCTCCTAGTTCAAATTTATGTTGATGATATTATATTTGGATCTACCAATAAGCGTCTATGTGAGAAATTTTCGAAAATGATGCAAGATCAATTTGAAATGAGCATGATGGGTGAATTAACTTTCTTCCTAGGATTACAAGTTAAACAACTCCCTAATGGCATATTCATAAATCAAACTAAATATACTAGAGATATGATCGAGAAATTTGGTATGGAAAATGCATCATCTTCAAAAATTCCAATGAGCAAGACGCTTAAGCTAGATAGAGACGATAATGGAAAGAAAATTGATATCACTAACTATAGAGGTATTATTGGATCACTTCTTTATCTTACAGCTAGTAGACCCGATATTATGTTCTCAGTATGCATGTGTGCACGTTTTCAAGCTGATCCTAGAGATTCACACTTAATTGCTGCTAAAAGAATCCTTAAGTACCTAAAAGGCACACAAAATGTGGGCTTATGGTATCCTAGGGATTCTCCTTTTGAACTAATCGGTTATTCAGATGCAGATTTTGCAGGATGCAAAATAGATAGAAAAAGTACTAGTGGAACATGTCAATTTCTAGGTGATAGACTAATTTCATGGCATAGTAAGAAGCAACAGTCCATCGCTACTTCCACCGCTGAGGCTGAGTATGTAGCCGCTGGAAGCTGTTGTGCACAGATCCTTTGGATGAGGCAACAACTTAGAGATTATGGAATAATCCTAGATCCAACTCCTATCCATTGTGACAATCAAAGCGCCTTAGCAATGACTCAAAATCCAGTTCTTCACTCTAGAACCAAACACATTGACATTCGCTATCACTTTCTACGTGACCATGTTCAAAAGAAAGATATCTCCATGCACTTCATTAATACAGAAAAGCAACTGGCAGATATCTTCACCAAAGCGCTTAACGAACAACGTTTTCTCACTTTAAGAAGTGAACTAGGTATGATTGATCTAAATGCTTAATCATTCGAAACATCATACTTTTGTTAGGCATGAAATTTAGGGGGAATTCAATGTATGTTATGAAATTTATGGGGAACCTACATAGGGGGAACCTTAAAGAGCTAACAATACCTAAGTGAATATGACCAAAAATGTTTTCCCTTGCATCGGTCATACGCACTTAGCACCATACACTTAAAACCTTTTTGACGCTTATTACACAAATCTGTCTTAGCGTCTGCACTTCTTTCAAAATAAACTAAACGCTTAGCTTTATTCCCGGCTAAAGCAGTTAGTAAAAAGACCCTTTTAAAAGCAAGCGTACATTACCCTACGCTAAAACGAGAAAGTGGATTAGTCAATCAATGCAATTAATGCTGACTTGACATTCCTCACCCTTCGCTCAAGAAAACCCATGGGTACTCATCACGTTTTTCAAAGATGGTTCAGCACATGTACACGCGTCAGTACAATTACCATGTATCTTAGACGAGTACAACCGGCGCTGAATATTTTAAACCAAAAGTAAAACACTACTACCAAGACCTAATGATAAGTACTGGGAAACTGTGTCCTCATATACACCCTGAAAGGAATAATTCTATATGTTACAATGACCGCTAAAGCACAACCTGTTACTTGAAAGAGACTCCCAAGATTTTCAAGCGTCCACATAACACTCAATTGTTTCAAGCGTCATTCTGACTAAGTCCGGACGCTTTAACAAATTTTTGGCGGGCATTTAAATAGTGTTCAAAATTATGATTCCCGAACAGTTTTCATAAAGAACGTATCCGCTTTTCATGGGCACACGCATCACTCTCAGTCTCTGTTTTAAACTTTTAAACGGACTTCAAAATAGTATATGTGGCAGTTACTAAAAGAAACCGTGCCTGTTTAATCTAAATTCACGTCCACAGTTATATTTTAATGGCTGAGATTTATACTCCTCCACGTGTCAACATCTCAAACTTCAAACACACCGAACATTCAAATTGAAGTTTCTGCAGAACACAAACACTCTTATACTCTATTCCATTCGTGCAAAAACAAGTCTCTCTCTTTTCAAAAACGAAAATTTTTTCGTAATCTCTGTCTACTGCTCACTCATGGCACCCAAGAAAGCTACTGCTGGAACCCTGAAGTTATTGTCAAGATCACTGAAGGCCTTATAGTTGATTGGAAGTTTCTCTATGAAAACCCCCAAATTGATTTAACGGAAATAATGGATTCTGTAGCAGAGGCTGGGCTTCAGAAATTTCTCACGAAATACTCATATATGTTTCCTGAAGAACTAGAATTTTCTGGAGAAATGCTCGACTGTCTGACGATGAGACTTCCATCACGTGTTTGTTTCCTGTCTCCAAGAAGGAATCAAAGACGTTCACTCTCTCTGCGGCCTCCATTGCCCAGAATTTCTCTCTACCTAATGCTGGAGCCACTTTAGACACTATCACTGAAGAACAAATTCAAGAAGTCTGGACTCAGATTAGCGCTTACGATGATGTTCCATACAAACCGTACTTTGAAAAGAAGGATATAGTGAACAGGTATCGAGTCTTGGCTGATTTCTGCAGTAAAAACATCGAATGCAGAGTGGGAACCTTCGACAAAATCAACCCAACCCAGTTCCAGATGATGACTGCCATCCTACTCAAGATAAAGATCAACTGGAGCGCTATATATTCAGCAGGTTCAGAGACAGTTACGCACTTCAAACAGACCTTATGGTCTAGTTTTAAGTGATCTACTCTTTCGAGCAGAGTGCACCTCTTCAGCAGGAGTCACCGTGGCCAAGCATAAGTTCTATGGGCCAAGAATCATCAATAATCTCTTCAATCCACCCAAAGTTGGAGGTGCTGCTAAGCCTCTCTCTGAGCGCCAAGTTGTCCGCGCAGCGTCAGATGAGGAGGCTGAGCGTCCAGATCAGGAGAAAGCCAAACGTACTGTGAAGCGTCCCACTGTCACCAAGAAACGGGCTCCTCGAAAGCCCAAGGCTCAACCTATTAAAAACGATGAAGATGACGAGGATTCTATACCCCTCATTAGTCGGAAAGATCTGGAAAAGGTTCTCAAGAATATTGACTTTGAAGAACCTGCAGTTCCACAGACTCAAGCGTTCCCCGCCGAAGGTATAAATGTGAAGCGTATCTTCAAAAAGCGTAAGCGTCCAACTGCTGCCATCTCTTCTGAGACTACACAAAGAGATCAAGCCATAGCTGCTGTCCCGATATCATCCTCCGAACCACCAGTTGATGTCCATCTGGATGTTGATATGACCCAAATTGTGGCCATCGCACATGAAGCTGCCATCGAATCTACAAATCTCGAGCCGGATGAACCTGAAATCCCAAGGGCTCAACCATTGCTTGTATTACCTAGTACAACAGAGGCACGCTCAGAAGGTCAGAGCGATGCTAACGACGTTGTGATCCATCGACACTTTTTCAAGCTGGATCCCTCAAAGACTATCGATCACTCAGTCGATTATTTGCCTCCAGCGCCCACAGAAAACTTCATACCTGCAGGTTACAATGAAGAAAGTCTTATCAATGCCGAAAATGATATCGCCAAGCTCATAAAGTTTGATCTGGCTGTACGCAACACTCTCTTTAATACAGCCTCCACCCCAGCTGATGAAGCTTACTACAAAGCGCTTGAACTCGGAAAGACTCCCACACACATCCCGGCTTCTGTCACTCTCCAAGCTCAGCGGCAAGGAGGCACGACTCCTAGAGCTGATGTTGACTTAGCTTATTATCTGGACTGTGGGACAAGCAAACCCACTGGCTTCGCTCTCCGCGACTACAACATCAGAGTCTATGAGCGTCAGGATCAGCTTCTGAACCCAACGGAAGAGCTACTAAACAGAGAAGGATATTCTCACTCTCTAACACTGGTCAAAAGCGAGGAAAACAAGAACTCAGCTAATCCTCTCCTCCTGTGGAAGAATAAAGGAGTACATGCCGGTGAGCGTCCAGCATCCCTGACCGAGATGATTCAACTTGAAACCGATGCATATTTTGACTGCGTCTGGAACGCTAACTACCAACCCGACAGGTATCGTTTTGAATCCATCTGTGATATTCATCACCAAGGGTTTCGTGCTATACTTAATGCAGGAACTGAGTATTGTATGACTGAGATACGATGGGCTGAAGCTTACATGGGTGACAAGTATAAATTTGAAGACTTGGTTAGTGCTCCCCATCTGTTCAGACTAGGGATTCATGATAAAAGGACCAAATTTGCACGCTACATGCTGACGCAGCGCCAGCATAGACTTGGACCCGTTCTGAAGCTGCCTCTGATCCGCCATCAACCTGAACACCGCTTAAGACAAGCGTTGCACAAACTGGCCAACTCTTCTCTACGCTTTGATGATCAAGCGTCCACCAGCGGTTCCTCTCCCATGTCCTGTCTGAACTGCACCCCTAGCCAATGTGAAGACAACTTTTCTCTCATGATGGCAATTATGCCTCCAGTCTCTCTATTCGACAAAATCTTCACAGACAATCTGCGACAATGGGATGGCTCTCGGATCAATTCTTTCAGAGGATATCCACTACTTCCGTCTATTCGACAAGAAGTCTCCAGTCACTATGATTTTGGTTTATCGCTGCTAGAAAGATCTCAAGCGCTTGCTTCAGCCATCTACCCATACTTGGAAGAGTATTACCAGCTCCGCGTTCCCGCCTCTCGGAAACCGAAGACTCTCCCAACAGATCGGCTAATTGGCTTCTCACAACACTATTGCCCAGATGCCTTATTCTCTATCTGCAAAGCGCCCTCCAAACTCTTTCCCACTCATGTGCTGGATATCCTCGGGCCACTGTATATCAGGGCACTGGATAGTCCTATCAGAACGTTCATTCAAGGTACTCATCTCCCCACTCTACATTTGAATGAACTCCTGCAGACTGCTACGTATCCATATGCAGATGAACCGTTTGCCAGCTTGGACTTTCGGTTTACGGACTTTAGCCGAATAGAATCAGAATTTCCTGCAGCACCCGCTGAACTGTTAACTGCTCCTGAGCGCCTATTAGAGTTACCTCAAGCGCCTCATTCTCCCAGTCCAACTGAATCCGACTCTACTGCCTCCACCGAGTCCAACACTGCTCCAGAGCTTCGAGGAACAGTATTTGATCCTACTAATCAAGTATCTATTGAATCTCTCAAACACACATCTCGTTTTAAGCCTCAAGTCCGCCCTGCACTTCCACACGCTCAACCGTCCATGGCTGAATGCCTCACTCAAATACAGCAACTATCTACAGCTACTCAGGCAAGTCATGTGGCTTTAACCAATGATCTACAAGATAGATTCACGGCTCTCGAGACCTCTCTCACAGACGCTAATCAAGCTCAACTCCTGGTATGAAAGAACATTTCGACCAGCGTCTAACCACTCTTGAGGCCTCTGTCGCTCAGATTGCTGCTCAAGTCAGTCTTCTTACTCAGCATTTCATACAGACTGATGATGGCAATAAGGGGGAAAAGAAGGGAGAAAAGAGGAAATCGTCAACATCTAAAGATCAAGCTCCTCCTCCACTATCCAAGCGTCAACACGTTGATACTTCTCTCACACTGAGTGCAGAACCAAGGTATCCCTATCCCTCTTGGGTAACCACATCGGTTGAAGCGTCCAACAAGAAAGAAACCCCCAGAGTGCTCTATCCAACTCTTCCGTTGCCTTCAAGAGCACTGCTTGAACAGTTTGACATTCCTCTTCTCAGAGCATCAATTCCAGAACCAACTGATCCAGCAGTATTAGCCTTAGAAAGAAAAATGTCTGACTTCGACCAAACCTTCAGAATTTGCCTACGATACATAGGCATCAGTCCAGAGGAATGGGATAAACACTTCATTGCCTTTAAGGCACGACAAGTTCAAGAAAACAAGCACATAATCAGTAAAGATCATGCGGCAATGATGACGTTAGAAGATCAGATAACTGAAGCAATCCGTGCTGAAATGACTAAGAGATACAAGATCAAGCCACGATCTTAATTTTTACTTGTGCCTCTCTCTTTGTAGTTGTAAAATGCCTGCACTATGAAATATATATATAAAATGCATTTTACAGCTGAAACATCTCGTTAAAGCTCAAACTAACTTACTAATTTACGCTAACCTTCAGGTATCTAACACTTGAACCAAATAAGTATTGCCATCATCAAAAAGGGGGAAATTGTTAGGAATTTCATATTAGATGTTTTGATGATGACAAATAGGACTTTCTGTTAGACTCCGAAAAGTGTGAAAGCTTTCATAGAATGTTATGTATAAGTACCTGAAAGCTTATTTATCTTAGGCTTATAGTATTTATCTTTGTAGAATTCCTTAGACTAAGTATGTGACACTAAAACACTTAGGAAAATTCTGGATGAGTCCACCAAGTGATGAAGGTGAAGATCAAGCGTCTAAAGCTACCATGGATAAAGATATCTTGAAGCGTCTGTCAAACGCTTTAGGGATTATCCCAGTGCTCAAACTACGAATGGATAACTCAGGCCGAATACTCAACATCAAGTGAAATGACGAAATTTTCAGTGAGACCATCAAGACAAGATTGAAGAGTAAGCGTCTGAAATAAAGAAAAGAAAGTCAGGATCAGTCCAAGCGTCTGATACACAAGAATAACTATTCTCTTCAGCAAGCGTCCAAATAAAAGGTTAAACCAACACAACCTACAAGGAACGTAACCTAAAAAAATTTTAGACCCAAAACCATCCAAAGACTTAAAAAAATGCATGAATCAAACGGATGAATTATTTCCAACGGAAATAAAACAAGATGCATTAAAAGTCGGATAAGTGCTATTAAAATATAAGCACTATAACTTATGGGCAAGCCATATCTTTGACCTAGACTGTCAGGTTTATGAAACCAAGACCATGCCCAACCAATTAAATATACCCAAAGTTAGAAATGTCTGAACTCAAGGAATGTTTGGGGAAACGAGACTCCAACCGAGTCAAACGGACAAAAACCATCAATACCTTATAAATAGCTCTTTCAACAAACAAGTAACATGATGAGAAAGTGACACACACAAAAACACCTACCTTGTTGAAAGAAAAGCTTACTAAAAATCATAGCCAAATATTCATATAAGCTTTTTACAAATATTCTAGAGACAGTCACCTATATCTCAAATCTCTTTTTAAGAAGAACATATACTACCATTGAGACATCCTCAAGTTGTTTGAACTTTCCAGAAACAAACAAACCCGTGACCAAAACCATCAACACCTTTCATCTGAGTGAGAAAGCTGGTTGACTTGCAAGCAGTATTTTTGTGTAAAAGAAGCTTGTTGAAGTTGATCTCTATTGGAGCTGAAATCTGTGTGACCAAGGAGTTCCGAGATCAAAAGTAACTTGCACCATTTCTGAGTGAAAGAAGCAAGGGAATAGAAGATCTTTAGTGGAGCTGAAATCTATGTGACCAAGGAGTTCCAAGATCATATCCAATCTCCCTCTATCTTGTAGAAGTCTCTGTGTGACTCTTCGATAATCATCATAGTGGAAAAACCTCCCTGATAAAAGGAGAAGAAGGACGTAGCTGGGATTACATCACCCAGTGAACCTTACAAATATTTTGTGTCATTTACTGTTTTATTGTCTTACATTATACCGTCATATTATATCTTGAAAAGGCATTTAAAACTAATAAGCGACTAATTGGTTAAAACGAACGCTAAGCTATAAAACATTTCCGCTGTGCTAACCCTGATTTAGTGATTAAACTCTGCCCTACTTTGGTAAGCGTTGAAATCACCGAGTCTAAGTTAACGTTTCTCAAGCGCCACATCCAGCGCTTAAACTTGTCAAGCGTTCAAATATTTCAAAGTGATACGAATTTTTAAGAAGTCGAAAAAGACTTCAGGGTCTATTCAACCCCCCCCTTCTAGACCCTTTCGTATACCACTTGGGACCAACAATTGGATTATCAATTTATTTATTGGATAAATAAATTATCCGATTAAATAATTAGCAAGCAAGACGAAAGGCCGAAGGCTTCGGAGCCCACTAAGGGGCGGCCAAATATACGCCCAAATAGGGCTCTTGCATGCTAGTGTTATTGTTTCATAATGATATAAATATATCACAAGGTGAAAAATAACACAAGGCAACTTACATAACTTTCTCTCCAAGAAAAAGTCTCCCAACTCTCTCTCTCTCTCTAGCCGTCTTTGACAGGGAAAAAAGGAGGAGTTTTTTGTTTTTGATTTCGGCGTGACGAATTAGAGACATTGGCAAATTCGGCGTTAGAGAAAAGGATCACGTTCAGAAATCAACATACGCGAGAACGGTAATTCTTCTGTACACAATTAAACACAAGGATTAGAGATGATTCGGGCTTTGGGAATTAAATTTACTTTCCTCTGCGTTTTATTCGTATAATTTCCAATAGTGGTATCAGAGCCAATCTCTGAATTCTGTGTTTAATTGCTTATGTGATTGACTGTTTTTTTCGCATTTTTGTGGCATGCTTTGAACGTGTTTTTCATATGAAAATATTCTTATATCGCTGTAGTTTCTTGATGAACGTTGTAGTTTAATGCGTTGCGAATCTGGGTATATAAATTTTATGAGAATCGGAGAAGTATAATCCCAAGACGAGCGAGACTGAAAAAGCATGCGCAGTCTGTGCGCTGGCGCTGTGCGCGCAATAGGAGGCGTTTTCGGCCTCCCATTGCGCCCACAGCGTGCGCACTGCACACACTGGGTGGGCCCCCAAGGCCGTGCCATTTCACGGCGTCGGTAGGAGGGGCTGGCCGGACACGATTAAACTGTGCGTTGGGCGCACGACATACACCATGCCATGCGACCAGCGCACGGACCTGTTTCGGGGCCCGGGTTTTCGTGACTCGGGACCTAATGGGTCGGGTTATATTTTCCTAAGGTCCAAATTTTAATTGAATACGTGTTTGGGCTATTTTAGTTATCCGGGTGGGTCAAAAGGATGATGACCTGGATTTAATTAAAAAGGGGCCCAAATTGTTTTGATTAAAATTGTGGATAATTCAATAAATTAGTTATTGGGCCTAATTAATTAATTTTGAATATGCCAAAGGTTGGTAATTTAATTTTGATAAAATTAAGCCCAATATAGTTTTTATTGATCTTTATTTGAATGAAATAATTAATTAATAAACTCTTGGAGAATTTTATTTATTAAGTTATTTATTTAAATAAAGAATTCTCATAAATAGGATTGTTTTCATAAGAATCAATAAAATTTGGAATTTTATTGTGGAAATTAATTAAGTTGAACTAATTAATTTTTATTAATCACCAACATAAGTGCTTTATTTATCGCGAGCATGTATTATATGATGGTGACATATGTCTATGGGCTTAGGTTGCTTCTTTTGATTATGTATTTCTTTTGATGGGTTGTAAGGGCCGGTTTGAGCCCATTTTATTTTATTTCTAGATTTATGTATAGGTTTTAAATTACCTCTTGTAATAAATAAAAATAGAATAAGCCTTTCAAGATGGAGATCATGCAAAAGAAGAGGAGCTTGGAGCCCACGAAGATTAGCTAGGCTTTTCTTTTTCAATTTTATGATGGCCCATTGGCTTGGGCCCTCTAGATAAAAGCCCATACACTTGTGTGTTGTATTATTGCTTTCGATGCATATTCATTAGTTGTATGAACCATGTGTGTTATCAATATGCACTATATAAATTTGGTAAATGTGCAAAGTGAGACGAATTAAATGTTTAGAATATGAATTCTCCCAAATAAAAAATTATACTAAGTTAGTAAGGGGTGCTAGGCATCCTTTCCCTCCACTAAACTTGATAAGGTTAAGGATTAAATCCATATGTGGCATCTTTCTAGTAAGTGGGGGTCATGTATCAAGATTTAGTTCTAGAATTTTATTAAGTGCATTAGATGCCTTAATGGAGACATACTTCACCCCAAATATCGTTAAAGGGTTGCAAGGTGAAATCCAAATGTTAGATTATGAGGAGTTAGTGGGAATGAACTTAGATAGTCCACATTACCAATAAATCGTTAAAGGGTTGCGGTTTTTGTGGATTATGGGATAAATATGATTGAACCGTCTATTTGATAGATTGATGTTTGACATCACTTTAATTAAGTAATGGACCAAATATCGTTGAAGGGTTGCCATCCATTATATTAATTAAAGAACTCAATCCCCACCACGAAGTTTTCATTAATGATCGCTTCTGTCTTTTCACAGTGGGAGTGTGCAATTTCGAAAATGTAGTGGGAGCCAAGTTATAAGTCGAAGTCCTTGATTTTAAACTTGGTTTTAGTTTAGTTCAATAATCTAATTAAGTCTGGCTTATTTTCTGCAGTCATTTTGTTTTATCGCTCTCAATAAAAAATCATGTCTCCCAAACCACTGTCGAAGTTAATGGAAAATACGATTCTCACAGGTCCAAATCACATAGAATGGCTCACTATGCTTAGGATGGTCCTTAGCAGTGAATCCATTGACTATGTATTGGAAATTGGTCGTCCTCCCATTCCTAGACCAGACGAGGGTGATGAAGTTCGCCTAGCTAGTTGGGATTGGTGCTGTGACAACCATAGAGCAAGAGTGTACATATTTAGCTCAATGTGCATAGAGCTGCAAAGGTCTCATGATAAGATGGATAATCCAAGAGACATTATCCTTCATTTGGATGAATTGTTCGGAGAACGCGTTAGGACCGCCAGATACTTCATTTCAAGGGATCAATTCTGAACTAAAATGACTGAAGGAGATGATGTTGGAGAACACGTTTTCAAAATGATGACCATGATAGAAAAACTAAAATCTTTAAACTTCTACATGGACCTGCATCTCCAAGTCAATCTTAGTCTACATTCACTCCCAGATTCGTTCTATTATTTGGTCATAAATTTTGATATGAATGACATTGAGGGATCTTTAGCTGGGCTATTGAAAAAACTCAAGGTTGCTCATAAACAAATAAAGATGGACAAATGGAGCAATCCGATGGCTATTACATTTCTTAAAACATTTGATGGAAAAAGGAATAATGCCCATTTAGAGGAGGGAGCATCCAGTACGACTTGCTACAAGGCAGAACGAAGGAGAAATAAGAGGGCTAGAAAACAGGACACATGTTTATGCTGTGGTGAGCTGGGCCACTGGAGAAGAGACTGTCCTAATATACAAGCAAAAAGTGAAAAACTTTATAGTTTGAAACTAATTGCTTTATAATATTCCGTCTTCATCGATTATGATTCAGAAGTTAATACCTTTTGTATAATTGTGTGAATCAGAATCTGGGAAGAAGAAGGAAGCTGAGCCCTAATGAGGAGAAGATCAAAGTAGGCAACGGGCAAGGCGTCGCGGCTACTAAAACAAGATCTGCCTCATTATTTTTTATTCTAGACATATGCTATTTCTGGATATTGTTAAACATTGGTTCAATTTCCGTTTTAGTTAAATAAGGTTACACTTTCGTTTTATTAATGAACAATGCAAGATTTATTATGGTAATAAATTAGTAGGCTTTGTTTCTTTGATAAATGCATTGTGTTACCTTAATGTCAAGAATAAGTGTGCTGTGAATACAATACAAAGGAAACGTAGTAGGCTTGAAATAAACCAAAGATTGATATGGCACCTTCGACTAGGCCATGCTGGCGAACAAAAGATTTGCAAAATGGAAAAAGATGGGCTAATTGGCCCACTGGGATTGGATCCCTATCCTACTTGTGAATCTTGTCTCAAAGGCAAGATGGCTAGATCGCCCTTCACAGGGAGCTTTGAAAGGGCCTCACAAATCTTAGGTTTAGTGCATACTGACGTTTGTGGTCCATTTGGAGAAATGGCCAGAGGAGGTTTCCTTTACTTTATCATCTTCACTGATGACCATTCTCGATATGGTCTAGTGTACCTGATGAAGCATAAGTCTGAATCCATTGACAAGTTTAAGGAATTCAAGTCTTTAGTGGAAAATCAAACAAGTCAACGTATAAAAACTCTTCGATCTGATCAAGGAGGAGAATATATGAGTGACGATTTTGACTTATACCTTAGAGAGAATGGTATAGTATTGCAACTCACACCTCCAGCGACTCCACAGTTGAATGGAGTAGCAGAGCGAAGGAATCAAACCTTGTTGGACATGGTTCGCTCCATGCTTAGCTACATTGATTTACCCATTTCACTGTGGGGTCACGCGCTGCTTACAACTACACACATTTTAAATAGATGTCCGTCCAAGTACGTTCCTCAGACTCCCTATGAAATGTGGAGAAATAGGAAACCAAGTCTTAACCACATAAAGATTTGGGGATGTCCGGCTTATGTCAAAAAGACTAAAGTGGACAAGTTGGAGGCTAGGTCCTTAAAGGGACGTTTCATTGGATATCCTGAAGATTCTATGGGATACCTCTTTTACCTGCACAATGATCAAAAGATCATTGTAGCCTTACAAGCCCACTTTCTTGAAGATGAGTTCATTCAAGAAGGAGGAGCGGGTAGAAAAATTGTTCTAGAACAACAAAATGAAACCCCACTGGATACATCTGCACAGGGAGTGAGAACCAAACCTTCTGTAACACAACCACAACCTCGACAATCGAATAGAGTATCTAAACCGCCTGAGAGGTACGGATATCTAATGCCGAGGGAGTTGGATCTCCATTCTGTGGTAGAGGAAGATCATGGAGATGATCCCTCCACTTTTGATCAAGCGATGGTGGATGTGGATGCTGCTAGATGGCGTGAAGCTATGCAAACTAAGATCGATTCGATGCATGCAAACCAAGTCTAGAAACTTGTAGACCAACCTGAAAGGGTAAAACCAATCGGGTGTAAATGGATCTACAAGAGAAAGATTGGTGTTGATGGCAAAGCAGACACCTACAAAGCCAGGCTAATGGCGAAAGGGTATAGTCAAAAGAAAAGAATTGAATACCAAGAAACCTTCTCGCCAGTGGCTATGATCAAATCAATAAGGATTCTACTTGCAATAGCAGCACACCTAGATTATGTAATATAGCAAATGGATGTCAAAACTGCTTTCCTAAATGGATTCCTAGAAGAGGATATCTATATGGAACAGCCTAAAGGTTTTGAATCTGAGGAGCATATTCATAAGGTGTGTAAACTTGAGAGATCCATTTATGGACTCAAACAAGCGTCTCGTGGCTGGACTCTACGTTTTGATGAGGTTGTCAAAGGATTTGACTTCATCAAAAACGAAGACGAGCCCTGTGTTTACAAGAATGTCAGTGGGAGCAAGTTGACATTCCTAGTGTTATATGTAGATGATCTTACAGATTCTATGTCTCAAATTGCTCATCAGGTCAGTTTACTCACAGAACATTTTCTGAAGAGTGATGATGACAATAAGGGGGAAGAGAAAAGGAAAGGAAAGCTGAGGAAAGCGTCCAGTTCAAGTGCTCAAGAACTTCCTCCGCCTTCGAAGCGTCAGATGCTATCTCTTCCTTCTGCGCTAAGTCTTCCATCTTGGATAACTGCTGTTGGGGTAAGTGATTTTGATGGAGCGCCTAGTAGAATGCTAAGAGAACCTCCAAGAGCACTGTATCCAAATCTACCAATACCTTCTCGGCCACTGCTTGAACAGTTTGACATCCCTCTTCAAAGAGCATCTATTCCAGAACCTATAGATCCAAGAATTTTAGCTGAAGAAAGGCAGATGTCTGACTTCAACCGAACTTTCAGAATTTGCCTAAGGTATATTGGTATTGACCCAACTGATTAGGACAAGCACTTTGCTGCTTTCAAGAAGAGAATAAGCTCATAATCGACAAAGATCATGAAGCGATGATGACTTTGGAAGATAACCTAACTGAAGCTATCCGAGCTGAAATGCCCAAGCGATACAAAGTTAGACCAAGTCATTAAGGTTTCTTTGATTTACATTATCTATATTCTTGTCTCGTATGAAATTTTTGTTCATTTATAAAAATGTGTGTAATCATTGATATATATAAAATGCATTTTTCAGCTGAAACATCTCGTTGAAGCGTAACTAACTTTAACTAACGTTATCTAACCAAAGCTAACTTTTATTTTGGCTGTCTAACTCTTGAACTATAAAAGAGTAAGTATTGCCATCATTAAAAAGGGGGAAATTGTTAGGAATTTCATGTTAGATGTTTTGATAATGACAATTAGGACTTTATGTTAGACTCCAAAACATGTAAGTTTGATTTTAGTAGAAATCATGTATAAGCTTTGAAGCGTTAGATTTGTAATAGACTTTATAGGCTTTGTTTTGTTTTTATTCTAGATTGTTAGGCTAAGTAGTCTTAGGTTGAGCGTCTGATAATTTCTGAGTGAGTTTATCAGTGGTAAAAGTTCGAAGACTCAAGCGTCTGAAGTCTGAATGAAGATAAAGTCTGCAAATGACCAGCTATATCAAGCGTCACCTTATAGGATAGAAGTGATTCAAGGATGGATAAGCGTCCATCAATGACTGATTTCACCTGAATATATTTCTAAGTCCGGAAGGAGTTTTATGCAAATATTCTCAACGCATTAAGTGCCAACGGGCATTTAATTCAATTGCATTAAATGTGAAGCACTTTCAGACGTACGGAGAAGCAACCCTATTGGACTGTCAACTATTCATTGACTGCAGCACCAACTTTTGTGCAGCAAATTTTCAAGAAAAAGGACAAAAGTTGTTCACTTGCGGAAGTGAGAGACACACGTCTGTGCATGTGTCAAACGAACACTTTCTCCAAGAATGCCTATAAATAGGACTTCAACAACAAGCCACATATACAATCAATTTCCAAGCCAAATTCCTGTTGCATTGAAGTCTCATTCCTTAAACTCTCAGAAAAGCCAAAATATTCAAGAAAACATTCTCTTTGCTTTTCTTCCATTCCTGAAACAATCAACCAATATCTGAAACATTCTTTTCGAAGAAACCACATTACTATTGAGATATTTACAGTTGTTTGAACTTCATCAAAATCAAACAAACCGTTTAGAAAACCCCATCCAAGCCTCGCAATCTGTGTGAAGTCGAAGTTGGATACTTGCATTATTTCTGGGTGAAAAAAGCAAGGGGATTGAAGTGATTTGGAGCAAAAATCTGTGTGATCAAGGAGCTCAAGTCATCGACATCTATCTCTCCCTAATTTCTAGAAGATTTTGCGTAATTCTTTGAGAATCATTTTAGTGGATTGCCTCCAAGTGTTCAAAGAGAAGAAGGACGTAGTTGGGATTACACCACCCAACGAACTTTACAAATATTGTGTCATTTACTTTACAGTCAATTCTCTTATCTATCATATCATTACATAAATTGATTAAGTAAAACACAATCAAACGCTAAGCAACTAAGAAACAACTTGTGACGCTAAAGATTTCCAAAAAGAGAAGACTCTAAAATTATTCCACTGTGCTAACACTGATTAAAGAACTGAACGCTTAAACCTACTTGGTTAAAGTATTCAAATCTTCAAGTCCAAGTTAACTCTCTAAAAACAGTCTTCATCAGACGCTTAGCCTAAGTGTCTATATTTCAAGTAAACGCTCAGTCAAGCGTCTACATTTCAAGCGTCCAAAACTATTTTAATACGAAACTTTTTGAAGTCGAAAAAGACTTCAGGGTCTATTCAACCCCCCCTTCTAGACCCTTTCGTATGCCACTTGGGACCAACATTATCCAATAAATAAGTTAATGAATTAAATAATAAAATTAATTGATTAGATAAATTAATTTATTAATATAATTCTCCAAAAAATTAATTAACAATTAATCTTATCCAATAAGTAATTAATTAGTTATTTAATTTATCCAATAAATTAAATCTCTCCAAAATAAAATAGAAAATAGAAAATCCTTTTCAATTTTTTTCATCAATTCTTTAGCACGACTCTTTAGGTTCGTTTCATTTGGCAATGAGAGGAAACTAAAGGAAGTGGGTAACACCTAGCCAGTCATGTGACCCACTTCGTAGCCCAAATGAAATACTAATGAGTGGATCATTCCACAAGCTTCCAATCGTAAATACTGTATATGTATAAACCCTTTGTTCACGTTCCTCGGTCAAGTGAGAGTCATGGTTATGTCAAACTCACTGGACTTTGATCATATGTATAAATTATAATAATAAGAGATCATTGAGATTGGTTAAGTGCCTAGCACAATCGTCTCTTTTGCTTTGGCCAAAGACTTTGATCTTTATTTATCTATAATCACATAGGGTACATTCTCATTCACTTATGACAGAACAAATCTCATATTAGTTATCTGCTAAGACTACCACTTGCCGATTAAGTCCGCATCTCTAGGCCGACCCCACCAACGGGTGAATTGGTTATAACTACTCTATGGAAAGACTTAACATCACAAGTGCATCTTCAGCCTGATACTTCAGGTCAGAGGTTCATATATACCTTTTACGCATAATCACTTCTGTTATTGACAGTCACAGAGTGAAAACCCATATGACAAACAAGATGCGAGTCGTGTTTGAGCATATCCGTTCCATTGATGTGCCTTTAGTCTTAAGCTCCCACCATCACATGGTGTTCGCTTGACACTCCCATGTCAGAGTTAAGATTGTACAAGTATTCGAAATCTTTATTTTCCCATTAAATACTTCATATTTCTTGTGAACTAGTTTTAGTAATCAAGGTCGATCTCTCTAGTGCCATTCTTCCTATCTCATAGGAAGTAGAGGGATCGCACAGAAAACATGGACCAAATGTTTTACACAACTTATAGATGCAAATAAGAATTAAGTGAAAACTAAAAGATGCCTTTTATTATAAATAATAATTAAGTTGAATACAAGATAGATGCCCTATTCATACTGTCCTCTGTGGCATCTGAGGGCATAGTCCTAACAATATACTCGCCATCGTGGTCAGGCCAAAGTGCCTTAATATGTTGCCCGGTTTGGTTTTCGACTAAAGTCTCAAATTCAATGAACTTTTCTAATGATTTAGACATTTACTTCATCAAATACACATAGCCATACCTAGAATGGTCATCGATAAATGTAATGAAGTACTGAAAACCACCGTGGGCCACATTTCCAAAAGGACCGCACACATCAGTATGAACCAAACCTAAGACTTCAGAGGCCCTTTCAAAATTCCCTGTGAAGGGGGATTTGGTCATCTTGCCTTGAATACAAGACTCACTAGTGGGATAGGGATCCGATCCCAATGAGTCTATGACTCCATCCTTTTCTAACTCGTGTAGTCTATGATCCTCGACATAACCTAATCTTAAGTGCCAAAGCTATCTTAAGTTTGTGTCATATAAAATGTGTTTTCTTGTTACAACATTGACATTACACTTATTTTGGACATTAATATAGTATAAACCATTTATTAAAGACGCACTGCCAAAACATACATTTCTAAAATAAATGTCATAAGAATTACTTACAAAGGAAAATAAATATCCGTTTCTGACAAAAACAGGAATAGAAACAATATTATTTAGCCCATTGGGCAAAATAAGACAATCGTCTAACAATAATAAATGTCCAGAAAATAATCTAATGGATATGGTTCCAATGTGTGTGGCTGCTACACTATGTCCGCTGCTAACATTGATCATCACTTCTCCATGCTCCAGCTTCTTACTTCTTTCCAGCTCTTGATTCAAAACACATATGTGAGCACTAGCTCTAAAGTCTAGAATCCAGGAAGAGAAAATATAGTAACAAAACAATTTATTTCCAAAACATTAAGTTCTATACCTGAAGCAATCTCTGCTTTCAGCTTGGGACAGTCACATTTTTAGTGTCCCATGAAGCGTCTGACAAATCGCTACCAGAGGTAACCAATGAATTATCTCATCCTCTTTCTTATGATGAATTACTTGACAAAGTTAATGAATATTATAAAGATTGTCAAGAGGCCGCCAAAATATATCAAAACGATCTCGTTATTATCTCATCACTCAGAAGAGATATAGTAACGCTCAAAGCAAAGTTGAAAGTATGAGACAGATAAACGCTGAGTCGCTTGTAGGCTCATCATCACTGCTTTCATCTGATGATTCCAAATCCTCTTCAGGTGCGGGAAATGGTTCGGATTCCGCTAGCAAACCTTGTTGGCGAAGGTTGCTCCTGAATTGGTTTCTATCCGCATAGTCTTGCCTTGTGGGCTTAGACACATTTGGATAAGGGCAATTTACCTGGTAGTGCCCTGGTTTCCTGTAATTATAACATAGATTAGTTTTCATTTTCTATTCAGTGGTCAATCGCTTGGAAATGACTGGCGCTGAGAGATTCGGAGTCGGTGATTGTGGCGCTTGATATGGAACTGGTGCTATTAGTTGAGGTGCTGAATACACTGGCGTTGGAGCAGGATGAGGGGTTTGAAATGAAGTTTGTCCAATAGGATTTCTCTTTTCATATCTTAGAAATTTCTTGAATTTCTTGACCAATAAGGTCCATTGATGTCACTTCGCTAACCGCTTTACCCTTACTTTTGGTAGTAGCGATTAAAGCTTCTGATTCAGTCGCTGAAGTCCATGTGTCACTAACTTCACCCAGTTCGAATTCAAATGCCTTTAACTCTGAAAACACATGTTCTAGAGTAAGAGTCTCCAAGGTTTGTGATTCTCTCATAGCAACAGGCTTAATCAAGTGTTTACTTGGAAGACTTCTGAAAATCTTATTGACCATTTCCTTGTTGGTCAACTCCTTATCTAGTGACGCTAACTCAGTAATGAGCAAAGTAAAGCTTGCGTCCAATTGTTCTAGCATCTCATTGGGCTGCATTTTGAAATGCTCGAATCTTTGCATGGCTATGGAGAGCTTATTCCCCTTCATTTGTGCCGATCCTTCACACACTATAGCCAACTTATCTCATATTTCTTTGGAAGTCTTGCATTGTTTGATCTTGTTGAACAATGCATCATTGTCTCCTAACGCTGAGTAGAGTGCACTTCGTCCAACATTATCCAAATTAGCTCTTTTTCTATCACCTGGCGTCCATTCTAACTTGTTTTTCTCGACATATCCATTTGGAGTGGCTTTATCAGCTCCGGGTGCTCGAGTTATTACTTTCATGATCTTAATGGGGCCATCTGAAATTACATCACACATTTCATTATCGCAAGAACATAAATATGCGAATGCTCTAAGTTTCCAAGAATCATAGTTTGATTCTACCAACTTAGGTATTTCGTTAAAGGCCATAATGAGATGTTTTAAAGAGAAATTTTAAAGCGATTAAGTTTCAAAAGGATGGATCTGAACAAGCAGTTATGCTCAGAAACGCTTAGGTTTCTAATTCAACCGCTCTGATACCACTTGGTGGTCCCAAGTGGCATATGAAAGGGTCTAGAAGGGGGGGGGGGGGTTGAATAGACCCTGAAGTCTTTTTTGACTTCAAAAATTTCGTATCACTTTTAAAGATTTGAACGCTTTAGAAGACTGAGCGCTTGGGTCAAGCGCTTCAGTAAAGTTAACTTAGACCTAGTGATTTCAGCAATTTACCAAAGTAGGGTAACGCTTGGATCGCTTAATCAGGGTTAGCACAACGAAAATGATTTTAGCGTTCGTTTGGTCAATTTAATCGCTTTGCAATTTTACTTGTCTTTTTCAGAATGAATGATGTAATATGAAAATAAGACAATAAAAATAAATGACACAAGATATATAAGGTTCACTGGGTGATGTAATCCCAGCTACGTCTTTCTTCTCCTTTTTCACTTGGAGGAATTTTACTAGGTTGATTGTCAAAGAATCACACAGAATCTTCTACAAGATAGTAAAGTGATGAAGAGGATCTCGGGCTCCTTGATCACACAGACTTCAGCACCAATGAAGATCGTCTTCTACAAGCTTCTCTCACTCAGAAATACTGCCTGTAAGGGGTTTCAACTTCTTTGTCACTCAGATGAAAGGTTGAAGGTTTATCACAAGGTTTTGTTTGTTTTTGGAAAGATCAAACAACTTGGAATATCTCAATAGGAGTTTTGGTTTCTTCTTTGGAAGAGGTTTGAGATATTTGTGACTGTCTGGAATGTAGATAAAAAGCTTGAAAGATTTGGCTATGGAGTTTCTAAGCTTTTTCTCAGCAAGTTTTTCTTGTGTCTTTACGTAATTTTCTCTTGTAAAATATTATGTACCATTACTTTTGGGTTTGCTGGGGGTAAGGTATTTATAGGCGATTCTTGGGATCTATCCGTTGGACACATGTGAGAGCGTGCCTTTCACGCAGAGCGTGGTAGTTACCTTTATCTGACATTCCTGAAATTCTGCTGGTTCCGATTGGACAGGAGCAGGTATATACTTTTATAGATCTGACAGTCTAAGTCAAAGGGTGGCTTGTCCACAAGTCATAAACAGCTTATCACATTTAATGCTCTTATCAGGAATTTAATGCATTTTGAATTTAATTCCCGTTGGAAATAAATGCCCTTTGAATGATTGCATTTAAGTCCTTCATGACTTGAGGATTTATTTCAGGTGAATTTGACATCGGTCACTTAAGTGCTTTGAGCGCTTGATTCATACATCCTGAAATGAGGTCCTTTAGCGTTTGACGAACGCTAAGTAACAAATCTTCATCTCTGGTTGACTTCAGATGCTGATCTTCAACCGCTTCTCCAATAGACTCACCTAGAATTCTATTAGCAACTCAGTATCTAATACTTAGTCTAAAGTCTACAAAGATAAAATTTACAAGCCTAAATAATATAATAATTACAAACTTTCAAACGCTTAAACAATGATCTATGAAAACATAAACTTATATTTTATTTGGGGTCTAACATTGAATTCTATCTTGTCATCATCAAAACATCTAACATGAAATTTCCTAACACTGCGTAGCAGCACGTTTATCAGCGTCGCGACTGTTTCGTATCGCCGGCGGCGCTACAAAATGGGGCAATAATTTTTTCAAAATTTCAGTTTTAATATCCAATACACAACCAATAAAATCCAATTTTGAAAATCTAATTTTTTTTACGAACATAATCTCAAATGCGAAAATCATTAATTGCATTAAAATCGGCTCTGATACCACTGTTAGGAATCCTTCGGGTAAAAATGCAGCGGAATAAAAAAATTTTGGATTCCTAATCTCGGATCACTTTAACGAATTGATGATTTTTGATAGTTTTCTAAAAACTTAAACGAAATTGTTCTACCTTTTCAATTTCTTATATTTCTTCGCGTAACAGCAACTCCCCGAGCTTATGTCTCTAAAGATGCATGTGAAACCAACCTTCGAAAGTTCTTCCAAAGCTTCCTTGTTTATGTGGTGGACGGCAGGGGCAAGCAATGGAGGAGGGAGAATCCTTTTTCTCTTGTGTTATGCAATTAGGTTAAAGCCCTTAATTGACTTGTTAAGTATTGGAGTTATCTTGTAACTCCTTTTCACTTACTAAACAAGTCAAGGAGTCTTCCAATACTCCTTGTGGCCACCCCCTAGGGCTCCTTTTGAACGTGGGTGGCCTTCGTTGGCCCATTCAACTTAGCCCACCTATTTAACATGTATTTAAATTTAAATCCCATTTAAATTCCAATACATATTAAATAATTAATTAATTCCTAGTTAATCAGTCTTCAATTAAAAAATTTAATTTAATATTATTAAATTAAATATTTAATTCATTGATCTAACCAATAAACCAATGCATCCATTTAATCACATCTTTCTAAAAGATTAACGCAAAAGAAATCCCGTTCGTTTCTTATAGCGCGACTCTTTAAGTTCGTCTCAATTGGCAATGGGAGGAAATACCAAATGATGTGAGTGTCACATAGCCTGTCCTGTGGACTCGCATCGTAACCCAATTGAGTACGAAATGAACGAATCATTTACGAACCTCTGGACCATAAATATCAAATGAGTATATGCCCTTCACTATGTATCCCGATCAAGTGAGAGTCACGGTTTATGTCAAACTCACTGAACTTAATGTTGTGCTTGTAATCATATCATGATGAAATTACCAAACTACCTTTCATGTCCCACATGAGTTTGTTTCATTGATTTGGCCAAAGACTTATAATTTCATATGCACATGATTGCACAGGATACTTTCTCGTTTACTATCGAGACAGTGAATCCCATCTTGGCAATCACTGAACAACTGCTACTTGACTCATTGAGATCGCACTTTGAGGTTGGCCCTACCAAAGGATGAATTGGGCCTAACTACTCTAGTAACAGATTCAATAGCACAAGCACATTGCTCATGAAGCCTCAGGTCTAAGGCCCACGCATACTATTATGGTCAGTAATCAAATCATTGACAGTCACCGAGTAAATACCCATGCGATCGGATTACTGCGAGTCGTGTTCTAATATATCAATTCCATTGATATATCGATGACACGTGTCTCACTATCCCATAGTGTTCGACTGACACTCCTTATCAGAGCATGTGTCCTACAAGTCGAATCTTAATTCCCAATTGAGATTCCTTGACTTGCGAACTCCTTTTTTTTAGTGATCAGGAATAAGACTCTCCCCGTGCCACATCTTTATTCCATAAAGGGTGAAGAGTCAATCTCAATACACAAGGACTGTTTGTTCAATACCTATTTGATGCCATAAACTTTTACATGAACAGAATAATAATTGCATTTTATTAATTTTCAGTTTGTACAACATAATTGAATACGCGATACAATCTATTTATCCTCATTGGCATCTAGGGCATATACCTACCAAAATCGGCGACCGCCGCCTACGTGGCAGAGTTATCTTGGGGAGAAGGTCGACACGGTGCCCAGGCGTGGTGGTTTTGGCACTCGTGCGCGGATAGGTCGGAGCCTAAGAGCGGGTAACTTGGCGCCTGGGTGCAAGGACTCCTTCGCTTCTTCATTTGGCACCTGGGTGCAAGAAATGTGGTGTCGGGGAGCGTGCAACACATCCTGTCTTGAGTTCGTTTGATACGTCATCTTTTACCCTTGTCTTCGTGCACCTTCGTTTAGTGCCTGAAATCACTCAACACACATATTAAACTCTAGAGTGGCATAATTCAAGCTATAAATGAACCTAAAGTGTTTACAAAAGGGGCTCAAAACATACGTAAAAATGATTCCTATCAACCCTCCCCAAGCTTATCAATTGCTCGACCGCGAGCAATAAAACTATAGGATCTGAAAACATCAACAAACAAGGAAGAAACAAAAAGGAAACTACCTAACTCACTTTCGTGGAGTGAACGGTTGCACTTAGCGGGTGCAACAAGCCTTTGAACCCTTGAGTTACCTCAATGGACGAGTTATAGTCTCGTGTGGGTTTGCATGCGATATACCTACAAAATCGAAGGATGTTTAGTTCAAAACAACCAAAACAATTTGAAATAAGAACTATGATGCAATGGCACAAATCAAGTGATAATAAAGCTTAATAACATATACACAAATGAAGACAATGCTCATTCAACACCTAGAATCGAACTAATTTCCAAAGGGTATAGTGGGATAAGATCTAGGGCATTATGATCGAAAGGCATCCCTTCCATGCTTGGAACATTCTCCATATCTACCAACTATCAATAGATCATAAAGCTTATCGAATCAAAGGCAACTTTAAGGTTAAATTGTGCTCATTTCCATTCACTTTACATTGACATTTCACGATTTTAAACGATTTAAGCTTATAATAACATAAGGCCTCGTGTGATGTTCTATCCCTTTAGATCTTCTTTTCCACCCATGTAACGGGCTTTGGGTCAACAACTCCCAAACCGGACAGTTTTAGGGTGCTAAGTGTTAAGACACTCCTTCGAACTTAATTACCCTAGTGGAAAAGGCCACGAAATTAGCTCTTTATTCAACTCATTCCCGACTGGCTTGAGCAAACATTAAATTAGCTCAACGAGTATATTGTATAGGCAATGGTGCTTTAGTGACCTCCACTACTTGTTGGCCTGACTGAATTTTAGAGGTCTTGCCAATCTCATCTCAATCATTCATTCTAGTACACAATTATGAACCCATAAGCAACTAATAATCTCAAAACAACATGAAAAATCTAGGTTAATATATGCGTGAATGCTCCTCACATGTCTCGGGATGGGGACCCCTTTTCAATCCCTCTACCTTCGACTTTTGTGCAACGTGTACCATCTAAGGAAGATTAATTCTCAACTAAGGTTGAAATGAACATAATCAAGATGTGTAGTTTTTGCATTTTAGGCCATTAAAAAAAACATACAAGATATCAAGTCATTGTCTCGAGTTCTTAAGTTTAATTTCACCAATTGGCAAGCTAACATCCTAGAACAAAAAAAAATTTCTTATGCTTCAAAATTAGCACACTTTGACATTTAGACGTAAAACTCCCCCAAACATAGACAGAACCGTATAAAACATAAACACGTACAAAAGTCATGGATCACATGATACCCCCCCCCCCCAAAACTTAGAACAAACAATGTCCCCAATGGTCAAAAGAGATAGGAGAAAAGTACACGTCACCATACTGGATCCTGAAAAACAAACTCGAGTCCTTAAAGAAAATTTTGTCCAAGGTTGGGCAACAGCTACATGGGGCAATGAGAGCCCAATGTGAGCTTAACAACTACAAGATGAAACAGTGCTAGCTGTACAAAATGTTAAGCATTGCACATATCCAAATAAAGCATAAATACATCCTAATATGCATCAAATATAATCCAAAACATGCTTCGAATATATTAGTAGATAAATTTTTCAAGACGAGATCTAAAAACAAACATAACAAAACTGACTCCCAAAAAAAAGACAAGAAATGGACTACAAAATCAGTCTAATCGCCGAAAAGGGCATCCAAATCATCATCAGCCCCATCGCTCGGTGCGGTCTCATCATCGGCTCCCCCCACCAGGTCGTCAATGTCGAGCATATCATTGGGAGGAGGGGCAGAGTAGGGAGAAAATTCTGGAGGATCTGGATACTAAAAAGGCGACGTCCGAGATAGGCATCCTAAGCTAAGGCAACGTGACGGGTATAGGCACAACTAGCATGGATCATATCCTAAAGCCTGGTCATTCGCTGATCAAAATGAGTACCCATCTGATCCAACTCGCTTTGCAGGGAATCCATATTAAGCGTGGAGGTACGATTGCATCCGATTCCCCGAGTAGAAGAAGGGCGAGGTCTCTTGGAAGGAGGTGGGAAAGCTGGAGCGTCAGGGGTGGGATATCAGTGAAAGAGAAGGGTGTTCCGGCAGGCTCCATACCCTCGTTCTGGTAGGCCTCGACAAGGGATGTCAAACATAAGGACAAAATCAGAGATGGGATTATAAGTGGGTTCCTATTAGAGCCAGAGGACTCCCCACGCTTCTTCTTTGCCTTCGTCGAATCGAGTAAGGGAGTGAACTCAGTACCCATCTTTTGGAGATGCCCTAACAATGACCGATGAATCAACCCCACAAAGTCAATCGTCCTCTGAGTCGTAATTGAGTAAATCAAAAGGCCCTGTTCTTTTTTCACCTCTGATCTGTTGGTGCTCAGGATGAGATTGTAGCGAATAAAATTGAGCCAGAAATGACGATCTAGGTGAACCTCCTGATCCTACCAAACCGTTCCCTCCCAATCTATAATCCCTGTGACCTCAGCTAAAGACACGGTGAATCTACCGTCGAGCTTGTAAAGGGCTTGGTAATTGCATATTTGAGGAATATCTATCCCAAGGCATACACTGATGGTAACCCCATCGTCCTCCACCCATTTATCCTGAATCTCAATGGTAGTCTCCCGCCATTCCGCTTTGATGGTAATCTTCGCAAAATCCCCGACGCTTAGGAATTCCTGAACCCACGGGACTCAGATAGGCTCTAAAGGTTTGGTCAAGTACCCTAGATTGTGAAAATCAATCAATTCTCGCAACAATGGATGAGCACTAGTATCAATTGGTCTTTCCTTTATGAGGACCCAAATTTGGAAAGCGTAGTAGATGAGCTCAACCAGCGGGTGTGAGAAATGTGAGGACAATCCCAACCGATTAGGTCCCGTTGTAGGTTCAGGGACATTTGAGGGACCATCCCCGACCTGCTTCTTCCCTTTGGATGTAAAAGCTTTCTTAGACATGGTTAAAAAAAAATTGGCAGCATAACAATGTAAATTAAGTTACCAAGTTCTCGACAGGGCACCCGAATTCACTCGATCAATCAACAAAATCACAGTTTAGCTAACTAAAACCCCAAAATCTCAACCTTGCACCCAAATAATCAACACCCACCCACAAATCTTCACAATGTGACAACAACTCTTCACAAATCGTGCAAAGCAGAAAATTTTTTGATCCAATAGCCTAATGCGAAGCCCCACATGGCTTGAGTGCACTTAAATGATTAAAGGGGCAAGGCAATCACTCACCTTTTTGCAAAAAATATGCAAATTGACGGAGAATCGAGCTTAGACGATGAGGAGAACGACGGGGATGGTAGTGCGATTGTTGCATGGAGGAGAAATGAAAGAGATGGTGGTTCGAAGGCCGAGAGTGGGCTCCAAAAATCATAGATCTGGAGTGTGGGGGTGGGAAGATGATGATTTTGACTGACTTTTGATTGAAAGTTAAATTTTATACTTGATCGGCGCCTAAGCGCACGTATGATGGCGCCTAGGTGCCGTGATGCGAAGAAAAATTGGCTGTTGGGCTTCCTGCAGCACCCATGCGTGAGAAACATGGCGCATAGGGCGCGGAACAGGAAATGCCCAGGTGTGAATTACACGGTGCCTGGGCGTGAAACTGCGAACGTCATGGTTAAGTTGGGGAAACAGCCGCCTAGGTGCGGAATTTTTGCTGATTCGAAGTCCATTTCATGCAAAAAATAAAGAAAGAAAATGCTTAAACACAAACTAACAAAGATGAAGCAAAAGAAAACAAGGCAAATTAAACTACAAACACGAAAATACGGAAAGAGAAAGATCTTGGGTTGCCTCCCAAAAAGCGCTTGTTTATAGTCGTTAGCTCGACTTTGTGCTCTTTGAGGTTCAAATAGGACACCCATTTAGCACGACAAAATCCTTGTCATTTTGTCCTCTATCCTCATGCCCTACTCGTCTCCACTCATATTGCGGTGTTTTGAGATTAGTCCTTCGTGCCGGATTTGTCTTATCGATCTCACGAACACGTCGATATGGTGGAATGTACTTCATGCATAAATCCTTGTTTCTCATTGGGAACCTCATCCTCTAACTCAAGAGTACCCTTAGTCTTTCCACTTGCACATTTCTCATCAAGCAAAGGGTTAATAGCGTCAACATTTAAACAAATAAGATCATCCATGGATGGTTTCATGTCATTATAAGCAATAAATATCACCTTTTCATCGCCCACTTTCAATGTCAACTTACCCTTTCCCATGTCGATCTTAGCATTGATAGTGGCTAGGAAAGGTCTTTCGAGGATTAAAGGAACATAAATGTCGCTATCCATCTCGAGAACCACAAAGTCATCCGGATAGAAGAACTTGTCGACTTGTACAATGACATCCTCGATAATGTTGGGTGCTTGATTGAGCGATCCGCCAATTGCAAAGACATGGATGTTGGCTTAGGATCTCTAAAGCCAAGCTTCATAAAGATAGAGTAAGGAAGGAAGTTGATGCTAGCTCCTGAGTCACAAAGAACTCTCTCAAATGTAAGGTGCCCAATGGTGCAAAGAATAGTAAGGCAGCTCGGATCCTTGAACTTTTGAGGCAACTTGTTGAGCACAATGGTCGAGCACTCCTCGGTTAGGCATACCGTCTTGTTTGATTCCCATTTCTTCTTGTTGGTAAAGATGTCTTTGAGGAATTAATGCAATTGGGCATTTGAAAAATAGTATCAATAAAGGGGACGTTGATTCGAACTCCCTGAAGAATAGCTAAGATTCTGAACAAGCTTTGATCCATTTCCTTTACATGCTTGTGATGAGCTAACGGGAATGGTAAATGGATCACAATGTGTGGAGCGGGAGTCAGAGACGACGAACTAGAGGCGGAAGAAGCAGGAGACGGTGCCTGGGCGCCAGTTGTGTGGCGCTTGGGCGCCGTAGTGCGAAGCATATTATCTGGGAAGAGCATCTCTGAATCAATGTATGTGTGTGTAAATATATATTTCAGTATAATGCATAAATATAGTCATATACGTTAGTTTAATTTTTTATTTATTTTACATAATATATACATATATTAATGTGTGTGTGTGTGTTGTGCGTATATAGATATATATATTCAGTAATCTATTGTTCGTACTTCATAATCAGATTCAAATTAATTCATTGTTTTAATAGTTGGTATTTAAATATAAATTATGCATGCAATATTATAGTTAGTATCAAAATATATTAACTATTTTAATATAAAAATTTCACAAGCTTAGGTGACACAGCGTATACAAATAAATTAATTTTAAAATAAGGTTAATTTAATGAAAGTTTTCAAATGTGAATTTCATTTCTTATATAATGTGCATGAATTAAGCTTAGTTACTTCTTCTAAAAACAAAAATTTACCTGAACAAACATTAAGAAAATCTTTATTCTATTTACTAGACACAACCAAACACTATTATGGAATCGGATAACTGGAAAACTGATTACCAGATATCTGATTCCCGATTTGGATTGCATTACTGGCAAACAAACGGAGCCTGTAAGTTTGTGCTTTCATAGAAAATCTGTATAAGTGTTTGAAAGTTAGTTAGTTTGTTAGGCTTGTAATTTTTATCTTTGTAGATTTTAGACTAAGTATTTGATACCGAGTCGCTGATAGAATTCTAGGTGAATCTATCAAAGATGAAGTTGAAGATCAGTGTCTGAAGTCAAGTGAAGATGAAGATTTGTTCTTGGCGTCTGTCAAGCGCTAAAGGACTGTTTCAGGATTTTTGAATCAAGCGATCAAGGATCAGATTCACCTAAAATAAATTCTCAAGTCATGGAGGACTTAAATGCATGGACATTTATTTCCAACGGGAAATAAATTCAAACGCATTAAATGCCTGATAAGTGCATTAAATGTGATAAGATATTATGACTTGTGGACAAGCCACCTTTTGACTAGACTGTCAGGATTCAGAGTTCAAAGTCTACTCTTGTCCAATCGGTAACAATAGAATTTCAGGAATGTCAGAAAAGGGATTGTTTAACGCGTTGCATGAGAGACACGCGCCTGCATGTGTCCAACGGACAAATCCCAAGAAAGCTCTATAAATAGTACCCTAAGCAAAACCCTAATTACACACGTACATGCACAAGAAAAGATCTAAACTTTGCTCAAATTATTTGAGAGAAAAGCTTACAAACTCCATGGCCAAAAATCCTTCCAAGATTTTCATACACAATCCAAACACAGTCAAAGATATCTCAAACATCTTCAAAGAAGAACCCTAAACTTCTATTGAGATATGCCAAGTTGTTTGAACTTTCCTCAACCTCTTTCATCTGAGTGTGAAAGTTGTTGATTCTACAAGCAGCATTTTTGTGTGAGAGAAGCTCGTTGAAGAAGGTCTTTATTGGAGCTGAAGTCTGTGTGATCAAGGAGCTCAAGATCATCTTTCCTTTCATCTATTTTGTAGAAGCCTCAGTGTGATCCTTCGATAATCAATCTAGTGAAATTCCTCCAAGTGCAAAGGAGAAGAAGGATGTAGCTGGAACTACATCACCCTGTGAACCTTACAATATCTTGTGTCATTTACTGCTTTATTGCTTTACTTTACATTATCATATTATATCTTTGAAAAAGGCATTAAACAGTTAAGTGACTATTTTGTTAAAGAGAATGTTAAAATCATTTCCGCTGTGCTAACCCTGATTAAGCGATTAAGACATTACCCTACTTTGGTAATTATTGAAATCACTGAGTCTAAGTTATCTTATATTAAGCGCCTGACCTAGCGCTCAGTTTTTCAAGCATTCAAAATCTTCAGAAGTAATACGAATTTTTAAAAGTCGAAAAAGACTTCGAGGTCTATTCCCTCCATTCTAGACCCTTTCGTATGCCACTTGGGACCATCAGACTCTCCCAAGCGCTCTACCTAGAGAAAGTCCTTAAGAGATAAGAAATGCATAACTCTAAGGGATGACTTTTGCTCATGAGACATGGTATTCATCTTTCCAAATCTATGAGTCCTAAAACGGACAAGGATAGAATGGAAATGAGAAATAAACCCTATGCATCGGTAGTAGAAAGTCTCATGTACGTGATGTAGTGCACGAGACCAAATCTTGCACATGTTGTGAGCATGGCTAGTAGGTTTCAAGCAAACCCGGGGGAGCAGCACTGGACAGCAATGAAGTGTATCTTAAAGTACTTAAGAAGAACTAAAGATATGCTATTGATATATGGAAATAGAGAATTTAAGGTGAATGGTTACACCGATGCAGATTTTCAATCGGATCCTGATGACCTCAAGTCCACCTCTAGGTACATATTCACGCTCAATGGTGGAGCAGCATCTTGGAAAAGTTCCAAGCAAAGCACAATTGTTGATTCCACAACAGAGGCAGAATATGTGGTAGCCTCTGAGGCAGCCAAAGAAGTTGTTTGAATGAGAAAGTTTGTAGTCGAACTTCAAGTGGTTCCTAGCATGGAAATGTCATTGCCACTATGGTTTGACAACAATGGAGCACTCGCTTAGGGACATTTGATATATTGTCACAGATCCTTATCTAACAAATTAAGTAGTTTTGGACCTATGAATGGTTACCGCTTGCCGGGAAAGAAAAAAGAATGATGGGGCTTTAGGTAAAAAATTCTTTGGTGAATCGAGTGTCGATGAACCAAAGAGTTATTTGGGCTTTGGCAATGGGTGAACGCAGCACAAAATATTTCCATTTACCTAATATTTTAGAGGCTAAATTTTTTCGCTTTTGTGTTACTTTCTAATGGGACACACAAGTTTTATGAGCATCCAACCATGTTGATATAAGGTGGTCTCTTAACAATATTCTTGAAGCGGTATTTTTCTTGCAATGTTCTTAATGTGCATCAATTTTGCTAAGGGCATAATTGGAATTAGTCTAATTATGGATTTAGACCAGGTTACCACCCCAATATAGTCGGGTAAAATTAATGTCATTGAGCCCATGTGACCAAAGGTCTATCATCAAATGAGCCCAATCTAGAAAGAAGGCTACAATAATAATTGGTCTGACAATGACAAAATATATATTCACTGGTCTAAATAAATAGGCAAATGGGCCAATGGTCAAGCTCTGGCCTATAGCCCACCCTCAGCTCTATATATACCCCAAAGGAGCTAATGACAACCATTTATCTGCTCTCTCCAACAAAAAGTATGCTAGAGACAAAGCAGCTGGCTATCATAGAATATAATCCCACCGTTGAACTCGAAAAGACTTGATCCCACTAAAGTGGGTACGTAGGCAACTTTCCGAGTTTAGCCTAAACATTAACAACCTTAGTGCCTAGTTTATCGTGTGTTGGGTTAAATTTCCTCCCCACGTGGCAAAACACGTGACATTATCTTACTAACAAATTTTACCTACATCAGTTTGGCGCCATCTGTGGGAACAACGGTCCAACCACTAAGTATGCAAACTAGGTCTCAAGCACATACCGCGGGTGGTAGGATGACTGAAAATTATACGTCAGCAGCAAACGACGAAGTCTCTAACTCCATGCCAAAAGGTCTGCCATGCATTCAAGTCGGGAAAGATGGTCTACCAAACGTTCAAGTTGGTGGAGGAGGTCCAGATATACCACCTCCAATGAATGAGCAAAATGTGCCTCCCGTAACACCAGCAGTGATTCCACCCCTATAACTAGGGCACTCAAGAGGCACTGCTTGCTTTTATTGAAGATGCCTCCGTATGGGCAGCGGCATGGGAAATCCAGCAATAGGCCCAGGTGTATCCATTTCGTGCGACACCCATCCATCAGCTGTCAGGGGACAAGACCTCTAGGTGGGAAATCCTCAAGATGTGTCCCCTACCTCAAGAGAGGGGTCCTCAAGTGCAACCCCCTCCATCAATGCATAGAGGTCAGAAGCCTCGCAAAAAAGGGTGTCCTTCATGAGTTGAGCCTAGCCGATCCCCCCACCGAAATCGGGAGTCCCTAACCCCTTGCGGGATCGGGATACGACGATCCAACTCACCGGTGAATGGGGCAGCACATGAAATGGAAAAGAACAGTGTGGTTTCACCTCATGAGAGACCACCCAGGGGAAGAGATAGAAAGCTAATGCCCCTCAGGTCTCTACATAGAGGTTAAGTCTCGTTGACCCCCGAAGAGACCACGCAGAGGCAGAAGGCTAACGTAGGCAAGCACCTCGTCGAGATGAAGGTTTGGAGGATCGGGGAAGACATGAGGATATACATCTAGTACCTTAAGCAGTAGCTCTCCCCAAGAAAGTCTCTTCTCCTCGGCTATCTTGGTAGTGTCCATACCACAAGAACTGAAGATACCACACCTTAACGAATATGAGGGAGCTGGAGACCCCTAAGAGCAAGTTTTGGCTATCGACGAGCAGTAAGGCATAGTTCAATGGTCATAGAAGATGAAGGATAATCCTAGCCTACTAAGTCCAAGAAGTATTGTAAGTTCTACCGTGACAAAGGTTACACTACTGAGGAATGCCACCATGTACAGGTGGAGATTGAGAAGCACATCGAAAGGGAATACTTGCAAGAAGTTATAGCACCATCAGCATCCACTCTCCAGGACCCCCTGAGTCCATGGTGTAGAGATGGGGGTAAAGCCAATCATCCCACAAAGGACATGGACATGGAGAACCCCCTAGTGATTAGAATAATTGGAGTGCCCCTAGGAGGCCCCACGGGGGGAGATTCTGCTAACTCTAGGAAGGCTTTGTTGAGGGCTCCTACGGGGTTACCTGCTATCAGCACCCGGCAGGCGGAACAAGTAAATCAGGTGGGGCCAAAGGCTCAAAGCATTGAATTTGGAGCCCAAGATAGGAAGGATCAAGTTCTCTTAATGAACAACACCTTAGTAATATCGGTGACTATCTCAAGCTTTTGGGTCAAGAAGATTTTAGCAGACAGTGGAAGCTCAACAGACATCATTTTCTATAACGCCTTCACCCAATTAGGGTTGATAATGCACAACTCCAAATGGTGAACACCCCCCCCCCCCTCCACGGGTTTCACGAGCGAAATAGTGGAGGCCTCGGGGAGGTGTCTCTACCTATATCGTTGGATACATTTTCAGCCCGCTCTACAAAGATGGTGAAGTTCTTATTAGTAAAAGCCCCCTCCACATACAACGTTATCTTGTGGAAGTCGAGCTTGAACCTTTTCCTAGCGGTCATATCCACTTTTCACGTGAAGATGAAGTTCCCGACCTCGGTAGGAACGGGAGAGCCAATTGGAGATATGAAGATAGCTAGAGAGTGCTACGCCAATGCCTTGAAAAACCTCAAGAGAAAACATGATGGTCCAAGTCAAGAGGACAAGGGCCAGCAAGCTATAATCAACTTGATCTCACAAAAGAAAGAAAGTCACTTGGGGGGCAAGACCTACCTAGGGGTCAATAAGAAAATTTACCCGCGGTCGACTACCTTCAAGGATGCCAATAGCCAGGGTACGTCACCCTAAGAAGGTACAGTACGCCTCAACCATTTGGCCCCTATCACTAAGAGAAGAGACTCCCGTGCACGTCAAATAATGCAAGCAAAGGCCATAGAGCCGGTAGTGGTCAAGGACGAAGAGCCAAAGATAGCGGGAGGCACCCCCAGAACTGGGAGCTAAGTGTAGGAGGGCCCCCTATGGAGGATACCCCCCGAATTGAAAAAGTACTATGCCTAGTGAGGCATCAACAGGTACCAAATAAAGTTAGCTTATTTTATGCTTTTCAATTCAATTTCCATTTGAACTAAACTCAAGTTGTCCACGAGCCAAGAAGTGAATAAGGGTGCATGCGAGCACTCCATTACGTTTTAATGTGCCTATAGTACGAAAATGAATGTGAATGACCAAACGGACACTCATAAGTGCTCCTCGAAATCAATATTTCCAATTGAGGCCACAAATCAATTCCTACAAGACCCCGTTAGAGGCCTATATAGGTGGCAAAATGAAAGCTCCTTGAACTCATAAAGTTTTAGTCGTGGCCCTATTGCACACCTTATAACCCTTCCAGAAGTATAAAAAAGAGGTTGAGGCTCTAATAAACTCGAAGCCCCCTCCCCTTCAGTACACAAACACACTCCGGATTGAGATTATACATAACAACCTACTATTAAAAATAAAGGTTCATTCACACAAGACAAAACAATAATAGCTCATAATAAATCATCACATAAAAACCTTACCCCCTCCAACATTAAGGAGTTGGGGAAGGGGGGGAATGAGGTGTCTAATGAGGTGTAGGCTATTGCAAAAAACATACTATGAAAGGGTTGCGAAAGCATTCATAACACCCTATCAAAGCCACGAGGCAACTAGTGGGAGATGTTATGAGTAGCGCCTTGGGCACCCTATCAGGGCCACAAGGTAACATGGAAACAACTAAGTAATCCACCTAGTACCTTCAAGGCCACTAGGTAGAAAGTAAAAACTTACCCTTGGCCAAGAGTTAAGTAAGGGTGCTCACGAGCACAACCTACCCTTTTAAGTTTTGACGTGCATATGTGCACCCCCTATGCATGTTAAGTGCCTTAGAACACACTCTCCTCTATATTACTGTGCATGTAAAATTCATCCTTTATATATCGAGTGTTAGTCAACATGTATGTGTTGACGTACAAGTCTATAGGACAACAAATGATGAGTGATTTAACAATGCTCATACATGCTTTCCGGGACCAATGATTTCAGTTGAAGCCACTCACTCAATGTAAGGCCCCTTCAGAGGCCAATATAGGTAGAACAACAAAAGCCCCCTGAGCTAGCAAATGCTCGGTAGAGGCTAGTCTACCTTATGATCCTTCCAGCAGCACCGAAAGGAAATGAGGTTCGTAAAAAAATAACCCCCCCCTCCAACATGGACTCTGGACCAAGGTTATATCAATACGGCTAGCATGATAATTGACCTAATGCCACAAATGAATAACACATTTAGCCATTTAAGCCTCCAAAAAATTCTCTGTGTAGAAAAATCCTGAGTGGGGGATGTTACCATTCTAAAAATTGGGCGTTAGCTTGTAAACCTACATAGCCAATAAGTACCAAAACTAATAGCCCCCCACACTTGAAAAGATAAGGATTGTTAAATGAGCGTGAAATAAGGTACTCAATGCTTACAAAAATCACTCTATACGAACCTACTCCTAAATGTCATACTCTTAGAGTAAGCACATTAAGGAGTGGGGGGACAAAGAGGTATTTATTAGGTGTATGCCATCAATGCCTATGAGGAATTACATTGAGTAGATCTTTGATAAGTTATTTGTACAAACTATTTATTTTTTCTATTTATAGAATAAAGGTTTTTATTTTGTTCATAAAAATCTAATGACATTTTAGTGTATTAAACAAATAAGTCCATGAGATTTGAAGATAGACTTTCCACCTCTTATAGTTGAGAGGAGCCACTGGAAGAGTCAAGTACTTAATCTCTTAAAAGAGAGTTCGAGAGTTAAGAAATTTTAATTGGGCATTAAAATTCAACTCGTATGACACCTGCTTTGACAAGGAAGTGCCGGTCGAACACTAATTAGATAGTGGGAGCTAGTGTCATGAATATGGTTAATGGAATTAACATATTTGAACTCAACTCACATTAATCAGATCACATGGGTATTTACTCTTTGACAGTCAATGATTGGGATTAAGATTGCAATAGTATGTGTGAACTTCAGACCTGAGGAGTTATTTGCAATGTGCCTAGAGTATTGGATATGTTATCAGAGTAGTTAGACCCGTATCACCTGATAGGTGGTGTCGACCTCGAAGTACGATCCACATGGTGCATTCGACATTGTAAGATAACTGCCTATATGGGATTCACCGTCTCGATAGTAAATGAGTATGTGACCTGTGCGATCATAAGTAATGGAAATTACAAAGTCTTTGGCAAAAGCAAATAAACTAACTAGTGATGGTCACTAAGGATAGTTTTGTAATTTCACATTATTATTATAAATGAGTACATCATCAAGTTCTATGAGTTTGACGTACCATTGCTCTTACTTGATCAGGTCACGTCGGTGAAGAGTTCATACACATATGGTAGTCGCAATCAAGGTTCGTGATGACATGTTCACCTCGTATTCAATTGGTCAATTGGGTTACGATTTGATTCCACGATGTTGGCTTGGTGACAACCTTATCCTTTGGAATCCTCCCACTGCCAATTAAATCGAGCCTAGAGAGTCGCGCTATGTGAAGAAAAGGAATATTTTCCATGCTAAGGGTATTTTGATAAAATCACATTAGATGTAATTGATTAACAAAATGGATGGCATGATTTAATTAAAGATATTTAATTGGATTAAATAAATTAATTAAATCATATTAATTCATAAGTCAATAATTGGAAATTAATTTATAAGTTGAATTAAATTAATTAGATAAATTTTAATTGAATTAAAGTAATTAATTAATTATCAATTGGATTGGACTTGGATTTAATTAATTGCACATGGGCTAAGATGGAACAAAGCCCGGAAGTCCATCTCCAACAGGCCTAGCAGTCGCCCCCTCTGTAGTAAACCTAGGGGTTCTGCTTATTTGATATAAGTAGTTAGTCAGTGTCAGAACTCTATACAAGTCATTATTCAGAATCTGACTTTGAGCCAAAGAAACCATGAGCAATAGGAAAGACAAAATTCCCTCCCTCTCTCTCCAACTAGCCACCGCCATTTTTGTCATGGAGGAGATCGGAGCTTTCTCAGAAAATTTTCTTCCGCGTGATTATCTAAAGGCAGGAATTTTGGCTTGCTGCTGACTAATCGATTTTTTGTCGTCAAGAGGTAATTCTATTACTCTCTTACATAATTTGTTCTTATTGTGTTTCTATAATATCATGAAAACCCCAGGTTTGATTCTTGGTGTGACTTCGATCAAAAATTTTATCCGCTAGACCGAATCACAAAAGTATTGAGTAACTAGCTAATATTTGTAGCTAGTGTTTTTTAAGGCTAAGGCTAGTGTTTTCAAAAAGGTAGTGTTTGTAGAGCTATTAACTTTAGCTATTGTTAGTAGCCATTAAAGAGCTATTATCCTTAGGCTTTCATTCGTAGCTAGTATATTATAAGTAAGTGGCACTAGCGATTAACGCTCAAGTGATGCAAATAAGAGGATTTCAAAAGCACCTGCAACGTCCTATAAAGGTCATAAGTAACACAGTTAACACTCCTCTAATGCCCATGAGGGTGTGGGGTAATTTTTTTAACGTAAATATTTGAAGAAGAAAACAACATATCAACATAGCCCTTTGGAACTAAAAGTTTCCAATTGAGGCTGCATTTAATAACTCAGGACCCCATTAGAGGTCAATATAGGTGGAACAATGAAAGTCCCTTGAGCTAGCAAAGGCTTGAATGAGGCTTGTCTACCTTATAATCCTCTCAATGGTATTGAGAGGGGTTGAGGCTCCATAGAAAACGTGCCATGAGCATAGTAACGCCACCATAAGTTGTGGAGAACGTGCTAGGGGCACAATAATGTCATCATTGGCACCCATTGGCATTACATGGTGCTAACAAGTAACACCTCCATTGGCACCCGATGAAGCTCATAGTCATAAAAGCAAAAAGTGACCTTAAGATAAAGTACATAGATACGTACATAAGGCATATAAAAAATCTATAAGTCTCCCTTGGTAATGATCCGCGAGGTTATAAGCCCCGTGTAGCATCCCTGGAGAAGGTGCCTCGAGGCGTGACGTGGCCGACTGCTGCCTCGCGATCGACCGTAAAGCACAAGCCTTGCGACCACCATGAGGCACAAGCCTTGCGGTCAGCTGTGAGGCATAAGCCTCATGTCCACTGTGAGGCAACGTGCCTCGCGATAGCCGCATGGCCACAATCCCCCCCAGTCTAAATGACCTAATGTTCACTATCATCATAACCCTCAAGTATGGATACTCATATGTCTAGTAAGGTGCAAATCTCAATATAAAATACCCCCCAAGTTGGAGGGTCTACACAAGCTAACAAAACGCTAGCTAGGTAGCACAACGCTGGTGAGTAACTAGCTAACAAAATGCTAGTGATTTTAAAGAAAAATGCTAGTAAGTGACGCTCAAGTATGTCAAAACGCCCGAGAGGCTAGGACACGTGGCACTCATAAAATTCTACTAAAGGCACATAAAAACAACTAAACATCCTGATAGTGCTGATAAAGCTATGGGGTACAAAACATCGTGCTAGAGCTATGAAGCCACATGGTACAACAAAATAATTGAGTAATTGACCTAGTGCTCCTGAAGCCACGGGGTACACCCCTCTAGAGCTCATGAAGCCACGGAGAAAGAAGTAAAGACTTACTTGAAGCCTAAAAAGGCCCAACCTATGATCCACTGGTCAAAATGCCATATAAGACTAGACCATGGAGTCAAATCTCACCCGCCTATTTGAGGTAACTCACGCAACATCTAGGCGAGGAATTACTCGGAGGCAAAAAGCCTCACCAAATGCCCCAAGGCTACAAGCTGCAACGGCACACAACTGTGAGGTTCTAGAGGAGTCCCTCTAAGGCAGCCACGGAGGGCCCACCTCCGACCCCCCTCTTGAAGGGAGGGACTCTCCTACCTAAAGGGGAAAGAGAAATTTGACACATGGTCCTACCTACTGTGAGGTTAATGTCCTCAAATGCCACTAGATCATTAGAGAATGTAAGGATATTATTAAATTGTAATTATTTCATATTCTATCAATAAAAGGCAATTAATTGTAATATTATATTGGCATTTATATGTTGTAATCATCTAAAAGTCCGTGAACACAAGAGTTAACTTTCTAAGGCACTAGAGGAGTTTGATACTTGTGTACTAAAATAGTCTACAAGTCAATGATTCTCAATTGGGCATTGGAAATCATAAAGACTTGTATGATGTGAGTTTTGACGAGAAAGGTGCTCGTCAATCACTAGGAAGTAGTGAAAAACTCACATCATAGGTGTACTGATGGAGATAGTGGCACTCAAACATGACTCGCATCAATTCTGTCAAATGGATTTTCACTCTTTGACATTCAATGACAAAATTGATTAAATTGTAATAGGTGTGTCTGAACTTTAGACTTGAGGAATCGAGTTGAAGATATACTTGTGACATTAGGTTTGTCATTAGAGTAGTTAGACCCAATTCACCTTTGGTGGGGTCAACCTTGAACTGCAACCCAATGGGCAAGTAGTAGTCTTAACTGATATCCAAGATAGGATTCGTGTTAGAGTTAGTGCCCGGCGCACCAATTATTGGGCGCCATTCTTTGTAATAGTAACTCTAGAGTTGAACAATCGTTTTCTTATAAATAAAGTCAATCTCTTTTTTATGTGTGGCATGTAATATTATCTCGATCCGGTTTTGGATAGAGAAGGATATTGTTTTAAGATTCGTAATAAAAGTTTACTTTTGTTTTATGAATCGTCTCTTATTATGGAATCGAAAATGAAAGATGGAATGTATACTATATCCCTAATAATTTCCAATCTCAATATTCAACAAAGTAACAAACATAAACAAGATAATCAAGTAAGCACACAAATGTGGCACGAAAGACTTGGACATATTTCCAAAGAAAGAATTCAAAAATTGGCAAAACATTTAGGTGTAAATGACTTAGATGAATTGACAAGTTGCGAATCATGTCTTAAAGGAAAAATGACCAAGTTACCGTTTTTGGGGAAAGCGGAATGAGCCACAAAACCATTGGACTTGGTCCATACGGACGTGTGTGGGCCAATGAGTGTAAGCACTCATGGTAGTCAAAGCTACTTCATAACTTTTACCGATGATTATTCACGGTATGGTTATTTATATCTTATGAGATATAAATCTGAATCCTTTGTGAAGTTTAAGGAGTTCAGAAATGAAGTAGAGAAGCAACTTGGTAGAAGTATTAAGGCTCTTCGATCGGATCGAGGAGGTGAATACTTGTCTACCGAGTTTCTTGATTATCTTAGAGAGAATGGAATTCTCTCACAGTGGACACCGCCCGGCACACCTCAACATAACGGGGTAGCCGAGCGCAGGAATCGAACATTGCTAGATATGGTTCGATCCATGATGTGTTTTACTAAGGTTCCTAAGTCCATGTGGGGCTATGCTCTTGAAACGGTTGTCTATCAGTTGAATAGATCACCTAGCAAAACGGTGCCCAATACCCCATATGAAAGTTGGTGTGGAAAGACGCCCTCATATAATCATTTGAGAATATGGGGGTGTCCAGCTTATGTAAAGCATTTAGTGGGAGACAAATTGGACCCCAAGTCCTCTTTGTTCTATTTTGTAGGATATCCAAAGAAAACTGTTGGATATTACTTCTACAGCCCAACGGAACAAAAGGTTGTTGTTTCGAGAAATGCCAATTTCTTAGAGAGGGGTCACCTTCTAGGTAGAAAAGGCGAGGCTGTAGAACTTGATGAGGTCCATGAGAATGGATCAAGTCAAGAAATACAAATTAACCCACCCGACACCAACGAGGCTACATCAGTGGCACCCACCGAAAACACACAACCTTTGAGGAGATCAACGAGGATCCCAAAGGAGCCTGAAAGATGGCTAGGCCTATTGCAAGAGGAGGGTACTCAAGATCCTCCTCTAGACTCTGATCCGAAAAATTTTAAGAGTGCAATGTCTGACATTGATTCGAGAAAATGGCTAGAGGCCATGACATCCGAAATGGACTCCATGTACTCCAACAAGGTATGGACCTTGGTTGACCCACCTGAGGGCATCAAGCCCATTAGCTGTAAGTGGGTCTACAAGCGAAAGCTTGGAGTCGATGGAGAGGTAGTAACCTATAAGGCTCGCCTCGTGGTAAAAGGATTTACTCAAAGACAATGGATTGACTATGAGGAAACCTTCTCGCCAGTGGCTATGCTGAAATCCATTAGGATTATGCTTGCAATATCTGCATATTTTGATTATGAAATATGGCAGATGGATGTAAAGACTGCATTCCTCAATGGAGAAATTGAGGAAGAGATTTACATGCAACAGCCAGAGGGCTTTACATCCAAAGGGAGCGAACACAAAGTGTGTAAACTCCAAAGGTCCATCTATGGACTTAAGCAAGCTTCTCGAAGTTGGAACAAACGTTTTGACACTGTCATACAAGAGTATGGATACGTTCAAAACATTGAAGAGGCATGTGTGTATAAGAAAGACAGTGGGAGCGCAGTCACGTTCATCATACTTTATGTCGATGACATCCTACTAATTGGAAATGATGTAGGGATGATGCAGTCAACTAAAGTATGGCTCTCTAATATATTCTCCATGAAAGATATGGGAGAGGCGTCCTACATGCTCGGTATGAAGATCAATAGGGATAGATCGAGTAGGATGTTAGGTCTCTTCCAATCTGCATATATCGATTGCGTACTCAAAAGATTTGAGATGGAAGAGTCCAAGAAGGGATTCTTGCCAATAGGACATGGTATCACACTTTCCAAGTCTATGTGCCCAAAGACTGAGGAAGAAAGAGTGAAAATGCGATAGGTAGTATAATGTACGCGATGATATGCACAAGACCCGATGTAGCTTATGCATTGAGTGCGTGCAGTCGATATCAAGCGAATCCAGGCATGGCACACTGGAGTTCGGTGAAAACAATCCTTAAATATCTAAGGAGAACTAAGGAATTGTTCTTGATATACGGACGAGGAGAATTGGAATTAGAGGGGTTTACTGATTCGAGTTTCCAATCCGACAAGGATGACTCAAAGTCGGTCTCTGGGTTTGTATTTCTGCTTAATGGCGGAGCGGTTAGCTGGAAGAGTTCCAAGCAAGCAACCATAGCCGACTCCACCACTGAAGCAGAATTCATTGCAGCAAATGAGGCTGTAAAAGAAGCTGTTTGGATGAGGAACTTCATCCAAGAATTGGGTGTCATTCCATCCGTTGGGGATCCAGTAACGGTATACTGTGATAACAACGGGGCTATTGCTCAAGCAAAAGAGCCGAGGTCTCATCAGAAATCCAAACATGTTCTGAGGAAATTCCGATTGATACGAGAAATCATTGGAATAGGCAACGTGCGAATGGAGCACGTGGATACAGCAGATAACATAGCAGACCCACTCACCAAACCCCTTAGCCAAAAAGTATTTGAAGGACATCTGGGAAGAATGGGCCTTAAGTACATGGGCAATTGGCGCTAGGGCAAGTGGGAGATTGTTAGAGTTAGTGCCCGGCGCACCAATTATTGGGCACCATTCTTTGTAATAGTAACTCCAGAGTTGAACAATCGTTTTCTTATAAATAAAGTCAATCTCTTTTTTATGTGTGGCATGTCTTTATTCTTAAATTAGTTTTTACTTTGGCTTAGAATAAAGTCCCGAAGGATCACACATAGCTATGGGACATCATTGCACATTGGGTGTGGCAATGATGGAATATGTCTCGAAGACTGTGATCTTTAAACATTGTTCCAAGTCGTGAAAGGGTTCATCGAGATAAAGGGATATCGATGCAACCCAAAAGACTTGCTCATATGATGCATACTCTGGTAGAAGTGTATCTCGTTCCATAGATACTGGCACGGTGAAAGCCAATGCATATATGAGGGTTGCCATTATGGTAATGGGCGAACTGAACAACCCCATGGAAGTTCCTGAAATGGATTCCCAGTCGAATGTGGAACTTTCAGTGGTCTTGTAGTATAAGAGTAATCCTTATGGACCTAAGATTCCATTGGATGTCTTATGCATAACCGCGCATGTTCTTGATTTGTTACATGATCACTTTAGATGATCGAATATGGGCAAACTCAGATATGCACGTCTTACGTAGTAAGGCATGTGAGAATCAAGAGAAATCTATCTCTGACATTAGCCAGTCGGTTAATCTCCTATGGTTACATAGTGAATCGACTTAAGAAATCTTCGGCCGAAGTATGATCTCTAAAGAGGCGTAGGGTTTTCTCGTTTAGATAGTCGAAGTCGATTTCACATAACGTGGGAAACATAGTTTTGAATTAATAGAAATTCGACCTTAGCCAATGCTCTAGATTCAATCGGGAGATTAGATAGAGAGATCTTACTTATGCGAGTATCAAGATCGCAAAAGGCGTATCTTTACTTTCGTTTTATCTAGGTCTTTAGGACCCTATGCTAGGTGGGCAACCGCAATTTGTAAGTGTCGAGAATTAGCTTGGTGACTAATTCGAGGCTTGATTAAATCAAAGGATTGATTTAATCTAGTACTTTCCATTTTTGGAAGGTACACTAGCACTGTGGAAAGGTGTACTTACTACTAGATAGAAACGAGCCTAAGGGGTCACACACTAACTCGAAAGAGTCACTACTTGAATAGATGTAATTAATCAATTTCGAGGAAATTGAGGGAATTAGGAAAGTGTAGTACTTTCCTAATATGGAATATAAATTAATTGAAGGATTCAATTAATTTTACTCTTTTAATTAATCTTGTAGAATTAATTAAATTAATGTACCTAGTAGAGTCCAAGTATTTTATTTAATTGGGTGGAGCCCAAGTTAAATAAAAAAATGTTGGAATTAATTGGTTGGATTTAATTTGACTTGTATTTAATTGATGGGTTGTGCCTATAATTAAATTGAGAAGTCAAAATTGAACCCTAGAGTCCAATTGAATGTGTTGACCGATTTCTTGAGTGATAATAAGGGAAGGGGCGATTTTTTTACATGTGGTGGAGGAGGAAAAGAGTTTTCCCCTTCTCCAAGTCTTCATAGGATAAGGATTACTAGAGAGTTTAGGAGAAAGGAAGTTTCCTTTTCCTAATTGGACTCTAGGTAATCTTCACCTATAAATAAGAGAAGAAGGAGACAAAAGGATGACGATTTTTGTAGGAAAAATTCGCCCCTCCCTAGCTTCTAAAATCGGCCACCTTTCTCCCACTTCCAACAAGACGTCGTTCTATTCATGTGTTGAATTAAACGACTTAGAAAATATTCCTACCCTTCATATAATCAAGCCTAAGTTAAGCTTAGAATCGTTTTGTTGTCTAGCACGCAAGGCAAGACGATTGGTGACTTGAACGAGATGTGGATACATCTTAGAGGTGCGACGCTTGGAGCACTCTAAATTGGGAGATACAAAAAGATGACGGGTAATTTCTCACCCAAGAGAAATTGTGTGGATTTGCACCACAGGGTTGCGGAGATCCAAAGTTCGAAGTGAAACGAAATTTTCGAAAGGTATAATTTCGTTTACCTTCTTATCAAATTCGTTCGAACCAATTCCATATTCCTATTTTCGGGTGGTTGTACGTTTACTTTTGTAAAATTTTAATTTCCGCTGCCACGAGCCACCCGAGGGAATGAGTCAACCCAACAGTGGTATCAGAGTCATGGTTTGGCTCGATCGAATTTTTTATGTGATTATGCATGTTTGTTTTTACGTTTTAATTGTAAAATCGAAAGCATGATAATCAATATGTTCATTGTTAGACTAGGATTGATTTTGATTTGGGATGTTGTTTGATTTTTATGATTTTAATATTTAAAAGTCATTGGTTTTAAAAATCATGAAATCAGAAATTTGGGTATATGATTGTTTTCGAAGGTTTTGATCTAGTTTTATGAAATCACCTTTGGTGGGGTGTTGCGAGATGGATGAACCGAAGGTTTAATCATCAAGTAATAAAACTCAGACCTTAGGAGAATTCAGATTCGTTAATCGAAACTCGAAAGAATCACGAACGTGCGAAAAACTGATTTGAAAATTGCAAACAGCAACAGCCGCTGAGCGCGGCGCCCAGGCGTGGTGTAACCCACGCCCAGGCGCGCGTATGACCACGCCCACGTGGGTCAGACCACGCCGTCAACAGAAAGTTAAAACAAAAAAAAAAATTCCTTTCTTCGTACTTTCTGGAGGTAGGTGACCCAAAGACCTAACCTATGATGGTTTTTGACTTATAAACTCTGAGAAAGGTTTTATAAATCAATATTGAACTTATCCCGATGATATTTGCAATCTAGTTTGAATGATGAATGGGTAAAATTTTCTTTATCGCATGTATGTTTGTTGCTTGGCATGTTTATGTGATAAGGGGATGAACAATGAGCCTAGTCATAGTTTTGGTTTTCAATTTATGTAATTATTCTAGAGTTGTAAATAATAGCCGGTTTGGCTCTTTACTTTTCCGTATAGTAGATTAGTAGTTTTGGTATTCTATGTAATCGAAGACGGAGCCAAGACTTGAAGACTTGTATGCTGAGGCGATACCATTGTAATAGTGTAGGCCGTTTTTTCACTTTCTAGAATGTCCAAACCCACTTTGGCTCGAGTGGGTTACTAAGCTAGGACTCGAGGTGGTTCATCCTCAATTTTACCACTTTGTGGATGTTTTATTTATCTGTCTATGATGATTATGTCATGTAATGCATGCATAGGATAGATAATTAAATCGGATGAGACCCCCCAAATAAGCATGTTATAATTCCCTCCTGTGAAAATATTAGGCTTTTGTGATTATAAGAATGAAATTCTATTATCATACCTTCCATCATAAGTATTCACCATGTGAAACGCCGCCAAAGGTTCAATCCTTTTTCTCAGAAAATGGGGTAGATTGGATCCGAGGTAGGCTGTGAGTGTTTACTAACCACTACGTTGCCCCGTGGAAATCGGTTGGTTTCATTGCTTTGCTCAGAAAATGGGGGCAATGGAATTGATGGTTATACATAGGATATTTGATGGGTCGAGCCTAACATCGTCCCTCATGTGTTAGCTCAGAAAATGGGGCACATGTGGGAGATGAGGAAAACCATCTTGAGAACTATCTAAAAAGATAGAAGGTCAGGTAAGGCTACTATTCAAAATCATCGTATGTTAGCTCAGAAAATGGGGCATATGATGAAGTGAGAATGGATCTCATACCCACTAAAGAAACTAACGTTTCTTCGAATCATGTCAAGAGGGAGGTGTGATTTGAGAAAAATAGTGGGAGACTTGTACAATTAAAGACCAAATTGTATAAGGACTTTATTTGAAAATGTGTTATTAATTGTCTGTTATGCATTTTTGTAGATAAGGAAAATGGCTAAAAATCCTCTTTATACAATTCTTGAAACCAACAAACTGAACGGACCAAACTTTCCGAACTGGCTTAGAAACCTCAAAATTGTTCTTCAATATGAAAGGAAGGATTATATCCTGACAGCTATACGGCCGGTGATTAACGATGAAAGCAGTGATGAGGATAGAGAGTACGCAAAGATGTGGTCGGATGATAACATCCAAGCTAGATGCATCATCATGACTTCTATGTCAAATGAGTTGCAAAAGCAACATGAAAATATGATGATGGCAAAGGAAATCATCGACCACTTAGAAGAGCTTTACGGTACTAGGATTAGGATAGAACGATATGCTATATCAAAACAACTGTTTGGAGCAAGGATGAATGAAGGGGCATCTGTGAGTGAGCACGTCCTTTAAATGATCCAATTAATTCATAAGATGAATGATTTGAATGTGCTACTCGACGGAGACCTTTGTGTCGATCTTGTGCTTCAATCTCTCCCAAAGTCATATGATCAATTCGTCATCAATTTCAACATGAACAACTTGAATGCTTCACTGAATGAACTGTTGAACATGTTGATAACTGCTGAAAGCACCATCAAGAAGGACAAACCGGTGCTTCTTATGAATTCATCTTCTAAAGACAATAAGGGCAACAAGAAGAAGAATAAGACTAAGAAGCTGAAAGGTAATGGTGGTGTGAAGAAGGTAAAGAAGCCAAAGTCTGAGAAGTTTGATAAGTGCCATAAATGTGGAAACGTTGGGCACTGGCAAAGGAACTGCAAAGAGCCTCTAGCTCAAGGTATGTTCTTTGTTGAAGTTAACTTTACTATTAACAATACTTCTTGGGTTCTTGACACTGGATGCGGTGTTCATATCTGTAAGGATTTGCAGGTGATGAAAAGAACTAAGGAGCTAAGTAGAGGAGACATGACCCTACGGATGGGGAATGGAGCATTGGTTGCTGCCAAAGCCGTGGGACAATCTACTTAGAGTTAGGAGATAGGAAAATAGTTTTACATTCCATTTATTTTGTTCCTGAAATAATAAGAAATATTATCTCGATCCGGTTTTGGATAGAGAAGGATATTGTTTTAAGATTCGTAATAAAAGTTTACTTTTGTTTTATGAATCGTCTCTTATTATGGAATCGAAAATGAAAGATGGAATGTATACTATATCCCTAATAATTTCCAATCTCAATATTCAACAAAGTAACAAACATAAACAAGATAATCAAGTAAGCACACAAATGTGGCACGAAAGACTTGGACATATTTCCAAAGAAAGAATTCGAAAATTGGCAAAACATTTAGGTGTAAATGACTTAGATGAATTGACAAGTTGCGAATCATGTCTTAAAGGAAAAATGACCAAGTTACCGTTTTTGGGGAAAGCGGAATGAGCCACAAAACCATTGGACTTGGTCCATACGGACGTGTGTGGACCAATGAGTGTAAGCACTCATGGTAGTCAAAGCTACTTCATAACTTTTACCGATGATTATTCACGGTATGGTTATTTATATCTTATGAGATATAAATCTGAATCCTTTGTGAAGTTTAAGGAGTTCAGAAATGAAGTAGAGAAGCAACTTGGTAGAAGTATTAAGGCTCTTCGATCGGATCGAGGAGGTGAATACTTGTCTATCGAGTTTCTTGATTATCTTAGAGAGAATGGAATTCTCTCACAGTGGACACCGCCCGGCACACCTCAACATAACGGGGTAGCCGAGCGCAGGAATCGAACATTGCTAGATATGGTTCGATCCATGATGTGTTTTACTAAAGTTCCTAAGTCCATGTGGGGCTATGCTCTTGAAACGGTTGTCTATCTGTTGAATAGATCACCTAGCAAGATGATGCCCAATACCCCATATGAAAGTTGGTGTGGAAAGACGCCCTCATATAATCATTTGAGAATATGGGGGTGTCCAGCTTATGTAAAGCATTTAGTGGGAGACAAATTGGACCCCAAGTCCTCTTTGTTCTATTTTGTAGGATATCCAAAGAAAACTGTTGGATATTACTTCTACAGCCCAACGGAACAAAAGGTTGTTGTTTCGAGAAATGCCAATTTCTTAGAGAGGGGTCACCTTCTAGGTAGAAAAGGCGAGGCTGTAGAACTTAATGAGGTCCATGAGAATGGATCAAGTCAAGAAATACAAATTCACCCACCCGACACCAACGAGGCTACATCAGTGGCACCCAACGAAAACACACAACCTTTGAGGAGATCAACGAGGATCCCAAAGGAGCCTGAAAGATGGCTAGGCCTATTGCAAGAGGAGGGTACTCAAGATCCTCCTCTAGACTCTGATCCGAAAAGTTTTAAGAGTACAATGTCTGACATTGATTCGAGAAAATGGCTAGAGGCCATGACATCCGAAATGGACTCCATGTACTCCAACAAGGTATGGACCTTGGTTGACCTACCTGAGGGCATCAAGCCCATTGGCTGTAAGTGGGTCTACAAGCGAAAGCTTTGAGTCGATGGAGAGGTAGTAACTTATAAGGCTCGCCTCGTGGTAAAAGGATTTACTCAAAGACAATGGATTGACTATGAGGAAACCTTCTCGCCAGTGGCTATGCTGAAATCCATTAGGATTATGCTTGCAATATCTGCATATTTTGATTATGAAATATGGCAGATGGATGTAAAGACTGCATTCCTCAATGGAGAAATTGAGGAAGAGATTTACATGCAACAGCCAGAGGGCTTTACATCCAAAGGGAGCGAACACAAAGTGTGTAAACTCCAAAGGTCCATCTATGGACTTAAGCAAGCTTCTCGAAGCTGGAACAAACGTTTTGACACTGTCATACAAGAGTATGGATACGTTCAAAACATTGAAGAGGCATGTGTGTATAAGAAAGACAGTGGGAGCGCAGTCACGTTCATCATACTTTCTGTCAATGACATCCTACTAATTGGAAATGATGTAGGGATGATGCAGTCAACTAAAGTATGGATCTCTAATATATTCTCCATGAAAGATATGGGAGAGGCGTCCTACATACTCGGTATGAAGATCAATAGGGATAGATCGAGTAGGATGTTAGATCTCTCCCAATCTGCATATATCGATTGCGTACTCAAAAGATTTGAGATGGAAGAGTCCAAGAAGGGATTCTTGCCAATAGGACATGGTATCACACTTTCCAAGTCTATGTGCCTAAAGACTGAGGAAGAAAGAGTGAAAATGCGATAGTTAGTATAATGTACGCGATGATATGCACAAGACCCGATGTAGCTTATGCATTGAGTGCGTGCAGTCGATATCAAGCGAATCCAGGCATGGCACACTGGAGTTCGGTGAAAACAATCCTTAAATATCTAAGGAGAACTAAGGAATTGTTCTTGATATACGGACGAGGAGAATTGGAATTAGAGGGGTTTACTGATTCGAGTTTCCAATCCGACAAGGATGACTCAAAGTCGGTCTCTGGGTTTGTATTTCTGCTTAATGGCGGAGCGGTTAGCTGGAAGAGTTCCAAGCAAGCAACCATAGCCGACTCCACCACTGAAGCAGAATTCATTGCAGCAAATGAGGCTGCAAAAGAAGCTGTTTGGATGAGGAACTTCATCCAAGAATTGGGTGTCATTCCATCCGTTGGGGATCCAGTGACGGTATACTGTGATAACAACGGGGCTATTGCTCAAGCAAAAGAGCCGAGGTCTCATCAGAAATCCAAACATGTTCTGAGGAAATTCCGATTGATACGAGAAATCATTGGAAGAGGCAACGTGCGAATGGAGCACGTGGATACAGCAGATAACATAGCAGACCCACTCACCAAACCCCTTAGCCAAAAAGTATTTGAAGGACATCTGTGAAGAATGGGCCTTAAGTACATGGGCAATTGGCGCTAGGGCAAGTGGGAGATTGTTAGAGTTAGTGCCCGGCGCACCAATTATTGGGCACCATTCTTTGTAATAGTAACTCCAGAGTTGAACAATCGTTTTCTTATAAATAAAATCAATCTCTTTTTTATGTGTGGCATGTCTTTATTCTTAAATTAGTTTTTACTTTGGCTTAGAATAAAGTCCCGAAGGATCACACATAGCTATGGGACATCATTATACATTGGGTGTGGCAATGATGGAATATGTCTCGAAGACTGTGATCTTTAAACATTGTTCCAAGTCGTATTGTATTTAATTGGTTGGATTTAATTTGACTTGTATTTAATTGATGGGTTGTGCCTATAATTAAATTGAGAAGTCAAAATTGAACCCTAGAGTCCAATTGAATGTGTTGACCGATTTCTTGAGTGATAATAAGGGAAGGGGGCGATTTTTTTACATGTGGTGGAGGAGGAAAAGAGTTTTCCCCTTCTCCAAGTCTTCATAGGATAAGGATTACTAGAGAGTTTAGGAGAAAGGAAGTTTTCTTTTCCTAATTGGACTCTAGGTAATCTTCACCTATAAATAAGAGAAGAAGGAGACTAAAAAGGATGATGATTTTTGCTGGAAAAATTCGCCCCTCCCTAGCTTCTAAAATCGGCCACCTTTCTCCCACTTCCAACAAGACGTCGTTCTATTCATGTGTTGAATTAAACGACTTAGAAAATATTCCTACCCTTCATATAATAAAGCCTAAGTTAAGCTTAGAATTGTTTTGTTGTCTAGCACGCAAGGCAAGACGATTGGTGACTTGAACGAGGTGTGGATACATCTTAGAGGTGCGACGCTTGGAGCACTCTAAACCGGGAGATACAAAAAGACGACGTGTAATTTCTCACCCAAGGGAAATTGTGTGGATTTACACCACAGGGTTGCGGAGATCCAGAGTTCGAAGTGAAACAAAATTTTCGAAAGGTATAATTTCGTTTACCTTCTTATCAAATTCGTTCGAACCAATTTCATATTCCTATTTTCGGGTGGTTGTACATTTACTTTTGTAAAATTTTAATTTCCGCTGCCACGAGCCACCCGAGGGAATGAGTCAACCCAACAATTCGTTCCCTCGAAGGTGAACGAGGAATTATCCTATGCATTTATAAGTAAGTTAGATATTAAAGTCTTTAGCCAAAGCATTCTTTGATCTGAACTTATTATAAATGTAGCATAGTGTCATTTTAGTGAGTTTGATCTAAAACCATGACTCTCACTTAATCGAGATAAGGAAATGAAGAGTTTGTATTCACACGGTATTTACAATCGGAAAGGTAAAGATGATCCAATCATTCATCTTATTTGGGTACAATGTGGACCACTTGACTGGCATGGTGGGACCCACATTCAATGAAATCCTCTCATTGCCAAATATAGTTGAACCTAAAGAGTCATGGTTAAAAAGAAAAAATCAATAGAGAATATAGAATATTTCTTGTGGTAATATTTTTATTATTGGATACTTAAAATTAATTAAATAGGATTAATTATTTGAAAAATAAGTTAATTCATTTATAATTTAATTAATGTATTATTTTTTGAAGAAATAAAATTAATTACATATCCTATCTATTATTATATTAGATTAATTAATTAATTAAATAATGGATTGGACCGAGCTCAAATTGGTGCACCAAGAGGCACACCAAGACCAATAAGGGGCGGCCACTAGGCTTCCTTGATGGGCTAAATTAAGCCCAAGGTATTAACTTAAGTGATATAAATATACCGCATTAGTTAATACCTAGGTCATAAGTTACAATTAACACTTGAGCCACAAGACAAAAATTCTTCTCTCCCTCTTGCCCTAGCCGTCGGTCACTGTACCAAGCAAGGAGGAGAATTTTCTGATCAAGTTTTTTCCGGCGAGACAATTTAGAGAAAACACTTTTGGACTGCTCGAATTATCAAGAATTCAGCCGGAGTTTTTCGCGAAGAAGTTGAAGAATTCAAAAGTTTGGGTTTCTCCAATCACTTCGCTACAATGGGTAAAGTATCATTTTCACTATCATACATGTGTCTAATAAAACCCCGGGATTGATCTTGTTATGGAAAAATCAAAATGAAATTTTAAAATACTATTTCTGTTGCGTTTTGTTTATTTTCCCCAACAGTGGTATCAGAGCCAAATCGCGGGGTTCGGCGTATGTAGTTTACGTGTAAATATGTGATAAAGATGCATGATTTACAAATTTTTATCGATGCATATGTGAATTTTGCGTTCTTTTGTGTTATTGAGGATTTTGTTTATTTTTCGTTCGTTAGAAATTAATAAAAGTTGGTTTTTATGTAATTTATGTGATGGAAATTAAAATTGCAAGTTTCAGCTCCGACCCGTCACCGTGGTGGCGACGGGCACAGGCAGCTCGCTGTGCGAGTTCATCTTTCTCGGCAGCTAGGCTGACGACTGGCGAGTGCAATTACAAGACAGCTGGGCCGCCATGCAATTGGGTTGCACGGCGAGCCCATTCGAAGACACGGGTTGTATCAACCCGACCCGGGTCGACCCGTGGGTGACCCTGGTCATTTATTAAATGTATATATTATTTAGTTTTTGATTAAAATTGAATTTAATGAAAAAACAAATAATATTATTAATTTAATAAAAGAATTTTAATTTCATCTAATCTAATGTTAACTAAAGTTAGACTTTGAATTAAATTGAATTTCTTCTATTGTGAATTTAATTTTAACACACCTAGAGATTAATTTTTTATTAAAATTGGATTTTAATATAAAATTGAATTTTTAAATAAAACCAAATAAATTTAATTTCCTCAAGAATATGAAAAACAATAATTGAATTTGGAATTTAATTAGAATTTAATATATATGGTTTTCGTGTGTTATGTGATATAAGTCATGTTTGACATGTTATGTGATGGGAGACACGATTCATGGACTTAGGCTCATTTTTAATTTGTATTTATTTTCGTGGGTTGTAAAGGTCTTTTTGAGCCTATTTTTGTTTTCTCTCTAGATTATTTTTGTATAGGTGGCTACTATTAAAATGTAATAGTTAGAAATAGAATAGGCCCAAAGGAGAAATTCAAGTCGAGCCGAGGAAATACAAGAAGGAGCGAAAGCTTTAGTGTAATTTCTTTTTCTTTTCAATTGAGACATTAGCTTGTCTCAATCTAGGAATAAAAGTTCATGAATCTTATGTTTTTAGCTTTCTAGGATTGCTATTTTTTTATTTAATCCATGTTTGTATGTTTAGTATAAAATGGATAAATGTGCGAAGTGAGACCTAATAAATAATTTAAATTCTCCCACTTTGACAAATTTTTAGTTAGTAAAGAGTACTAGGTATCCTGTCCTCCACTGAACTTAGGAGAAATTAAAATGATATTTAATATATAATATCGTCCCTAAGCAATTGGGGTTATAGATTGCTATATATTTTGAATTTTTCTAAGTGTATGAAATGCCATTATTCGAAACAAATTTCACCCCAATACCCGCAAAAGGTTGCAAGGTAAAATTCAATTGTTAGACTAATAGATAGTCATTGGGTTGAACTTGAATTATTCATAAATCAATAAGATCGTTAAAAGGTTGAGATTTGATGAATAATGGACAAAGGGATTGAATCATCCATTTGATGGGTTGATGTTGGACATCACTTTAATAGATTAATTAGGCCACATACCAGGAAAAAGTTGCAACCTATTAATCTAGTTAAAGAAATCAACCACCACTACGAAGCCTTCCAACGATGACTTCTGAATTCCACAGTGGGAGTGTGGATTTTCGAAAAATGTAGTGGGAGCCATGTTTATTTTAAAAGTCCTTAATTTAAACATGGAACAACAATTATAATATAATCTAATAAGTCTTTTTACTTTTTTGCAGTTATTAGCTTATTATCTCTCTCACAATGACCCAATTCACCCTTTGGTGGGTTCAACCTCGAACTGCAACCTAATGGGCAAATAGTAGTCTTAACTGATATCCAAGACGGGATTCGTTCCCTCGAAGATGAACGAGGAATTATCCTATGCATTTATAAGTAAGTTAGATCTTAAAGTCATTGACCAAAACATTCACTGATCTGGACTTATTATAAATATAGCATAGTGTCATGTTAGTGAGTTTGATCTAAAACCATGACTCTCACTTGACCGAGATAAGGAAACGAAGAGTTTGTATTCACACGGTAGGAAAGGTAAAGATGATCCAATCATTTCATCTTACTTGGGTTACCATGTGGACCACTTGACTGGTTAGGTAGGACTTACATTCAATGGAATCCTCTCATTGTCAAATATAGATGAACCTAAAGAGTTACACTTAAAAAAGAAAAATCGATAGAAAATATGGAATATTTCTTGTGGTAATATTTTAAGTATTGGATACTGAAAAATAATTAAGTGAAATTAAATATTTAAAAAAATAAGTTAATTCATTTATAATTTAATTAATGTATTATTTCTTGAAGAAATAAAATTAATTAAATATCCTATCTATTATTTAATTAGATTAATTAAGGATTGAATTAATTAATTAAATAATGAATTGGATTGAGCTCAAATTGGTGCACCAAGAGGCACACCAAGACCAATAAGGGGCGGCCACTAGGCTTCCTTGATGGGCTAAATTAAGCCCAAGGTGTTAACTTAAGTGATATAAATATATCATATTAGTTAATACCTAGGTCATAAATTACAATTAACACTTGAGCCACAACACAAAAATCCCTCTCTCCCTCTTGTTAGAGTATATGCCCTCAAATGACATAAATAGGACATTGACTTGTAACTAAATAATATCTTTTAGTTATATATAAGGTATTATCTTGTTGTTTTCTTATAGACATTTGTAAGGTGTTAATAAATAACGTAAAGTCCTTGATAATAAGGCAAACCTTCTACTTCCTATGGGTTATGAAGAATGGCACTAGATGGGTTTAACCCTTATTATCTAAATAGGGTTTGCAAGTCTAAGAGAGTATTGACTGGACATCAATACAGGACAAAGACTTGTATGATGTAAGTTTTGAAAGAGAAAGTGACAGTCAAACACGGCTCGAATCGGTTTCATCACATGGGTATTCACTCACTGACAGTCAATGATGAAACTGATAAGTTGTAATAGGTACGCGTAAACCTTAGACCTGAGGAATCGAGTTGAAGATGTACTTGTGACATCAAATTTGTCATTAGAATAGTCAGATCCAATTCACCCTTTGGTGGGATCGGCCTCGAAGTGTGACTTGATGGGCAAGTAGCATTCTTAACTGATTAGAAAAATAGGATTTATTCTCTTATAAGTGAAGGAGCTAAATATCCTATGCAATCATGAATGAGTGAAGTTAAAAGTCTTTGGCCAAAGCATAAAGAGATACTCATGTTAGACACGAAGGTATACTCATTGACCTCGATTCATTATGAGCTAAGCATATGGTCAAGTCATGTGAGTTTGACTAAGACCATGACTTTCACTTGACTGAGATATAAGAATAAAAGGTTTATACTCTGATAAGAGGCATTTTTACGTGTTTTTAAGCCCCTTTGCGTTTATGTCTTAGGTTCATTTATCGCTTGATTCTTGCCACATGTGCGTTTAATTCGTGCATTAAGTGATTTGGAAATGGATACCTGAAAAATTCAAGTTCCATTGCTCAATTACGGATATCGTTCGATGTAAGCCACGAGACTACCTAGGGGTTACTCACATCCTTTGATGGTTTCCTCTCAGATTGCCTTTTGATGATGAACCTCAACATGAGTCGCGCTTAAAGGAAGTGGAGGACACTGCAAAATGGAAAATATTTCATTGACCGATGGAAAAGACTTGAAAGAATTTTTCGGTATTGAAGATCATCGTGCATTAATTCATTAATTAATCATTATGATAATATTGTATTGTGAAGGCCAAATTTATGAATAATATATGTGAAGTTAAATTCTCCTATTGCTTAATTCTATGCTTTTATTCCAATCATGATCACCATATGCTTGCTATCTTGCCTAATCTAGTTGTTCGAGAGAAAATAGATTAGGGTGCAAGAGAATTAGAGAGGGAAGAAATAGGTAAAGATTATTCGTTCGGGAGCTCTAGAACGTTAATGCGTGATTTTTGATTAGATTCTCGGATAGACATATTTAGAAACCGTCAATTAATCATAAGATTATTATGAGCCGAGACATCGGGTAATAGTTAATTTAGGAGTTTCCACCAAAGCAATAGGAGTCTAATAATTCGAAGAGTAGCTCATATATATTGACGAGTAGATTCGGTTGTAGCATGTGCCTTAGTCATTTTATCATACGTGAGATTAAATCTATAGTACGTTTCTCTTTGGTTCTTCATTTGTTTAATCTCTTTTCTTGCACTTTACTTTAATTATCTTATCTTTATCGAAAATCATTAACTAGAATTCAAGTCCTTGTGGTTCGACAACCCGGACTTTTTGTCCACTTATTACTAAACACGTCTAGTGCACTTGCTATCATAGCACGTTAGTTTTTAGCGTGTCATACTCGTACGGTATTCACAGAGTATAAGGTTTGGAATGATCCTATTCATTCATTCTCAATTGGGATACGATGTAAGCCACGAGACTACCTAGGGGTTACTCACATCCTTTTGGTTTCCTCTCAATTGCCTTTTGAGATGAACCTAAAGAGTCGCGCTTAAAGGAAGTGCAAAAGGAAAAATCATGGAAAAGACTTGAAAGAATTTTTCGGTATTGGATATCGTGATTAATTCATTAATTAATCATTAGATGATTTTATTAATTAATTAAGTTAATGAATTAATTAATTCCTTAGAGGAAATTAATTATAGAATTAACATGGATTTAATTAATTTATCTATTGGATAAATAACATTAATTATTTAAATTAATTAAATTGCATATAATGGACTAAAGCCCGAAGGCTTCCAAAGCCTTAAAGTGGGTGTCTATTTGGATGCCCATGAGGGTCTTAGTGGCCTAGGTTATTGTTTTCTATTGTAGTATAAATATACTACTTAGTAAAAAAATAACAAGTGAACAAGTCATAACTTTCTCTCCAAGTCAAAAACTTTCCAACCCTCTCTCTCTCTAGTCGTCCTCCAAGGGAAGAAGAAGAAGGGATTTTTTTCGCTTTTGACTCCAGCGTGACAATTTAGAGACAGCGACGAATTTGCTGTTCAAGAAAGGATTGCGAAAGTTGGTTCAGAATTCAACATACGAGAAGTAAGGTAATTGAATTCGAAACACAATTTGAACATGTAAAATCGAGATGAGCCACATGGGAGATTTATCTTTCCGCTGCGTTTTTATGTTTTAAAACCCCAACACCTCTAGCCCTAGCCGTCTGTCACTGTACCAAGCAAGGAAGAGATTTTTCTAATCAAGCTTTTTTCGGCTAGACAATTTAGAGTCAACACTTTTGGACTACCCAAATTATCAAGAATTCAGTCGGAGTTTTTTGCGAAGAAGTTTAAGAATTCAAAAGTTTGAGTTTCTCCAACCACTTCACTACAACGGGTAAAATATCATTTTCACTATCATACATACGTCTGATAAAACCCCGGGATTGATCTTGTTATGGAAAAATCCAAATAAAATTTTAAAATACCATTTCCGCTGCGTTTTGTTTACTTTCCCCAACACCTACTTCATAGGTGTTACATAAGAAAACATCCAACAAGCGCAAAAGGCCATAGGAAATAAATCTAACACTACAATGAGGGAAAAACAACCACCACACCTAGAGGCCAAGGACTTTGCCCCCTCATCTCGAGGTAAATGACCTAGCCCACTTGCCACCTCACCTCGAGGCAAGGGACCTTGCCGCCGCCATAACTAGAGGCCAAGGACTTTGCCCCCTCATTTCTAGGCAAAGGACCTAGCCCACTCGACATAGAGTGAAGGCCTTTACCCCCTCATCTCGAGGCAAAGGACCTTACCACCATGTCTAGAGGCCAAGGACTTTGCCCCCTCATTTCGAGGCAAAGCACCTAGCCCACTCGTAATGGAGCGAATGCCTTTGTCCCCTCACCTAGAGGCAAGAGACCTTGCCCCCATACCCCGAGGCCAAATCCTTTATCCCCTCACCTCAGGGCAAAGGCCAGTCTAATAAATTTCAAATCTGCTTTGGAGTGCAAATTCCCGAATTGAGGTAAAAAATTATAGGTCCCCTCCGGGATGCAGAAGCCCCAGATAGAAGCCTCAAAATTCTAAGTCTCCTCCGAGACGATAAGCTTCCTATGGGCAAGGCGCAAGCCTTCCCTTAGGCCAGGCATGCACCCCCCCCCCCCCTTTATGAGGCGCGTCTCACAAATAAAAGGTGTTCTTGAAGCACATCTCACCAACCAAAATTTCTTCTAAAGTGCCTCGTCAACTAACTTAATAACCTCTCTGAGGTTATTAGTCAAGTGGGGTAGAGGTTCATAACTTAAGAGCTCCCTCCTAAGACATGAAATGCATACCCAAATCGACATACCTCGAACAATTTGGCATTGCAAGGCATCCGACCTCACAGCACTCAACCTTGAGGCATCAGACCTCGAGGTAGCCAAGGCAACACCTACATTGCCTCGAGATAACACTTACAATATTCCCCTTCAAAGGAACGACTCGTTCGACCTCTTGAGTCGACGAAGTTTGCCACACACCCATGCATATTTCTACTCTCGGGTATCCCATAGGCACACCCGGGAGTGGGGGCCTTATTAAGTGCACCAATTTTGCTAAGGCCATAATTGGAATTAGCCCACCTATGGATTTGGACTGGGTTACCACCCCAATATAGCTAGGTACAATTAATGTGGTTGAGCCTATGTGACCAAAGGTCTATCATCAAATGAGCTCAATCTGGCAAGAAGGTGACAATAATTGGGCCAACAATGACGAAATATATGTTCACTAATCTAAATAAATAGGCAAATGGCCAATGGTCAAGCCCTGGCCCATAGTCCACCATCAGCCCTATTGATACCCCAAAGAAGCTGATGACAATTATTTATCTACTCTCTCCACCAAAAAGTGTGCTAGACAGAAAGCAGCTGGCTATCATAGAAAATAATCCCACAGTTGAACTACGAAAAGACTTGATCCCACTAAAGTGGGTACGTAGGCAGCTTGCCTATAGCGAGTGCAGTCTAAACATTAACAACCTTAGTTCCTAGTGTGTCGTGTGTTGGGTCGGATTCCCCTGTGTTGGGTCGGATACCCGCATCAATTCTAATTTTTGTTTTACATAAGTTGAAGTGAGCGATTGATACCAATTCATAATACTAAGTGCGTGTTAGTGGAGGGTATATTACATTGACATGCTATTACAAACTTGAGTTCGTAATAGGCAAACAATAAGGTTATACAAGCTAGAAAGTTGTTATGATGGAGCAAGGTTTTATGACGGTAAATTTTATTTTATATGTGGTTGGTCTGAAGAGTGTTCACATTTTCAAATAGATTACACTGCCTACGTGCATAAAACGAAAGTAATGGTATTATATTGCATTTATTCTGTTACCTTACTATTATAACTTTTCTTGATCAAATTGTTAGAAATTCTGCTAAATCATTTATACAAGCCATTTGATTTATATATGTAATCATAATTTTTTTTCTCCACATTGATAGGCCTAACTTCGAGAAGGAGGATTATATTGTCTAGCACTTCACAGATTTAGTGTTTTAGATCATAATACAACACATTAGTTGATTAAAAACTTCATAGATATTTATATTTTTTCTTAGCAATTTCTATAAAGAACGCTAATCTTGTTTTTGTTATTTCAGTGAGTTTATAAATATTAATGATGCAAAATGATAATGATAATGTTCTTTTTCACTACTTTTGTATTTATGATGCACAAAGATATTTGAGAAAAGAATCTTCAATGTGCTAAAAACAATACATTAAACTCAAATCTAAATAAAATTATACCACTTTTTGTAAGTTATATTGAAATTAAATGAGGTCATGCGTAGCACGGATTACACACTAGTACTTAATAGTTTGAAGGAAGAAAAAGAGGGACATGAGACAAGAGTGGACAAAAATATACAGAGGACAGAGAATCATGTAAAATTAGAGAAAATTACTAAAAATATATATATAAATTATTATATGCAAAACTTCCATGAAAATATTTTTCAATTTAAAAACTCATTTTACAAACTTTTTATTTCAAAGAACCAAAAAGTTAGGAGGAATAAATTTTTGGTTTGAATTACCCTTATTTTGTATGACATGAAATGATTGATTGATTTATTTTATCGAAATTGTTTTGTTTTGGACTTTTTAAAATTTAATATCATATGATATGAATTTAAATTTTTAATATTACTATTTAAGTTCTTTTTTCTTTAATATGTTAATTATCTAAAAGTTTCCTTTTATAATTTTCAAGGAGATTAAAAAATCGGAAATTTTGAAATCAAATAAGTAACATCAATTATCAATTTAAAAGTCTAAACAAAAGAATTTCTATATAAAAGTTTGATTAATTTCTTCTTAATTTAGAAGGCTAGGGAACTAAGCCCATAAATTTTTGATTTTTTTTAAACGAAAAAATTGGTGCAATTAGGCTTTTGGATTGAAAAAATATAATCATATCATAGGTTTTTTGGATATAAAAATCTATTTTAAAGGATTTTTAGATTTTTTTTTCCCCTTAAAGTTAGTATGCAATAGTATTCTTGATTGCTTTGAATAAGTCTTTTTTAATTATAAAGTTCCAGGGTTGTGTGGAATGTCGTGTGTCGGGCTAACTTATACACAACTTCAATTTTAGTCTATAATGCACCAATACAGATATGAAAATACGAAATACGACAACTTATAAAATTTTAGGATAATACGTTAGGGATACAAATATACATATATTTATATAATTTAAAAAAAAATCTAACCCATTAAGTTCATTAATGACATAAATAAAAATGCAAATTAAGCACATCGTTAATTCACTTTTTATAAACTAAAAGATCTTTAAAAGTAATTAAACCACAAATTTTCATCTTGTGCAGCGTTAGAGCATCAATTTACCGAGACCTAAATTATCTTCTTATCCAAATTAAGCACATCATTAATTCACTTTTTTTTCTCCATCAAAAAAAAAAATAACAAAAAGCAAGAGATAAAGAAACAAATTTATAAACCAAAATGAATGAAGGAGAGTTTTCATTCTTTCAATCTCTTTTTAATTTTTTGTTTTTTAATTTTCAACTGTGTACTTTTTAACAAAATCCAAAAATGATTATCTGTCTATTTTTTTTCTTTTAAATTTATGAAACTTCAAAATGGTATTCAACATGTATCAGGCCAATATGCTTACAATATCCCTATTTGATACATATATGATAAGTGATATTCATAAAGTCAACTCTAAAAGTATCCACTACACCCTAGATTTCCCATATCTCACACAAACACAAATCGTGTAGGAAAACATTTGTTAGTGAAAGTAAATTCTCTTTGTTTTTTCTTAATTACCAAAAGGCGTAGCACATAAAAAGCACATCCTAACAATTAAACAGTATTTGAAGATGTAGCAGTCAGCAACACATACAACGCACATCCGAACAATTAATTGTATTTCAAGATTTAGCACATTAAAAGAAACATCCAAAAACAAGAATAAGAAAATTCACTTATATCTGATAAGAGAAATTAAAAGATAGCAAACTAATTCTCTATCAACCATTGTGGTTCATCAATCCAACTCAGAACAATCAAGAGCCACTTTAATCTTTTGGATTGTGGAGCTTATAAGAGTGTTCACAGTGGCCACTGACTCCATATTTAGTTGCTTAGACAATGAGCTACAACACACTAATATCTGAAAACCAACTGTTAGTAGTGAACCGCTGGAACTAGTCGAAGCTCCATTTCCCTTGTCAGCTCGGCCGTCACTAGAGACTACATATCCTGACGGCAAGATTGGTACTTTCATTGTGTCCTCCCCCTTAACAACTGCTGTGATAGCTGGCAAATCTATTGGGGCGTAGACTATAATTGCTCCTAGGCTGTCGATGCTACTTTCTTGAAGCATCAACATGTTGTTCTCTTTCGGTACAAAAGGCTGCTTTGCGGGCATCATTGAGATAAGGAACAATTCAATATTTCAAAAAGAAAAGGAAAAAAAAAAGAATATAAACATGAGGACTACACACAATTCGAACATGCAATTGTAATATTATTTCATGTCTAATTATATGTTAGATATTTAAATGTGTTTCTTGCATTGTCGGGATCTCAGAAACAGATTCTTTATCAACCATCAAGAGTTAACCTTGTCAAGAAATACCTTTAATACTTCTTTTGATAATTTTAGTATGTTCTCAATTAGTAGATTTCTAAAAGTATTCTTTGCTCACTAAAAAACTAAATTTTCTGTAAGACAAATAGTATGCTAATTATGTGCAAAGGTTATAGTCACATTGATACCTGCACTAGTCAAGTAAGAGAATTGTTGTGCGTTATATTGTTTTCAAAATTCTCTTCAAAACATGAATTATATATTCAAAAGTATTTGAAAGATAAGCTAACAGCATTATATAGTTTTCAAAATTCTCTTCAAAACATGAATTATTTATTCAAAAGTATTAGAAAGATAAGCTAACATAGGTTAAAGAAATGTTTATATCAAAGGTGAATTGAGTGCACAAGCACAGCAAATAAACTGATGTTGAGCACTAAATTCTTCAGAGTAAAGATAAGAGTTTTATTTAAAATAAAACATTTATTCTATGCTTTTACTTTTTACAAATAATAATGGGGTGACTATGGCTGCTAAATTAAGTTTCATACTTCTAATTCAATATGTAGTAACTGTAATTTAACTTCTGGTTTATGTGATGCCTTCTCTGAATTGTGCTATATCTTTGAAATTACTTGGTCGAATGATACACGTGTGTTTTCCAATACTGGACATATCCATTATGTAAGCAACTTACAAATAAATATACAAACTCGATCAAAGGTTATATAGGGCAATCCAGTCATATAAATCTAGAACTAAAAGATATTAATTTCCCTTTTATTCTTTATGTTATGAATTGGATGACAGGATTCTTCTTGTTGAACTTCTATATTTCCGGCCATACATCATTTCAGGCCTTAACACACAAATAGGACCACAGAAAAGTTGAGGAAGTAACCTGGATGATCGAGATACAGTTTCCAGGATGTGACCCAGTTGAGATGCGTGCAATCGCGTTCACAGGGTTTCCACTGGATAAGACATCCCACTGCATCTCCAACACATTTTAACTTTTCCATATTAATTTGAACCCTTTAAACAAAATGAATAACTTGAAGAAAAAATTAATATTGATAACTTTATACACCTGAACTCTTTTCTTCTCATCTGTGAAGAAGTTAAAGAGATTCTCGTTCGAAAGGGGAAGCCAAAGAGATGTAGCTGCAGTGACAATCAAGCCATCAGGTTGGCCTAGTCCACTGCTCTTTCTGAGCGAGACTCGAACCCCACTATTATTCAATTCTGACAAGTGGGGAAAATCAAGTTTGTCCGACATGCCCAATACTTCACAAAAATTCTTGACCATTCTGTGAGAAAGCCTCATCAGGTTTTTCCGACCTTCAGTTGAATCAATAACTGAGAGGAGTAAAACAAAACAAGAATCACTTCATGCTCAATTTCAAAGGACTGAAACAGACAACGGCAAATGCCATTACTAGTCCATGTAGTTTCACGTTGGTATCACTTGGGTCCTAAAGTAACAAATGTTAAGCTACAGTCCCTAAAGTTTGGTTTGTGCTTTACTTTCGTCCTTCAGGCCATTTTCTGATGGTTTTTGGACAGATAGGGCAACATGCACCTCACATGTACAAGATGTGCCCCTAAAAATGGCAACTTGAGTGCACATGCTCCTCAATTCAGCCTAAATCCACCAAAAAGGGCTGTTAGGACGAAAGTGAAACGCAAATTAAAAATTTAGGGATAATAGCGTAACATATGGTACTTAGGATAATAGAGTAATATTTGGTACTTTAAGGACCAAAGTGATACAACAATGAAACTATAGGGAATATTAGTGACATTTACCAAAAAACAATCTTGACATGGGCAGTAGAATAACATGTTCAATACCGCCTTCAAGTCCATGTTTAGGTGTAGCAGTTAACCCCATTAAAAATGCAAATCTTTCAGACATCCTCTGAAGTGTAGCTATCCACCTTCTGGCTCCGTATGCTTGACAACCGCATACTAAGTTTCTATATAAACGATGAGTCAATGATTTGTCATCCACTTGTACATGTTCGATCCATGTAACCTATCAAGAAGAACAACATTTTAGTAACTAGACATGGTATTGGATCAAGGACGTGCATAATGGCATATTGTTTAGCTCAAGGAAAATGTTACGGAATGGGAAAAGAAAACACAAGGAGATTCATGTCCTCTTGTTTGGTTACTAATGCTCTCTTTGGTTCAAGGAAAGTGCTGGGGAAAGGAAAAGAAAACCATTTTCCTTTTACCTCATTTGCCTCACCAAATGGTGACGAAAATATATTGGCTCAAATTAGTATAATTTTCTCTCCTATTTCCTTTTCCTTTTCTCTAGTAACCAAACAATGAAAAATATGTTTTCTTTTTCCTTTCCCTGGTAATTTTCTTGAACCAAACAGAGAGTAAATATAATGAAAAGGAATAAAAAATAGGAGTTGAAGTAAAAAACAAAAAAAGTCTTCTCACTCTACATATTGAGCTTCTATCTTTCTTAAATTTATTTATTACTTTTTAATGACATTGTTATGAAGCAGAATTTCGAAGATTTCGTTATTTAGGTTTATTATTTATTTCCTTATTTTGGGTTATCGTTTAATTAGGTTTCCTTGTGAGTTAGAAGTTTATTTCTTTTCTTATTTGGTTACTTGTTGATTAAGTTTTCTAATTGCTTCGGGGTCAAGTTATTTCCTTTCTAATAGGAGTCAGTAGCTTGCATAGCAAGTTACCTTATGCTTATAAATAGGGGTCTTCAGTGTTTATTTTGATTATTCAGTTTTTAATCAATAAAATAATAGGACAAGATTTATTCGTGTAGGGAAAGATTTATTCTTGTAGGACTTTCGATTTATCGAAAGTATTTCTTTTATCGTTTTTCGTTTCCATCAATTTGGCCCAACCTGCCAGATTTTTCTACCGGATCATTAGACACCACCATGGCTCGTTCCACTTTCGACAAATCTCTCATAACGGCGTTTGTTTCGCGCTTGGAATCCGCCATGACCCATTTGGATAAAATCGTGACCCATGTGGATAACATAGCCAACTGTCTTGCCAACATGAAGGCGGAAATCACCGCCCTCAAAACCGACGGGGCCCAACATTCAGACTGCACCAGCCGCAACTGCCCATGAAAATTGCCCACCGCCAGCCGCCTATGCACCACCTGTAATTGCTGCCGCCGCATCGGCTTCATAAACAGATACCAAGCTCATCAACCAAACTAATAAAGTCCCGCTGCCACCACCACTTCCTGCCCAGAATGCTGCAACTGCAATTCTGCGGCCTTCACCATTGAATCCGCAACTTGAGATGACCAAAACAGCCGCGCACACCACCGTGGCGCTTTCGGTTTTTTATGGTATTGATTTGATTGGTGGGCCAGCTTTTGCCGACCAGCAATTTGAGATTCATGACAGAACCCCGGAGCAGAAAGTTCAACTTGCCTTGGTCGCCATGGAAGAACCAATGTTGCACTTGTTTCGTTGGTCACATCACCGTAAGCCACAATATTTTGTTGGAATTTTCCCAGGCATTCATGGTGCAATTTGATGATCGTTATTCGAGAAGCCCTTACCAGCATAGGCAGAAATTTTCTAAGTTCAGCCTTCGGGACAAGGCTGATTTTAAGGGGGGTGGAATTGTTATGAAGCAGAATTTCGAAGATTTAGTTATTTAGGTTTATTATTTATTTCCTTATTTTGGGTTATCGTTTAATTAGGTTTCCTTGTGAGTTAGAAGTTTATTTATTTTCTTATTTGGTTACTTGTTGATTAAATTTTCTAGTTGCTAAAAGGTCAAGTTATTTCCTTTCTAGTAGGAGTCAGTAGCTTGCATAGCAAGTTACCTTATGCTTATAAATAGGGGTCTTCAGTGTTTATTTTGATTATTCAGTTTTGAATCAATAAAGTATTGGGACAAGATTATTCTTGTAGGGCAAGATTTATTCTTATAAAACTTTCGATTTATCGAAAGTATTTTCTTTTATCGTTTTTCGTTTCCGTCAGACATTTGCAAATTATATTATTAGAAAACATTTGAAATCATTTATATATTTTAGTTCTATAGTTATTTCATTCTTTTTGTTGGATTATGGAAAGAAATCATTCAGCAGATTATTAGGGCTGTAAAATATGAATTATGTTTGTATTAGGAAAGTAGATATTTAGTCCCTGATTTAAGGATCTTAGTCAATCAAGGGATTCTCATACCATATTAGGTTGTATCTCTTCTTATAAATCTTGTACTTCTATTGACAATAAAATATATAGAAAATGGGTTTTGTCCCTAAAAACTACATGGTACCAGAGCAGTCTTAACCTTAACCTGCTTTCATGGTTGACACGACCATTAAAAATCACTCATTCGCTTCCGTAGAAGACTCTAGCCTTGGTGAAACACACAGAATCACCATGAGTCAAGGTGGGGATTCATCTCATCAGTCCTTCCAGCTTACCTCTCACAAATTGAACGGGAAGAACTACCTAGAATGGGCACAATCTGTGAAGTTGGCAATTAATGGCAGAGGTAAGCTTGGGCATCTGACAGGAGATATTAAACAACCGAAAGCAGGAGACTCTAAGGAGCAGGCATGGAGTTCAGAAAACTCACTAGTCATTGCTTGGCTAATCAACTCCATGGAGCCGACCATAGGTAAACCATATCTTTTCCTTCCTACTGCAAAAGATGTTTGGGAGGCAATTCGAGAAACATATTCTGATGTTGAAAATTCCTCACAAATATTTGATTTGAAAACTAAGTTATGGAAGTCTAGACGAGGAGAGCATGAGGTAACTATATATTATAATGAAATTGTTTCCCTATGGCAAGAGTTAGATCAATGTTACAATGATGAGTAGGACTGTCCAACAGATAGTGTGAAAATTAGAAAAAAAGAAGAGAGTGATCGGGTTTATCTTTTTTTAGCGGGACTAAATAAAGATTTTGATGAGGTTAGGTCTCGAGTTCTTGGAAAAAAACCTTTACCCTCTCTTCGCGAGGCCTTTTCTGAAATAAGAAGAGAAGAGACCAGGAGGAAGGTTATGTTAAAAACTGATCTGAAACCTGCTGTGGATATAGAAAATTCTGCTCTTATTTCAAAAGGAAATGAATCTGATAGTGACAGGAAGAAAAAACCCTGGTGTGACCACTGTAGAAGGCATTGGCATACAAGAGAAACCTACTAGAAAATTCACGGGAAACCTCCAAACTGGAAAAAGAAAAATGGTTCTGATAATCGTGCCTTCCAAGCATCCATTGAAGATCAAGGGCAGCAAAGTACTCCAGAATTGTCTCCTTTCACAAATGAACAATTAGAACACCTGTACAAACTGTTCCAATCTCCACAAATCCGAGTTAATTCTAAAAAAGATCCCTCTTGCTCTTTAGCTCATAAAGGTAACATTGTTTTTGCTTTTTTAAGTGTGAATCGCAGTCGTTGGGTCATAGATTCTGGAGCAACTGATCATATGACATGTTGCTCTCAATCTTTCTCCACTTATACTCCATGTGCAGGGAATAAAAAAATCAAAATTGCTGATGGCTCTCTCTCAGCAATTGCTGGGACGGGAACTATTAGAATTTCTTCATCTATTACCCTGCATGATGTCCTTCATGTTCCTAAACTCTCGTGTAATCTTTTGTCCATTAGTAAAATAACTAATGATCTCAAATGTCGCGCTATTTTTTCTTCTTCTCATTGTGAGTTTTAGGATTTGGTCTCGGGGAGGACGATTGGCAGTGCTAGGGAAAGTGGAGGCCTCTATTTCTTTGAAGCGGAACTGACTCAGGACAACAAGTTCAAACTACATGCTTTAAATCTCTTTCTGTTTTTGATGATGTTATGCTTTGGCATTATAGACTAGGACATCCAAGTTTTCACTATTTAAAACATCTGATTCCCGATTTATTTAAAAATAAAAGTTTATCTTCATTTCAATGTGAGATTTGTGAATTGGCTAAGCATCATCGTTCATCTTTCCCTTCTAGGCCATATCAAACATCAAAACCATTTATGTTAATCCATAGTAATGTTTGGGGACCATCTAGGACTTCGACTATGTTTGGAAAGAAATGGTTTGTCACGTTTATCGACGATCATACACGATTGAGTTGGGCATACTTGTTAAAAGATAAATCTGAAGTGACAGAGATTTTTAAGGTTTTTTATAGCATGATTGAGACACAATTTCAGGAAAAGATCAAAATGTTTAGAAGTGATAATGGCAGAGCATACTTTAATAAGGTATTAAGGGATTTCTTTTTAAAAAAGGGCATAGTACATCAGAGTACATGTAGTGACACTCCCCAACAAAATGGCATAGCCGAACGAAAAAATAAACATCTTTTGGAGGTCACTAGGGCATTGTTGTTCACCAACAATGTTCCAAAGTATCTTTGGGGAGATGCTCTTTTAACTGCTACATACCTTATAAATCGTATGCCTACAAAGATCCTGAATTTTAAAACCCCTTTAAATGTTTTAAAAGATGTTTTTCCCATAGAGTTTTTCCCACTTCCATGTTGGCCTCGGATTTACCGTTGAAAGTATTTGGCTGTAGTGCTTTTGTTCATATACATGACCAAAAACGTGGCAAGTTAGATCCTCGTGCTAGGAAATGTGTTTTTGTTGGATATGCTTCAACTAAAAAAGGGTATAAATGTTACGATCCGGTTTTAAAAAAGATGTTTGTCACCATGGATGTCACCTTTTTTGAATCTACACCTTTCTTTGCAAATCATCTTCAGGGGGAGACAAGAGATGAAGATTCAGATCTTTTTTATAATAATAATCCGGTGAAGACTACAACTGATACCCCAAATTTTTTAATAAACACGGAACCAAGTGATTTATCTAATGAAAATTTGGACTCCAAGTCTATAAAGCCATCTTATGATAAAAATGGAGATAAGGCAAGTACAAAAGAACTTCTTGTTTATTCAAGGAGGAACCGAACTCAAAGAAATATGCTGAAGCTTCTCAACACTGTCAAGAATCTTTACCTCAGACTATTCAGAACTCTATCGATACTTCAGGTAATTTTCATATAGAACCATTCCACGTGAGTTTACCTAACCATGAGCCTTGCATATCTGATCTTAATCTTCCCATAGCTAAACGTAAAGCCATCAGAAACTGTGTCAAGTATCCTATGTCCAACTTTGTATCCTACAAAAATTTGTCTTCAGCTTTTTCTGTTTTTACCTCTCATTTGTCAAGTGTGGAGATTCCGAAGAATGTACAGGATGCTTTACAGATTCCTGAATGGAAGGAGGCTATTCTTGAGGAAATGAAGGCTCTTGAGAAAAATGGAACATGGGAAGTAATGGAGTTGCCAAAGGCAAAGAAGACAGTTGGCTGCAAATGGGTGTTCACCCCAAAGTACAGATCAGATGGATCCCTTGAAAGATACAAGGCACGCCTAGTAGCCAAAGGGTTCACTCAAACATACGGTATTGATTATCTTGAAACTTTTGCACCCGTGGCAAAATTAAATACAGTTAGAGTGGCCAACCTAGACTGGCCACTTCAACAGCTAGATGTGAAAAATGCATTCCTCAACGGTGACTTAGAAGAAGAAGTTTACATGGACCCGCCCCCAGGTTTTGAAATAAAGTATGGATCAAAGGTATATAAACTGAAAAAGTCCCTATATGGGCTGAAGCAGTCACCAAGGGCTTGGTTTGAAAGATTCACTCAGTTTGTAAAGAAACAAGGATATACTCATGGACAGGCAGATCACACCATGTTCACGAGGCATTCAACCGATGGGAAGATAGCTGTTCTCATAGTGTATGTTGACGACATTATCCTAGCTGGGGATGACACAATTGAAATGGAGCGGTTAAAGCAGTGCCTAGCTTCCGAGTTTGAAATCAAAGACTTGGGATCATTGAAATACTTTCTTGGTATGGAGGTAGCTCGATCAAGGAAAGGGATTGCAGTGTCACAAAGGAAATATGTGATTGATCTACTCAAAGAAACAGGTATGAGTGGTTGCCGACCCGCAAAAACTCCCATTGATCCAAATCTGAATCCCGATACCAGAAATTGGTTGGGAAGCTAATTTATTTGTCACACACACGACCAGACATTGCATTTGCCGTGAGTTTTGTAAGTCAATTTATGCATTCCCCTCGTGAAGAACATCTTGAAGCTGTTTACCGCATCCTTAGATACTTAAAGAGCTCTCCGGGGAAAGGACTGTTTTTTGGGAAGAGCGAACAACGAACAATTGAAGCCTACACAGATGCAGACTGGGCAGGTTCTATTGTGGATAGGAAGTCAACATCCGGTTATTGTACGTTTGTGTGGAGGAACCTAGTAACTTGGAGAAGTAAAAAGCAAAATGTGGTGGCTCGTAGTAGTGCTGAAGCAGAATATAGATCGATGGCTCATGGAATTTGCGAAATGGTGTGGCTGAACAGAATTTTGGAAGATCTGCAAAGACCTATCACCATGCCTATGAAGCTTTATTGTGACAACGAAGCAGCTATTAGCATTGCCCACAATCCAGTCCAACATGATAGAACAAAGCATGTCGAGATTGACAGACATTTCATAAAGGATAAGATTGAAACTGGAACTATTTGTATGCCATTTGTCCCGACATCGCAACAAGTGGCAGACATTCTTACGAAGGGGCTGTTCAAACCAAACTTTGAGTTTCTCGTTACCAAGTTGGGCATGATTGATATCTATGCACCAACTTGAGGGGGAGTGTTGGATTATGGAAAGAAATCATTCAGCAGATTATTAGGGCTGTAAAATATGAATTAGGTTTGTATTAGGAAAGTAGATATTTAGTCCTTGATTTAAGGATCTTAGTCAATCAAGGGATTCTCATACCATATTAGGTTGTATCTCTTCTTATAAATCTTGTACTTCTATTGACAATAAAATATATAGAAAATGGGTTTTCTCCCTAAAAACTACACTTTTGTTGTCATTCGCCTTGGAGTTTTTCATAAGTTTTCTTTAGACAACGAAACAAACTTTAAAATTTTGGATTTCTTTGATTTTCTTTTCCTTTCCCTGTCATTTTCGTTTCTTCACCAAAATCCTTGGTAGCAGCTGAATTGGATGAAATGACTTGTAAGCATGGTCTTAAATTTCAGTCGAAATCCCAAAATTTTGACCGAAAGTCCAGGTTTTCTAGGTCTCGAAGCGAAGTCTCACTTTCGATCCAATTATGCGGAATATCCGTCAAAATTTCGACCGGAACCCGAAATTTCGAATTTTCATCGAAATCTAAAATTTCCCAAAAATTTAAATATATTATTAAATTATTTTGCAGAATATCCACCGAATCTTTGACCTACACCCTAAATTTCCCGAAATTTAATCAAAATTTTAAATTATTTATATTTGATTTAAATATTTTATGTTTAATTATAATGTGTAAACAATAATTTTAGATATTATTTTTCATTCTTTGGGACCACAAATATCGAGTATGAAAAATTGATGTGTGACGGAATGTAACATTTCTGTTATCTAGAAATTCCATATGATTTTGAATAATATATTTATGAAAATTGTATGTGTTTTGCTTTAGTGAAGTATTAAAAATATTTGGTCACTACTTTACTTCCAAACCCTACTTATTTTAAATTTCCGCCACATATTTTACTCATATTAATTACAAAGTTCAATATATATACATTATACACACAATATTATTAATGTAAAAAATGCACAATTATGTAAATTAAAGATATCCAAAGATTCATTTAAAATTTCCAATTATTTCTATAAATTTTCATGATTTCTCTAGAATCGAAACCGAAATTATGGATATCCTCGAAATTATCGTGGAATATTCTATAAATTTACTACTCCAAAATCTATAACGATCCCGATATTTAGTATCTTGCTTGTAAGCTAATGTAACAACCAGGAATTGTACTAGGACATTGTAAATACTAACGGAGCTAAGGATTCAAATATTATTGAATACGAGAACGAATAAGTTGGGAAAGTAAATAACATACGGAAGCATAAAGACAAAGATCATGCTCTTTTAGTGATATAACCATCGTTATAATTCATGGCACGTGGCAATAAACATGTATGTCTCTTCAAACTCATTCTGCTAATGTTTGGTTCTCACTAGGATCTGATCATATATTTCCCAACTTATTGGCAATGCTATGATAATGCTGCATCATTATGATGTTGAATAATAAGTAAATACCTTATCTTTTACATGTATATTTGTACAAGTGAAAGAATTGGCGGGAATATATTCCATATAGAAGATGAGGTTCGCTTCATTGATAAAGTCATCAAATCTTGCTAGCAAACGCTTGTTTTTTTATTAGCATTATCTTGATGCTACCAAGTATGGATAACAAATTATGTTAATCAAACTAAAATAAATGTAAATGGGAATCTATAGAACTCACAGATGATTTTCCATTTGCCAAATCTTCAATCATGCATCCTGAAGGAAGTTTCCAAGAGCGAGTTGGAGCAGCATCTTGGAGCTGTTTGATGAAATCATGGGATACATCTACCATAACCCAAGTGCTCGAATTAAGCTGTCGGCAATAGCGAATGAAGAAAAATTCTCGAGGAGCCACAAGAGGTGACAGAATATGCATTTTCTCGTACATCTGTATCAATATAATCATACATTCAAGTTTTATCCATATTTATTTCATTTAACAAATAAATACAGATAAGTTCTTACCAAGATTAAAGAACCCCCAAAACTTCCAGTATCTAGTACTTCAATAGTCCTTGCTTTTGTGACGATATTTGGAAACATGTCCTTCCATTTATTCTGCAATATTACCAACATAAATCATCACTTGGAAACAGAAAACGAATTGCAATAACAACAAATAACATTTGGAAAAAAAAGAATCATCAGAGTTAATACCGAATCAAGAAGCATTTCAACCAAATGTGTAGCAGCCATCACTACCTCGCCCGTGTCTTTTGATGATTCCATTCGAGCACTTGCAGATTTGAAATGATTTGGTTTGGGAAAAAGCTTATCATAACTATCATGATGTAGCATATATCTCCCATCTGTTGAAGAATTGATCCACACGGGCTCTTTCACACGTAAAAGCTCCAAAAGTTCATCCATGGCAGCAATGGCTGCCTCAACAATGACGGATTTATCCACCTCCTCTATACCACTAAAGGGATATGGTGATGTTGGGTTTTCTGAATGACGGGGCATTTGTTCAAGATCAAGACAAGGTGTAATACCCACTCCTTCGCCTAGAAAACTTTTTCCGGGCATATTTAATGCTTGCTCAATTCCAGGCTGAGGCACATGTGATTTTCCCATATAGTCGGAAAAGAAGTTGAACTTTTTTTCATGCTGAGAAAGTTTAGCAAGACGAGCGTTAAGAAATTTGTTATATGATAAACATCTCAATTATAAAAATATAGTTACAGACACAAAAAGATCTGTCCGAGCTTTCGCATAATGGAATCATCTCTTGATTCATTGTTTAGTCTTACTTTGATTTCGTAACAATCAAGTGAAGAGTCTCTCGGATGTTAATATGTGAAATATTGCGGGATTTTTTTATATATGGGTCACTACTTTACAATTAACTACTAAGATGAATTTATTTCTGTGAAAATATAGATGAATTTTATGACAACAATCACCTCTTCTTTTAATCGTTCATTTTCCATCCTCAATCTCTGCAAGTTGCGCTGTTTCTCTTCTTCCCCATGTCCTGTGCCATTACAAGCAGGGCAGATGATGTTTCTCAGTGCCTCTCGCATTGCGAAATTCTCACCTTGAATTTTTTCATTTTCAGATCGGAGAGCATTATTATCTGCTCTCTCATTCTGAGCCTGAAATATTGCCAATAAAGTAATTAGAACACCATAAATGAGTGCAAAACATGAGACGAGCAACACGAGATGTACAAAATAAGAGTACTCTGTGTATATAAGCCATCGAGCACCTTTTTCTGAGTCCTCTTGTTTTGGAACCAGAACTTTATCTGCTTGGCGTCAAGACCTAGTTCCCTGCTCAACTGCCGCCTTTGGTTGTCATCAGGGTGTGGGCATTCCTTAAAAAATCTACATGAAATTCATAAATCAGATAAAAGAAGAAAAAAAAAACGAAAGAAAAAGAAAAACGGGAGAAGAAAATGCCGGTAATTATGAGATGGAAGAGACATTTAGAAATTCAAGAAACCTGCTAGATGTGTTTCAAACCATCAAACAAGAAATTCTGAATGGTTGAACCATGTTATCTTAGTATAAAGAAATCTTAATATGATGTAATACATTTGTTACAATTAAACAAGCAGGTGATAAAACTAAGTTCTTCTAGATACTCTGAGAGTTTAATCTTTTTTAATAAACAATTAAATAAAAATCCCTTGGTGCGACATAAAGTTGTAAGATGAAAGATTTCTTTCTAGATCATTACTGGAACAAAAAAATAGCACCCCGTCTCTGTAATATTAATATGAAATGACTGACATTCTTCATGCGGAAGATGACAAAGAGAAACTTATTTCAAAGGGCTCGTATTTAATAAATAAAGCTATAATTGGCCATCCAAATGAAGGTTCAGAAAAACCAAAAATAAAAGGATAAAATAAGGTTCACAGACAAATAAATATTTTCAACAAAATGCATGAGTTGCAAAGTTTGATAGTACGCTTCAAGCTGCTGAACTTGTTCTGCAGAGTGACGATGATATTGCTTCCTGCCCTTCCGAGAGTTAGAAGTTTCTTCATCACCCGATCCACTTCCTCCATGTGCTAAATCCATCTCTTTGTCTCAAACAAGAGGATTTGGCTTCAATCCCTACAACAGAATTTCTAACTAACAAAAACTCAATCAGTGCGTCAGATATAGCAAATGAGCTGGTATTTGAGAGAGTAAAGAAAAGTTGGCAATTTGATGATCATTATAGAGCAGACAAAGTAATGGGAAAACAAATACATTGTTTTCTCGTTTATAACATATTATATCAGTTAGAGTTCTTCAGAGAAAATGGTAACGATATAGGTAGAGTAGAGTAATTGTTCAAAGAAACTTAAAGATAGCACTCACAGAGGTTATGAAATTCTAAAATATACGAGAGTATCAGGAAAGAGGTGGTCTATCTGAAACGATATGTAATATGCACACAGGTGGTGTATTCTTCAGCAATATATTAGTAACGTTAAAACGGATAAGGTTTTGTCTTGGATGCAATTTGCCACGTGAAAGATTTGACATACTTTAATGAGGAGTTTAACTTGTGGATTTATAGGGTCAAACTTCGGAATGAAACAATTACGAGCAGATGAAGTAGAAACAAATAATTAAAATCACTTCATGCGAGTTTCTGAACCGATTATACCCAACCAAAGGTGCGATGGAACTCGAGGGCGAAAAAGGTACATCGTGCTGAATTACAGAAAGCAAATCTCAGTATTTATTTACCTCTACTTGCGAGAACGCATCGTGGATTCTCTTGGTAAATAGGATATAAATTTGTCCAGCAATAATTTGTAACTTTCCTTTATTTCCATTTGCTTATAAGGTTGATTAATGAATCAGCATGCATGCTTAGGATACTGCCATTTATTATCACAATCTGCAATTCAATAATAATGATCCTTAATTATCTATAATGGGGATTATGGAAGATAGTGAATCCACAACAAACTATTGTGCATTTATAGCGACAAGTTCATTTTTACAGATATAAGATGCATATAAATTTCTCAGAAGAATGTTGAACGTAAATTGTATTCAGATATAAGAAGCATATAAATTTCTCATAAGAATGTTGAACGTAAATAATGTGGTATTCTTATTTCAAACAATCAGAGCTCTTAATGACTAATGCTAATTGGATAGGTGCAGTGAACCATCACGAAGTGACCTTTAAGATTATAATCACTTTTCATTTGAGTTTTAAAGTATCAGTCCTACTTGCAGTACGTTCTGGTCACCACTTCAAGTCTAGAAAGTGTTATACAAGGCATCTTCAGTGGATGCGATGCTTCTTTATTTTTTGCATATTAATTTTTACGTGACTTCTAGTTAAAGGAAAATATTATGTGCCGTATAAATAAAGTTACTTCTTTTATGTTTATCTCTTTTCTTTAGCTACTAGTTTATCAAGCGAACAGATATTAATATAGATATATACCCTTCCGAGAAATTCCTGTGTGAACAATTACCTTACATTTGTTCTTCAATGACCTTAATCAACAATGGATTGCCTAGACTTAATCACTGTTTTTGATGAAAAACTATAAGGAAAGTAAATAGTTAAATAAGGGTTAAGAGAGTATCAACACATAAAAGTTTGTATGCACAAATATACTATATGAAAATTGAAATCCTTACCAACAAAACTTATCTAGACGACTAGAGCATAGCCCCAGAAGTGCCATTCTCCCATAGTTGAGGGGCAGTCTTGAGTTTGATCCCAATTCCCCACCCTACCACTTCAACAAAAAACAAAAAAAGGAAGAAAAAGAAAACAGAAAAGAAAATTGCTACCTTGAACTATAGTTCTTCAGAGTTCATTGCATGAAAGAGGTAGGAGGACTCCTTTCCAGCTTTGTTCACAGTGTTAATTTCATTTTTCCTATCTATCAATTAGTCTGTCTATCCAAAATAACTGTAAACTCAGTCGACCAATGTTCAATCAAAAGTAAGAGAACAATTATGTTAGCTTCAAAGTAATGGCACTGAAGTATTGAAGTAAAATCGAGTCAGAATCACCTTTACGTATTCTCAGAATTATATTCAATCTAATTCCGTCATACTTCAAGAATTTCAAATCAAAAAACCATATATAAATAATAAGATGATAATTCTATTAACTATTAAATATGAGAAGTTGAATCAATATCAGGAACTTTTAGCTATCGACATGCATAATCACTGTATCGCCCAAATCATTTTTCTGTGACCATTCACAACAAATACTGTGTTGTTTTTTACTAATTTTGTGAAATGTTCTTCAACAAGTATATTTAGCAGGATTAAAAAGGTTCAGTCAGTAACTTCAAATTTCACCAATTCTTTAACCTGTATAAAATGTATATTCATCATAGTTGCTAAGATAAATCACGTGAAACTAGGTGAATAATAAATCTAATTTTATACTTCAGTTCTGCCGTCCAGACAGATGACACTTCATTTTCAATTTCGTGCGGCACCTTCATACGAGCAATAAATGTAAAAGTGAACCACATGGACTAGTCTATGCTTAAGCATCGTAATTCGTAAGACATACCAGTTTTCCTTGATCAATCACATAAACCTACAACATGTGTTTTATTACATCAGAATTACTTTACATGATATGGTGGAAATCTTACAATTTTAAGTGAATGAATCTACAACTTATATTGCACGCAAAAGAAGGTGTGGACCATATGAAATTTGTTGGAGAATTGAACTTTGAGTTCCATTATTGCTTCATACGCCGCAATAAGATAACACTAATGAACATGCAATATTACCACTGAAACTTATAAATAGGCATTAATACAACAAGTTGAAGCCAAATTGCTAATCTTTACTTTCTAGATTCTATGAAAAAAACATGACCATTCGGATGTAGAGCCCCACATGGCTTATGGAAGGAAATTTGGATTGAGTTTATAAATAGGTGTCATCTATTTTCGAGCAATTGGATTGATTATTTTTTGCAAATTGTGGTTTATCCCTTCCTTATAAGGGCTCAGACCAGGGAATCTATAGGAATTCCTAGTTTTAGAATAAAAGCACCATCAAGTGGAGATGACCACACTCCCTCAATTAAGGAACCTGCCATCGTGAGCCTAGGGCATGACGTCACGAACAATCATCATTAATGAACTAGTTGGAATTTAGTCATGTACGGAGCTGCATTACCAAGCACTTCCCTCAGTTCTAAAGTCAAATATGGTAGCGCACATAAGCTAAATCAGCATGTGAAAATCATCAGCATTACGGCAAGTTAATGTAACATCACTCATCTAATTTGAATTAAAAGGTTCTAGCATATACTGCAACAATCAACACACAAAAATAATACTTGTAAAAAGTATCAAAATCCAATCTCCTTTTGACATAAGCAAATTCTCAATGGCAAAGCAGTTTGACATAATGAATAGATAAAGGTTAATTTCAAATAGACTGATTTGTTATATACCTAAGAAAAGTAAAGCAATCGATTAAAATCAGACTTCATTTAAGAGGAAAAAGGTTTTACGATACTAACTCAATTTGCAGGTTCCCGTCACAAGGTGAAGGTGTATGTACTACCTCCGAATAACAAGGTACAAACTGTTGCAGCATGATGAACAAATACACACAAAACGCGGCGGGATGTAAATGTAATAGGAGTAGGCATGCAATGCAAGGCGGTTTCAAGCATTAGATTCACTCATCTCTATATTAATTATTAACCAGCCCCCCCGCCCCCGTCTTCACAATTTCTGTACATTTGATAGTCGGGGAGGGAACCAGACTTCAATTAACTGGGGCAAAAAATGAAAGGTGTTTTATTGGGTTTTTTATTAGATTAATAAAAAAAAAAAAATCTCAAAATAATATAATTAAAAAATTGTCATTTTTTTAATATAAAACCGCATTTGATATGTGGTTTCCACCTGAATTTTCTTTTTTTTTAATGAAAATTAGAAGACGACATTTAAAATATCGTCTTTAATTTAAATTTTTTTTTTTAATTTCGAACAATGAAGACGACATTGTAACAATTTATTTTATTTTTTTTAAGTTGAAGACGACATTTAAAATGTCGTCTTCAATTTAAATTTTTTTTTATTTCATGTTTTGTTTTATTTTGAAAACTTCACTGTTCATAAATAAATAAAAAATGAAAATTGAAGACGACATGCCAAATGTCGTCTTCAATTTTCCCTTTTCTTTTTCTCCCAAAACCTTATTTCATCCAAAATCCATCTATAAATTCACACAACTTTACAGAACGTTTTCGCTCCCACTTTTGCAAAATTTTCTCATTCTCTCAAATTTAAGAGAGTTTTACTCCTTCATATTTTTCTTCAGCTTTCTTTCATCATACTTGAGAAGAATTAATATCCGAATACTTTTGAAACTTCAAATTATCAGGTAAAAAATAAATTTACATATTATTATTATTTGTAAACTTTATAATAGTTATTTATGTTAATGGTTTTGTTTGTATTAATTGTAGATCGTACGCATTGTGCTTCGAAGAAAAAAATCATATTTGGAGTCAAATTTATGGATTACAGATAAATAATATGTTATAATTGGCGGATATCTCTTTTTAAATATGTTGAAAAGTTGATTGTTTAATTTAATTATAGGTCTTATTTATGTTTATATTTATGTTTTGGAACTTATTTCAGATTGTTTACACATTGTATATATATTTATGTTTTGGAAGTTATTTCAGATTTTTAGAGAAAGTAAGGAATGTCTGATGAAGTATTTTGAATGGAATTCTGTGTTGTATGATGCTCTTCACAAATTTTTGAAATTTCAATTTTGTGGTAATTTGATGGTCCGGTAAAGTTTTGGGTTTGATCAAACAAATAAGATGGAATTTTTCGAACTGATGGTTAGAATTTTGTTAAGGATGAGTAATTAATTAATAGCCGTGAGATTGACATGAATTCATTTATTTGTTCATATCTAAGTATTAATATAATTGTGAGTGGCAAGGAAATCAATATTTTATGCCCATTAAATTACAAAATATGTTTTTTATAATTTGATAAGTTAGTGGTCCCTTGAACTAATTTTTCGAGTTTATTTATTTTTTGAAGATATGTCAAACCGCAAGAAAATTGATGTTATGGTGTACTCGGGAGGTCAAATACTACAAGAGTCAAATTCTATCACATATAGCATTCCTCCAGTTGGGTATATGAGACTACGACATTCGACAAACTTTACTGATTTACTAGCGAGATTATATATGCGAACTCGAATAGATATTGATTGATTTTCACTGAAAGTATTTGCTAAATATTCATGTGAGTATCGATCTGTGATAAAAGAATCCATTTTGGAGATAACCGATGATGAAAGCCTAAGATTTTTCATGGATCCTGATGTTGAGATTAATAACCTACATCTCTATATTGGGAAAGATGAAAGGTACAACAATATTGTTCCGGATATGCCTTTGTCCCAAGAGTAGGGACCGTACACGTCACTTTTAACACAAGAGATGCCCGTTAACCAAGAGCTTGACCATTTAATGTCGCTTTTAACACAACCTGCTATACCTAATCTGCCAGCGGTGACACAAGGAATGGAAAGTTTTGGGTTGCATGACTATTGTGTAGGTGCCTGTACATCGTCACATGAAATTGGGGGCAATTGGCAACACAATACTGAATTGCAGAGTTATAGAGAGCCTGATAATGCTGAATTTGCCCATGAGCCACAACAAGAATGTTTTAATGATTCAGAATTGAGTGATTCAGAGCCAGATGAAATTGATTACCCTATTCCACCTGATGATGAGGGAGATGTCAATGTCAATGTCAATGTCATGTTGAAGACATTGTACCAGCCTGGCGTAAGAACATCACCGCAACATCAAGAGCCCGTTAACGATCCAAAACCTCCGTCAGTAAATGTGGACATGTTATATCCAGTCACACCGTTCTACTCCAGAACATATCCAAAGGAAGAAGCAGACTCTATTGATATCCAAGCTGCATCAAAGGGTAAGTTTTATGATTTCAGAAAAGGAAATCTCGACTTACACATGGTCTTTAAAGACAAGAAACATCTCATCTGTGCTTTGAAAGATTACTCAGTGCGACATGCGAAGCGCGAGTATTTCGTGGAGTTGAGTAATCCGACACTATGAAGAGTGAAATGCAAACACAAAAACTCAACAGTTAAATGCAGATGGGCCCTCTGAGCAATATACAAAGAAAATATTCGATGCTTCAAGATCACAAAGTATTATGGGTCTCATACATGTCTCTTGGATTTAGTGTCTCGCAATCACTGTAACTTGGACAAAAATTTGGTTGCTACCTTTTTTATAAATATTGTTTGCACTGATCCGGCATACAAGATCGCCAACATCATTACAATGGTGAATGATCAATTCGGGTTTGATATTCCATATGCTAAGGCTTGGTACAGCTTGAAACGTGCATGCGAAGTTGTTTATGGGACTTGGGAGGAATCAGTACGAAAATTGCCTAAGTTTTTGGGAGCTATCAAAAAATGGAACCCGGGCACTGTCGTTGAATGGGATAACTATGATACAAGATATGATCGAAAAAAGGTGATGAAATATGTCTTTTGGGCATTTAAGCCGTGTATAGATGGATTTCGATACTGTCGCAAAATCATTTACATAAATGGAATGCATCTATACACAAAATACAAGCATAAGATGTTGATCGCGACATCCATGGACGCAAATCACCAGATATTTTCTCTTGCTTTCGCCATTGTGGATGATGAAACACTTGCATCTTGGAAATGGTTTCTAGAGAATTTGAGCAAACATTCTGTACAAGAGGTTGAAGAATGCATTTTTCTTATTTCTGATCGTCATCCTGGAAATTCTCTCAGCAGTTGAAATCTTACCTGAGTTTTGCCCTCGTAGAGTAGTTCATCGCTATTGCCTGTGGCACGTATGTTCAAACTTTAATAGTTAGTTCAGAAATAAGGTCTTAAAGGACCTATGTTGGGTAGCTGGTTCATCGACTCAAATAAGAAAGTTTGAAAATGCCATAGATCAGATTAAATCACATGATAGAGATGCTCATCAGTATTTAAATGCGATTGACAGAGAAAAATGGACTTTTGCTTATGATGGACGATGGCGGTGTGGCATTATGACAACCAACATGGCTGCAAGCATAAATAATGTATTCAAAGGTGCTCGTCGTCTTCCGGTCACAGCTATTGCAGAGATAGCATTTTTTCGTTCCATAGAGCATTTCAAATTGCGGTCTGCGGGGGGTCGGGAGATGCTTGAGAAGGGACTCCCTGGACAAGCTATGCGCATAGGATGTACACACATTGATCTGAGAGCACCACTCATAATGCAGTACAAACATTTAATTATCATGAGCAATTTGCTAACGTTTTCACACATCCGATGAGAGGACGAAGTGGGAATAGATACGTTGTGGATCTTAGGAAAATGGAGTGTGATTGTGGCAAATGGAGTGAATTTGGAATACCTAGCTCACATGTTCAATCTGTATGCAAGAGCTGGGATGTAGAAGTAGCAAACTATGTGAAACCGTATTATGGGATTCGTCCATATTTAGCAACGTATAGAGGGATCTACACGCCATTGCCAGGGGAACACTATTGGGATACCCCCCCCCTTTTGAGTTGTTCCATAACGAAACTCTACGTATCAGTCATCGTGTAGGTAGAGATCAAACAACTAGAATACGTAATGAATTGGATTGGGCACGTCGTTGATCTCATATGTGTTTGTATTTTGTGTAAGGCATTTTTCGTTGATTGTAAGAAAATTTTCATTTCAGCTCCTAAATTATTTTAGTTATGAATTATAGTGATTTCGAATTTTAGTTTAGAAAGTAGAATTTTAGGGTTTATGTTTGAATTTTGAACTTTTAGACATAATTTCGAATTTAGTATTAAGTCTCTACCCAACAGATGAAAGTTTTGGTGCCGAAAATTTGACATATTAACTATATTAAACATAGATATATTAACTATATTAAAAAAGAGGACCAACTCCAAAAAAAAAAAAGGAATCAAAACATAGACGTATTAACTATATTAAACAAATTAACACCAATCTAGTTAATTTCTTCATCAGACATCTCAGTATCTGATCGATACTGAGGACCTACACTGAGCTCCCACCTAGCTCTTGCTTCTTGCACATAACCAGATAATGCATACTCTCTAGATATTTCTTGAAAATTAAGACGCGTCATACGCATAGCCATCCTATTATTCTCTTCATGTATCCTATTGAGGGCTAGTGTCTTTTCATGGTTTGTTACCCAAGGCATGACTATAGCTCTCCGTCTAGGGCAATGAATATGACGCTCACGACAATCGGTAACAAGCCCATCTTGTTCTTGGACATGAAACCTTCATTCATCTTCCATTGTTTGTAAATAAACTTCTGAATATCTTTGATTTGGATTTAATGAGTAATAGTGATCATCATGCAACAGTCAACTACGCCCCATAGCACAAAAAATATCACTAGGAGTGTAGTGCAATTTCGGAGGTCTAAAAGGTTCTATTTGTGTAATGTTAATTTGATTTACAACCATGCTCTTACATATATAGCTACCTATTGAATCATCAAATCCATCACGTGAGTAGGGCAACAAAATTATGAGGATGAAGTGTCGCAATACATGAACAGTTACACAAACTGAGAAAAAAAAGAAAACATGTGATGTTTCAGATGATACAATTCGTTCATGTGAGTAGGGCAGACAAATTATGATAAATGGATCATCAGGATATTGCAGAGACATCTGATGGTTTTGACTAATCAAATCGATCAGATGAATGATCAGTAATCAAATCGATCACAGCCCAAAGTCGTCAGAATACATAATTCTGAAATTGAATTGAAAATGGGAGAGAATCCGAACTCTAGAGGTACATGGTTATTACAAGAAAGAAACGATGAATACAAAGCACTTCGCTTTGAAGACCCAGTTGAGTATTATTGTGGACTCAGGAGGGAATGGGCTCATAGAATTATTGAATCTGAGGAGTTGGTCAATGATCTTTTCACACTTGGCGTTCGAATTCCACGACATTGATCAATACTGATGCCGAGAAACAATGTTAAAAATTGCAAGAAGGCTGTTTCAAGGATTAGAATAGAAAACAACAGAATGCTTTTACGTCGTTCTAGATATCACATGCTTCAACTAGTAGAAGAACTCGCATTTGCAAGAGGCCAAAGACTTACACGTCGTGAAATTTGTAATGTTTTGACTCGTCCCCAATATAGGTCAGACTATTACATGTCGGATGAGGATGAATAAATTTAATTTATTTTTGACTTATTATGTGTTAACATCTGAGTTTTTTTAGGGTAGAAGTTACTACCCCAATGCGTGTTCTTTTACATATTGTATTTTTTCACCAAGATGTCGAAATGAATCAATTCTCGCACCGTTAGAAACTTTGTGAGTCAATCTACATTTTTTATGTTCAAGTCAAACCCTAAAAATATACAAAAAACGTAGAAAAATCACCACGAAATCACGAAAAAGACACACATATCACAATTTATATAATTAAAAAAATAAAAATAAATAAATAAAAAGGATTGAAAGCCAACTGCCCCGTCAGTGGCTTTTCCTAAGCCACTGACGCTTGTCAGTGGCTACAATTTAAAAAGAAAAAAAGAAAAAATGAAACTTTTGCTGACAATCAAGTCACGCACTCAGCAAAATTAATCAATTCATGGACTCAGTCAAATTTTATCTGACAATCACGTGTGATATATTTGACAAAAATCAAATTTTATCTGACAATATATTTGACAAAAATAGTGTTTTGAACTCTTATTTAACGGAACACAATCTTTCTATTCTATTATTGTGTTAACACTTCCAGGAGGTTTTAAAATATTTCTTACTCATAATTTTCATTATCTTCTTCTACTACTATTATTTATATTAGTTTTAGATTTTAAATATTGTGCATTTATAACAATATATTTTACATTATTATTATTTAATGAGATGTTACTTATTTATTAACATGTGAGTTTTTTTAAAAAAAATTTGTCTTTTAAATTTTGGGTTGTTGTTGAGATAGTGCATAATTAAGGTAACCATTTTATCTTCAATTAAGCTAAACATTTCTTCTTCAATGTTACCAATTGTTTTTTTTATATATATTTACGAAAATTGAAGACGACAAATCGCATGTCATCTTCAATTTAAAAAAAAAATCAAAATAGAAGACGACATTTCGCATGTCGTCTTCTATTTCGATTTTTTTAATTCAAAATAGAAGACGACATTTCACATGTCGTCTTCTATTTTGATTTTTTTTAAATAGATTTTTTGACATATATATGTGGTAGATTCTTGCTTAAAAGGAAATGGACATGTGTCGTTTTCTACTTTACGTGGTCTTTTTGTCCTTTACCATGTTCTCATATACCTTTCAATTCCAATATTAGTTTCTTCTTGGTGCTACTGGATTCATCTGATGAATTTATTGTATTATTTTTATAACAAATTTAATCATTTGCGTAATTTTAGAAATGACATTTAAATTATTAATGTATTAATATTTCTGTTATATTTAAATGCAAGATGGTTACTTCATTGATATATGGACCAGTTGATACTAGTGTGTTAAGAGATCAATGTAATCATAGATCTCAAGATGTGCTCAATCCAGATGAAGAAAAGAAAGGTTTACTCCTTCGAGTGAGACGCGGGGATAATTTTTTTGGCGCCAAGTTGTGAATGACCCACCCCATACTCGCGTACTCTCTGTGTTACACCAGATGGGATTCCATGGTGTATACTCGTGTGGGTGGTTTAGCCATGATGTGGCCATGATCACCGCGCTAGTTGAGAGATGGCATAGTGAAACTCATACTTTTCATCTTCGAGTAGGAGAAGCGACTATTACTTTACAAGATGTCGCTATTATTTGGGGTCTCCCAGTTGATGGTAAGGCTATTACAGGTAAAGATAAAGTAAGGCCACTAGCTGAATGGCAGGAGTTATGTTACAATCTTTTAGGCTTCTGGATTGAACATGGAGATTTAAATGGGTACCGTATTAAGGCAAGTGTCTTGGTCAACCATTTGGAAACTTCCAAAATTAAGGATGATAGTACACCTTTACAAGAAGAAAAGTTGCATGCACATGTGCATTGTTGCTTTTGGGTGGTGTTATGTGTCCGGACACCACAGGAGATTGTGTTCCACTTTTGTGGGTGACTAAATTGAAACATGTTTCTCGAGTTCACCGCTATAGTTGGGGTAGTGCTGTCTTGGCACACTTATACCTGGAGTTATGCAGAGCATGTCAGAGAGGACATGACAATATCGGTGGTGCATTGCAGTTGTTGCAGGTTAATCAATATTTGAAATTAATGCACTATTGTTGATTGTTGTTTTGTTTATTATAATAATTTATTTATATAACCTCTTGCAGATTTGGGCACGGTCAAGGATATCGGTTCTGAGACCCAGTATCACGTATCATAGGATTGACATGGTTCCCATGACAAATGTGCATAACGAAGTAATACTTCCAATTCCTCCATATGGCGCAAGGTAGTATTTTGTGTTTCCAAGTCTTTTATAAAAATGAATTTACGAGAATAAATTTACCAAAAAATAAATAAAAGAATCTTGGAGAATAGATGTTATATCATAACAAAAATAACTTGTTTGTGGTCTCAGGTGGAATTGTGAGTTCACATACGTAGATATGTTTCACAATGCCTTAGGACCAATTAGAGAAGCTCTTGATCTTATGTTGTCGAGTCAGGTAAGCAAGATAATTTGATATGCATAATATTATGAAATGTTCATCTTAGTATTATATTTTTAAGTATGTTTCTCTTGTTGCAGTTTGATTAGTAGCCATATAACATGAGTGACCCGGAAATCCAATTTTTACCACGTTAATGTCTTCAACGGAGAGTGTGGAAATCAACTTGTCCATTGATATTCTATGCCCTCGTTGAGGAGCATTACCCCGAACGAGTTTTACGCCAGTTTGGACTACGACAAGGGATATCTCGTGAGCCTGAATTTAATAATTTCTACTTACATGGAATCGACCGCAGGGGGCATGTAAACTGGGACTAGGAAATATTCCACAGCAACTACATTACAATATGGAATGATCGACTTGTCCGGTCGGTGTGGGGAGACAATATCATTGACGAATGCACTACAGAAGGTAGATATGACGAGTGGTATGATAAAATTACACGTCGTTATATATCATCTACTATGTATGTCGTCGAGTCGGGATTCCAAACGGGGGAGGCACCATTGTGGAAAATTGTGGTACGTAAAGAGAAAACTTACTTATAATTTGCGAACTTAAGTTTCTATAAATCAATTAGTTCTTCTTATTTACGACGTTCTATACCATTTTAGGCTGGTCAGATGTCAGCTATGAGGATTAGATGTGATCATAGACCTCATGACATAGATGGACTGAATTCATTGGTGGACCAACATAGATCCATAGCTACCAACGTCCATACAATCGCCACACGCAAACAGTCAACGAATGTTTTGACGAACGGCCAAATAGAGGCACCAGAGGTTGGGCAAAGAAGGAGAACTCGTAGCATGAGGTTCTGTGGTTCTGAAGATGGAGTAGGTCCATCAACATCCAATCATAGACCTGCATTCACTGGTCACGCGTCATCATCATATCCTGATCATACGTTTTCTGTTAGTGCCCCAGAGTTATATCATGTCCCTGATCAGCCATTTACTGGCAGTGCTTCAACTTCTTATAACATTCCTCAGTATTTGTCTTCCAGAATAGCTGTTCCAGATCCATTTACATCAGCACCCCCTGTATCGGAATGTGGAAATGTTCAGGAAGATTGTTATGTACCTCAGCCACTACAACAAAATGATCAATTTTCATTCACTCCATTGGCGCCACATGGAAAATTTTTATCTGGACAGGTGGATATGTATTTTCTAGACCTCGGGCTTGCACCTGCATTTGCACCTTCACGCCCAGAATTCAACGCTTCGCCTATCCCATGGCCGGTATTGAGTACGACATATCGTGATCGCGGAGAGTCAAGTGGGACAATTGCATCAACTCGTCATGGGATTAATTTGAATGATAGTAGTACTTGTGACGATGAAAAAACACAACCTTCTGAGATGCAACGTCACTATTATGATTCCTGTGCTCATGAAGAAGAGCAAATAGTTAGAGATCGTAGAAATAGGCAACCACGTCCTTGTGGTACTGGGGGACATTTTTAGACAATCATGATTTTCATTTTAAATAAACCACTTGAATGATTTATTATTTGTAAAATAAAATATTTAAAAATACAATTAGAAATTTTTTGAAATTTAAAGTCAATTGTTATAATTATAAAAAAGGTAGAAAAACGAAAATTATCAACGATGAAAAATGAAAAATAAGGTAGAAAATTTTCATTTTATCCCTAACCCTAACAATTTTCGAAAATAAAAAAAAATATAATTGAAGACGACATTTTAAATGTCGTCTTCAACTTTTAAAAAAATAATAAAACTAATGAAGACGACATATAAAATGTCGTCTTCTAATTTTCATTTAAAAAAAAAAAGGAAATTCAGGTGAAGACGACATATCAAATTCCGTTTTATATTAAAAAAATAACGATTTTTTATTTATATTATTTTGAGAATTTTTTTTATATTAATCTAATAAAAAACCCGTGTTTTATTGGGAGAACTTTTAAATTTTTCTATATTGTCCTATATTTCCTGGTATGTATAGTCTTAGGCCTCGTTTGGTTGGAGGGTTGAGATTATACAGGATTAAATTCTAGCTGGATTGAATCCTTTGTCAAGACGCAATGATCCTATCCCAGTTTTTGATTGGTTGAAGAAAAACTAATTGAGGATATCCACACATTCAATCTAACTGTTGTTTGGTTGAAAAAAAACTTAATTGAGGGAATGTTAACAATTTACCAAATTATCCTTGTTCTCAAAGTACAATTCCAAAAATTACCCTCCTTCCCTCAAAAACAAAACGAATCTAAGAACCAAAACAACTCTCCACTCAAACTGCGTCTTTTCTTTTTTGCCCCACTACTCCGGCATCTAACTTCTGTAGTTCATGGTAGACATCAAAATTCTCACTAATTATTATGTTTTGTTTGATATTAATATGCCGGATAGAGGAGAAAGCATTCAGGTTGAGTCATCCGAAAATTATTTTTAAACTTTTCCTTCGGCAAATTATCAGAGATTTGGCCAATTGATTGTCGTGGGTGTTAACAAAAGAAAAGGTAAATTGCATATCTTATAAATTTTGGGAGTAATTGGCATGAACTTACCCGTGATTGGCCAATTTACTTTGCAGGTATTTTAAGGCTTGAAAAACTTTCATAAACTTTTACTATTGCTAATGGGTAAGATAAAAATCTCATAGCTTTGGTTTTATTTCATTTAGAATTGATATATGCCGAGTAGGCTAACGATTCAATTTTAATTTCGATAATCCAATAATTTCTTTTTTCTTCTTGGGTCTCTTGGAACTTTAATTTTGATTGCATGGTTCGATTGACAAAGGAATTGATTTGGGGATAATAATTTTGAATTTTCCTCTTGGGTCTCTTGGAGCTTTAATTTTGATAATCCTAATGTGTCAAGAAATTGATTTATTGAAAACCCCACTCCATTTATTATGACTATTTTGCTTATTTGTCTTTGTTTGCTTTTATGAGATTATATAGTTTGTTGACACTCGCAGTTCAAATTCACTCAAACCCATTTGAAAAAACACTCCAAAAGTCTGATTTCAAGTTGTATCAATTATTCTTGGTGAATATTATAGTGATATACATATATATATATATATATATATATAGAGAGAGAGAGAGTGAAAATGGGGTCTTTGAGAATTATACTTAATTGCATGATCCTTCATTGTGTTGAGAATTATACTTAATTGCATTTTAACATTAAAGTATACGCCTGTATATTCTATAGGAATCATTAGCACAGTCACATGGCTCACAATGCAGTTTTTCCACCCCTGGTTTTATTATGTTCATGTAGGCCTTTGATAAGAGGCGTTTTACGTGTTTTTAAGCCCGTGATGCTGATGTTTTGGATTCAATTATTGCCTAAATCATGCTACATTTGTGTTTAATCGGGGTGTTAAGTGATTTTAGGTGATAAACGAGAGCACACGAAGAAAAGGGCAAAAGACGGCGTATCAAACGAAATCAAGATAGGATGCTTCGCACGCCGGCGCCACGGCGCCACATTACTCACGTCCAGGAGCCAGAAGATGAAGAGAAGCAGCAAGTGCACGTAGAACCGTGCCTAGGCGTAGACTCACACCTACGCCCAGGCACAGTGCTTTCCCGCACCCCAGTGCCGAATCTCCACGCCTAGGCGCCGATCGAGTTTTCCTCCAAGTAACTCCTGCCACGTAAGCGGCGCCTAGGCGCCGATCCACCCGTGCCTGGGCGTCGCTGTAATCGTTTTTTGGAAGCTATAAAGCAAAATTTTCATCTCATTTCAAGGGTTCGATTTTTGGGGATTCTGGAGCATTTTCTTGGAATTGAGCCACATTTTCACCTACCGTGAGATCAAGAAGGAAGATTAGCTTGGGGATTAAAGATTCAAATTGAAGACCCATCATCATTAACCATTTAGGGAGTTTTAATAGCTTCTCATTTTCATTTATGTCCATGAATATGTATATGAATCCATTTATGTCTTTTATGCTATCAATTATGAGCTAAACATAAGACTAGGGCCATGTAAGGCCAAATTGTGATTTATGCTTACAATAGAGGATTGTTGAAGTTATTCTTACGTTGTTATGTGGTGTAAATTTGTGTTTTTGCTTGTCTTGCACATGCTTGATCACCATATGTTAGAATCTTATGCCTAGGTGAATATTTCGAGAGAAAATTGACTTAGGGTGCACGAAATTCACACCATAACCCGCAACCAATGAGGAATTGCCCTAGACATAGGTAAAGATTCCCAGGTGAAGTCATTCGATCCAAATCGAGTGAGCTCTAGTGCGTTAATGCATGTTTAGTGGTTAGATTTCCGGGTAGATATACTTAGGAAACCGTCATTCAAGCATAGGAGTTTAGCGCGAGACATCCGTTATTCTCTACCCTAGGAGCTTTCACCATAGCAACATAAGCGTAACTCTTCAACGAGAGCCTTTATAAGTATAATTGAGCAATTTGGACCTAGCATGTGCCTTAGTCTCCCTTTATATTTGGTTTTAAATCCTTCGTGTGTCCTCGTTCTTATTTTAGGTGTTTTACTTTCAATTTACCTTTATTTTAGTTGTTCTTTTTCATTATAAAATCATAAACTAGAATTCAAGTTTCCGTGGTTCGACAACCCGGACTTTTCGTCTACTTTTATTACTATCACGACTAATGCACTTGCTACTACACACGTTAGCATTTAGCGTGCCAAGTTTTTGGCACCGTTGCCGGGGACTTATTTATTTTAGTTTTTGATTCGTTTACGTTTCCATAATTCTTAGTTTGTTGTTTATTTTTTATTTTCTTTTATTTTCGTATTAGTGTAATTTTGTTTCTTGTTCTTAATTGAAAGGTTCGGTTTGTGGTGCATGACCCGCTCCTCCAACGAGCCCCTATACGATTTGGATCTCGAGATAGAGCGTGTTCTTTGGGCTAGTAGACGAGCTCGAGAAATAGACAACAATTTCAATTCGAACTTAAATGGGAACTTTCCCGATATGAATCTCCCCAAAAATAGGGAATGGTTGCAAAATCTACTCCAAGCTATGCAACAGGCACCTTCCCCACCTCCTCCATCGGTTCGTGGTAATCAACCACCCCGGGTAGATACTACGCCGGGACCCGTTATCTTTCCGGACTTTGTTACACCACATTTCCACATTGCTTCTCATATGTTTGGGATGGTTCAAGCGGAGTCGTTTTATGGTGACTCAAGAGACTCGCCTCATGAACATTTAGATCACTTTGAGAATGTGATCTCTACTATGTAATTCAACCCACGAGATCTTGATGCCATCCGCCTCCGATTATTTTATTTCTCCTTGAAGGATGAGGGGATTCTTTGGTACAAGTCGCTACCCCCACAATCAATTGAAACATGGGATGATCTAGTAGAGGAGTTTCTCAACAAATTCTTTCCTTCGTCATGAATCAATGAGCTTAGAAGTGAGATCAAAGGGTTCAAACAGAAAAGGGATGAGTCTTTAGCATCCGCTTGGGCAAGGTATAAGGGTATGCTTCGAAAGTGCCCCAATCACAATTATACACGAGACGAGCAAGTGTAACACTTCTATAATGGAGTCCGATCTCGGATTCGGCACCGACTCAATGCGGGAGCTAGTGGTGACCTTTTATGCCCTGATAGTAGGTCCGTGTGGATTAAACTTGAGCAAATGGCTAGGGAGGATGAACTTTACCCCGAAGATGATGATGAGCTCCCTCCACCAAATCGAAGGGTTGCTTGTGTTCAAGAATTAGAGGAAGTGGTTGCCCCGGAACCGGAGGTTGGAGAGGTAAATTTTGTTGGGAATCATAACCGACCCCGACTGAACTTTTACGTACCCAAAAACTTTTTAAAGAGACCCAACCCCGCACAAAACCCACAACCGGGCATTTTCCAAGCCCCGAGGCCTCATTTAAACAACCTACCTCCGAGGTAAGGCAATCTTAATGTACAAGGTCAAGCTCAAGTTCAAGTTCGACCCCCTACGACCGACGAGAGACTTGATGCTCATATAAAAAAATCGGATGCATCGTCCAATGACTTGCGCAACATGATGAGAGATATATTCATGGAGATGAAGGATATATGAACACAAATAGGTCAAATCTTCAACGCGATATGTGGGAGAGCCTTGGGGACTCTACCAAGTGACACGGAGAAGAACCCGAAGGAGCAATGCCAAGCCATTGCTTTGAGAAGTGGGAAACAGGTGGAGAGTGAATTGGTACGCAGTTCAGAGCCCAAGCATGACTCAGATGACGCCCAGGTGCCGGACACACCCAGCGATGGAAACTTGCTACGTAGACCTGCGCCTAGGCGTGACTCAGACAGAGCCCAGGCGCCGATCACTACACAGCAGGAAGAATTGGTACGCACCTCCGCGCCCGAGCCTGATGTTCCCCACGCCCAGGCGTCGGCAGTCCAGTGCCCCAGTGCCGATATCAGTGCCCAGGCGCCGCATCCTACTACTTCCAGCCTTGGTTCCTCAACTCCAACGCCTCCTCCTTCCATTGAGATCCGTTTTCCCTTCCCGAATGCACAGAAGAAGAAAAAGAAGGAGATGGATCTGAGTTTCCTTCGGATCCTAGCGATTCTTCGTGAGGTTAGAATCAATATTCCTTTCATTGGTGCCATCCTCCAAATGCCAAATTATGTGAAGTTTTTCAAAGATATTCTATCTAACAAGCAAAAGTGGGAGGATAATGAACCGGTTTGTCTAACCGAGGAATGCTCCATCTTCTTACTCAACAAATTGCCAATGAAGCTTCGATCCCGGGAGTCTCACAATCCCTTGCACTATCGGGCCCTTATCATTCGAGAAAGTTCTATGTGACGTGGGAGCTAGTATCAACCTCCTCCCGTATTTTCTTTTCAAGAAATTGGGCCTTGGCAATCCCAAGCCAACATCAATGAGCCTCCAACTCGCCGATAGATCAATCAAGAGACCAAAGGGGATAATCGAAGATGTTATTGTTCAAGTTGACAAATTCTAGTTCCCGGTTGACTTCGTGGTCCTTGACATGGAGGAAGATGTTGAGGTATCCTTGATCGATCCTAGGAAGACCTTTCCTAGCCACTGGTAAGGCGGTAATTGATATTGCAAATGGTAAGCTAAGTTTAAATGTGGGCGATGAAAAGATCACTTTTGACGTTTATAAAGTCCTCAAGCATCCTCTTGATCATGACTATTATTTCCGCATTGATACTTTTAATCCTTTAATTGTTGAGTATTTTCAGGGAAACATAGTTGCAAATCCACTCAAACGAACACTCATGGACTCTGTACAAGTGGAATCAGAGAGCAACGAACAAGTGGAACATGTCCTTAGTTTGGAGAACAAATCTTCTTATCGTTTAAAGGCTTCATAAAAATCGATAGACCATTATCGGGAACCACTCGACTTTCCACTGAAGAACCTCCCACTCTTGAACTTAAACCTCTCCCTTCACACCTTAAGTATGTTTATTTGAATGATGATGAAACACTCCCATTAATTATTTCTTCCTCTCTTTCAGGACAACAAGAAGAACAATTAATGAGGGTGTTGAAGTCTCATAAACTTGCGTTTGGATGGAAGATAGCGGATATCAAGGGGATTACCCCGGCCATTTGCATGCACAAGATCTTGATGGAAGAACATGCCAAACCGACCATCCAACCACAAAGGAGATCCAATCCTCAAATCCAAGAAGTGGTGAAGAAAGAGGTAATCAAACTCCTAGATGCGGGCGTCATGTTTCTGATCTCAGATAACCCATAGGTAAGTCCCACCCAAGTGCTGCCAAAGAAGGGAGGTACGACAGTAGTTCTCAATGATAACAATGAATTAATTCCATCTAGAGTTGTTACCGGTTTTTGAGTTTGCATTGATTATCGTAAATTGAATGAGTATACCCGAAAAGACCATTTCTCCCTCCCCTTTGTGGATCAAATGTTAGAAAGAATAGCCGGGCATGATTACTATTACTTTTTAGATGGGTACTCCGAATATAACCAAATTGCTATTGCACCTGAGGATTAAGAAAAAACTACTTTTACTTGTCCTTATAGCACTTTTGATTATAGATGAATGCCCTTTGGATTATGTAATGCCCCCGCTACCCTTCAAAGATGTATGGTAGCCATTTTTCATGATATGGTGGAAACATTTCTTGAGTATTCATGGATGATTTTTCGATTTTTGGCTCTACTTATGATGATTGCTTGCACAATCTAACCCTTATTTTACAAACATGTGAGGAAACTAACTTGGTCCTAAATTGGGAAAAGTGCCATTTTATGGTACGAGAGGGAATAGTGTTGGGTCACAAGATCTCCCAAAGGGGGATTGAGGTTGATAGGGCAAAAATCTAGGTGATAGCAAATCTTCCACCACCCACCACGGTCAAGGCTGTGAGAAGCTTTCTGGGACATGCGGGGTTTTACAGGTGTTTTATTTCAAATTTTTCCAAAATTGCTAAACCGCTTTCTAACTTTCTTATGAAAGACATCGTGTTTGATTTTGATGATGCTTGTATGCAGGCATTTCTCACTTTTAAGGAGAAATTGATCTCAGCACCGGTGATGGCACCTCTTGATTGGAGCCTTCCATTTGAATTGATGTGTGATGCAAGTGACACCGCCGTCAGAGCAGTACTTGGCCAGAGGAAGGGTAATATCTTTCATACTATTTACTATGCTATTCGTACGTTGAATGATGCTCAAATGAATTATGCTACGACTGAAAAGGAACTGTTAGCTGTGATTTTTGCCTTTGACAAATTCCACTCCTATCATGTTCTCAACAAAGTAATAGTCTCCACTGATCACTCAGCTTTGAAATATTTACTTGCTAAGAAAGATGCAAAACCTAGATTTCTTAGGTGGATCCTATTACTACAAGAGTTTGATTTGGAAATAAAATGGGTTGAAGCCGAGGCTTTACCCACTAATGATGCTAGGGCGGTTACTATATTCCTAAGAAAATGCATTTTCACTCGTTTTGGAACTCTAGAGCAATTGTTAGTAATGGAGGCACCAACTTTTGCAACAAACAATTTGAACATTTATTGAACAAGTATGGTGTAAGGCATAAAATTTCAACTCCATATCATCCTCAAACAAGTGGCCAAGTAGAGGTATCCAATAGGGAGATTAAGTGAATTTTGGAAAAAATGGTCAATGCATCTAGGAAGGATTGGTCTCTCAAGTTAGATGACGCCTTATGGGCATATAGGACCGCATTTAAAACCTCGATTGGCATGCCTCCATATCATCTTGTCTTTGGAAAAGCATGTCATTTTCCCGTTGAGCTTGAGCATCATGCTTTTTGAGCTATTAAGTTTCTAAACTTTGATTCTCAACTTGTAGGTATCAAACGTTTGCTCCAATTGAATGAACTAGAGGAATGACGCCATCAAGCTTATGAAAATGCTAAACTCCACAAGGAGCACACCAAAATGTGGCATGACAGACACATTCTTCCCCGTGAGTTTCATGAGGAAGAGAGAGTTCTTCTCTACAACTCTCGACTCCGACTTTTTCCCGGGAAGCTCAAGTCATGATGGTCAGGGCCATTTCTTGTATCTCGCGTATATCCCTCGGGTGCCATCGAACTCACAACAGATATGGGACAAACCTTCATGACAAATGCTAAAAGATTGAAACCTTATGTCGGGATTGATGGACCAAGGGACAAGGTGTCCATCCTCCTCGGGGATCCTCCATGATTCCGTGTTTCAAGTCTAGCTACCAACTATAAACTAGTGCTTCTTGGGAGGCAACCCAAGCTCTCTTTCCCTTCTCATATTTTCGTGTTTCTAGTTTAGTTTGCTTTGTTTTCTTATGCTTAGTCTTTGTTAGTTTGTGTTAATCGTTGTGTTAATCATTGTCTTTTTTTATTTTTGTAGGAAACGAACATACATTTCAACATGTTCTTCCATTCTTGGGCGCTAAGTATATTGCGCCTAGGCGCCGATCGCCCTCAGTTGACAATTCGGTTCGCAGAGCCACGCCCAAGTGCCATCTAATTCACGCCTGGGCGTCGATACACAGCACGCCTAGGCACCGGTATCCCATGCCTAGGCGCCGCAGCAACCCAGAAGACATTCTTCTTTCGCATTATGGCACCTGAGCGCCACCAAATCTGTGCCTGGGCGCCGATCCCTACACGCCCAAGCGTCACTTACCCCACATCCAGGCACTGATTGAAACACCAAAGGCCAACCTTGATTCAAATTACGGTGCCTAGGCACCATCATACGCGCGCCTAGGTGCCGCTCAGGTATTTAATTTCAATTTCAGTCAAACTTAGGTTAAAAATCATAATCTCTCTCTCTCTCTCTCTCTCTCTCTCTCTCTCTCTCTTTCTACACTCAGTTTCGGTGCACTCCATCTCTTCTCCATCGCGATTCCGTCAATTTTGTGCCATCTATAGTCAGCTCCACCACATCCGCGCTGTGGGTCACAATCTCCGGCAAAATCCGGTGTCATTACCGCTATTTTCCGTCCGATTTTCGGCCATTTTGAGCAACAAGGTGAGTGATTGGCTACTACCCGTTTATCCTTACTGTGTATTTGAGCTTAATGGGCCTTAGTTTGTTGAATTTTTGCTGTATTGTGCTCGATTTGTTGATTGTTATGGGTGGAGTTGGTTTTGGGGTTTAAAATTTGACACTTTAGGAACTTATATTGGTACACCATTACTACTTACATTCAGTTTAGATTAGTTGTAGGTGAGCCGTGATTTCAATTTGGATTTGTTATGTGGCTATTACTATTTCCATTCAGTTTGGGCAATTTTTGGATTGGTTGTGATTGTTGGCTGTTTGTTTGCTCTCGCGACACAATCGAGAACTTGTTAGCAAATTCAACGCCGTTACCCTACCCGATTTTCGATCAATTATGGGTAAAAAGAATCCACCATCCAAGGGTAAAAAGAAGGTTGGGAAAGGCTCATCCACCGACCCCAAGCCTCCACATGACCTAATCGCACCGACTACACTTTCCCGTTCATTACACCCGAAAGTGGAACTTATTTTTGATGGTCTATACTGTCGATCGATTATCAAAGAAAAGCCTTTTGCAAGTAATGCCAAGATCTCAGTGAAAGCCCGCATTGCATTCCACCGGTTGGACTATTTTTGTGGCCCCTTAGAGGCTATTCGTCTTCCATGGATTCATGAATTCTATAGTACCGAGGTGTATCTTGCCATCACAGACAAAACGAGTTGGAGGGTGCACAGGATTGAGGTTCAGGACAGAAGGGTAAATTTTGATGCTACTGCTATTAGCGAGTGCCTCGGGATGGCGATCCCTCAGATTTGCGGGTATCTAGCTCTCTACAGTCCAGACGGGACGTACACTATTTCGCTCGACGAGATCCTTGGGGTCATTGCTATCGCATGTACTACTTGGCCCGACTGGGGAATCTCACTTACCCCATCGTATCTTACTCCCCGAGGTTGTATTTTGGCTTAACTTTATCTGCTTTAACCTCATCCTGAGCTCCAACAGAAGGACCGACCTTGCTTATATTCTCCATCATGACACAACGACTAATTAACTTTGTGAGGCTGATCTACCGGTCTTTATTAGGGCATATCAAGAGGATGGGCATTCAAGTTCACTTCAGTGGTTGAGCCGACACAGGCTAAGAGGAAACGAGGGGAGTCATCTAATCCAAAGAAGACCCCGTTTATCTTCCCATCTCTCATTTCGGCGTTGTGCTTGACAGCCAGTATTCTGGAGTTTCAAAGCGAGACTACAGACCCTGTCGACACCCCTCTTTCCTTCTCTAATACCCCCACTTCAGCCCCTCCGCTTATTTCCCAAAGAGTTCGTCCGACTCCGCTCGTGGCACTGGATCCAGCCACCCCACAACATCTGATGTAGAAGCTCTTCGGGCTGATGTCAGTCAGTTGAGGGTTGAGATGCAGCTGATGATGAGCAACAGCTGTGCTTACTATCGTCAACTTATCAGCGAGCTCGATGCATTTATGGGCAGAGGGCCTTTTGACTACTAAGCGCCGCCTGCTTTCCCGCACTCTGATGCCCCTTAGCCTGATGATATGATCGGTGTCGGTGCTTTGGTTGTTAGGGGCGATTCTGCTGAGCCTAATGGGGGCACAGATGATATGTTAGACATGGATGATATTATGGGTGGAGAAGAGAATGAGGGTGTCCATGATGCTAGAGATGATGATTACGTTGACCGTTTTGTCAATGATGAAGATTAGCATGTCTGTTTAGTCTATTTCCTATTTTCTTGTTGGATTTTGATCTTGTTTAGTTGTTTAGTTTCTTGTTGATGTTTGTTTTATGGACATTTTGTTGTGTTTGTTTCATCCGTTTTATTTAGTAGATGCATGTCTATTTTAGTTGTCTTTTGTTTTGTTGTTGGTTGTTTTTCGTTTCTCGCTTCTATCCATTACTTAACGATTTGTCTGGCTATCATTGTCTAATGTGTAGCTGTTGCGTTCATTGCTCACACCGCTGTTGCCACTCTTGGACACATTTGCATTCGAGGACTCAGGTTTGCTTTTCAGCACCCCTTATGGTGATGTGTACTTTGCCCTTCTCTTTTTCAAACATTGGGGACAATGTTCATTCGAAGTTTCGGGGGGGGGGGGGGGGTATACTAGATCCATTATAGTCATGTTTATTCATGTTTTATATATTTCGGTCCAAGTTTGGGGTGTGTTGTACCTTTACATTTTTTATATATTTCGGTCCAAGTTTGGGGGGGGGGGGTGTTGTACCTCTACACGTGAAACGTGTGCAATTTAAAAAAAAATTAGATAAAATTTCAACCTTTCACTCGATGCATTGAGAATGGTTAATTTGAATCCATGACATGTTTTCTCTATCAATTTGGATTTTAATGACTATACACATCGTTTCCTTGCTTGTGGGACCCTAAACAAGATTAGATTGTCCTTAAGATGATTCACATATGCACATAAGTCGAGGGTAGAGGAGTTGAGTGGACTACCATTTTGAAACACTTAAAGGCTTGATCCTGGAAATATCAACCTAGAATTTTCACATGTGTTATGAGTTGAGAATGTTACTTAACAATAATAAAAGAGGTTGAACATTGTTATGATTGCAAAAGTCAGGCTTACTAGATACTGGAGGCGAAGAGTACCATGCCTAGAATACTGTACTATTATGCTAATTTGAGCTAAGCTCAAGCCAATGCAAGTGTAAAGGGAATAAGGACCTAGTTTTGTTTTGTGGCCTTTGACACTCGAGCGATTAAGCCCTTAGGAGTCTCTCTACACTTAATACCCTAAAAGCCATCTGGTTTGAGAGTTATTGGCCTAAAGCTCATTACAAGGGTGTCATAGAAAGCCTAAGAGAACCGAACATTGCACATGGTCTAACCTCTAATGTTTTGAGTTGAAAGTTGCATAAGTTAAAACCTAAAGTGGATAAAGTGATGAATTTAAAGTGGCTATAAAGTTTTCTTCAATTCTCATGCCTTGTGACAAATCGAAAGTTGATAGATATGGGATTAATGCTTGAAAAGTGGTAAGAATGCCACTCGACTATGATACTTTAGATTTATTACACTACACCCTTAGGATGGTCTTTTCGAGGTTAAGGAATAACATGAGCAAGTATGTGACATGTATATATATGTAATTTTGAGCTTAAACAGATTAATTCATGCTATTGCGTTATTATTAATTATATTGATTTGCGTTGTTTGATCGGGGTTGAATATCCTTCGATTTTGTGGGTATATCGTATGCAAACCCTCACGAGACTATAACTCGTCCTTTGAGGTAACTCAAGGGTTTAAAGGCTTGTTGGATTTGCTAAATGCAACTGTGTACTCCAAAAAAGTGAGTTAAGTAGTTTTCTTTTTGTCTCCCTTGTTTGAGTTGTTTTTAGATCCTATAGCTTATTGGTCAAGGACGAGCAATAGATAAGTTTGGGGGGATTGATAAGAGGCATTTTTATGTGTTTTTAAGCCCGTGATGCTTATGCTTTGGATTCAATTATGGCCTAAATCATGCTACATTTGCATTTAATCGAGGTGTTAAGTGATTTCAGGTGATAAACGAGAGCACATGAAGAAAAAAGCAAAAGACAGTGTATCAAACGAAATCAAGATGGGATGCTTCGCACGCCGGCGCCTAGGCGCCACATTACTCGCGCCCAGGCGCCAGAAGATGAAGAGAAGCAGCAAGTGCATGCAGAACCGCGCCTAGGCGCAGACTCACCCACGCCCAAGCGCCGTGCTTTCCCGTGCCCCAGCGCCGACCGACTTTTTTTCCAAGCAACTCCGACCATGTAGGCGGCGCCTAGGCACCGCTTTAACCGTCTTTTGGAAGCTATAAAGCAAACTTTTCTGCTCATTTCAAGGGTTCGATTTTTGGAGATTCTGGAGCATTTCCTTGGAATTGAGCCACATTTTCACCTACCTTGAGACCAAGAAGGAAGATGAGCTTGGGGATTGAAGATTCAACTTGAAGATCCATCATCATTCCCCATTTAGGGAGTTTTATTAGCTTTTCATTTTCATTTATGTCCATGAATATGTATATGAATCCATTTATGTCTTTTATGCTATCAATTATGAGCTAAACTTGTAAGACTAGGGCCATGTAAGGACAAATTGTGATTTATGCTTATAATAGAGAATTGTTGAAGTTATTCTTATGTTGTTATGTGGTGTGAATTTGTGTTTTTTCTTGTCTTGCATATGCTTGATCACCATATGTTAGAATCTTATGCCTAGGTGAATATTTCAAGAGAAAATTGACTTAGGGTGCACGAAATTCACACCATAACCCGCAACCAATGGAAAATTGCCCTAGACATAGGTAAAGATTCCCGGGTGAAGTCGTTCGATCCAAATTGAGTGAGCTCTAGTGCGTTAATGCATGTTTAGTGGTTAGATTTCCGGGTAGATATACTTAGGAAACCGTCATTCAAGCATAGGAGTTTAGCGCGAGACATCCGTTATTCTCTACCCTAGGAGCTTTCACCATAGCAACATAAGCGTAATTCTTCAATGAGAGCCTTTATAAGTATAATTGAGCAATTTGGACCTAGCATGTGCCTTAGTCTCCCTTTATATTTGGTTTTAAATCCTTCGTGTGTCCTCGTTCTTATTTTACGTGTTTTACTTTCAATTAACCTTCATTTTAGTTGTTTTTTTCATTATAAAATCATAAACTAGAATTCAAGTCTCCGTGGTTCGACAACCCGGACTTTTCGTCCACTTTTATTACTATCACGACTAGTGCACTTGCTACTACGCACGTTAGCATTTAGCGTGTCAGCCTTATTTAGATCATCTCAAAAAACACCCACGAAAGAAGACATTGAAGAAACCTTGCAGGAAATTTATGTCGATGCACACATTATAGACCAATAATCGATGCATTTCGTGTATTTGCAAGAACAAACGACGCCTTATATACCAATCATTCTTCCAGCCTTTCGAATAGTGAGTTTGTTTGTCCTTAAACTAGCAAGCATTGTTCATGTGGGCAGAATATCAAAGATGGTAAAGAAAATCCTAAAAGAGTTATCTGCAATAGTGATACCTTAAAACCGATATCTTACAGTGATATCGACGGAGCTGCATACACCGAAAGAGAACTTATTTTTCCTCCAGAGGTTCTATTGAGAAAATTAACTAATTTATGTTTAAATGGATCAAGTGGGCTTAAGTGGTATCGTCCCTTGAAGCTTCATCATGTGTTTGATTTAAGGGCCAGATATCCAGATGCTAAATTAGTTGTCGGTAACACAAAGGTGGGAATTGAGACGAGGCTCAAAAGTTTACACTATCCAGTGCTAATCCATGTTGCTCATGTGCCTGAATTGAATCAATTGATTATAAAAGATGAAGGCTTGGAGATTGGCGCAACAGTTAAACTCTCTGAACTTGTCAAAATACTCAAAGTAGTTATAGATGAGCGCGACCCTTTTCAAACTTCATAATGTAGATCCATTATAGAACAAATAAAATGGTTTGCTGGGACACAAATAAGAAATGTTGCTCTATTGGTGGAAATATCATTCTACATCCTTTTTACTTTGTAAATTTTTTTTAGTACTAATCAAGTACTTTGTAAGGTTGTTTTTATGATGTATGCTAGTTTTTCATTTTTCATATCCATGGGGTATTAGCTTGAGTACACAACTTATAAAATTGATAGTTTTGGTAGGAAAAACATTTTGGTACAAACATTAATTTGTCAAAACATATATAACTATGCCAAATGTGAATATCATAAAAATTTCAAAACACCAACCACATTGATATAGAAATTGATAAATTCTAATACGAACCAAGTCTCGTATTATTCTAAAACATTGAAAATATACAAAATAAGATCTTAGTAAAAATTAAATAACATACTAGTTTAAATACGAACTAAGAATTGCACTCCCGTACAAATTATGAACATAGGAAAATACTAGTTTGAAAAATAGAATGTGGAAGATTGGACGACTTTTGTTCAGTTTGCACTAAATCATTTTTAGAAGCGTTTAAGTTTGTATTTGATTTTAATGTTAGTATTTTTATTTTTATTCTCAATTATCTTTATATCTTTTAACTCTTCTTTTTTCTTCTTCTTTTTGGCAGATGTATATGAGACTAATCAATTTTGTGGCTGAAGTCGTATCTCTTTTTAGTTTTTCTTATAGGCATAAATATAGGTAAAAACATGCATGTTAATCCACTTCTTTCTCTCCCTATATGCATGTTTTTGTATAAAACTGATTTATATACCCATGAAACATCCGTTAAATTTTGAAGTTTCGAAATTTTGTCTATTGTTAAGAAGGATACATTTGCTTTTACATATCAAAATGGAGACATTGATTATTTTAGGTTTTACTATCAAATCCATTTTTGTATCTTTTGACTTGATTGTACATAATTAAGTTTTCTTTAAAAAAAGTGTTTATCGTTTCACATGTCATTTTTTATGCACACGCATCGAGTGTGCTCCGACTGCTAGTTCTTTAAAAGTTGAGACAACTTATACATTCAAAAAGTAATAAAATAAAAAGGAGCAAGAAAGAAAGAAAATATTTAAGCAAATGTTTGTATTAACACAATCGAATAAGAATATACATATTATAATCATTGAATTTCTTAACTAATTTGCACCGCACATTTACCAATTTATTGGTCACGATAATATTCTGAGTGATGGATATAGTGTTCTTGTAGAAATCATGCAATGAGAATTAAAATGATCGGCTAGGCCGATCTTCACATGATTTATATATACATCACCTGCCATACTTCCATACTAAATAGAATTTTCATATTTTATAAAACTAGCGAACCTGGCAAGCGATCCTCGCGCGCATAAATTGTTTTGATAGTAAATTAACAAAATCATACATTCTATAACTTGGTTAAACACGATTTCCGCGCTCCTAAACTCTTTTTAAGTCATTTTCTACAATTTTGTGAAAATCGGAAAAGTATGTTCATAAATATCGATACACGATATGTTGAAATGAATGTATTCTTGCATCATACATTTCACATGCACACATTTCATACGCAAAGGAGAAAAAATCTAAAAGATGGTAGCTTACTATCAAGTGTAATCTCAGACATAAGCTTGTATATCATGGACACCATCTAAATATGCAATTCTTTTGACAATAAAAATGAAAGTCAAAGAGAGAAACGGATGATAGAAGGTTAATTATTTCAACAATATTTTTCAATAATATAAGTCAAAAGATTTAAAAAAAATATCGTAATTCTTTCTTTAACCTTAATTAACTGAATCAAAGCCTTGGGAAAAGACTAAAAATGCACTAATATCCTGGTATAACTTGCTACCAAAAGAGCTCTTATTGTTTTTTTTTTTAACCTGTTCAGCTACACAATTCCAAAAAATATATGCTGGGATTAATCGTATATTGGTCCATAGTCCCAAGTCATAGACAGGCTAGGAGTGAAAGCAACTTCGACTCAATAACTCACTATGGAAAGAATCAGAACTTACATAAAAGAATAAAGATTGGTGTTAGAGCCCTGAAAGATGAGATGGGTGGAGGCAAAGGAAGAGCACCTGATCAGAGCTGGGATCCTGGATTGGAAATTGAGGTCCCATTAGAAGAATCTTATAACACTTATAAATAGCACTAAAGTTCCTGAAAAGAGAAATATCTCATGCAATATTGGACCAGGTTTGTGATACAGAGTTATAGTCTCAATTAATATTACTAGTCACCAATTTCAATAAGTACATGCAATTCTCATGCAATAGATTAAATCCTATTAGTCACATCTGAATTGAATAGGTAATAATGGTAAATTGATATGTAGTATGGTTTAGTGTGATTCTTTATACATTTCACATGCACACGTTTCATACGCAGGGGAGAAAAAAATCTAAAAGATGGTAGCTTACTATCAAGTGTAATCTCAGACATAAGCTTGTATATCATGGATACCATCTAAATATAAAATTCTTTTGACAATAAACAAGAATAAGAATGAAAGTCAAAGAGAGAAACGGATGAGAGAAGGTTAATTATTTCAACAACATTTTGCACTAATGAAAGTCAAAAGGTTTAAACAAAATATCGTAATTCTTTCTTTAACCTTAATTAATTGAATCAAAGCCTTGGGAAAAGATTAAAAATGCACTAATATCCTGGTATAACGTATAGCAGCTGTCAAAGAGAGAAAATTCATCTCATAAAATTGGCATATTGCACTTGGAGAAAATTCATCTCATAAAACTCGTCCAAAAATTGGTTTGAGTCTATTTGAATCCGTTTGAGTGCAGTGAAATCAACAATTTCCTCCCCATTATTTTTCAATTTCATGTTCTGCAAAACTAAAACAAAACTAATAAATCATCAAGTTTACATAGAACTAGTTGTCTTCACCAGTAATCATTTCCAGTTCCAATGTTTTATTTCTCCCGGTACCAATCCAGGCACAACTAAAACACTGCGAAATTATTAAGTGTCACAACATCAACATTGATCTCTTGATACCAGGACTCAGCAAAGCAAATTTGATAAAATTCGGAAACAAAACAAATCAAATTGAATCAAAATCTAGAAAATACTAATTATCACACGTCTATCTTAATATCCTATTGGAGAAAATTGCTTTTAGTTAAACTAATTATCACACATCACATCAACAACAAAAATAATAAAAATTCATATACTTTTTTCAGCAATATGAGTTTGTATTGCTTAATTTACAGAATGACCGCATCACCATATTCAAATATCAGAAGAAATAAAATCAGAGCATATTGTACCAATTTTCAGGGCAGGTATCCTAATTGTAGCCAGTATAAAGAATTCAAGAACAAAAGGTTTACTATTCTCGAATCAAACTATGTCTTTTCTCTTTCGCCCCACTACTTCGGCGTCTAACTTCTATAGTTCATGGTAAACATCAAAATTCTCACTGATTATTATCTTTTGTTTGATATTAATATGCTGGAGAGAAGAGAAAGCATTCAGGTTGAGTCATCCAAAAATTATTTTAAACTCTTCCTTGTACAAATTTTTAGAGATTTGGCCAATTGATTGTCGTGGGTTTTAACAAAAGAAAAAGGTAAACTGAATAGCTTTTAAACTTTGGGAGTAATTGGCATGAACTTACACGTGATTGTCCGATTTACTTTCTAGGTGTTTTAATGGGGAGGAAATTCGGAAACAAATCGTAACAAATCAAATTGAATCAAAACCTAGAAAATACTAATTATCACACGTACACATCAACAACAAAAATACTAAAAATTGATATACTTCTTACAGCAATATGAGCTTGTATTCCTTAATTTACAGAATGCCACCATAATCAAATATCAGAAGAAATAAAATCAAAGCATATTATACCAATTTTCATGGCAGGAATCCTAATCGGCAGGCAGTATGAAAGAATTCAAGAACAAAAGGTTTACTATTCTATAGTAAACACAAACCGTCGGAAACATAGATGAGGACGAGATTACAACAAAAGGGCAAATGAAACAAACATGTTAGGAATTTCATGTTAAATGTTTTGATGATGATAAGATATGATTTTATGTTAGACCCCAAAAGAATGTAAATTTATATTTTCATAGAACAACTGTATAAGCGTTTGAAAGGTTTAATTTTATTAGGCTTGCAATTTTTAACTTTGTAGATTTTAGACTAAGTATTGGATACTAAGTCGATAGTAGAATTCTAGGTGAGTCTATTAGAGATGAAGTTGAAGATCAGCGTCTGAAGTCAAGCGAAGATGAAGATTTTATCTTAAGCGACTTGCAATCGCTATGGACTATTTCAGGATTCATGAATCAAGTGCTCAAAGCAATCAAGCGATCAAGAAGATCAGACTCACCTTAAATAAATTCTCAAGTCACTAAGGACTTAAATGCAATCATTTAACGGACATTTATTTCCAACGGGAAATAAATTCAAATGCATTAAATGCTTGATAAGAGCATTAAATGTGATAAGGACAGATTGTATATGGAGCAAGCTACCTATTGGCTTAGACTATCAGAATTTCAGAGTTCAAACCTGCCACATCAAATCAGTGCAGCAGGATTTCAGGAATGTCAAAGAAAAGGTATGACTCACTCGCGCGTAAGAGGCACGCACCTACATGTGTCGAACGGACAAATCCCAAGAAAATGCCTATAAATACCTCTCCTCAGCAAACCCTAAATAACACGTACATACACAAGAAAGCCAAAACTTTGCTGAAATATTTTCTCAAGAAAAGCTTAGAAACTCCATAGCCAAAATTCTTTCAAGCTTTCTACATACATTCCAGATATTCATAGATATCTCAAACATCTTCAAAGAAGGACCATACATTATTATTGAGATATTCTAAGTTGTTTGAACTTCCTAAAATCAAACAAACCTGTGATCAAAACCCTCAACCTCATCTATTTGTGTGAAGAAGTTGTTGACTCTACAAGCAGTATTTCGGAGTGAGAGAAGGTTGTTGGTGAAGATCTTCATTGGTGCTGAAGTCTGTGTGATCAAGGAGCCTAAGATCATCATCCCCACCTCTATTTTGTAGAAGACTCTGTGTGATCCTTCGATAATCAATTTAGTGGAATTCCTCTAAGTGCTCAAGGAGAAGAAGGACGTAGTTGGGATTACACCACCCAGTGAACCTTACAAATTCTTGTGTTATTTACTATTTTTTTGTCTTACTTTATATTCTATTATTTATCTTGAAAAAGACAAGTAAAACGGTTAAGCGACTATTTGACCAAAACGAACACTAAAGCTTTAAAATTATTACCGCTGTGCTAACCCTGATTAAGCGATCTAAGCTTTACCCTACTTTGGTAAATTGCTAAAATCACTAAGTCTAAGTTATCTTTACTGTAGCGCCTAACCTAGCACTCAACTCCCTGAGCGTTCAAATCTTTAAAAGTGATACGAAATTTTTGAAGTCGAAAAAGATTTCAGAGTCTATTCAAAACCCTCTCCTTCTAAACTCTTTCGTATGCCACTTGGGACCATCAAGTGGTATCAGAGCGGTTGAAATAGAAATTTAAGCATTTCCGAGCGTAACTGCTTGTTTAGATCCATTTTTCTAAACTTAGTCGCTTTATTTATTTTTAATCTCATATCATGGCTTTCAACAAGTTGCCTAAGCTGGTTGAATCAAACTATGACTCATGGAAACTTAGAGCATTTGCATATCTACGTTCATGTGATAATGAGATGTGTGATGTAATTACAGATGGATCCATTCAGATCATGAAAATTGTAACTCGAGCCCCTGGAACGACTGAGGCTACTCCAGATGGTTATGTCGAGAAAACCAAGTTAGGATGGACGCCAGAAGATCGAAAAAGAGCGAATCTAGATAATGTTGGACGAAACGCTCTATACTCAGCGTTAGGAGACAATGATGCGTTGTTCAACAAGATCAAGCAATGTAAGACATCAAAAGAGATATGAGATAAGTTGGCTATCGTATGTGAAGGTTCAGCACAGATGAAGGAGAACAAGCTCTCCATAGCCATTGTTGGTCCCAAGTGGCATACAAAAGGGTCTAGAAGGGAGAGGGGAGGATTGAACAGACCCTGAAGTCTTTTTCGACTTCAAAAAGTTTCGTATTAAAATGGTTTTGGACGCTTGAAATGTAGACGCTTGACTGAGCATTTACTTGAAATATAGACGCTTAGGGTAAGCGTCTGATGAAGACTGTTTTTAGAAAGTTAACTTAGACTTCAAGATTTGAATACTTTAAGCAAGTAGGTGTAAGCTTTCAGTTCTTTAATCAGTGTTAGCACAGCGGAATAATTTTAGAGTCTTCTCTTTTGGAAATCTTTAACGTCACAAGTTGTTTCTTAGTTTCTTAGCGTTTGATTATGTTTTACTTAATCAATTTATGCAATGATATGATAGATAAGAGAATTGACTGTAAAGTAAGAGACACAATATTTGTAAGGTTCGTTGGGTGGTGTAATCCCAACTACGTCCTTCTTCTCCTTGAACACTCGGAGGCAATCCACTAAAATGATTCTCAAAAAATCACACAGAATCTTCTACAAATTAGGGAGAGATAGATGTCGATGACTTGAGCTCCTTAATCACACAAATTTCTGCTCCAAATCACTTCAATCCCCTTGCTTTTCTTTCACCAGGAAATAATGCAAGTATCCAACTTCGACTTCACACAAATCGCGAGGCTTGGATGGGGTTTTCTAAACGGTTTGTTTGATAACAACTGGAAATATCTCAATAGTAATGTGGTTTCTTCGAAAAGAATGTTTGAGATATTGGTTGACTGTCTCAAGAATTGAAGAAAAGCAAAGAGAATGTTTTCTTGAATACTCTGGCTTTTCTGAGAGTTTAAGGAATGAAACTTCAATGCAACAACAATTTGGCTTGGAAATTGATTATCTGTTTGGCTTGTTGTTGAAGTCCTATTTATAGGCATTCTTGGAGAAAGTGTCTGTTTGACACATGCATAGGCGCGTGTCTCTCACTTCCGCGAGTGAACAACTTTTGTCCTTTTTCCTAAGAATCTGCTGCACAAAAGTTGGTGCTGCAGTCTATAAATAGTTGATAGTCCAATAGGGTGGCTTCTCCGTACGTCTGAAAGTGCTTATCACATTTAATGCTCTTATCAGCATTTAATGCATTTGAATTAAATGCCCGGTGGCACTTAATGCGTTGAGAATATTTGCATTAAATTCCTTCCAGACTTAGAAATAGATTCAGGTGAAATCAGTCATTGATAGATGCTTATCCATCCTTGAATCACTTCTGTCTATAAGGTGACGCTTGATATAGCTGGTCATTTGGATGCTTGGAGACTTTATCTTCATTCAGACTTCAGACGCTTGAGTCTTCAAACTTTACCACTGATAAACTCACTCAGAAATTATCAGACGCTCAGCTTAAGACTACTTAGCCTAACAATCTAGAATAAAAACAAAACAAAGCCTATAACACCTATTACAAATCTAACGCTTCAAAGCTTATACATGATTTTTACTAAAATCAAACTTACATATTTTGGGGTCTAACATAAAGTCTTAATTGTCATCATCAAAACATCTAACATGAAATTCCTAACAATTTCCCCCTTTTTGATGATGGCAATACTTACTCTTTTATAGTTCAAGAGTTAGACAGCCAAAATAAAAGTTCACTTTGGTTAGATAACGTTAGTTAAAGTTAGTTACGCTTCAACGAGATGTTTCAGTTGAAAAATGCATTTTATATATATCAATGATTACACGCATTTTTACAACTGAACAAAATATTTCATACGAGACAAGAATATAGATAATGTACATCAAAGAAACCTTAATGACTTGGTCTAACTTTGTATCGCTTGGGCATTTCAGCTCGGATAGCTTCAGTTAGGTTGTCTTCCAAAGTCATCATCGCTTCATGATCTTTGTCGATTATAAGCTTATTCTCTTTCTTTTATCTCTTCTTGAAAGCAGCAAAGTGCTTGTCCCAATCAGTTGGGTCAATACCAATATACCATAGGCAAATGCTGAAAGTTCGGTTGAAGTCAGACATCTGCCTTTCTTCAGCTAAAATTCTTGGATCTGTAGGTTTTGGAATAGATGCTCTTTGAAGAGAGATGTTAAACTGTTCAAGCAGTGCCCGAGAAGGTATTGGTAGATTTGGATACAGTGCTCTTGGAGGTTATCTTAGCGTTCTACTAGGCGCTCCAGCAGAATCACTTACCCCAACATCAGTTATCCAAGATGGAAGACTTAGCGCAGAACGAGGAGATAGTAGCTAACGCTTCAAAAGCGGAGGAGGTTTTTGAGCACTTGAACTGGACGCTCTCCTCAGCTTTCCTTTCCTTTTCTCTTTCCCCTTATTGCCATCATCACTATCCAGAAAATGTTCTGTGAGTAAACTGACCTGATGAGCTATTTGAGACATAGAATCTGTAAGATCATCCAGACGCTTGTCGAAATGTTCCTGCAAAGCGAGGATCTTAGTTCTTTCATGGCTAGTTGGTTGGCTCTGTTAGAGTATATGCCCTCGAATGCCATAAAGAGGATAGATTTATAGGGCATACAAATTGTAATTAAACTATGGTTTTTCTATTAATATAAAGCAGTTGATTGTTGTTTTCTTATAGGCATTTATAAGGTGTGTACAAACAACGTAAAGTCCTTGATGACAAGGCGAACCTTTTACCTCCTATGGGATAGGAGGAAAGGCACTAGAATGGTTTGGCCCTTGACATCTAAAAGGGTTCGCAAGTCTAAGAAATATTGATTGGGCATCAATAGTGAATAAAAACTTGTATGATGTAAGTTTCGACAGAGAAAGTGTCATTCGTACACTATGGAAATGGTAGTGGAAACTTATATCATAGACGTGTCAGTTGGACTGATATTTTCGAACACTGCTCGCATCAGTTCATCACATGGGTAATTCACTCATTGACAGTCAATGATGAAACTGATAAGTAGTGATAGGTACGTGTGAACCTCTGACCTGAGAAATCGAGTTGAAGATGTACTTGTGACATCAAGTCTGTCATTAGAGTAGTTAGATTCAAATCACCTATTGGTGGAATCGACCTCGAAGTGTGACTTGATGGGCAAGTAGCATTGTTAACTGATTTGCAATACGGAATTTATTCTCTCATAAGTGAATGAGTAAAATATCCTATGCGATCATGAATAAGTGAGGATGAAAGTCTTTGGCCAAAGCATTTAAATACCTCGACTTATTATGAGCTTAGGCATATGGTGAAGTTATTTGAGTTTGACTTTAAACCATGACTCTTACTTGACTGGGATATAAGAATAAAAGGTTTATACACGTACGGTATTCACGGCGTAAAGGTTTGAAATGATCCTATTCATTCGTTCTCAATTGGGTTACGGTGTGAGCCAGGAGACTAGCTAGGTGTCACTCACACCCCTTTGGATTCCTCCCAATTGCCTTTTGAGACGAGCCTAAAGAGTCGCGCTTAAAGGAAGTGAAAAAGGAAAAACATGGGAAAAAGACTTGAGAGAAATTCACGGCATTGGATGCCGTAATTAATTAATTAATTATTGGATAATTTAATTAATTAATTAAATTAATGAGTTAATTAATTTCTTGGAGATATTGAATTATAAATTAATTAGGAATTGAATTAATTGGATTATCAATTTATTTATTGGATAAATAAATTATCCTATTAATTAATTAGCAAGCAAGACGAAAGCCCGAAGGCTTCCGAGCCCAATAAGGGGCGGCCAAATAGGGCTCTTGCATGCTAGTGTTATTGTTTCATAATGATATTAATATATCACAAGGTGAAAAATAACACAAGGCAACTTACATAACTTTCTCTCCAAGAAAAAGTCTCCCACCTCTCTCTCTCTCTCTCTAGCTGTCTTTGACAAGAAAGAAAGGAGGAGTTTTTTGTTTTTGATTCCGGAGTGACGAATTAGAGACGTTGGCAAATTCGGCGTTAGAGAAAAGGATCACGTTCAGAAATTAACATACGCGAGAACGGTAATTTGTCTATACACAATTAAACACGAGGATTAGAGATGATTCGGGCTTTGGGAATTAAATTTACTTTCCGCTGCGTTTTATTCGTATAATTCCCAACAGTGGTATCAGAGCCAATCTCTGAATTCTGTGTTTAATTGTTTATGTGATTGACTGTTTTTCCGCGTTTTTCATATGAACATATTCTGAAAGTTGTAGTTTAATGAGTTGCGAATCTGGGCATATAAATTTTATGAGAATCGGAGAAGTATAACCCTGAGACGAGCGCGACGCAAAAAGCGTTCGCAGTCTGCGCGCTGGGCACGCGATAGGAGGCCTTTTCGGCCTCCCGTTGTGCACACAGCGTGCGCACTGCACACCCTGGTGTGGCCCCCCAATGCTGTGCCATTTCACGACGCCGGTCGGAGGAGCTGGCGTCTGGCCAAGCACGCCGTGCCATGTGCCCAGCGCACGGACCTATTTTGAGGCCCAGGTTTTCGTGACTCGGGCCCTAATGGGTCGGGTTATATTTTCCTAAGGTCCAAATTTTAATTGAATAGGTGTTTGGGCTATTTTAGTTATCCAGGTGGGTCAAAAGGATGATGACCAGGATTTAATTAAAAAGGGGCCCAAATTGTTTTGATTAAAATTGTGGATAATTAAATAAATTAGTTATTGGGTCTAATTAATTAATTTTGAATATGACAATGGTTGGTAATTTAATTTTGATAAAATTAAGCCCAATATAGTTTTTATTGATCTTTATTTGAATGAAATAATTAATTAATAAACTCTTGGAGAATTTTATTTATTTAAATAAAGAATTCTCATAAATAGAATTATTTTCATATGAATCAATACAATTTGGAATTTTATTGTGGAAATTAATTAAGTTGGACTAATTAATTTTTATTAATCACCAACATAAGTCCTTTATTTATGGCGAGCATGTATTATGTGATGGTGACATATGCCTATGGGCTTAGGTTGCTTCTTTTGATTATGTATTTCTTTTGATGGGTTGTAAGGGCCGGTTTAAGCCCATTTTATTTTATTTCTAGATTTATGTATAGGTTTAAATTACCTCTTGTAATAAATAGAAATAGAATAGGTCTTTCAAGATGGAGATCATGCAAAAGAAGAGGAGCTTGGAGCCCACAAAGATTAGCTAGGCTTTTCTTTTCAATTTTATGATGGCCCATTGGCTTTAGCCCTCTAGATAAAAGCCCATAGACTTGTGTGTTGTATTATTGCTTTCGATGCATGTTCATTAGTTGTATGAAGCATGTGTGTTATCAATATGCGCTATATAAATTTGGTAAATGTGCAAAGTGAGACGAACTGAATGTTTAGAACATAAATTCTCCCAAATAAAAATTATACTAAGTTAGTAAGGGGTGCTAGGCATCCTTTCCCTCCACTAAACTTGATAAGATCAAGGATTAAATCCATATGTGGCATCTTCCTAGTAAGTGGGGGTCATGTATCAAGATTTAGTTCTAGAATTTTATTAAGTGCATTAGATGCCTTAATCGAGACATATTTCACCCCAAATATCGTTAAAGGGTTGCAAGGTGAAATTCAAATGTTAGATTATGAGGAGTTAGTGGGAATGAACTTAGATAGTCCACAATACCAATAAATCGTTAAAGGGTTGCGGTTTTTGTGGATTATGGGATAAATATGATTGAACAGTCTACTTGATAGATTGATGTTTGACATCACTTTAATTAAGTAATGGATCAAATATTGTTAAAGGGTTGCCATTCATTATATTAATTAAAGAACTCAATCCCCACCATGAAGTTTTCATCAACGATCGCTTCCCTCTTTTCACAGTGGGAGTGTGAAATTTCGAAAAATGTAGTGGGAGCCAAGTTATAAGTCGAAGTCCTTCATTTTAAACTTGGTTTTAGTTTAGTTCAATAATCTAATTAAGTCTGGCTTATTTTTTGCAGTCATTTTATTTTATCTCTCTCAATCAAAAACCATGTCTCCCAAATCACTGTCGAAGTTAATGGAAAATACGATTCTCACCGGTCCAAATTACATAGAATGGCTCACTATGCTTAGGATGGTCCTTAGCAGTGAATCCATTGACTATGTATTGGAAATTAGTTGTCCTCCCATTCCTAGACCAGACGAGGGTGGTGAAGTTCGCCTAGCTCGTTGGGATTGGTGCTGTGACAACCATAGAGCAAGAGTGTACATATTGAGCTCAATGTGCATAGAGCTGCAAAGGTCTCATGATAAGATGGATAATGCAAGAGACATTATCCTTCATCTGGATGAATTGTTCGGAGAACGCGGTAGGACCGCCAGATACTTTATTTCAAGGAATCTATTCCGAACTAAAATGACTGAAGGAGAATATGTTGGAGAACACGTTTTCAAAATGATGACCATGATAGAAAAACCAAAATCTTTAAACTTTTACATGGACCTGCATCTCCAAGTCGATCTTATTCTACAGTCACTCCCAGATTCGTTCTATTATTTCGTCATAAATTTTGATATGAATGACATTGAGGGATCTTTAGCTGGGCTATTGGAAAAACTCAAGGATGCTCAAAAACAAATAAAGACAGACAAATGGAACAATCCGATGGCTATTACATTTCCTAAAACATTTGATGGAAAAAGGAATAATGCCCATTTAGAGGAGGGAGCATCTAGTACGACTTGCTACAAGGCACAACGAAGGAGAAATAAGAGGGCTAGAAAACAGGACACATGTTTATGCTGCAGTGAGCTGGGCCACTGGAGAAGAGACTGTCCTAATATACAAGCAAAAGGTGAATAACTTTATAGCTTGAAACTAATTGCTTTATAATATTCCCTCTTCATCGATTATGATTCAGAGGTTAATACCTTTTGTGTAATTGTGTGAATCAGAATTTGGGAAGAAGAAGGGAGCTGAGCCCTAATGAGGAGAAGATCAAAGTAGGCAGCGGGCAAGGCGTCGCGGCTACTAAAACAAGATCTGCCTCATTATTTTTTATTCTAGACATATGCTATTTCTGGATATTGTGAAACATTGGTTCAGTTTCCGTTTTAGTTAAATAAGGTTACACTTTCGTTTTATTAATCAACAATGCAAGATATATTATGGTAATAAATTAGTAGGCTTTGTTTCTTTGATAAATGCATTGTGTTACCTTAATGTCAAGAATAAGTGTGCTGTGAATACAATACAAAGGAAACGTAGTAGGCTTGAAATAAACGAAAGATTAATGGTGGTCCCAAGTGGCATACGAAAGGGTCTAGAAGGGGGGGGGGGGGTAGAATAGACCCTGAAGTCTTTTTCGACTTCACAAAGTTTTCGTATCACTTTAGAAATTTGAACGCTTGGAAAAACTGAGCGCTTGGGTCAGTCGCTTCAGAATAGTTAACTTAGACTTAGTGATTTCAGCAGTTTACCAAAGTAGGGCAACGCTTAGATCGCTTAATCAGGGTTAGCACAGCGGAAATAATGTTTAGCGTTCTTTTAGTTGAATTAATCGCTTTGCAATTTTACTTGTCTTTTTCAGAATAATATGAAGTGAATAATATAAGACAATAAAATAAATGACACAATAATTTGTAAGGTTCACTGGGTGATGTAATCCCAACTACGTCCTTCTTCTCCTTTTTCACTTGGAGGAAATCACTATGATGATTATCAAAGGATCACACAGAAACTTCTACAAAATAGTAATGGATGAAAATGATCTTGGGCTCCTTGATCACACAAACTTCAGCACCAATGAAGATCGTCTTCTTCAAGCTTCTCTCACTCAGAAATACTGCCTGAAAGTTTTCAACAACTTTTCTCACTCAGATGAAAGGTTGAGGTTTATCACTAGGATTTTGTTTGTTTTAAAGAAGATCAAACAACTTGGAATATCTCAGTTGGAGTTTGGATTTCTTTTTTGGAAGATGTTTGAGATATTTGTGACTGTCTGGAATGTAGATGGAAAGCTTGAAAGGTTTTGGCTATGAAATTTCTAAGCTTTTTCCAGAAAGAATGTACGTAGGAGTTTTGGCAATAATTTCTCGTATATTCTTGATGTTGTTCTATATTTTTGATTTTCTGGAGTAAGGTATTTATAGGAAATTTCTTGGGATCTCTCCGTTGGACACATGTAGGAGCGTGCCTTTCACGTAGCGCGTGATTGTGCCTAAAATCTGACATTCCTGAAAATTCGCTGGAACCGATTGGACGGGAGCAGCTAAAACTTTGAAAGTTTTGACAGTCTGGTCAAAAGGAGGCTTGTCCACAAGTCACAGTAGCTTATCACATTTAATGCTCTTATCAGGCATTTAATGCAATTTGAATTTATTTCCCGTTGGAAATAAATGCCCGTTGAATGATTGCATTTAAGTCCTTTATGACTTGAGGATTTATTTCAGGTGAATCTTCTATAAGTCGCTTGAGTATTTGAACGCTTGATTCATGAATCCTGAACTGCGGTCTCTTAGCGTTTGACAGGCGCTAAGAAGGAATCTTCATCTTCGGTTGACTTCAGACGCTGGTCTTCAACTTCTTCTCAAATAGACTCACCTAGAATTCTATTATTGATTCAGTCGCTAAGACTTAGTCTAAAATCTATGATGATAAAAATTACAAGCCTAAACAAAATTACAAACTCTTTAAACGCTTTATACAATGATCTATGAAAGCATAAACTTACATTTTATTTGGGGTCTAACATTGAATCCTATCTTGTCATCATCAAAACATCTAACATGAAATTTCCTAACAATTTCCCCCTTTTTGATGATGTCAAGACTTGTAACTCTTTTATAATTTTTAAGAGTTAAAAAAGAAAAGGCCCAAAGGAATATAAGTCAGCGTTTGAAAGGTTAGTAATGTTAGTTAAAGTTAGGTTGGCTTCAACAAGTTGTTTCAGCAATAAATCATTCATATATATTGAAATGAAGCATACATGATTTATACTGAAAAGAATAAGGAAGAAATAAAATACGCAAAAACATTTATTTCTTCTGTCGCTTTGCTCTTCCTTCGCCTTGAAGAACTTCTAACGCTAGTTCTTTTAAGAGTCGATCAATATCGATCATAGTTGTATGCTGGACTTCAACATAGTCATGCCTGCGGAGTCTGGGGCTTTCATTTAGCTCTAACAACCTTTCTGTCCAATCTCTTGGTGGAATGCCAAGTTCTCGAATCAGATCATAATATATATCTCTTTGACGGTCATTTGACGGTCTCCAATTCACAGGTCGTTGTAGCGGTCCGGCATAAGCATGAAATCCCATACTCTCTAAGAAGTCGGGGTCCAACTGGGGAAGAGCCTATTTTCCGAGATAATACCTTGGTTTTCGTTTCTTGGATAGCATTCTCTTAATGCTTACCAGTTCATCGAACATCGAACGCCAATGTTTATTATCCGTCTTGGAAATCGCTTTGGTCTTTTCTTTACTTTCCCCCTTCTTGACTTCATCAAGGGACAATTTTAGATCAGCGACATCGCGGCGCAAAAGTCTAACTTCTTCGACTAGAAGAGCAATCTGTTGGACGACACTTTGAGCGACGGCATCGGATGAAGCGTGTCTGTCCGCATCAGCCGAAGCGCTCTGAGCAAGGTGACGATTGAATTCAGAGGAGAGCTCAGCGATAAGAGGGGACATGCTTTCCATGATAGCAATGGTGCTGTAATTTGAAGCGTTGGCAATGTCACGGCTTCGCGTATCAGACATTAAGCGAGTCTGTCTGTTAGCGGCTTCATAAAGCTTGGAGCAGGAACCTTCGATGTGGTGAAGCGAGTTCCGTACAGCCGTTCTGAAATCTCGGGCCTCTAAATCACTGTCTGAATCTGAATCCGAAGAAGGGCGTTCTGGGGACGGGAGAAGTCCGTAAGAACTTGAAACTGCAGCCTTGCCTTTGGTTTTATCTCTTAGGAGAGGTTCTACAGGCACTTGAGCAATTTCAGTGTGCACTTCTTCAATTGCGTGATCCAAGGTAGAATCAGCAATCGCTGGGGGCTCGACTACTGGGGTGCTAGAAAAATCTGGCAAGGAAGCCTCAGGAAGATGAGCGACTTCCGCAGTAGGAGCAGAATCTTCTTCCAGAATGTGGATTGAGGGAGGAGAAAGTTCTCGAATGCCAATAACCCAGAGGGGGCCAAGGGCTTCCATCACATGCCGGGGACTGATCAGGCTAGATTGCGGGATAAAGAATATAGCGTCTTTGCGGTCGTCAGTACTTAGTGCAAGTTGCACACCTTCTGGTAAAGCAATCCCTGATGTATATTTGTTGAAAAAGTCCAAAATTAACGGCATGAACGCTTGAGCTGCTTCTTGGTCCACTGGCCTAATCAGCGAGATCATTTTGGCCACTTGAATATTCTGTTCACTGAAGAGCACAGGATGGAGAGTATATCCTTGGAAATCGTTTAAGCCTGAATAGTGATTGAAACTTGTATCCAACGCTTGGACATTTTCTATCACTGCTCTCATATCTCGGTGGAACTCAGCAAACTCAGCGTGTTCTGTTGAAGTGTCAACACGAATCTGACTCTGGCTTTGAAGAACTGGTTGTTTACTTGACGAAGCGTCTTCGTTGAGGTCAGGGAAGATTCGTTGAACAAAGTCTGCACGAGGATGCAAAACGTAGCGTCCGCCCTGGCTTAATAAGGCGAGCTGCTGGCGAATGTAGCTTTCGATTGGCTGTCTGTATCGTGGCAAAGTGCTAACATTCCCGGCAATTATCTGACGCTGTTGAAGCAAAAAGGTGGCAAATCCTCGGCGTCTATATCTATTCCAAAATTAAACAGGAATGGATATTTGACGAGTTCATCAAGGGTGTAGAAGTGAAGAACGAACTCTTCAGCCCATTTGGCTGTATCCATCATCCATCGTTTTCCAAGTTTGTTCGCTTTGTTTTGCTCTTTTCTAGCTGCTAAGAATTTCTCGAAGCGTTCTGTTTCATCATCATAGTCTTCAGCCCATAATCTGGCAAGATATTCACGAGCCTCATCTTCAATCCACGAGTTGACCGGATTTGGGCGCTCCGCAACAAGCGAGCCTTTGCCTTTCCAGAGTTTGAGTGGATTAGGAGAGAGAGCGTTCTGGGGAGACTTGACAACGGAGGGGAGAGCAGAATATCCTATCTTATTGAGATCTTCCTCATCAGGATTTTTGTTCCAATCACCCATGTGTGGGTTCTTGAAAACAATCTTGCTTGGGCGCAGAGGATAAAAAGACTCGTCCGAGCGACCGGTTAGAGTGAATCACTGTTGATCAAGGTCAGCTCTATTGAACACTGGACGACGAATGTACTCAAGGCGAGATTGAAGTCGCTCTAAGTCATATAGTCCTAGATCTGCAATACGCTCGAAAAACTCAAATTTCTTGGTATTGGACATATCGGGCCGATGGAGAGTGGACATATCGGCAAGCATTTGAGCGTCACGTTCTCTGGCGGCATAATAAAATTCGACGTCTGGATGATATCCGTGCGGAAAGAAATCAATGACACAAGGAGGAGGTCCGGTTGGCGTAGGAACAAGGGCAATAGCTTCTGTTGGAATGGGGGCCACTTCTATCGACCGCTCAGCGTTTAAAGTTGCTTCACTTGCTGATGAGCTTTCAGCGTCAGGAAGAACTTGGAATGCTTCTTTAGCAATATGCACAACAGTTGCCATGTCAACGTCTAGTTCAACTGGAATCTCCGAGAGAGGAGGGGCTTCAACGATTGGTTCATCATGAGCTCCGTCATGAGCTGAAACATGTAAGCGATTGAGAAAAGCAAGCAAAAGTTCCTACTGAGTAGAAATTTACAAAGAAAATACTACATCGCTTACCCTGAGGACTATCATCGATTGTCTTAGTCGCTTAATTTGTTTCTTGGACAAGTTCCTCAGGCTCCTGAACTTCTTCTTCGGGTTCTAAATCGATAAAAGAAGTTATTGGATCAACACGAATAGGGATATTTAGTTCTTCAAGCGTGTTGAGAACATAATGACTATCTGCTTCACTTGGCGCTGAAAGAATTTTTTGTTTTTATCCTAGCGTTAGAGACTTAGGAAACTAACGAGGAAAGGATAGACTAATTTGCTTAGCAAATACTTACCCTGAACATTGGGAAGCCTTTCAGATGGAGAAACGACTTGAGGATCTGAGCTGATTTCGGGAACAGCGTCAGAGACGGAAGCACTCGCGGACTCTCTAAGCGCTGGATTTGTGGGAGCGCTAGAAGATACTGCGGGAGTGGGAGTAAGAGTACGCCTTCGTGCAAGCGGTACTTCTTCTTCCACTGCTGTCTCTTCTTCCTCAGGAACGGAAAAGAAAAACGCTGGAGGAGGAGAAGGAGACTTAGGCGAGGGAGAAGGAGAAGGGATTTTTGTTTCTTTTTGGGTTCCGGCTTCTTCTTCTTCAGTTCAGGCTTTTGCTTCTTTGCGGGCTTGGATGGCTCAGCGACTTTGAGAATGATCTTTCGCTTAGGTCGCTTGACCACCACTTCTTCTTCTGATGATGATGAAGAAGACGCTTGATCTTCATCATCACTGCGAACAACACGCTGATCTTTTGGAACCGCTGCTCCGCCAGGTTTCCGCGGGTTAAGAAGCTCGCTTATCATTTTCTTGCCATAAAACTTGGTCGCTGGGATCTTTTTCCCAGACGCTTGCGTATATCCGCTAGAGCAGAGAATACGACTTAGCAAAATCCCGTAAGGCTTGGGATTAACAGACTTAGCCATCGCTGCTTTGAAGCGATTGAACACGTAAAGAGACCAGTTAACTTTTAACTTGGTCAGGATGGCAACCATCATCTTGTATTGAATGTTAGTTACTTTATCGAACGTCCCTTTTCTGCATTCAATAATCTTTGAACATATGTCAGCGAGGATGACATATTCGCCTTTCATATCGTTCTTCTTGAAGTTGGGCTCGTAGGCGTTGTGAACATCTTCTTTCTTTATCACGTCCCATACTTTGGTAGCATCGCCGAGATTTACACGTTCTACCTCAATGCCAGTATTAGGCAGAACAAGTAATGAAGAAATCAGAGAAGGAGTGAGGACAAAGGTCTCTTTTGCAGAGGGAAGACGCAGGATATGGAGTTTCCGTCTTCAGAAATTTGACCATTGTAGAAAAAGTGGAGAGATTCTTCTTCAAAGTAGTTGAAAGTAGTAGTAAGCATGTCTTTCAAACCAGATTCTTGAACGAGTGGAAGAATCGTTCGAAGAGGGAAGTTCTGGTTATCAAAAAGATAGTCCCAGTTAACCAAAAATCCGGCGTTAACTGTAACTGGTTTTGTTGCTGTCTTGGAAGATTTTGAAACTTTGGGTGCCATTGCTGAAAGTTGAAGCTTTTGAAGAAAATAGAGGGATTTTTGCCTTTGGAGAGAAAAAGCTTTTACAGTAGGAAAGATTGGAAGTGATAAAGGTTTTCTGTAAAAGTCTTGGTGAGTTTAAATAGAAGGTGAAAGTAACTCCTCAATTGACAGATGAATGACACGTGTTCAGAGGTTAATGACAAAAGGAATCTGAACCGTGTACATTTAATTTCGGATGTCAAAAAGTGTGGTAAAGTAGGGTACTATAACATTTTTCGGATCCGCAGTTAATTTGAAACGGTTTGAAAAAATTTGAAATTTTCAGCGTGAAGTGCACGCGCCTGATAGTGTACTGACACTTACTCAGACTCATGCAATCACTGAACCGCCTCGGTTTAGATAGGAATCATAACCGTCAGTTCGATTTGATAGGCACGTGTGGGTAGTTGTCAAATCTGATCTTTTGGTCTTATCCACACGTTATCTTTAGCAATGAAAACTATGCATGAATTTTTGAAATCGAGTTACTTAGCGTTAAAGTGGGAATCCTTTCAACGCTGAAGTCTTTTCATAAAATATTTCAATAAGTGAATCAATCGCTTGGATTTATGAGAGACAACATTATTAGAGACTGATTTTGTCATGCATAATAGATAAGAGCTAGTGATCAATGCTTAAGATTTTGAAAGTCATTTTTGATCACAGTCGCTTGATACATTGAAGTAAGTACAATTTTAGAGTTCCCCCTAAAGTTGATGACTCATTTCAAATTTTGATAAACGCTTTAGACATAAACAAAAAGTGGATTCCCCTTAAATTATATGCCTATTAAATATGATGCTTTATGATTTAAGCGTTTAAATCGATCATACCTAATTCACTTCTCAAAGTGAGAAAGCGTTGTTCGTTGAGCGCTTTTGTGAAGATATCTGCCAGTTGTTTGTCAGTTCCAATGAAGTGCATGGAGATATCTTTCTTTTGAACATGGTCACGCAAGAAATGGTATCTAATGTCAATGTGTTTGGTTCTAGAATGAAGAACAGGATTTTGGGTCATAGCTAAAGCACTTTGGTTATCACAATGGATTGGGGTAGGACCTAGGATTATTCCATAATCTCTAAGTTGTTGCCTCATCCAAAGGATTTGTGCACAACAGCTTCCAGCGGCTACATATTCTGCCTCAGCGGTAGAAGTCGCTATGGATTGTTGTTTCTTACTATGCCATGAAACTAGTCTATCACCTAGAAATTGACATGTACCACTAGTACTTTTTCTATCTATTTTGCATCCTGCAAAATCTGCATCTGAATAACCAATTAGTTCAAAAGAAGAATCCTGTGGATACCATAAGCCCACATTTTGTGTGCCTTTTAGGTACTTAAGGATCTTCTTGGTAGCAATTAAGTGTGATTCTCTAGGATCAGATTGAAAACGTGCACACATGCATACCGAAAACATAATATCAGGTCTACTAGCGGTAAGATAAAGAAGTGATCCAATAATACCCCTATAGTTAGTGATATCAATTTTCTTCCCACTTTCATCTTTATCTAACTTAAGCGTCTGGCTCATTGGAATTTTTGAAGATGATGCATTTTCCATACCAAATTTCTTAATCATATCTCTAGTATATTTAGCTTGGTTTATAAATATTCCATTAGGGAGTTGCTTAACTTGTAATCCTAAGAAGAAAGTTAATTCACCCATCATGCTCATTTCAAATTGATCTTGCATCATTTTCGAAAATTTCTCACACAGTCGCTTATTAGTAGAACCAAATATAATATCATCAACATAGATTTGGACTAAGAGAATATCTTTATTATGGGTAATTTTAAATAACGTTGTGTCAACGCTGCCTTTTGAAAAGCCTTTACCTATAAGGAAGATAGAGAGAGTGTCATACCATGCTCTTGGTGCTTGTTTAAGGCCATAGAGTGCCTTATCCAGTTTGTAGACCATACTTTTGCCATGGTTGTTGATGAATCCTGGTGGTTGCTCCACATAGACTTCTTCTTGGAGTTTACCATTCAAGAATGCACTCTTCACGTCCATTTGGTATACTGTGAACTTGTTGAATGCGGCAAACGCTAGGAACATCCTAATTGCTTCAAGACGGGCTACTGGGGCATACGTTTCATCAAAGTCAATACCCTCTTCTTGACAATAACCCTGAGCGACTAATCTAGCTTTGTTTCTTATAACAATGCCATCTTCATCCATTTTGTTCCTAAAAATCCATCTCGTTCCAATAACTCCTTGGTGAGTTGGTCTTGGTACTAGCGTCCAAACCTTACTTCTTTCAAATTGGTTAAGCTCTTCTTGCATTGCTTCTACCCAACTTGAATCATTAAGCGCTTCATCCACTTTCTTTGGTTCCATTTGAGATAGGAAACTTGCGAACATGGCCTCATTAAATGTAGCGGACCTAGTTCTAACAGGTGCTTCAATATCTCCAATTACTAGCTCTGGTGGATGATCTCTAAGCCATTTATGGTCTGGTTGGAAAGGGTTAAGAGACTCTTGGTTGTTAATCGCTTGATTCTCATTTGTCTCTTGCGTAGACGCTGCATCATTCACAGTTCTAATCTGCTCTTGATGATCATTCTCTTCATGATCATCAGCGATTCTGACATTATCATTTTTGTTAACCTCACGAGCATCCTTAGGAGGAAGTACATGAATCCCATCATCCTCGTCATCACTATCATCACTAAGGTTGATTTGCGATGCTTGTTGGGAGAGATCTTTAATTCCTACATCATCAGGATTAACCTTACTCGGTTCTTGGTTAGCATCATCAAACACAACATGAATGGATTCTTCAACCTTCGATTTGATCTTATTTAAGATGCGAAAACTCTTTCCATTCTTGGCATAGCCTAGAAAGATTCCCTCATCTGCTTTAGGATCAAATGTCTTTAGGCTGTGAGATCCATTGTTATGAATGAAACATTTTGAACCAAATACATGAAAGTATGAAACGTTAGGCTTACGTCCCTTCCACAACTCATATGGAGTCTTCTCATGTTGCTTGTTAATCATACACCGGTTCTGAGTGTAGCAAGCGGTGTTGATGGCTTCGGCCCAAAACTTTGAGGCAGCTTGGACTCTGCTAACATCGTCCTTGCGGCTTCTTTAAGCGTTCTGTTCCGTCGCTCAGCAACTCCATTCTGTTGAGGTGTTCTAGGAGCAGAATACTCATGAAGTATTCCTAAATCTATACAAAACTTCTCAACAACTTGGTTAGTAAATTCAGTTCCTCTATCGCTTCTAATTCTTGTCACTTTTAGATCTTTTGAATTTTGCAATTGACGAATTAGCGCTGTGAGCTTGACACTGGTTTCATCTTTGGTTGCTAGAAATTCTACCCATGTATAGCGAGAGAAATCATCAACTATTACTAGCGAGTACTTTTTGCCACTAACACTCATGATTTGAATAGGTCCAAACAAATCTAAATGCAATAGTTCAAGAACTCTAGAAGTAGATAGACATGGTTTCTTTTTGAAAGATGACTTAACTTGTTTACCCATTTGACATGCATCACATAAGCGATTCTTTTGAAAGGAACCTTTAGGTAATCCCTCTACAAGATTTAGCGATATTAACTGAGAGATTGCCTTGAAATTGAGGTGATTCATTTTTCTATGCCATAACCAACCCAATTCATTTTGACTTTTAGCAACAAAGCACGTGGGGTTGTTATCAACTGTAGAATCCCAATCTACTAAATACACATTGTTTGTTCTTTTTCCTCTTAATTTAGTAGACTTAGTCTTAGCGTCGTTAACATAGCAGAAGTCGCTTGAAAATTTTACTTCAAAGCCTTTATCACAAAATTGACTAATGCTTAACAGGTTATGCTTAAGACCCTCAACATAATAAACATCACTAATCATGATGTTCCCCCTATGCATGATACCTATACCTTTTGTTTTACCTTTTGAGTTATCACCGAATATAACTTGAGGACCGTTGGTAGCTTGATAGTAGACTAGAAGATTCTTGGAACCAGTCATGTGTCTTGACGATCCACTATCAAAGTACCAAACTGAAGTATCGGTGCTGGCTCTAGGTACCTGCATTTAAAGGACAATTCTAATTCTTCTTAGGTACCCATGTTGTTTTGGGTCCTTCAGCGTTAGTAACCTTGGTTTGAATTAGAACTTTAGGAACCCATATTTGCCTGGTCTTCATTGTAGGAATACTGGCCTTCTTGGGTTTCACATTGTGTTGTGTGTGCTTTTTGTTCACCTTGTGCTGTGTGTGCTTTTTGGGTGTGTAATAATATCCTCGATTATAATAATAGTCATAATCATAGTCATAGTCATAATCATCATAGTATTGATGATATGATTTTGACTGTCTTGGATATTGACGCTGGTAAGTCCTTGGCGCTGGCTTGGGTTGCACTTTTGGTGCTTGACGCTTAGCGCTTGATTCACAGTGATTAGACTTGTCCTTGACTTTTTGAGCGTTTGGATGAGTTTGTCTTTGTGAATCATTTGCCTTAGCCTTACCCTTGCCTGAGTCAGCTTTGGCTTTCTCATTTGGCCTCGTACCATTGTCGCTAGGTTCACTTAGCGTTTGACTCTGTGAACTTTTCTCAACAAAGATAACACCCTTTCCTTTGTTGTTTGCCATAACATTGGATTTATTTGGTTGTTTACCGAATTTATTGAATCCTAAACGGACTTTTCACCAAATAATCTAGTTACCTTAGTCACATTATCCAACTTTCTAGAAGCTTTTGATAATGATGAGATAAGCTGCTCTGATTTAGCAAGTTTAGCGATCAAATCAGCTTCTCTTTTGATTATTATATCAAGATCGCTTTTTAACTGAATAACTTCACTCTCAAGTGATTTGTTCTTCTCAATGCACTGTTTCTGAACTTGCAACTCGGCTTTGAGTGTTACTTTATCACTTTTGAGCGACGAAATAATAGCGAGATCGTTTTGATATATTTTGGCGGCCTCTTGACAATCTTTATAATATTCTTTAACTTTGTCAAGTAATTCATCATAAGAGAGAGGATGATATAATTCATTGGTTACCTCTGGTAGCGAGTCGTCAGACGCTTCATCATCTCTTGCCATGAGACAAATCAATGCTGAGTCGCTTGTAGGCTCATCATCACTACTTTCGTCTGATGATTCCAAATCCTCTTCAGGTGCGGAGAATGGTTCAGATTCCGCTAGCAGACCTTGTTGGCGAAGGTTGCTCCTGAATTGGTTTCTATCCGCATAGTCTTGCCTTGAGGGCTTTGACACATTTGGATAAGGGCAATTTACCTGGTAGTGCCCTGGTTTCCTGCAATTATAACATAAATTAGTTTTCATTTTTTGTTCAGCAGTTAATCGCTTTGAGACTACTGGTATTGAGAGATTCTGAGTGGGGGATGGAGGCGCTTGGTATGGAACTGGCTCTACTGGTTGAGGTGCAGAGTACACTGGCGTTTGATATTGAGGCGCTGGTGCTGGAGGAGGAGTTTGAAATGAATTCTGTCCAATAGGAGTTCTCTTCTCGTATCGTAGAAATTTCTTGAACTTCTTTACCAATAAGGCCATTTCCTTTTCTTCATTTGACTCAACCGGTTTGACCTCGATAACTGCTTTTCCCTTATTTTTGGTGGTAGCGATTAAAGCTCCTGATTCAATCGCTGAAGTCGATGTGTCGCTGACTTCACCTAATTCGAACTCAAATGCCTTTAACTCTGAAAAGACATGCTCTGGGGTAAGTGTCTCCAATGTTTGTGATTCTCTCATAGCAACAGTCTTAATTAAATACTTGCTTGGAAGACTTCTGAAAATCTTGTTGACCATTTCCTTGTTGGTCAATTCCTTGTCTAATGACGCTAACTCGGTAATGAGCAAAGTAAACCTTGCGTCTAGTTGTTCTAGCGTCTCATTGGGCTGCATTTTGAAATGCTCGAATCTTTGCATGGCTATGGAGAGCTTGTTCTCCTTCATTTGTGCTGAACCTTCACACACAATAGCCAATTTATCCCATATTTCTTTGGATGTCTTACATTGCTTTATTTGTTGAACAATGCATCGTTATCTCCTAACGCTGAGTAAAGTGCACTTCGTCCAACATTATCCAGATTCGCTCTTTTTCGATCATCTGGCGTCCAGTCTAGTTTATTTTTCTCGACATATCCATCTGGAGTGGCTTCATCGGCTCCAGGTGCTCGAGTTCTCACTTGCATGATTTTGATGGGGCCATCTGTAATAACATCACACATTTCATTATCACATGAGCATAAGTATGCGAATGCTCTAAGTTTCCACGAATCATAATTTGATTCTACCAACTTAGGCATTTTGTTAAAAGCCATAATGATATGTTTTGATAAAAAGATTTAAAGCGATTAAGTTTAGAAAGGTGGATCTAAACAAGCAGTTACGCTCGGAAACGCTTAGGTTTCTACTTCAACCGCTCTGATACCACTTGGTGGTCCCAAGTGGCATACGAAAGGGTCTAGAAGGGGGGGGGGGTTGAATAGACCCTGAAGTCTTTTTCGACTTCACAAAGTTTTCGTATCACTTTAGAAATTTGAACGCTTGGAAAAACTGAGCGCTTGGGTCAGACGCTTCAGAATAGTTAACTTAGACTTAGTGATTTCAGCAGTTTACCAAAGTAGGGCAACGCTTAGATCGCTTAATCAGGGTTAGCACAGCGGAAATAATGTTTAGCGTTCTTTTAGTTGAATTAATCGCTTTGCAATTTTACTTGTCTTTTTCAGAATAATATGAAGTGAATAATATAAGACAATAAAATAAATGACACAATAATTTGTAAGGTTCACTGGGTGATGTAATCCCAGCTACGTCCTTCTTCTCCTTTTTCACTTGGAGGAAATTACTATGATGATTATCAAAGGATCACACAGAAACTTCTACAAAATAGCAATGGATGAAAATGATCTTGGGCTCCTTGATCACACAGACTTCAGCACCAATGAAGATCGTCTTCTTCAAGCTTCTCTCACTCAGAAATGCTGCCTGAAAGTTTTCAACAACGTTTCTCACTCAGATGGAAGGTTGAGGTTTATCACTAGGATTTTGTTTGTTTTAAAGAAGATCAAACAACTTGGAATATCTCAGTTGGAGTTTGGATTTCTTTTTTGGAAGATGTTTGAGATATTTGTGACTGTCTGGAATGTAGATGGAAAGCTTGAAAGGTTTTGGCTATGAAATTTCTAAGCTTTTTCCAGAAAGAATGTACGTAGGAGTTTTGGCAATAATTTCTCGTATATTCTTGATGTTGTTCTATATTTTTGATTTTCTGGAGTAAGGTATTTATAGGCAATTTCTTGGGATCTGTCCGTTGGACACATGTAGGAGCGTGCCTTTCACGTAGCGCGTGATTGTACCTAAAATCTGACATTCCTGAAAATTCGCTGGAACCGATTGGACGGGAGCAGCTAAAACTTTGAAAGTTTTGACAGTCTGGTCAAAAGGAGGCTTGTCCACAAGTCAAAGTAGCTTATCACATTTAATGCTCTTATCAGGCATTTAATGCAATTTGAATTTATTTCCCGTTGGAAATAAATGCCCGTTGAATGATTGCATTTAAGTCCTTTATGACTTGAGGATTTATTTCAGGTGAATCTTCTATAAGTCGCTTGAGTATTTGAACGCTTGATTCATGAATCCTGAACTGCGGTCTCTTAGCGTTTGACAGGCGCTAAGAAGGAATCTTCATCTTCGGTTGACTTCAGACGCTGGTCTTCAACTTCTTCTCAAATAGACTCACCTAGAATTCTATTATTGATTCAGTCGCCAAGACTTAGTCTAAAATCTATGATGATAAAAATTACAAGCCTAAACAAAATTACAAACTCTTTAAACGCTTTATACAATGATCTATGAAAGCATAAACTTACATTTTATTTGGGGTCTAACATTGAATCCTATCTTGTCATCATCAAAACATCTAACATGAAATTTCCTAACAATTAATATGGCACCTTTGACTAGGCCATGCAGACGAACAAAAGATTCGCAAAATGGAAAAAGATGGGCTAATTAGCCCACTGGGATTGGATCCCTATCCTACTTGTGAATCTTGTCTCAAAGGCAAGATGGCTTGATAGCCCTTCACAGGAAATTTTGAAAAGGGCCTCACAAATCTTAGGCTTAGTGCACACTGACGTTTGTGGTCCCTTTGGAGAAATGGCCAGAGGAGGTTTCCTTTACTTTATCACCTTCACTGATGACCATTCTCGATATGGTCTAGTGTACCTGATGAAGCATAAGTCTGAATCCATTGACAAGTTCAAGGAATTCAAGGATTTAGTGGAAAATCAAACAAGTCAACGTATAAAAACTCTTCGATCTGATCGAGGAGGAGAATATATGAGTGACGAGTTTGACTTATACCTTAGAGAGAATGGTATAGTATTGATACTCACACCTCCAGCGACTCCACAATTGAATGGAGTAGCAGAGCGAAGGAATCGAACCTTGTTGGACATGGTTCGCTCCATGCTTAGCTACACTGATTTACCCATTTCACTGTGGGGTCATGCACTACTTACAACTGCACACATTTTAAATAGATGTCCGTCCAAGTCCATTCCTCTGACTCCCTATGAAATGTGGAGAAATAGGAAACCAAGTCTTAACCATATAAAGATTTGGGGATGTCCGTCTTATGTCAAAAAGACTAAAGTGGACAAGTTGGAGGCTAGGTCCTTAAAGGGACGTTTCATTGGATATCCTGAAGATTCTATGGGATACCTCTTTTACCTGCACAATGATCAAAGGATCATTGTAGCTTTACAAGCCCACTTTCTTGAAGATGAGTTCATTCAAGAAGGAGGAACATGTAGAAAGATTGTTCCAGAAGAACAAAATGAAACCCCACTGGATACATCTACACAGGGAGTGAGAACCGAACCTTCTGTAACACAACCACAACCACGACGATCGAATAAAGTATCTCAACCGCCTGGGAGGTACGAATATCTAATGCAGAGGGAGTTGGATCTCCATTCTGTGATAGAGGAGGATCATGGAGATGATCCCTCCACTTTTGATCAAGTGATGGTGGATGTGGATGCTGCTAGATGGCGTGAAGCTATGCAAACTGAGATCGATTCGATGCATGCAAACCAAGTCTGGAAACTTGTAGACCAACCTGAAGGGGTAAAACCAATTGGGTGTACATGGATCTACAAGAGAAAGATTGGTGTTGATGGCAAAGTAGACACCTACAAAGCCAGGCTAGTGGCGAAAGGGTATAGTCAAAAGGAAGAAATTGACTACCAAGAAACCTTCTCGCCAGTGGCTATGATCAAATCAATAAGGATTCTACTTGCAATAGCAGCACACCTAGATTATGAAATATGGCAAATGGATGTCAAAACTGCTTTCCTAAATGGATTCCTAGAAGAGGATATCTATATGGAATAGCCTAAAGGTTTTGAATCCGAGGAACATATTCATAAGGTGTGTAAACTTGAGAGATCCATTTGTGGACGCAAACAAGTGTCTCGTAGCTGGAATCTACGTTTTGATGAGGTTGTCAAAGGATTTAACTTCATCAAAAACGAAGACGAGCCCTGTGTTTACAAGAAGGTCAGTGGGAGCAAGTTGACATTCCTGGTGTTATATGTAGATGAGATATTACTCATTGGGAATGACATAGGAATGCTCACCACAACCAAGAAGTGGCTTTCGAGTACATTCTCCATAAAAGACTTGGGAGAAGCGACCTATATTCTAGGGATTTGGATCTATAGAGATCGAACCAAAAGAATGATAGGACTTTCTCAAGCCCTTTACTTAGAAAAGGTGCTAAAATGGTATAGGATGGAAGATTCTAAGAAAGTGTTCCTACTAATGAGACATGGGATACATGTTTCGAAATCTATGTGTCCACAAAGTGAGGAAGATAGAAAAGAAATGAGCATTATACCCTATGCGTCTGCTGTGGGCAGCTTGATGTACGCGATGCTCTGTACTAGACCCGACATTGCTTATGCTGTGAGCGTTGTTGGTCGATTTCAAGCAAACCCTGGTAAGGAACATTGGATAGCTATGAAGAATATCCTAAAGCATCTGAAAAGAACTAAGGACATGATTCTCACCTATGGAAGCGGTGACCTGAGGGTGGACGGGTACACTGATTCGGATTTCCAATCTAATGTTGATGACCGAAAATCCACCTCGGGATTTGTATTTACTCTAAATGGTGGAGCTGTGACTTGGAAAAGTTCCAAGCAAAGCACAACCGCAGACTCCACCACAGAGGCTGAATACATAGCTGCCTTGGAGGCAGCTAAAGAAGCTATTTGGATTAGAAAGTTCGTTGAGGAACTTCAAGTGGTTCCTAGCATAAAGCTCTCGTTGCCACTTTATTGTGACAACACCGAAGCTATAGCTCAAGCGAAGGAACCTAGGTTTGACAATAAATCCAAATACATAGAGAGGAGATATCACATCATACGAGAGATCGTTATACGAGGTGAAATAGCTGTTCAAAAAATAGCCTCAGCCGACAATGTCACTGATCCATTGACCAAGCCATTGGCACAGGCGGTGTTGGAAAAACATCTCGAAAAGATGTGTATTAAACACCACAGCAAATGCCATTGAGTGCAAGTGGGAGATTGTTAGAGTATATGCCCTCGAATGCCATAAAGAGGATAGATTTATAGAGCATAAACATTGTAACTAAACTATGGTTTTTCTATTAATATAAGGCAGTTGATTGTTGTTTTCTTATAGGCATTTATAAGGTGTGAATAAACAACGTAAAGTCCTTGATGACAAGGCAAACCTTCTACCTCCTATAGGATAGGGGAAAGGCACTAGAATGGTTTGACCCTTGACATCTAAAATGGTTCGCAAGTCTAAGAAATATTGATTGGGCATCAATAGTGAATAAAGACTTGTATGATGTAAGTTTCGACAGAGAAAGTGCCAGTCGTACACTACGGAAATGGTTGTGGGAACTTATATCATAGACGTGTCAGTTGGAATAATATGTTCGAACACGGCTCGCATCAGTTCATCACATGGGTAATTCACTCATTGACAGTCAAAGATGAAACTGATAAGTAGTCACAGGTACGTGTGAACCTCTAACCTGAGAAATCGAGTTGAAGATGTACTTGTGACATCAAGTCTGTCATTAGAGTGGTTAGATTCAAATCACCTATTGGTGGAATCGACCTCGAAGTGCGACTTGATGGGCAAGTAGCATTGTTAACTGATTTCCAATATGGAATTTATTCTCTCATAAGTGAATGAGTAAAATATCCTATGCGATCATGAATAAGTGAGGATGAAAGTCTTTGGCCAAAGAATTTAAATACCTCGACTTATTATGAGCTTAGGCATATGGTCAAGCTATATGAGTTTAACTTTAAACCATTACTCTTACTTGACTGGGATATAAGAATAAAAGGTTTATACACGTACGGTATTCACGACATAAAGGTTAGGAATGATCCTATTCATTCATTCTCAATTGGGTTACGGTGTGAGCCACGAGACTGGCTAGGTATCACTCACACCCCTTTGGATTCCTCCCAATTGCCTTTTAAGGCGAACCTAAAGAGTCGCGCTTAAAGGAAGTGCAAAAGGAAAAACATGGGAAAAAGACTTGAGAGAAATTCACGGCATTGGATGCCATAATTAATTAATTAATTATTGGATAATTTAATTAATTAATTAAATTAATGAGTTAATTAATTTCTTGGAGAAATTGAATTATAAATTATTTAGGAATTGAATTAATTGGATTATCAATTTATTTATTGGATAAATAAATTATCCGATTAATTAATTAGCAAGCAAGACGAAAGCCCGAAGGCTTTCGAGCCCACTAAGGGGCGGCCAAATAGACGCCCAAATAGGGCTCTTGCATGCTAGTGTTATTGTTTCATAATGATATAAATATATCACAAGGTGAAAAATAACATAAGGCAACTTACATAACTTTCTGTCCAAGAAAAAGTCTCCCACCTCTCTCTCTCTCACTAGCCGTCTTTGACAAGGAAGAAAGGAGGAGTTTTTCGTTTTTGATTTCGGCGTGATGAATTAGAGACGTTGGCAAATTCGGCGTTAGAGAAAAGGATCACGTTCAGAAATCAACATACGCGAGAACGGTAATTTTTCTATACACAATTAAACACGAGGATTAGAGATGATTTGGGCTTTGAGAATTAAATTTACTTTTCGCTGCGTTTTATTCGTATAATTCCCAACAGGCTCGAGTAGCGTCACTCATTTCTTGAAATTCTTTTGGACAC